>CM068379.1:10000-695000 GCA_034770075.1 Aralia elata | reverse complement strand
AAATCTAGATACTGATACTAATACTATTACTAAAAAAAGACCTCTCTCTCCATATCTTCTTTACATGTTATCTTCAATAACCTCCAACAATTAACGCATTTAATCATAGTTTCAGCAAGTTCCAAATAAGTCTAATGAAAATAATAAGCACAATTTTCAATAATTAACAAAAGAAGGAGAGAAAATCCTAACATATGGTCTTCGTAATTGTCATGCCCACCATTGGAGTGTGAAGGAGGATTGTACAGTGAATTATAGTGCGGACATAGCTTCTTTAATTTAATTATAAAGTGTAATTATGTGCTTTGATTTTCTGCGGTGGCGGCGCAATGATATTTATTGATTATCTAATTGTATTGATTCTTTAATTGATATGAGCTTAAACTTGGGAAAAACAAATCATGAAAGAAAGAATTAAATCTCCTAAAGTTGTTGGTAATTTAGTGATATTAGTATTACCGGTGGCTTACTGCATACTTTTTCACCATTAGCAACAAAGTTTATTTTCTTACTTAGATTCCTACTATGGGAGAGGATAACAATTTATAAAAGAAGTTATCATCCGCATTATAATAGTGCGGATGATTATTTTTTCTGTCAGGGTATTTTTGTTTTATAAAGGATTCATCGTCCACAGTTTAGTTCTGCAGACGTTGATTCACCTTAAAACGCCACCGTTTGAAAATTAATTGGGAATATACTCAACGTTCACAGTTTAGTTCTGTGGACGGGTGATATGAGCAAAACGCCTGGCATACATAGCATCCGTAATTTAATTCTGCGGACGGAGGAGAGGTATTTTGGACAATTTTTTCGTCCGTAGAAATAAACTGCAGGTTCCCCATATTAAACTGCAGATAGAGCTTCC
The DNA here is from genome assembly GCA_034770075.1 of Aralia elata. Classification (NCBI taxonomy): domain Eukaryota; kingdom Viridiplantae; phylum Streptophyta; class Magnoliopsida; order Apiales; family Araliaceae; genus Aralia; species Aralia elata. Next base: position 694,132 of record CM068379.1, on the reverse strand, counting down.
TCATTACCGATCGATAGACGAATGGACGGCTGGGATCTGTTGTAAAGATAACTTCATTCTTATAACTTTAGCTATGTATTAGTCCCCATATATATATATATATGACTGATCTATCGAACGGTTTAATAGAGATCCCGTCCGCAGTTTAGTTTCTAGTATTCTGCAGTTTAATACTGCGGACTAGATAAATGTCCAAAATACCCCTCCTTATACAAGTCCCCGTCCGCAATATTAAACTGCAGAGCCTGGAACTTTAAAAAAAATTGATTATTTCTATCTCGCTCCAGATACTATCAATCCATTTCCCTAATTATCAAAAACTTAGATGACAAAGCTAACAAATTAGCAAGAAATGCAAAACCCAGATGACAAAGCTAACAATTTGGCAATATAATCAAAAACCCATTTATTCAATATTTTCAGTTCTGAAATATCAAGAATTCTGAGCAAGGTAAAAAAAGATTAAAACTTTGTTAACAATTGCAAGAATGGACATTTTTTGGAAAAGGCTTTGACAAAACTATTTTTCCAGGAAGGGTCAACGACTGACCCTATTAAGTTGACTCAGAGATGAACACTGAGTTCACTGAAGAACTCGTACATCTGATCATGCACGTGAGGGAAGCTGTCGTTGCCATGGAAGTAGAGCACCGTGAGGGAAGCCGCCGGATATAAACCGCCACAATCTCAGTCCCTCTTTTAGTGTTGAGCTTCAATATGTCAACGTTTTCCCTCTCCGCCACATCGGTGACCCTCAATTTTCCGGTGGATTCGTCTGCCACCACCTTATACGACGCCGGATTCAGCAGAAAGAAAGCAAATTTTGTCACCATCGTCGACGTCACCACCTCCATCTCCGATCAAAACACTGTCCCTCCCTCTCTCTAAATAAATATAAATTTTATGCATAAAGGTGCATATCTATAAATCAGTATATATTTCTCTATACATATACGTGTATGTATATATTGTAACTATAAGTTATAAAGATCCCATATTGTTGTTGGGCTCTTTTAATTTTAATTCCTTTAAAAAAAAATTTAATTGTGGGATACAATTTTTCCGTTGTTGAGGAGATGGGTTTGATTAGAACGATGACAGAGAAGATAAGGTATAATCTGAACTTGGGGAAGAGAGGAAGAGAACAAATTACAGAGCAATGTTTTCAGACCCGGACCGGTTATCGAACCAGAAAAAGTACCAGGTGGATGGGTCACTGGTCCAACCAGTGATCGAACCGTTATTGATACAGTGACGTCATTAATATGTAATAAATAATAAATAATTAAATATATTAATTATTATATATTATATATACTATTTAGTAAATATGTAAAATTAATCAATTTATTTACAAAAAAAAAATTAAACCTAGTTGTACAATGTTTACTTTATACAATTCAAATAAATATTAAATTTATATAAAAAGAAAGATATTAAATCATTATCATAACTCAAATCACAAGACTCAAAGTGATAAAATCACACACAAATAAACATAAACATCTCTACGATATATTCAATCAAATTCAGTAAAAAAAAAAAACTAACTCTATTTGTACAATGTTTACTTTATAGTTTATACAATTCAAATAAATACTAAATCTATATGAAAAGAAAGATATTAAATCATGATCATAACTCAAAACTTAATCAAGGATACATTTAATCAAATTCAAAGGCTTAAATTAGTCACAAAAAAAAAGAGGTAGGGAATCGGTAAAACCGGTGACCTAGTTACCGGGTCACTAGGTCGACCGGTTCAACCGCCGGGTCATTGAGTTTGACCGAATTTTGACCAAAACTGATTTTTTGATTCAAACCGGACTGGAGTGTCAATCGGTTTCGATTTTTACCAGTCGAACGACGGTCCGGTCCGATTTTTAAAACCATGTTGCACAGAGAGATGCCAATTGCAGAGAGAAATGGTGAGAGAAAAAGGAGTTGGTGGGTTAAATCTAAGATTTCACACAATAGACTAAGAGAAAGAAATAGTGAGAGAGAAATTAGAGGTTCCGCAGTTTAATACTGCGGATGCCAATTTTTTTATATTTTTTATACCTAGCGTCCGCAGTTCAGGACTTGTAAAAAGAAGGGTATTTTGGTCATTTGTCTCGTCCGCAGTATTAAGCTACAGAATACAGTAAACTAAACTGCAGACGAAAACTCTATTAAACCGTTCGATTATCGGATCGGTGACCCTCAATTTTCCGGTGGATTCGTCTGCCACCACCTTATACGACGCCGGATTCAGCAGAAAGAAAGCAAATTTTGTCACCATCGTCGACGTCACCACCTCCATCTCCGATCAAAACACTGTCCCTCCCTCTCTCTAAATAAATATAAATTTTATGCATAAAGGTGCATATCTATAAATCAGTATATATTTCTCTATACATATACGTGTATGTATATATTGTAACTATAAGTTATAAAGATCCCATATTGTTGTTGGGCTCTTTTAATTTTAATTCCTTTAAAAAAAAATTTAATTGTGGGATACAATTTTTCCGTTGTTGAGGAGATGGGCTTGATTAGAACGATGACAGAGAAGATAAGGTATAATCTGAACTTGGGGAAGAGAGGAAGAGAACAAATTACAGAGCAATGTTTTCAGACCCGGACCGGTTATCGAACCAGAAAAAGTACCAGGTGGATGGGTCACTGGTCCAACCAGTGATCGAACCGTTATTGATACAGTGACGTCATTAATATGTAATAAATAATAAATAATTAAATATATTAATTATTATATATTATATATACTATTTAGTAAATATGTAAAATTAATCAATTTATTTACAAAAAAAAAATTAAACCTAGTTGTACAATGTTTACTTTATACAATTCAAATAAATATTAAATTTATATAAAAAGAAAGATATTAAATCATTATCATAACTCAAATCACAAGACTCAAAGTGATAAAATCACACACAAATAAACATAAACATCTCTACGATATATTCAATCAAATTCAGTAAAAAAAAAAAACTAACTCTATTTGTACAATGTTTACTTTATAATTTATACAATTCAAATAAATACTAAATCTATATGAAAAGAAAGATATTAAATCATGATCATAACTCAAAACTTAATCAAGGATACATTCAATCAAATTCAAAGGCTTAAATTAGTCACAAAAAAAAGAGGTAGGGAATTGGTAAAACCGGTGACCTAGTTACCGGGTCACTAGGTCGACCGGTTCAACCGCCGGGTCATTGAGTTTGACCGAATTTTGACCAAAACTGATTTTTTGATTCAAACCAGACTGGAGTGCCAATCGGTTTCGATTTTTACCAGTCGAACCGACGGTCCGGTCCGATTTTTAAAACCATGTTGCACAGAGAGATGCCAATTGCAGAGAGAAATGGTGAGAGAAAAAGGAGTTGGTGGGTTAAATCTAAGATTTCACACAATAGACTAAGAGAAAGAAATAGTGATAGAGAAATTAGAGGTTCCGCAGTTTAATACTGCGGATGCCAATTTTTTTATATTTTTTATACCTAGCGTCCGCAGTTTAGGACTTGTAAAAAGAAGGGTATTTTGGTCATTTGTCTCGTCCGCAGTATTAAGCTACAGAATACAGTAAACTAAACTGCAGACGAAAACTCTATTAAACCGTTCGATTATCGGATCGGTGACCCTCAATTTTCCGGTGGATTCGTCTGCCACCACCTTATACGACGCCGGATTCAGCAGAAAGAAAGCAAATTTTGTCACCATCGTCGACGTCACCACCTCCATCTCCGATCAAAACACTGTCCCTCCCTCTCTCTAAATAAATATAAATTTTATGCATAAAGGTGCATATCTATAAATCAGTATATATTTCTCTATACATATACGTGTATGTATATATTGTAACTATAAGTTATAAAGATCCCATATTGTTGTTGGGCTCTTTTAATTTTAATTCCTTTAAAAACAAATTTAATTGTGGGATACAATTTTTCCGTTGTTGAGGAGATGGGTTTGATTAGAACGATGACAGAGAAGATAAGGTATAATCTGAACTTGGGGAAGAGAGGAAGAGAACAAATTACAGAGCAATATTTTTCAGACCCGGACCGGTTATCGAACCAGAAAAAGTACCAGGTGGATGGGTCACTGGTCCAACCAGTGATCGAACCGTTATTGATACAGTGACGTCATTAATATGTAATAAATAATAAATAATTAAATATATTAATTATTATATATTATATATACTATTTAGTAAATATGTAAAATTAATCAATTTATTTACAAAAAAAAAATTAAACCTAGTTGTACAATGTTTACTTTATACAATTCAAATAAATATTAAATTTATATAAAAAGAAAGATATTAAATCATTATCATAACTCAAATCACAAGACTCAAAGTGATAAAATCACACACAAATAAACATAAACATCTCTACGATATATTCAATCAAATTCAGTAAAAAAAAAAAAACTAACTCTATTTGTATAATGTTTACTTTATAGTTTATACAATTCAAATAAATACTAAATCTATATGAAAAGAAAGATATTAAATCATGATCATAACTCAAAACTTAATCAAGGATACATTCAATCAAATTCAAAGGCTTAAATTAGTCACAAAAAAAAGAGGTAGGGAATCGGTAAAACCGGTGACCTAGTTACCGGGTCACTAGGTCGACCGGTTCAACCGCCGGGTCATTGAGTTTGACCGAATTTTGACCAAAACTGATTTTTTGATTCAAACCGGACTGGAGTGTCAATCGGTTTCGATTTTTACCAGTCGAACGACGGTCCGGTCCGATTTTTAAAACCATGTTGCACAGAGAGATGCCAATTGCAGAGAGAAATGGTGAGAGAAAAAGGAGTTGGTGGGTTAAATCTAAGATTTCACACAATAGACTAAGAGAAAGAAATAGTGAGAGAGAAATTAGAGGTTCCGCAGTTTAATACTGCGGATGCCAATTTTTTTATATTTTTTATACCTAGCGTCCGCAATTTAGGACTTGTAAAAAGAAGGGTATTTTGGTCATTTTTCTCGTCCGCAGTATTAAGCTACAGAATACAGTAAACTAAACTGCAGACGAAAACTCTATTAAACCGTTCGATTATCGGATCGGTGACCCTCAATGTTCCGGTGGATTCGTCTGCCACCACCTTATACGACGCCGGATTCAGCAGAAAGAAAGCAAATTTTGTCACCATCGTCGACGTCACCACCTCCATCTCCGATCAAAACACTGTCCCTCCCTCTCTTTAAATAAATATAAATTTTATGTATAAAGGTGCATATCTATAAATCAGTATATATTTCTCTATACATATACGTGTATGTATATATTGTAACTATAAGTTATAAAGATCACATATTGTTGTTGGGCTCTTTTAATTTTAATTCCTTTAAAAAAAATTTAATTGTGGGATACAATTTTTCCGTTGTTGAGGAGATGGGCTTGATTAGAACGATGACAGAGAAGATAAGGTATAATCTGAACTTGGGGAAGAGAGGAAGAGAACAAATTACAGAGCAATATTTTTCAGACCCGGACCGGTTATCGAACCAGAAAAAGTACCAGGTGGATGGGTCACTGGTCCAACCAGTGATCGAACCGTTATTGATACAGTGAAGTCATTAATATGTAATAAATAATAAATAATTAAATATATTAATTATTATTATATATTATATATACTATTTAGTAAATATGTAAAATTAATCAATTTATTTACAAAAAAAAAGTTAAACCTAGTTGTACAATGTTTACTTTATACAATTCAAATAAATATTAAATTTATATAAAAAGAAAGATATTAAATCATTATCATAACTCAAATCACAAGACTCAAGAGTGATAAAATCACACACAAATAAACATAAACATCTCTACGATATATTCAATCAAATTCAGTAAAAAAAAAAAAACTAACTCTATTTGTACAATGTTTACTTTATAGTTTATACAATTCAAATAAATACTAAATCTATATGAAAAGAAAGATATTAAATCATGATCATAACTCAAAACTTAATCAAGGATACATTCAATCAAATTCAAAGGCTTAAATTAGTCACAAAAAAAAGAGGTAGGGAATCGGTAAAACCGGTGACCTAGTTACCGGGTCACTAGGTCGACCGGTTCAACCGCCGGGTCATTGAGTTTGACCGAATTTTGACCAAAACTGATTTTTTGATTCAAACCGGACCGGAGTGTCGATCGGTTTCAATTTTTACCAGTCGAACCGACGGTCCGGTCCGATTTTTAAAACCATGTTGCACAGAGAGATGCCAATTGCAGAGAGAAATGGTGAGAGAAAAAGGAGTTGGTGGGTTAAATCTAAGATTTCACACAATAGACTGAGAGAAAGAAATAGTGAGAGAGAAATTAGAGGTTCCGCAGTTTAATACTGCGGATGCCAATTTTTTTATATTTTTTATACCTAGTGTCCGCAGTTTAATTCTGCGGACAGAGGACTTGTAAAAAGAAGGGTATTTTGGTCATTTGTCTCGTCCGCAATATTAAGCTACAGAATACAGTAAACTAAACTGCAGACGAGAACTCTATTAAACCGTACGATTATCGGATGAACGCTCACGATCTGTTGTAAAGATAATATTAAATTGACCACGTTGTCAATGAATCAGTCATTATATATATGTATGTGTATATATATATATATATGTATATATATGTATATATATATATGTATATATATGTATGTATGTATGTGTTGAATGCACGTGGGAACTTGTATTTACCATGCACCAATAATCTATTTTATGTACAAGCTGTACATATAGCATAATAGTAGCAGAGTTATGAACCCAACCCATGCATGCTTGGGAAGTCAAATGCTATACTTTTATGGTCGTACGTACGTACGTAACGTAACCATTCACATGGATTCGAATTTATTACCTTTGAAGTTTAATTTGATGCCGTAGTGATACGTACAAAACAGACAGAAACAACCAAAAAAACATGTTTGTGACAACTGTGTATAATATTTCCCCCGTGTCAGGATAAAAATTTTTATTACTATTTTAAGTAATATCAAGTTAAAAATTTACTTACCTTAAATAATCTATTTTTTACAGTAATTTATCCATAATACCCTTAGTATTAATTGTCATATTTCTATTCTCTATGCATATTTATGAAGCATCACTACTCATATACAAAAAACTATGTAACTAAACGAGAATTTAAATATGGACAATTTTGTCATTTTATCGTCTTTCTTAATATGCGCAAAAAGTCAACCAGAACTTTTATCCCGAGACAGAGAGAGTAGTTTTTTAAGTCTGTGGAGGAATGGGTTTGGGTTATGCAAAAATATTAAAGTGCTAATTTAAAATGATTATTAAGATAATATCAAAATTTATAAATTAACCTGAATTTTTGAAAATACTCTTATTAGATTCATTATGAAGCTTAAATATTAGTATAAATTATGTGAACCCAAATAAACAGTTAAAGAATAAATGAAAGGAGAAAAAAAACTTTCACTAGTTTATTGTTTTATTTGCGCAGATAGGTGAAATACTTGAACAAAGGATCACCTAGTAAACAAAGTGATTTCTATTTTAGAAATCCATGAATTTTCTTTTTAAGATAATCAAAATAAAATACCTACGGAAAGATGGACTATGGTACCTATATGAATGAAATGGGCCACCATATTAGTGGGCCGAACGAAATATTAGTTCTGTTGGGCCTTGTGTGTATGGATGTTTGATGGACTATTATATTAGTAAGCGGGGTGAGTTTGAAGGGGTTGGCTTTTCTTAATGGGTGTGGGGAAGGGTTGGGAATGATTGTCTCGTCGCGTCTCGTAGCTGCCACATTAAAGTTGATTAGTGAGTGTTCTAATAATAATAGTTTTTAGGGTCCTTTGCAGAAATATACAACTTTTATTAAACAATTACAAGAATAGTGCACAAATAAAATAATTACAAAAAAAGTGCAACATGGACAAAATAATTACAAAAAGAGTGCAACAAGATAAACTCATTAAATGATTCAATTTCCTAAAAAATAAAAAATTCCTTAAATCAAGGAGAAGTACTAATTCAAATTCAAATATTTTTCAAAATTCAAATTTCAAAAGGCTAACCATCACTGACCGTGACTCCATATTTTCCGACGTGACTCCATATTTTCCGGCCAACCATCACCGACCGTCATCAACAATCACCTACCATCACCATATTTTCCGGTCAAGCATCACCGACCGAAAACTCCATATTTTTCGGCCAAAATCAACAACACAAGGCTGCTATATATGTTTCACAGTAGATCCAACAAACAACAACAACAAACATAAGAACACTACTCCTTCTTCACAGGTTGCCATCGTATCTTCAGAATTATCTCGCAAAGTAAGCTGATCTGTCACACGACTCCAAAAATTCCAATTCCAATTTCATATCCAAAGAAAAATAAAAACACTGCATAGGAAAGAGAGATAAAAAAAGTGATGTGTAATGTAATGTTGATAACCAAACCTTAATACCAAGGTAACCAAACAGTTATACCAAGGTAACCAAACCTTTATACCAAAGTAACCAAACTACCTCCACACCTGCTGCAGTATTAATTGGTTACTTTGGCCTGAAAGTTTGGCAACCAACTGCATGAAGGTTTGGCTACCAACTGCATCACATTCAAAATAAATTGGTAACTTAATAAAATTGACTTGGTTACCTTGGTATGAAGGTTTGGCTACCCACTGCATGAAGGTGAATTGGTTACCTTGGTATGACGGTTTGGTTACTTTGGTATGAAGGTTACCTTGGTATAAAAGTTTGTTTACCTTAGTGTGAAGGTTTGGTTACCAATTGCACTATAAAAAAACTGAAGGTGTGGAGGTGAATTGGTTACCTTGGTATGAAGGTTTGGTTACTTTGGTATGAAGGTTGGCTACCTTGGTATAAAAGTTTGGTTACCTTGGTATAAATGTTTGGTATGAGCATATATTACTTGAGAGAGAGAGAGAGAAAACAAAGTCGTGCTCTATATTTACCTTAGAACCTCGTCCACTCTCAGAAGTGGAAACAGATTTCAATTGAGTTTTGGTGAAGTCAAATTAGCCCTTGCCCTAATAGGTGCTTCAGTTGCAGTAATAGCATTAACCATATTTGACTTCATTCAAAAGAAAGCAGGCATACAGAAACGTGGATTTACTCAGATCCCCAACGCCGGAAAATAATTGTGTTTTATGTGCATCAAGGGGCTTTGGGGTTTGTAATATGGTTAGTAAAGTTCCAGCAGAGGTATAATTTGTTTGTATGTTGTTTAACAGTAGAGCTCAATTAATTGAAAAGCTCCTGTAAAATGTCAATTGAATCTTACAATGCTTTAGCTTAAATCTCGTTTTCTTTTCACAACTTTTATTAAGTGGTATGTCAGTGCATGACTTTGGTTTATTTAAGGGGATTGGAATGGGTTTGGTGTCCGCCAATAGGAGTAGGAGAGAGAGAAAGTAAGAGCATTTTGTAATTAAGGAACCCCTAAATTAAGGAATCCTAATTGCACTAATATTGTAAATAAATATGGCATATGCACTTTTTCTGTAATTATTTTATTTGTGCACTATTTTTGTAATTGTTTATTAAAATGTACTACTAAATGTAATTCTCCCTAGTTTTTATATTAATGAATTTGTAAGCAAACACAACTACTACATTCATTCACGTGGTGTAGTTAAAAGAAATCATTATATTATCATAATCATTCATGTTTTGAAAAAATAAAGAAAATCATGTGGGCTTTCAATACAATGAGTAATAAGAAAAAAAAATGCAAATATGAAAATACTCCACATCTTCCACAAAGGAATTAATCAAATTTTGAGATTTGAAGTTTATTTGTGAAATTTTTAAATTTAAAGTTGACGTAAATTTTATTTGATCTTAATTAACACATTTATAATAATAATAATAATAATAATTAATTATTTTTAATTATTTTATCTTATTCCACAAAGAATTTTATTTATAAAATAACTTTATTCCACAAAAAAAAAGATATTCGTGAAAATATAAAATGAGAAAATATATTCAAGTTTAACGATATAATTTTACTACCATACATATATTACTTATTGTTGGTAGGTTAGGTTAAACACTCATTAGTAGAAAGATATGGTAGAAAATGTTTGTAAAACTTAACGTTACTCCCTCATAATTATCTCAAAAGTACTTGGGAACATGTTATCATTTCCTCCCTTCCATGAAAACTACTTTGGGCCGGGGGGGAGGGGGGGGGGGGGGGGGCGGGGGGTGTGGTGGGGGGGGGGGGGTTTAAAAAATTGAACAATTCTCCCTCCTATATAAATACTAGCAAAAGAATTAAAAAAATAAAAATAAACCTCCCAAATTTCTTGTGTTTTTTTTTTTGGGTTTTCGGGAAATTCGAACGTTACTACTTTTTCCACTCGCATAACGTGGCTCTATGTTCACACACTAAACTCTCACTCTCCTGTATCTGTTCGTTCTGTATGTATTTCATTTCTCTACTGACTACTCTACTCTACTGTGTTGTCTCTATTTCAATCTCCAAGTACGCTCTACTTCTTCTGTGTTTCATTTCTCTTCACTCTTTCCTGTTTTGATAGCAATATTTGTCAACATTATCCACACAAACTCTTGAGCTCTAGGTTTTTTATTTTTGTTTTATAAATCAATGGCGGCACAAACCTCTGATTGTAGTACCCAAGTAATTTCTGAAACCCTAGAACCGGGTTGCAAGTCCGGGGACGAAACATCTGATTCGGGTTCAAAAATGGGTGGACCACCAGAAGCAAGGGCTGAAGGTGACCCCCAAGGTTCCGAATCGGATGAGAAGAAGAAGAAGATGATGATAAGAGCCGAAATCGACACTTCAGCGCCATTTGAGTCCGTCAAGGAAGCAGTGAGTCGTTTCGGTGGAATCGGTTTCTGGAAGCCACTTCCCCCCTCTCAAGATTCCGAGGTCCGCCCTCTATTTCTATCCCCCTATCTCAATATATACTCACACAACACACATTGTCGACTTCTGGAAAATGTCGGCTAAATTATTTATTCTTTACCACTTTGACTCTTTTTTATTTATTTGGTTTTCTAAAGCTAATTTGTGGTATTTGTTGTTCTTCAAGATCGTTTAATATTTGTGTGAAATGTTTCGTACCAGTTACATTTTATTTTATTTTTGGCATTTGAAACTCTGTGTTGAGCTGAATTGTTATGATGTTTCATTTTTCTCTATTTTATTTGAACTTACTTTTCAGTTTATGTATGGCCATTAAGAATGGTTTTTTTGTATATACACATTAGCAGAAACATGAATCTTTCATATACGGGATATCAATATAGTGGGTATATATGGAACCAATCACCAAAGTTGCAACTGAATCAAGTTCGGGGCTTGCCACGGTCAAGTGCATTCCTCAAAGAATCCTAATGAAGCATTTGTTTCTGACTGTCTGATTGGCATTGGCTCTGCTATTCTACCCACATTCAGAGCTTCCAATAATTGATCCACCCATATGAGGACTTCAGCAACTAACTACGTCCATTTTGGAGTTTCAATTTTTGGACCATGATCTTACATTTCATAGAACGATGAAATGATATTCTAAATAAGTGGTTCCATTCAAACAAAGATTTATAAAATTAATAAGCCTTTGGGTCTGATTTCTAACCTACAATAATGGAGCTCTAAAGGCATTCTCTTTCTGTTTTTGATTAGTTTATTTAAATGTTGCTTAGATGACATTGATGGACTTTAAATGTCATCAGTAATTTTCTTTACTTTCTTCAGCTGTTGTTCTGCTCTAGTTTCTCTGTTCTTCATCAATCTCATTACTCAACCTCTTTGAAGCAATGAAAAATCGGGTGCCTCTTATATATTTTGCATGTTAGTTCTAGGAAATAAGCTCAAGTCTTGTAGAATATTCTCTTATATATTCTGCCCTGCAATAAGCTGAAAATTTCCTCATTTATAAAGAAAATTGATTTCTTGTTGCAGATTGTATTACAGATGTGCTTGCATGCATAATATGTACTCTTTCTAGATTTTTGAGCTCTCGCAGCTCAGCTGCATGATTTCTGGACTTTGAATCTAATGTTCCTGGACCCTTATGGATTTTAGTTTGCTCCTACTTCTCTTTTAGTGTTAGTTTTTGGCTCTGCCTCATGCAAGCACTATCAGCTAGTAACTGAACAATGACCAGCTAAATACATATTTAAAACCAATGACCTTGTAATTTATCGTTATGATTTGCTTCTTCCTTCATTTTCTTATCAAGTACCTGAATGCATGTGATTGTTTTCCATGACTGGCAGCATGAAATTGATATAACTGATATTGCAAAAGTGGAGGCTCAGGCTGCGCAGTTGGAGAAAGATCTGATTCTGAAAGAAAGGGAAACCCTTGATGTCTTGAAAGAACTTGAAAGCACTAAGATGATCGTGGAAAAACTGAAAGTGAAGATACAGAAAGAGGCCTCTGAAGTCAATGCAGTCCTCAATCCTAATTCAGATGATAAGAATGGGAATAATGATATGAAGCTTGCAGAAAAGGAATTCCAAGAAAACCTTTTGAGTAGCCATCAGCACTCGGTGGGGCATTTGGACCTCTGTCCCTCTTCAACTCCAGGTTTCATTTTAATGGAATTAAAACAGGCAAAGTTAAACCTAACCAGGACCACCAATGATCTTGCTGACATCCGGGCTGCTGTTGAATCATATAACAAGAAGATAGAGAAGGAAAGAAACTCTCTTGAGAAGACTCGTCAAAGGTTATTTTCAAGTTCCTCAAAAATTTCATCTCTTGAAGAAGAATTAAAACAAACAAAGCAGAAGCTGCAGTTGGTCAAAGATGCTGAAGTCAAAGGTGGTTCTGATCATACCATGGACATTTCAAAGGAGCTCCACTGCTTGGGTTCTGAAACTGAGCAGTTTAAGCAAATTGGTGAAGCAGCAAGATCAGAAGTTTTAAGAGCAATATCTGAGATTGAACAGACAAAGAGTAGGATAAAGACTGCTGAGATAAGGTTGATTGCTGCCAAAAAAATGAAGGAAGCAGCTAGGGCCACTGAAGCTGTTGCTCTTGCAGAAATGAAGGCCCTATCAAAAAGTGAAAACTCTTCTGAAGTTTGTCAGCAAAATCTCGAGGGAGTAACTCTATCATTTGAGGAGTACTCTTCTCTAACCTCCAGAGCTCAAAGAGCAGAGGAACTCTGTAAGAAGAAAGAAGCAGATGCTATGCTTTTAGTTGATGAAGCAAATGTATCAAAAGCGGAGATCTTAAAGAGGGTAGAGGAAGTTACAAAAGAGGTGAAATCAAGTAAAAAGGTCTTGGAAGAAGCTCTGAACAGAGTAGAGGCTGCAAATAGAGGAAAGTTGGCGGTTGAAGAGGCTCTGAGGAAGTGGAGATCTGAGCACGGTCAGAAAAGACGATCTATACAGAACTCCACTAAGTTCAAGAATTCTCACCACCGTAAAGATTCTCGTCTGCTTGATGTGAATGGCCTTAATATGATGACTGATGACTCAAAACCGGTATTAAGGCCAACCCTGTCAATAGGGCAAATACTGAGCAGGAAACTACTTCTAACTGAAGAATTTGAGAATGGAATGCATGCTGAACATAGTATGGGGAAACGGAAAGTATCCTTGGGTCAAATGCTTAGTAAAACTAAAAGTGATGATATAGCTCGGAAGAGTGAGCGAGAAAGTGGTCACAAACAGTTACCTGCAAAGAGAAAGAAGTTTGGGTTTGCTCGGATCTCACTCCTCGTGACAAAGCAAAGTAAGAAAAAGAAGAGACAAATTGCAAGTTCAAGGGTCACAGTGTGTAGATCAGTTGACATAGATTAGTAACTGACTTCTCTCTTTAGTCTTCTTTCTTTCCCTTGTCTTCTTGGTTTTCATTGTTGATTGCCTTCTTGGTGGAACTTAGTCTTTTATCCTGGGTTAGATAGTGTTCTGCCAATGTTGCCTTATGTTGTAGTACGTTCCCCCATCTCTGGTGGTTTGTAAGATTTATATGAACTGATTGATTAAATATTTATGGCAGTGTAGAGTTCACTGATTTCCTGAAGAGTATATGATACTTTCTTGGAAATTTCCATTGAAAATGATACTACACATTAGAGCAAATCCAATGGGGATGTCAAACTTGGTTCTATAGTCAAATTATAGCAACAATTGGCAAAAACCCAAATCCAATGGAGTGCTATATTTAGTTCCAAAATGGCAAAATGCTATACTTGGTTCTAAATATAGAACCAAGGATGACTATAGTCATCCTTTGACATCTCAAACCCCAACTGAAATTAGTAGTATTATTATAACTATATTAATTAGTTATCAAATATCAAATTAAATATTACATAATTAGCAAAAAAAAAAAATTAAATAAAAAAAATTAAAAAAAAAATTAAATATTACATGTTCATTCTATAGTTACTGCTACTTCTCAAAGCATTATTTCCTCATTTCCAATAATTACACATTGTTGGATTAATCTATTAATTAATTATTAACTTTGAGTCAAGATGATTATTCTACCCGATTATTGATCATTGTATTTTTGTTAAAATGTAGTATTTATTATGTAATATTTTTTATTTAAAAAGTACCCTCTCACGTATTACAACATTGGAACTAAAATTACTTAAACTAATTTCCACAACACGGGAAACGTATTACTATATTAAAAGTTTAACTGAAATGCTCATGCTTCCTCTCCTCTACGGGCCCAGAGGTGTTCAATAAGATCATTGCGAAGTGCGTAATATGTCTCAGTAGATCGCATCTTCCTGTTACGAGCGAGGAATTCGTTGAATGTGGGTGTTGAAAAATTAATTTCATGTGAGGTGGAGGGAAAGTTAGTTAAATTTGAAACGATTTGGTTCTAAAATAGAACCAACCACTGGAGACTGAGTTCTATTTTAACACCAAAAAACACTTTTTGGTGCTAAAATATAGCAATAGCTATAGCCATTTTACCATTTGCATTGGATTTGCTCTTAGGAGTATTATTGTTCTGATGATGTATGAATGGTGTAACATTAGAAGAAATATTCTTGAATCTTTATGCCCATTAGGCATGGAATAGTCCACTTCATACATGCCCTTTAATTTCAGTATTTTTTTCCCCCGCTGCTTGTTGTCATGCTAATCATGTATGGCTTTGGGAAATATTGTATTTCAAAAACAAAGAATTTGCAGCAAGTTTGGAACACGTTAATTAAATATTGAGGTAGATCAATGCCTGAATTCACAGCCATCCTCAATGAAATTGCAACTTCCACTCACTAATGTACCGTGATCTGAAGGAGAAAATCAAATCACATAACGCCAAAGATTAGTAGAGTAGTAGTATAAGATTCCCCATTATCCTAATTGCTTAACATGAGTATTATTCTCTTTCTGTAGGGACCTGTGTTTGCTTGTAGTTGTCGATCATTTAAATTTAATCATGGGTAAACTACAATCGGATACCTTTCAGTATGACAACATAACAAACAGATCCCTTACCTTCTACAAAATGACTTCAATGTCCTGTATTGATATTTGATGCATAGAATAACTTTTAAAATTCCAAATATAACTCTTTTTAAAGTGACTTACTTAGTGCCAATCCAATAGTATTCTCATAATTCATGGTGATATTAATAATCTGATTAAAATATGACTTTTTTAATTATAAATAAAAATGCTACTATTATAAATGAAGGACAGAGGAGGATTAGTGTTACTAAAGGCCGGATACATTGTTTAATTTTCAATAAATTCAATATTTAGGGGGTTAGGGTGTAATGTAATCTTTAATAATTGGTTGCTTAGCTTCTACGGATCCTGACGTGTAAAGATATGATTGGACCATTAGAAAAAAGTGGTATAAACAAATAGCTAAGCCAAAACCAAATACTTATACAGAGGAAGAATTAGAAACCCAAATGGGGAAGGTACCAAGTACCAACTAACGTCCAAATTACGCCAAGCAACTTCTTCAACCCCTCCTTTAAAAACCCATTAATATATCAAAGGAAGAATTATTAGTTTCATCGCTCCTTTTTTCTCTTCCCCAAAATTGCAGAAGCTAGAGTGTTAACTTCTCCTAAAGGTATGATCTTTTTATTTGGATTTTGTTTTAGGTTTTTCGTCTTATACCAAATTGACAATTGCTGGGATTTGTTTTGCTGCGTCCAAGTTGTTTGTATATTCCTTTAATCACTTGTGCTATACATGTATATCTTCTTTTTGTACCTAGCACTGTTGTATTCTTTCTGTTATTAGTAGTCTGGTGTTATTGATTTATTGTTATTAATTTAACTGCCTTTTCTTTTTTCTTTTTTTTCCTTTTTTTTTTGGTGATTGTGAATCGTAATTCTTGTTTTGGTCTACATATTTTTGATAATTGAAAGGTTTCGAAACCATCCAAACTAAAGGTAGGCTTAAGTCCACCTATTCCGTTATCTAAAAAGATAAATAGTAGTGGCTAATGAATGATCTAAGAATTATGAGATCAACCAGGGGAATCATGTTTGTACGACTCTCATGCTGTTTTTGGTGGTTGTCTGTTTGGTAATTTGGTTCAGAATATGTAAGTGTAACACTCATTTTGGTGTAAATTTTTTTTGGGATTATACATTGACCGAATGAGTTCCAAGTATAACTAGGGTACCCAAATTTTTTTTTTTTTTTTGAAATCTTAATGGTCCGAGCACAAACTGTCCCTGCTTAAACTGATAGGACTTGTGAAGTATGTGGTAGATGTAGATACAGGAATTTGGCTTCAAATTTTGGGCTGTACATGTACTGAACTTCCTTGCTTATACAATTCAGGTTAAGCTCGTTAGTTTGCTCATTTAACTCATTGATCAGTCTACAAAATCCTAGATTATGATTAAGCTTTCTACTTGATTCTTATGAAAGCAAGGCTTGGGAAAAATAAGGCCCAGTGTTATCCTGTTGTGAAGAATTGAGGTGTGCTTCACATGGTTACTGAAGTGTAATGGTATAACCCCATAGGAAAATAAATTAAAAACTAAAGGAGTAAAACCTAGGGAATTACATACTTATGCTAGGTCTCCCCCTCAATCGCTTCCTCAGATGCTGCACCACCTAATGCTTTTTGGGCTAATGGGGGTGCTGCTCAGAGGAGGCTACATCCTTCCCAACTATAAAAGAAAACTCAATGTTGCCTATTACAAAGTCAGCCCCGGTCATGACATGTTGTTTGTTGATATTACTGAGGAGTTTGATGGAGTTTAGCTGACTGAATTCATAAACCTAGCCTGCGCATAAGCTTTAAAGATGACCGTTCACGACAGTGACTTTGACTCTCATACAGCTGTTACATTGTTACTTTGCCTATGCAGAGGGAAGTCTGTAGTTCTCCATCCTTTTTAAAGTTTATTAGTGTATGTAAGAGTCGTTTAATGAGAAAGATTTTGAGTTGGTTACTTTATGAAGCTGTTTAATAAGAAAGATTTTGAGTTGGTGAATCAGTATTGTTTAGTATTTCATGTTTAGTTTCATTTCGTTTTGTTTGATTGAATTGATTTACTTTTGGGCAGCATGAGTATGAAAGTAAGGTTCATAATTCTTTTGGTGTTGGGCGCGAGCTGGGTCTGTGATTCTAGGGAAGTGGGGATCACTAATCTCTTCGCTGGAGCAACTGATTCTGAAGATTCAGGTAGTGTTATATATATAATTCTCTTTTCTATAATCAAATGGTCTTTCTGGTATTTACTTAACTGATTTAGTTTATTTTAGTTACTATCCATATATCGAACAAATAGTTGTCTCAAAACACCAGATGTTTAGAGTTGTTGAAGTCTTGCCTAATTATTGATATGTCTTGTAGTTATCTGGAGAATTAATATAATATTCTTGGTTGATCCAAGTGAAAATGCTTGTTAAATTTAAATATCGCGAAATTGAGGGCAGTTTGTTGGTGCAGTTTTGAAGGTTAACAATCCATATTCAGACAGGGAAGCTCAAAATTTTAAAGAAGTTGGCAAGAAAGAAAATGTTTGCACACTGTGCGAAGAATTTACTGCTGAGGCGCTGAATTACCTTGCTGCAAACAAAACTCAAACAGAGATTGTGCATATACTTCACAAGTCCTGCTCTAAGTTACACTCTTTCAGGCAAGAGGTGAGTACCTACTAATAGCAAAGATCGAAACCATTTGTTGAAAACCAGAAAGATGAATATGTTGGCTTACCATGTTCTGAACAAACATGGGCGTGGTTGTAACATGTCCACTGCAACCCTTTTTTGTCAGAAGCCATCAAAACGACAAAATGTCAAGATATGTGGGGATTATTTTTTAGTAGAAGCACTTCTGCTTGATAGTAGCCATCCTAATATCATTTTTCTCAACTTCCGTGTGCTTTTGTTGTAATATACACATGCTATGTGCTTGACATTTCATCTTATCTTTGATGATTTAACTGCATGACAAATGAGAGATCTTTTCCTTAGTTTGAATGCTGAAATCTTCCCTCACACGTGGTCTGCATACGTTGGTGATAGAAATGAAAAGTTCTATGTTGTTAGATAATTACAACTTAAGTGAAAGTATTTGAAGAATATGTAGTTAGAATTTATAGAATGTGGCATTTAGGTAAGAATACATCAGGCAAAATCATGCATCTAGCACATAAACTTTTCATTTTTTTTACAAGTACATAAACTCTTCATTTTTTAATACCTGTAGCAGTTCTGCCCAACTTCATATTCATGTAAAGGTAGGGACATGTGATTCACTTGTTTTCTTCTGTTGCTTAAGCTATCTCCATCTGCTGTTTTGTTCTTGCAGTGCCTCACGTTGGTGGATTATTATGCTCCTCTTTTCTTTTTAGAGATTTCCTCGGTACAACCTGGAGAGTTCTGTCAAAAGGTCAATCTCTGTGAACAAGTGGTTTTAATTTCTCAGCATCTCAGGAAGGATAGCTGTGAGTTTTGCCAGCATACCGTTGCAGAAGCTTTGTTGAAGTTAAAAGATCCTGACACACTGGTATGTTCTTGCATCATCATCTGATCATAGGAATTCTGCTTGTAAACAATTCCCCTGCGGTTTATATAGCCACTGCTTTGACTATAAATTGGTAAGTTGTATACGTAGCTTTAAGCTTGTAATTTAGGGATAGTTCTAATTTCTTCTGCTTATAAATCTTCCATTGTTCAGAAATCTTTTAAACCCCACTCAATCATTGAGGTGGCTTTTCTGTGTTTTCTTCTCATTTGTTTGTGTAAGGGGTGCACTTGATTATCTTTTTCTGCATATAAAGACTATGCTGATCAATACGCAACCCTGTTGCCCGTTCATTGGATGATTGAATTGCCTATTAAATGGTCGATTTCTTCCATTTGAAAACTTATTTATATCATGAAGTCCTACTTGAAATTTATGAGTCATATGATGTATTTTTTTTGAGTTGCTTGCATATCGAAGTTGTAGACAGGGTTTGAGTTTGGCTAGCAGTTATTATTTTTCTTTTCCATGAATTGTTTCTCTATCATTTGTTA
This sequence comes from Aralia elata, assembly GCA_034770075.1. Classification (NCBI taxonomy): domain Eukaryota; kingdom Viridiplantae; phylum Streptophyta; class Magnoliopsida; order Apiales; family Araliaceae; genus Aralia; species Aralia elata. The sequence goes on along the minus strand of CM068379.1, from coordinate 674,628 downwards.
GAAAGGTTCATAGATCAGTAAACTTGGATCAAGCTATCTTCCATCTCTTGCAAATAAAAGGTAAAGGTTATCAGGTTTCAGGAGTTGATCTGAGCAGAAAATACCAAACTCTATTTGAATGAACAAGATATCACAAGTTATATTTCATATCAGAGCGTCCCCCTAGCAAACATGTTGTCAAACCCTTGAGAAATAGGTGGAAAAGATGTGTCAATATATAAAAGATGTCTTAAGAACTGTATTTGATCTGGAAACATGTGTTAAAATTGGTCATGGCAACAAAATTTCAAACCTTTGACTGACAACGGTGGAGATCATTTACAAAATTGATCATTGTTATGCCTTGCAATTTCAATGTTTATGTGATTTTATGAATGATGCCTCTCATTAGACCTAACTTCATTTGCATTTTCTTTCAGTTGGAAATAATCGAAGTGCTTCTGAAGGGATGTCATGCAGTGAAGGCCTATGAAAAGCAGGTTAGAATAATTTCGTAACTTCAGTTGGAAATCTGCTATTGTTAAACATCCACTATGTTATCATTCAAAGTGCTCAAGCTTCACGGAGTACATAAAAAATTGAGATTCTTGCTTCCCTCATATGTAATAATGCTCATCGTTCATTCATTCATTTACATTTTTCTGTTTAAAAATCTTTTTGATTATGCCTTTGATCTATTGATTTTGACAGTGTAAAAGAATGATTTTCGAATACGGGCCTATAATCCTTGCCAATGCGGAGCATTTGCTGGAATCAAATGACGTATGCACCATGATCCATGCCTGTGAGTTACCTAAGGCAAATTCCGATCAAGCATTAACAGGTGAAACAATCGTGCTTGCTACGTCTTAAGGTAGCATAAACCGGATGGATAATTTGCTGATGAGAATTAGCATGTACTGTTTTTCATTTCCCTCTAGCTGTATGCGTATATAATGATAAGATTATTGCCGGTTTGCGCGTCGTTGTAAATGAAATTATGTGTGACAAAGTTCAAATTCATGGGTTCATCTTCTTCATTATATGTGGGATAATTTTTCAAGAGAACTGTCTTTGCCTTTGGTATTTACTTTGGAAACTTTATTCTAATTCAGGTTGATATTTCCGAATATATCCGTAACATATTTATGTTGAATATGAAAAAAGCAGCCTAACGACTTGACTTGAGGTGAATAGTTTTGAATTTGCATCAGGTTTGTTGGTGTTCAGTGAAACATACATACATATATATACATATATATACATACACATATATATATATATATACACATATACACACACACATCTATATAGACTGACTGGTCAACACCAATTCAGCCTATGATTTGGCCGGACTCTCTAGTCAGATGTTGGTGACCAACATGGTATGTTTAGTGAGTAAAACTAACAGAAAAGTAATGCAAAAAAGATTTAATAAATGGAAATGGAAAAACATTTTTCAAGGTGTTAAATTTAGACATTGTTTGCTTGTTATCGAATATAATATGGAGTTGTCTTCTGCAAAGGAAAAGAAAGAAATTAAGAATAAGAATAAAAATAAAACTCAAAGAAGAAGAGGAAATAGAAAACAATTCTCACATGTAAATGACGTGAAAGAATAATAAAGCCAGCAGCAGCAAATTTGGCTTTTCTGTTTAAAACTGAATATGTTTACTTCTTCCCTTCAGCAATAAAAGTCTTATTCTGACTTAAAGAATTCAAATCACAAAACTTTAAATTTTAAATTAAATAGAGAAATATATAATCGCACATATTTAATGATATCGCTCGGGATATTAATAAAGGATTTATAGACCGATGTTGCTGTTGTTCGGGTAAGCCTTTTAAAACAAAACAAATAAAGGATATATTAAATTGAATCTATTATAATAAATTTAAATTTAATTATAATTACGAAACTTATCGATATATGAGATTGATAAAAATAAAAGAATTACGAGATTGATGAAAATTATAAAAAAATTCCTCCTATTATATATTTTTCTAATAAAATTATCATTAATATTTATCAACGTATCTCACAGTCAAAAACTTAACGTAAATATCGTGGATATACGGTGACTCTCTCCAACAGACTCAATTTGACGAACTAAAGACGGACTTAAAAAATTTAACACCTTTTGCATGCTTGGCTGGGGCAAGTGGCACATGGGTCAGCTGACTTTAAAAAAAAATAGAGCTCTATTCAATTTATACAAGAGCTTTCTCTCTCTAACTATTCTCTCACTACCAACCCAAGCTCTGGCCATTTTTTGAAAGCGGACTTGACAAGGTGGTAGAGTATAAACCTTGCTTGCAAAATTGCTCGACCCCTAAACTGTTTCTCAATTCCAAATTCAGTGACTTTGCCCCTAAACCTTAGACAGATATGAATATGCAATGAATATTATTTAGTGCATTAATAAATAAATAAATTTGCACTAATTTTAAATTTTAAAATTTCACAATTAACTAAAAAATAAAATATTACTATTTTTATGGAACAGAAAGAGTATTTCTTATTCGTATCATAATTATTGGATCCGTTATTAATATATTAAGTAAACTATAAAGATAAATTTGAAAAATTATTTTATAATGAATTATCTATTTTAACATTCTTTATTTAGCTAAAATAAAATTTGTTGTTAACCCACTTTGGTAGACCAATGGAGATGTAACTATTGTACTGCCATAACATACAAGAAACAGATTTGTCTAAGGTTGCTCTGCACAGTAATGTATAAAAATATTAACTTGTGACAATTCCACGATAATGTACAAAATTCGACTTGGTAACTAAATTAATATATACCTAAAATTCAAAATTGCATACATGAAAACTTGCAGTACTTTCTCTTGATACATCAAAAATTGCAGTGACATATGTATTTTAAAACCTGGTAGATGATAACTCTTTCCTCAAAACTTATGCATTTAAAGAATAATATTACATTAGTAAGTCAAATACTTGTACACAAAGACACGACATCTCTTACCTAACTTTACCATTACAACTTCAACAAAAATTGCAAATTATTTTGCTCTTATATATTTGGACTGGAGGGAGTAGCATGCAGACTTTCTATCTCACTCCAATCTCAGAGACTGTTCACCTCAATAAAAATTAAGGACAATACTCTAGCAAAAAAAACAGAAGATGAACAGAGGAGTTCTTCCTAAATAAGTATAGATTTGTTTTATCCCAATCAATTGAAAGAAATTTCTGCTTATATACAGAAGATATGACAGAACATAACAATACACATAAACTTTGGTAGCTTTTCCATCATCAGCAATAACAATAAGATTGACTTCTTTCTCTTTCACTTCCAACCTAATATTAGACAAAAGCTTAAGAAAAGGAAAACTACTTTTTCAATTTTGAACTTTTGGTTTGAAAAAGCAAGCCCAGGAATCTCATAAACTAACAATTTCACATTAATCCGAAAAATTAGGAGAGAGATTTCGAAGAAATTATAAACAGAAATTCTACCCCTAATAAACCCTAAATTTCTTGGAAGCTCGAAAATTAGTTCAAATTTGACGAATTAATTTGGTTATGAAGCATAACCTTCGTGTAGAGAGAGAGAGACGCTACCAGTGTCGATTTGATTGGTATTTCAGTCGATTTGTCAGTCCGCTTTCAAGAAATGGCCAGAGCTTGGGTTGGTAGTGAGAGAATAGTTAGAGAGAGAAAGCTCTTGTATAAAATGAATAGAGCTCTGTTCTTTTTTTTTTTAAAAAGTCAGCTGACCCATGTGCCACTTGCCCCAGCCAAACATGCAACACGTGTTAAATTTTTTAAGTCCGTCTTTAGTTCGTCAATTTGGGTCCGTTGGAGAGAGTCACCGCGTGGATATATCATTACCATATTAAATTTGAATGACTCGACTGCATACAATGTATAGCTACCTACCTATCTAGTCTTCTTTAAACAAGCCAAGGAAAATACCTTGAAAGAGACATTCGCATGGCTTCTTTTTCGGTAACCACTAAAGCTTAGATAAAGCCAGACTATTTTATGGTTTTTTTTGTAGATATTATATTATATTTGGGCATGTGATAAAGGTTAGGAGGCATACCTTGGTGGCTGCAAAAGCCACTACATTTTATAGTTAGAATATTATTATTATTATATTACTTTTATTTTTGAGTGGATATACTTAAATGGGTTAGCATATATAGTGTTTTTATTCCATTTAAATGATGTTATCAAAGAGCTTGTATATTCAACTTTAATCTGAATAAAATTTGCTTAATGATTACCTTATATTGATCAGAAACCCATCTTTACGAATAAACCCAAGAACATTCTTCCAACTTGGGATTAATTAATTAGAACGTAAATGAATAAAAATGTTGATGAATCAAGATATATATATATAACAGCAGCTCAATGAAGAATTGGTTAAATTATTTTTTTTTTTTAAGCTGTAACGATGATATCATCATCAAGTCTATCAAGAAAGAAAGGCTCTTAGCTAGCGTACGTCGTGGTGGTGGTGATGGTGGTGGATAAATACTAAGTAAAACCATTCTTTCTTCCTTATTGCATAGATATATACAAGTACTTATCATTGTTTTTTTTTCTCTCTATGATATCGAGACTAATAAAAATAATAGAAACCAGATCATTAGGTGTTATCTATCTTTTCAATTGGGTGGAGAGTTCTGTCAACTAAATAAAAATTGAAGTTAGAAAGAAAAAAAAAGTATTTTACTTTGATGCAAAATAGAACTTTGTTCATTTATTATAACTTCAGATTGCCACTTCATTTGTGAAAACAATGTCAAAAGGTTATCCCCCATACACTTGCTTAAATTTTAAAAAGTAAAGTTATCTTTGTATTATAAATTTATATGGGTTGGGAGGGAGCTGATCTAGATTCTAGAGACATTACCTCATATTGATATTATAAGTTTATCATGGTTTATGGTATTCCGTCTATCTTTATCTTTTTTTGACTACACTGTTAAAAGCTTTGTTATGTAAGTTATATTTTGTTTATTTTTTTTTATATAATACACGAAATATTAAATTGTTAAATATATTTTGTCTATGAAGTACGAGTGCTTGTATATTAATTTAATAATTTCATAAGCTGTAATTTTGTTGAAATGTAACACGTGTTAATGATGATGTTCAACAGTATTGTATGAAATATTTCATGGAGTTTCGTATAATAATTAATATAAAGAAATATTTCAAAAAGAATTTACTTCGACTGTAGTAGGTTAGGAGGTGGTTACATATATATATATATATATATATATATATATATATACACACATATATATAACAAATCTTTTTTTTAAAGACTTCCTTTTGTCCCTTTGGGGTAACATGTTACGCAACTGCATTTTCCATTATTTATTAAAGTATATATCTGGTTTGTAGGAAATTGGGAATGAATGAATGTATGGTTTTGAATTGCAGTAGACACCTGTCTTAAGCTGTGCCAAAAGGTAAACCTCATACCCAACAAACAAGTAGCTAGGCCGTTTTTTATGACTATTCTATTATTATTTTTTGTTACCCCGGCCCCACCACCCCTAAATAAGCTTGGTTGTACTGTACATTTGATTGTTCCAGTTAAAAGAATTGAAATTTTTTTAAAAAATAGCAGCCATGGTACAACAATTGCCCCTGTAATCGTCCATAACTGCAATTCGGGGTTATGGTATATTGTTTTCCCTTTTTGTATAATATGAAATTGTTCGCTTATGTTTAAAATATGTGAAGTTGGCATATAGTTTTATCTTAAACTCTCTTTAAGACTACTTTGTTTTTTAATCAGTCCAAAGGCCAAATAATTTAAGCCCAAGTATTCGTACAATTGAACGGAATAACATAGCTCGTAATACTTCCTCATGTACATACTGTAGTATGTACATTGTAAAACAATTTTTAACTCGGTCAATTTTACTAACATATGGACGACTCAATTATCATCTCTGTCGCTAATGGACAAATCTTATGAATTCAAAAAAAAAAATAGACTCTAAACAATTACCATCTAAATAAGAATAACTCTATTTGAAATGTCTCAGTCGAGTAATGATTTAAAAACAATCATTCTCAATATAAATTTTATTAAAATCAATCTCCTTTGACCTCTGCACTCTTAACGGAGATTGTCTCGCAGATTTTCACAAATGTGTGTTAAGTGTGCACAATTGTGAGAAAAACAAGATGAATTCAATTTAGAAATTTTTATAACTGATTTGAATAGTAATACCCGTATCCTCTTTTCACTCTAATTACATATATTTTAAATTTATATACATAACCGCAACATGAAATTTCAAATTTTTATGAATTTTTTATAATAATTAATTTATGTGCACAAATAATTATATATAAAAAGTAATATCTCATGTATTGAATGATAAAAAAAATAAGATAAAAATTAATAAACCTCGTCAATAACTCAAATTATTTTTCTCTATTTGTACATCACATGAAAGAACTTCTCTCCTACTAATTAAGTACTTGAGATGCCATAATTGGTTGTTCACTAAACATTGAGATGTTATTCATGTAATTTGCTGAAGAAGGTGATGGCATTTTTGGCATTCCACAGAAAAGAATTATTCAATTCAATTAGCCGATTAAGATTTGCTGTAAGGCCATACTGTATAAAATTGGGGAGTCCGCGTACACAGACTATATATATATATATATATATATATATATATATCCAAAGCTTCGTGTTTATGAGATCATATGTTTGGGTTCTTTGATAGCTTCAGCTTATCTAAGATTCAGAGGAATTATAAACTCCTAAGGTAAATATAGCTGCAATTATGAGTTTCTTTTGTGGAATTTCCTCTATCTTTAGCTGCAAAGTTTCTATCTTTTCTTCTTCTTCTTCTTTTTATGTTCGTTGCTTTTCCTGTTTTTCAAATTTATATCTGTATGGTTGCTAGGAGAAGGTTTGAAACTAAACCCAAGTTTTGAATCGACCTGAGTAATACAAAGATTTGAGCTTTCTCACCGCTGAATTGGAGAATTTCATTAAAAATAAAGAAATATTGAATCGCTCTTATTTTCATTCTGTGCTTCGAATTTGTCTTTTCTGTTTTTAGATTAGATAATTTGATTCTTTGTCTATAACTCTATATATTCTCATAGCTGGATTTGTTCAATATACCTTTCAAACCTCGATTCATTTGTTCTCTTTGTCTTCTATTTTGGGTAAAGACAGAGGTATCAAATTGGGGATCTCATATATTTTTCAAACACACATCATCATAATTTCCTTGGTATGTAATAAAATATCTGGAAAATTCAAATTGCATATTCTTATATGGTACAAGTAAGTAAAACTTCTTCAATCTTTGCTTGATGTATTCTTAATTCAGTTTGGGCCTTCGATTATATGTTCTTTATAAAGCAACAACCATATCTAAAGTTGAATAAAAAATCATGTCATTCACATCAATTGAATTGTTGTTTCATAGTTTTTATAAATCTGCATCCAACTGCCCCTCGACTATTGAAATTTAGGTGTGTTGGAGTCCTTCCATTTCGCCTTTTACAAAATTTATTTCTGAGTTTTTTGTGATCTGTTAATTGCGAACTCTTTCTTTTCTTTTGTTTGAATTTAATGGTCGATATTATATGTAATTATAAGTTATTGACCTTGTTTCACTTCTTTTCAGGTGATTATCTCATAATTATTTTGCTGGAGAACCGAAAGAATCGAGATTCCACAATTTTCTGATCTGCCTTATTATTGTGTGCTAAAGGTTTAACCTTAAAGCTACTATTTTCTTCAGTACAATAGTTACTCAAACGACCGGGGAATGCTGAAAGATGTGCGTCAGAGCGGAGAGGTCTTTTTCTGAGGTCAATGAGTATGAAGCTCCTCCATTTGAGCTATTCTCATTTATCCTTGATGAGATTGGACTCATAAATTACGGCACTTTCCAACTATGTGGTAAAATGCCCGCTTTAGCTATATATTTTGGGGGTCAAGTCATATCATATCAAGACCTCTGTGAAGATGGTTGAGTTTTATGGTCTTGAAATTAAGAGCTGTAACTAATTATATTGGATAGATTTCATTAGCTGGGGATTTTTTTTATATATTTTATTGTGTATAACTGTGGTAACTTGTTATGGAACATAAAGGGAGTGTGTTGATGGAACGCTATGAGTTAGGAAAATTCTTAGGGCAAGGCACCTTTGCCAAGGTCTACCATGCAAGGAACCTCAAAACTGGCATGAGTGTGGCCATTAAGATGATCGACAAAGAAAAGGTTACAAAGGTTGGGATGATTGAGCAAATTAAGCGAGAGATTTCTGTCATGAGACTGGTTAGACATCCCAATGTGGTGCAGCTTCATGAGGTCATGGCCAGCAAATCCAAGATTTATTTTGTAATGGAACATGTAAAAGGCGGTGAGCTCTTTAACAAGGTGGCCAAAGGGAAGCTCAAGGAGGATGCTGCAAGGAAATATTTTCAACAGTTGATTAGTGCTGTTGACTTCTGCCATAGTAGAGGTGTTTATCACAGAGATTTGAAACCAGAGAACATATTACTGGATGAGAATGGGAATCTCAAGGTCTCAGACTTTGGATTGAGTGCCCTTGCTGAATCAAAGCGTCAAGATGGATTGCTTCACACCACCTGTGGAACACCTGCCTATGTTGCTCCGGAAGTAATTGTTAGAAAAGGTTATGATGGATGCAAGGCTGATATCTGGTCCTGTGGAGTGATTTTGTACGTGCTTTTGGCTGGCTATCTTCCATTCCATGATTCAAATCTGATGGAATTGTATAGGAAGATTGGTAAGGCAGAGTTCAAGTATCCTAACTGGTTCCCACCAGAAGTACGCAGATTGTTGTCAAAGATATTGGACCCAAACCCAAGCACCAGGATCTCCATTGCCAAGATTATGGAAAATTCTTGGTTCCGAAGAGGGTTTGGCTCCAAATCAAAAAGAGTTGAAATGGAAAGGAAAGAATCAGCAACTCCTGATGCTGATATTTTTGGCCCTCCTGAGACTAGCAGCACCATGGTGGAAGCGAAGCAAGAACTAGACAAGCCTAACTACTTGAATGCTTTTGATATCATCTCACTTTCGGCAGGGTTTGACTTGTCTGGTCTGTTTGAGAAAAAAGAGCAAAAGAAAGAATTAAGGTTCACATCAATGCAGCCAGCCAAGAGCATCATCTCTAAGTTGGAGGACATAGCTAAACGACTGAGGTTGAAAGTGATTAAGAAGGATGGAGGGTTGTTGAAACTGGAAGGATCAAATGAAGGCCGGAAAGGTGTCTTGTCCGTTGATGCAGAAATATTTGAGATTACTCCGACTTTTCATCTGATTGAGGTGAAAAAGTCTGGGGGAGATACCTTGGAATATCAGAAGATGATGAAGAAGGATATAAGGCCGGCTCTGAAAGACATTGTTTGGACTTGGCAAGGTGATCAAGCAGAACCCCATCAACAGCAGTAAGAGAGACTGTCTCACCTCTGGCTCTGAGTATGTAAAGAAAATGGATTTGTGTTAATTTGTTGTGTTTCATGTGCTGTTTTGGCATCTGCTATGTAGTATGTAATCTTTGACTTACTAGCATACAATTTATAGCTTAAATTTCTTTCCTTGCTTCTTCTATTGCTCCACTGTGCATGGCTTATTTGAGAAACTAGAAATGGAAATGAAATATATAAATTTTACCAATATGTTAGAATCTTGAATCTAATATGAGGTTTACAGTAAAAGATGAACTAGTTATTTCTTGGAATTAACGTTGTTTTAATTTTGATTTTAATGGTAATTATAAATATGCATGAACAAAAGATATTACAATTTCTGGTCCTATGATAGCAATTAACTTAGTTATGAGAGCTTTTCTAGTTCACAGGGGTTCATAACTAGTTTTCTTTTTAGTTACATATTTTTTTAAAAAGGAAAAAAAAATCCATATGAACACCTTGTTTTATCATTACTCCAAAGTATTCATAGAAAAAAAAATTAATACTTCCTCTATTCTAAAATATAAAATTATTATTGACTTTTAAAAAATCAATTTAAGACAATTTTCAAACTAAATTGATATAATTCATTTAAAACTACAAAAATATAATATTATGATTAATAGTATTTCTGTTTATAATTTACAATATTTATCATTGTACTGACCGATTAAATAAATCTTTATCAATTGACTAAAATTAAATATATTTATATTAATTTTGAATTTAAAATATGTCAAATTAATTTTCTAAAAATTAACAATAATTTGATATATAGGAATTAATAACGAGGGTGTAAAAATCCCCGAACTTTATGTTTAAATCGGCTTGCCCAGGTGAGACATACAATTTCTTTCGAACTAAATAAATGTCCAAATTAAAGAGTGTGAACTAAATAAATGTTCAAATTAAAGAGTGTTACTTTACATGATGATAAATTTATATTACTATTAAATATTAATATGCATACAACATAAGAGGATAAATATATTATTTTATTCCTTACAGTTACACGTTAGTAATAATTCATTCGACATGTGACATGTTAATCATTTTCCCAACCTAATCCTTCGGCAAAAGCTATTGATCTTCAGAACGTAAGCCAAGCAATTGTACACCAAACAATTCATTACTATATCGATTCTACAAAATAGTCATACCTGTAATAATATAAACCTTTAAGATTATGTTCTTGTTTCACATTTATTCTTAAATATAATTGTTTAGTGTAATAGTAGGAGTTTGGTAATAATAATTTGAGCTTATTTGTGTTTCTTTATAAACAGGTTTTCATTAGAAATATGCAACATACTCTATTAGTCTGTAGCGTCGAAATCAAATAAATAAAAGCTACCAGCTTCAAGAAGTGGGGAACTCACTGTCTGAGACAAACTACAGCTTCAAGAAGGGGGAAACTCACTGTCTGAGACAAACTACAGAACGTAGTTGTGGTCAATCAGAATCCAAAATCGCCACAAAACGATAGAAACCAAAGCTGAACACAGCTTTTTTCGCACCACAACAGCTTTTCCCGGTTAGACTAAAAATGAAAGTTTTTGCCGCCTTCATAAAATGCAGACAAATAGGAATATATTTTATACTCCTAAGAGCAGCCTAAGCAATTAAAGCTTAAACATAATTACCATGACTGATTCCAGATTTGCACGTCTAATTATACGAGTTGGAGGACCATTTTGAATAAACAATATTCTACGTACTAATATGTGCTAACTCAAAGCCCACTGAAAAAATTAATGTTAATTTTTAAACAAAATAATCAATTGACCAATCATGATATCCTGCAAAACCAGCCGCATTCAAAACTCACTCAAAAAGAAAAAAAAGAAAGTGATTAACCCTTAACCACCTCTGCAAGAGCTATAGTTGGTGGTTAACATGAGACATCCCAAAATGACAGGCAGGACCAGTGCCCATTTCACTCCCTTACCAACACATTTGATATAGGCAAACTGCTGCCCATTTCAGAATCGAGCACATATCCAAACCTGGTAAAAAGGCACGCAGCTAACTAGCATATTTTGATTGTGCTCAACATGGAAGGATTTTGCTGGAACAGAATTCTAATAAATTTTTTTCGATTTCTTCTCACTTTCGTTATTAATATAATTTTCTTTTCTTTCTTGACCCGTCTCTCCAATTTTCCACTCTCTTAAACCCGTTCCTTAGTGTTCCTCCAGTCACACTCTTAGCACATTCCACAACAATTAATTTTATTTCCCACAAGGGAACCCCAATCTCCCATACCCAAGAAAAAACAGATGACATAATGAGGCCAAAAAACTTTTTGATTAAGACGATGATTTGTTACCTAATGCACTAGCGCATGCATTCCATGTGTATTCCTATCATGCTAATGTAAGTAAGTCTTCCTTATAAAGAGGACAATACAATGGATCCAGTATTTTTGTCTCCTTCAAAAGAGGATGTTTCTCTCTTCAGAGCAGGTGTATTTAATTCCATCATACCCTATGCCACTTCCCTTTTTCCTTTTCAAGTTTTTCTTTTCAATCATATGACCAAAGTGACTGTACATCTGGGCTGGAGTATAGACCACCAACAGGGGGCCTTGTGATCGATGAGTTTCCAATGCTTTCACGTGATCCCTGCACAGCCCACTCCTTTCTGCCAGAAAGAAAACGTGAAATTAGCATAGATTAACTTCGACAAAGAAAGTAAACAAGGATATGAAGAACAAAACCACGAAAAAACAAACACAACAACAAATATATGACTTGAATGAATGTAACTAACAAAAGCGCATCACTATTACAAAGATAAACAAGAAAGAAGGCACAGTTCTTTAGACATGCGCACATCCTGTATGTCACACTATTAATCAAGTCAGCAATATATGACTTGAATGCATGTAACTAACAAAAGCGCATCACTATTACAAAGATAAACAAGAAAGAAGAAGGCACAGTTCTTTAGACATGCGCACATCCTGTATGTCACACTATTAATCAAGTCAGCAATCATAATCACAGAAATACTTGTTCAAATCTTAAATTTAAGATAGCTGTATTGAGTCTATTGTAAGTTCAAAAATTTTACTATGGAGCATGTAAATGATACTTACCACTGCAAAAAACCCCTTTGAAAATACTAACTTCTGAACACCAAATTTACAAACAAAGAGAACACTAGCAAATGCCAAACACAAAGCAAATATAAATCATAGATAATATTCTCATTTAAATATAAGTTGAGATCTTGAAAAACACCCAAAAATTGACATCTAATATTAACCCCATACTTGGAGGGCTGCTAAGCCTAGGGCCAGTCTGGTGAGTCCGGTCTCCATTATTATTCCAAAAGCAACGAATCTGCTTCCTCTATCACATTTTCCTGGATGCTGGTTCACAGGAGGCACAAGCTAGATCCATTAATATAAAACTCTAAAGACTTTGAAAAAGCCAAGGATGTTGCCAACGTAGAATTAGCTCGTCAGCAGGAATTTTAAGTATATTCAACTATACTCGAAAGTATGTTTTAATCCAAAATTGAAGGTGGTCCCCAGAAGCCTATCAAACTTTCTGCAGGAAACTACATAGGCTTATTGAAGTTCCCAATCCACAAACTGTTTGACAATTACAGGGATGCTAACAACATGAATATTAAGCACGATGGAAGCGCAAAATAATTTGGTACCATGATTTTAATATAAAGGTTTAAGTGGACTTGGTGAGAGAAGATGCTTTATGTCTATAGAGAAACAGAAAGATCATCCAGACATTCTCATTCAGAATTTTAATATACATTTTACGATTATTATCGCTATTTACTTTCGTAAGAATTTCCCGGTTATCCTTACCATACCCAACTTTTAACCAAAAATTGTTTCATCTCGTCCTTTTCGCATTATATTTGAGCTTTAAAAAGTTATTGTAGACTTGGGCTTCATGTTAAACATACTTTGAGTTATGGTGCCTCGGCATCATAGTAAATCAACACACTCAAGGTAAAATTCTGGTTAGGGAAATCTCATTAGCTCCAATGTACTTGATCATCAAAGTAAGTATGCTTGTTAGTTTGACCATGCTAAACATACCAAGTAAAGATCCTTACCGAGAGTTCTACCAACTACATGAACTTCAAGAAATTATTATGTTAAAGCAGGATATATATTGATAGGCCCATTCTCTCCGAGCTTAAGCTTTAGAGCAATTGGTGAGTTAATATTGCACAGAGCTTTGGTTTCACAAGGTCTTCAATCAAAGTCTTCCCTCTTGTATTTATTTACCTTCTATTGTTAGTGCTATTGCACCCATTTTGGTTTAGGCAAAATGGTGCACAGTTGCTTGACTCTCTATTTACGTTCTCCATGTCTGAGTGGGGATCTTGAGGGAGAGATTTAATGCATGATATAAACCATCGGACCCATCCTCTAACAGATTAATCTTCTATAACAATTGGTGACTCAGAATTTTATACACAAGCATTGCATATAAAAAAGTAATAGTGACATTAACAAAATGTTATACAACTGAGTTTACTACATTACTCCACCCTAAATTGGGAGTCCTTTTCAAAACGGACGTGACATAGATTTCAAGATGTGTACATGACACATTTACATATCAGACTTGCATCTTACTTATAAATAAATTTTAGATACTAAAAATTATATTGAAAAAACTAAAAAAACTAAAATGTCTAAGTGTGTCTTTTGTACATCTTAAAATTCATTTTGATAACACTGTGTTCAAGATAACGCTCGTTTTGGGACTAAGGGACAACGGGACTACTACAAGTGCATGTGTTTATGTGCTCAATGACAGCTTACATAAGCATTGCCAAGAGGTGGTCGTGTGACGATATGATCAGATATTGAAACTCAGTACTGATAAATAGGAGTCGTAACACAGAGACCTGGGTTTGAGGTTGAAGTAGCAGCAGAAAACAGTGATGAGTTCTTACAAGGAAAGATTCCAAAGTGCCAACTTCAAAAGCCTTGGTAACAATTCAGATCTAAGGACAAGAACTTGGACACTTGAACGTAATGTGAGAGAAATGAATACATTTCTTTTTTGGATAAGTGCTTATAAACAAAATTAAATACATTTATTGGGACTAGAAGTCTAGAACTGCAGTTTCATTACTTTCTCCAACACCGTCCAGAGTTTTATGTTCTGATGATTTCTCAGTTGATATGTTACCATTATTTTGAAACCATTTTCACTTTATAGTTGATAGCTGACCATTAATTTCAGGCATTCATTGTTGGGGTGGGGAGAGGTGAGGGAGGTTGGATTTTCAGCATAGACATACCTTTACTAAGACTAAAAACTATTATAAATATGCATGAAACAGACTTCTGAAATGTGCTTCAGCAATAAAAAGATCAAATTCAAGGCTTTTTGCTTTGCCCCATAAACACTAATTAAGAGCACAGCAGTTTAAAATAAAAAGGCACGAGGGGTTTATGAACTTACTTGGGCCAACAATTAGTTGGAGACAACTCAAATGGATGGTTAGTTGAAGAACCATTTGGACTCCCATAGAGCAGTTCATTCTGAATAGTTTCCTCCTTAGGCTGTACAGAGAACTGATTTTCACAACCAGACATAGGTCCAAACAAAATTTTTGGTAACCATGCATCATCAATAGTACCAGACATAGAATTACTACATGTCCCTCCATTCTGGTAACTGCCAAAAACCTTGTGTGGAGAAGGAGGGCCAGAAAGAACTTGATCATCTTTTTTAAACAGTGAAGCCATGGTCTTCTGAGGCAAGGGATAAACACTGTCTTCCTTGTTTGATCTGTTCAGGTCTGTAGGCAAAAGCCAGCTTGCTGGACCACCTACCAAACCTAGACCATCCTGACCAAGAGGAGAGGTATTCCACATCTGCCACGTTCCTTGCTCATTTGTATTGCTAGAACCATCCATTGGCAAATTCCGCACATCCTGAGCCTTGGGAGTACTTGGGAAAAGAAAAGAACTAGCATTCCTTTCGTCAGATACTCGCAACCGTGACATTGGAGACTCAATTGGTGATGGCCTAATAACTTCAGAAGAAGCAGGTATATTTTTAATAGGGCGAGGCTTTTCCAATCCCATGTCTGTTACAAACCCCAGGTCTAACTGGAAACTGTCAAGAGACTCTGAAACTGGCCCAAGCAAGGATACTGGGTCAGGAACATAACAGGGGTCTTCAAAAATGTCTGATTCGTCTGGTAAAAATTCAGAAGGTGCTTCTCCAATTCGAGGAAACATAGATTCAGATAACAATTGAATACCTGTACTGCTACTTGTTGATCCATGGGGAAAATTAGATAAAGGAAATGGGGATGGCAACCCAAAATTAATAGGATTATCGTATTGTTGTGTTGCTACTGGGCAAGCAGAAAATGATGGGCTTTGAGCTTCCGATTGGGACTTCCCATTTGGTCTGCTTATGACAGTTGAATTAGAAGGCGGAGGAACAGGTTCCGACCGAGTGAATAACTGTTGCCATGATTTTTTAGGGGCTGCATAAGGTTGTGGTTCACTGAGCACCTGCAGGGTACAGATCAACAAAAACAGATACCAAAATCTATCATCTTCAACAAACCATACAAGGTCGTGTTATCATATACTATGGCAACTGCCATGAAAGCTTTATAAAACCTTTTATCAGCAGGCAGTTAAACATTCAAAAATATAACCAATAGAAGTAGGTAAGGACTTGCATGTCTATGGATCATAGGGTTAATTCTTTTTGCCTACTAAACTGGAGCCCAATTTACATTTACATCATTAAACTCAAATCTTTTTTTACAGTCAACTCATTGAGCTAACATTTTTTACAAAAACTTAAAAATCCGTCTAAGTCGTTAATGTATTAACGGAAAAATTATGTGGCGAGGTGATGTGTCTAATTCTGGACTATTTTTAAGACTTCTATCTTAAATGACAACTTTGCCCTAGTTTAAACGGTAAGATGGTTCAAATATAACCCACCCACTAACATAACTTAATTTAATTAATTATATTAAGCAAGATTATACTTGATGTATATTAGTTTCATGATCAAATTATAAGGGTTTAAAGAAATTGGGGTATTCTTCTACCACTTCCACCACTAGATCTTAAATCACCTCCGTGATTGGCAACTAGAGAAAATAAAGAACATATAGAGGGAAAGAGAGAAGATAACATACACCAAGGTTTCATTTGAGGAAGAGAGAGAGAGAGAGATTGATGGTAAGAGAAGAAGAACGAATAGATTGCAATCCCTCTTTACTATATATTACATCTACAACATCAAATGCTTACATAGATTGCAAATTTGGCTGCATGACTTCTACTAGATAATATTAAAAATGAGATTTCCAAATTTGGCATTTCTCTATCCCTCTCCTC
Organism: Aralia elata; assembly: GCA_034770075.1. Taxonomy (NCBI): domain Eukaryota; kingdom Viridiplantae; phylum Streptophyta; class Magnoliopsida; order Apiales; family Araliaceae; genus Aralia; species Aralia elata. The sequence continues at coordinate 657,792 of CM068379.1, read as the reverse complement.
TATAACTATACGCTTTATACTTTTGTAGCTTTCTATCTCTAATGAGTCCCAATAATTCTACAGATTTGGGGGTATATTTTGAATGTTTGGTATGATTAATTTGTAATGAATGCTTAAATGGGTTTTACTTTATTTTTCCTCTACTTTGAAGGGTTAGAAATAGAAGAATGTCTACATCTCATAAGAATGAATATTACTCTCTCTCCCCCCCCTTCTCTCTCTATATATATGAAGCATGGGTATATTATGTCAATGGATTGTCTCATAGATATCTTCCTTTGAACTTGACATTGAAGATGAGGTTTGAGAGGTTAGCAAGTGTGCAGATTCATGGTGGAGGTGGCGGTTCAGATGAGACGGTGGCGTTGTGGTGACGGAAATGTGAGCAGATGCAGATGCAGATGGGGTAGAGAGGAAAACAGTTTTGTATTTTTTGTTCGGATTTTTTTGATAAAAGGGTTCATTAACTTCTAATTATACAGATTGATTTTCTTTTTTTGTTTATTTTTATGTTTGGTTTATAACTTTTTTATCCCCATATATATCTCATTAAAATAGGTTTTTATTTTTTAAAATCCGGTCTTCTTTTACACATCATACTGAAAACCCATGTCATCAATGAGGTGGTGTTGTTCTCTCTCCTATTCAGACGCCAAATAAGTTTTCTGTTAAAAGTCAAACAAGTTTAACGATTTTTGTGACGTTTTGAAAGAAAAAGAGAGTTCAGAGTGAGTAGATTGGAAAAAAAAAATGAGTTTAGTGATGCAAATGTAAATCACACCCCAGTATAATGACTAAAAAAGTATTTAATCCATAGATCGTACTAAGAAAAATCTATGACTCTTGGCATCATTTTGGTAAATGCTTACACTTTCTAAGTTACTGTGGCACTGTTAAAACGTTCAAAGCACGCATTATAGAATTCATTCAATTATACTAATGCATTATGTAGCACTTGTACCTATATTTATTAGAAATAGAACAAGTAACAAGAAAAGAGTTTACCATCCCAAGTAAAATCAAAATGGATTAAATTAATTACTATTGGCATGTAGGTGTAAATGCTTAAATATCTAAAAGTAGCAGTAACAGCACATTATTCACATGGATGGCATGAGGACAAAAAGAGGATGATTAACATCATGCCGCAACACCCAAAAATAGATAAACCACAGTACAAAAAGATATCATGAGTAGCAAGACAACTTACAGGACTGTTGATGTTCTTATCATCACCACTGGTATTTGATTTCCCAGATACACGTTCAGGCTGAGATAACTCTCTCCTATTGGCAGAAGTATGGATATGATCAACAGAACCATTAGATTTGTGTTCTCTTGTAATGGTGGCAGAATTAATAGTACCCTTTCCAAAGAAACTAGCTCCAGTAAATGCTCTAGAAGAGGATAAGAAAGTACCCCTCATACGATCCAGGTATCTTGTTCCAGCATTTCCCCGACTGTAACTGTTTGATGAAGCACCCTTAATCCCGTTTCCTATTTCATTGTTATGGGACTTAACACTTTCTGCCCCAGTTCTGTAATGTTCGTGACGATCACTCTCACTCTTCCGACTGCGTTCACCTTCCTTGCCTGCTCTTTTTTCTAGTTCTTCAGCATCAGAGTTGCTTTTACTAGATCCTCTGTCTCTTTCCTTCTTTCTTTCCTGACGCTTCTTTTCCGCTTCTTTTTTATTATCTTTTTCCCTAGCAGGAGGCAACCCTTTACCGTGATCTTTGTTGGCCACTGCCTTCTCGTCTCTTAGTCTCCTACGTTCTTCCACTAACCTGGCAACCTCCTCTCTCTGCTTCCTCTCCTCTTCCTCTAACTGCTCCTTCTCTAACCTAGCCTGCCTCTTCTCTTCAGCTTTTCTACGAGCTTTCTCTCCTCTACTCTCTTGAAAATTTGCACCATTCTCACCTCTCTTACCCAACATCCCCCTATTCTCTGCGTCCATTGACGCGTCATCTCCAGATGTACTGACCCTAAAAATCTTTCTCCAAAGCCACATAATACTCAAAAAAAAAGCTGTCAATGCCCTGCAAGTGAAAATAAGAACACGAGAATAAGATTTCTCTGCTAAACAATGGTCATCTCCTCCAAAAAAACCACCACCGCCACTCTTCCGCCAATAACTAGGCTTCCCAGAAAAAGACCCAGCAACCCAGTTACCATTATCTAACCAATCATGACCGCACATCCAACTGTTGTCAGACCAAACCTTCCCATTCAATATCTTCCCACTTTTTCCAACCAAATCTTTTAAAATCCCAGGATTTGGAAGCCCCAATCCTGGCAGCACAGGCAAGTCCAAGACAGGCCTCTTTGATATATGCCCACAATACGAACACATAAACCGCCCGCCACCAGGATTTTGTTCACGATAAGGAGTCAAACAGTTCCGGCACCTTCTTGTGGCCGTCTTTCTAAGCTTCTGCATTTCAATAGCCTCAAACCTCTTCCTCTCCCTAAGCCTTGCATTCCTACGCACCCGCCAAGAAGACAACTGCGGCATCAAAATCTCATACCAAAAAAGGGTCACCAAAAGCACAAAAACGCAGGCCAATCTTGGGGATGTGATTTCAAACCGGAAAGCAGGGGGCAACAGCTGAGAAAGAGCCCATAGTCCAATCAGTGGAATCACTAACCATGGAAGCATGGTAGCAATTCGTCGAGACCACTTCTGAATCACGCACAGTATACACATTATCCTCTAACCCACACCTATCTGTTTCCCCCGTTCTCCTCGATGTTAATCAATCAAACCTTAACAAAATCTTTATATATGTGTATATATGCAGCTCAGAAATCACAAACAACGATATAAAAATCCCAAACCCTTGCCCTACGTCTCCTCCTTCTGATATTACAATGCGAAACAATCTTTCCAAACCCTAACAAGGCGATTAGTGCATTATGACCTAGTAAAATACAAGAATCGGATAATAATCAGAAATATTGTTTTCCTTCAAAGAAAATAATTCAATTATGGTTCCGGAAGGGTATTGTTAGGTAGCTCCGAAACCAAAGTGAAGAAGCAAGGAATATCAACGAATTTCGAGAACTTACAGATTGGGAGTCAATGAAGCGATGTATTGACGATTTAATCGTATATCGGGTGAGACGGCGGTGGTTGGTGGCGGTGGCGAATGCTCGGAGGAGACGGTACGGTGTCGATGTTTCCGCCAGCGAAGAAACTGTGATGATGATGAAGACTGATGAAGATTGATGAAAGAGGAAAATTGATAGTAAAAGATATTGAGCGAGAAATGGAAGAAAAAAGATAAATAGTGTTTTGAGGATTTCTAAAGGTATATATATAATATAATTGAACCGGATGGTTGGATTCTGTTAGCGGGATGAAGGGCCGACCGGGATGGGATTAAAGACCAATACTATACTCCCTCCTTTAAAAAATTGAAGATACATTCTTAAAATGTTAGATATTTAGAAATAATGATGTGATCGATATGGCAGTGAAAAATGACATTACTGTCAGTTGTATCAACTACACAAAATAATATTTTATTATTGTGCAGTTATAATTACTATAGTCGTTCATCAAGATTTTTGTTATAATTACCATCGTCGTTCATCGGGATTTCGGTCGTCAATTCCATTGTCGTCAAGTTACTAACTTCCTTACTTTGTCACTCCCCGATCACCGCTATTAATTCACCACCCTTTTCAAGTTAAACTAGTGTTTGTTGTTGCACCAAAAGAGATTATCTATGATAAAAAAATCATATTACAAAAAGTCTTTTACTTATTTATACTGTTTTTTTTACGAGATGTATATATAAATATTTGATCAAAAATAGAACAAGATTCATTTTTGCATTATATCTAAGGAATTCGTTGGTTTGGGCCGAAGAAGCAATATCAATCTATCGTTATCAAACCGATTGCAATCTTTCTCTGTTCAAAGAATCCTATCTAAGTGCCTTCTACTTGTAATAAGCGATAAACTAAATCGTAATGATTCTCAATAAGTCCCTAAGTAGTGATTCTATTTTTTTATCGAGTTTGGGTAGAGACCAAAGATCTTGAACAACCACTCGATATCGTCGGATCACTAAGACTAACTTTCAACCTTGCTTAACGGGTGAATCTTGTAATTTAATAAAATAATAATTTTTTATTAATAATGTAATAAATTATTACTGATAACTACGTCTTATTATAATGTGCACACAATCAACTATTTTAACAATTGAAACTATATTATTTTAGTTATAACATATAAATGTATTCTATTTTTATTTAGCCAAAAACATAAATTAGCAGGTGTAATTTTGTGAAGTGTATCTCTTTTTGTCATTTTTTCTATGTTCTTCGTATGAAATTATTTAGTGTTTGACTAATCTATGAAATTTTAAAATTTGGTGATAAAACTATACTTGGTAACAATCTTTTTAACCTGTTCGCTTTAAGACCAGAGGTGATGGTAATATTGCCATATTTGTAGAGATATTTTTTTTATTATGAAAAGTCACAAATTTGGATTTATCTTTAATAAAAAATAAAATATCTTTAGGCTAAGATAAAATGTATATATTTCTAGAATCGAGCTGTAATAGAATAAATTCTAAAAAAAAAGAGTCCTCTGCATTTTGCTAGCTCAACTTTTGGACTTAGGATACATGTCACAAACTATCTATGCTTTCTCCAGCCTCAACTATACAATATACACTGCAGAACCTATCTTATATTTAACGTTTTTTTTATTACGTATTAAAAAAAAAACATGCCACTCAAATTGTTACTGTTTTTGGAATATTTCACATAAATTTAACATTAGATAAATTTAAAAATGTAGATAGAGTAATAAGTATGGTGGAGTCTCAAACTAATAAATTAACCTTTTAAGTTGGGAGATGATCCAACATGTTTGTTGGTCCACTCTATATAAGTGTGTGTTGTATTGATAATGTATTGATGTGGAATAGTTCATATAATTTTGCAACAATTAGTATTAGAGCCTTTGGTTCGATTGGCCCAGGTATCAGATTGGTATTCTATGGTAGAGCCATTCGTTCCACATGGTGGAACAAAAATAGTTGAGTCAGGTATTACACAAAGAGATCACTCTTGCGTTTGTCACTACGCAGTGAAGTAAGATTTGAGTCGAATGAAGCAAGTTTAAGATAATTTTGGGAAGCTGCTCAAAGTGAAGGGTTCACAAGGAACAAATTTTCACGTTTATATAGTTCTCGTGTGGTGTAGTAGTATTAGAGTCGAGCATGACTTTTAAAAAACTCAAAGAAAGATGTACTCAATGGTGACTACCTTTGTGTACGATATTTATGATATGTATTCAAGTGAAAAATAGAGATTGTTAAAATATTTTATATGAATTCTACATTGAAAAGTTTCAAGAATGTAGATAGATTAATAAATATGATAAAATCTTAACCTAATAAGTTAATATTTTATATTAAGAAGTGATTCAATATGCTTCTTAGACTACTCTAAGGTATGTGTTATATTGATAATGAATTGACTCGGGATGATTCATATACTTCTAGAACAACTGTATCTAATATAAAATAATGAGTGAATATATACACAAATGATATATAAATGCATGCATGATTTGAAAACCTCTTATAAGACAGAAATAGAATGTCAAATTCAAAAGTTGAATATAACGAGTTTTTACCATCATCATTTCAAATTTTCATAAACAAATAGCCATATTTTGACCAAATTCTTCAAATTGGTTCAACTGCATAATATTTAGGACTAATGTGAAGCAACACTTAATTTAAAAGGAACACACGTTTGTCTTTTGGAATTTATGTTTTATTTTCACTTGTGCCGTCCCATGGAGCTTATTGTATTGTACTATTTATAACAATATTCCTTCCGTCCTAAAAAGGTAAGTAAAGTATAATTTATATATATATATATATACATATTAAAAAAATAAAAAAATTATATATTTATTTATAGTGATCCCACAAAATTATATGAAGTGATTAGTATTTTTATTTTTTTATATTAATGAACTCCACTAAATAATTTAGTTACTCTTCACTTTATATATTTTATTTTATTTTTTTAAAATAAATAAATTTATATATTTAATCATCTTTTTAAAACACAACAGAGAAAATATTAATGTATCATCGTTCAAAAAAAGAAAAGGTAGTATTATTATGTTTGTTTGTTTGTTTGTTTCTACTAGTATTGCGTAGTTGCCGTCCATAAAGGTAGGGACGAAGCTAGTATAGGACTGGAGGGAGCCACGGCCCCCCCAAGGTTTGAAAATTTTGTAAGTCCTAACCCAAAGTTTCAAAAAAATTATTTTTGGCCCCCCTCAAGAAAAATGTAATGCTTTAGATGAAAATAAATTTCTTTACTACCAAACTAACGACCACAACACATTCTTTGTAACAAGATATAAGTTTACACATCGGTCTCATTCTGATCTTAACTAGCCAAATTCATACACTTATAAATAGATTATAGACATGCCCTTCTTGCTTAAAACTTGCCCCATAAAATTCCCAAATAAAAAATAGCAACTCCTACCTCTATACTAAATGAAAAAGAAAATGGAAACTCATTATAAACACTTGGATAGTACTGTACTAAAAACAATAATTACTTTCTAATGTAAGGTAAATTTTTTAAAAAATAAGTATTATATATAAATTGACTCCACTAAAATTTTATAAATTTTTTATTATACGGGGTCAAATTAAAAATTTATAATTTTGTCAGTCAAATTTTAACCACATATGACTCATATTCTCTCAATATATGTATATCTCCCTATAATATTATATATATATATATATATATATGTGTGTGTGTGTGTGTGTGCGTGTGTGACCTGAAAGTACAAAAGTATTAAAAAAAAATTTGCTCGGGGGCGCTGCCCCCGAACCCCCGTCAAATTATTTATGACTTGGTAAAAATTTTGGCCCCCCAAGATTAAATCCTGGCTTCGTCCCTGCATAAAGGTTTCCGAGTACTCATTTTGACCAAATAAATACGTTGTTATATTCGTACTACAAGATTTTGTTGAGGTTTACAAATTAAATGTCAAACCTTGAGCTTGTTAATTTTTGTTCCCTTCTTACTGCAGTTAGTCATTTCAAGTTTGTTACGTGTCAAGGCCAGTGACGTTACTTTTAGTAATCTAAGTTTAATTATCTTTTCACTTGACTACCTATTTCTTAAACCTACTTCTTAAACTTTTGCATCGAAAGAATTGAATTTCTTTTCATATATATGAAAGTTTTTATATATACACCTAGAAGAATGGATATATATATATACACACACACACGTCCACAAATTATAGTAAATTTAAATTTTTTGCATAGGAGTAATTCAGACTGATAATTTTTAGCTATCTGCTTTGAGTCATTTTTTTAATTCTTTCTATTTTAATTCAGAGTAAAATAAACTATATATGCAATGACGTTTTAAAATTTTTTAATACAGAAAATAAACAATAAATAGAATAAAACAAATTGAATATGTAAAGTAATAATCAACCACATATGCACATTAAGATTTATACTTAGTTAAGCCTCTTACTCCTCTACTCTATGAGACTACGTCTAAGGCCAAGTATCAATTGATACCTAACAAGTTTTCTTTAATATTAATAAAACAATTACAATTATATCAATTCCCTGTACAATAGAATTTAGAAAACTTCTTAAGCACACAACTCGCTTAAGAAAACCTTCTCCCTTGAACACTTTAATTTGTTCCCTTGAGTACAACTACTCTCTTAGATACCTCTACCATCATAAACTCTCCTTTTACAATATTAAAGAAAACCCCTTGCTTCACTCTGAAACCTTCCTTTTAGAGGATAAAAAATTTAATACGAAAAAGGAATACAACTGAAACTAATAATCTTAACTAAACAATATAATTCAAGACTTTAAGAGAATAACTAAGTATAATGAATATTTTTAGCAAAGTGAATTTGTATGTTCTAGTTATCTTTCCATGAATGAAATAGCTTGATATATATATATATATATATATATATATAGACTTTAAAACCCAACAACTATATTTTTGAAAATCAGAAAATTGTTAAGAATAAGACGATAATTAAACTAGTTTTCAGATTAGTTGTAACCAAACGAATCTTTGGGTTTTTAAAAATCTGTTTTGAATATGTATATTATAAGATGAAATCAGATGTTCACTAGTTTCAAAATCTATTGTAACAATATAAAAGATAAATCTAGATTTTGTTCTACAAGAAATCTTAACTCCTTGGGAATAATTAAGTAGACTCAAATTTTTCTTTGTTCACAAATCAGTTGTATCATATTTTTATAACTTTCAAAATCTGTTTTGAATATATATATATATATATATATATATATATATATTAGGGAGATCAAACATATTTGATTTATACTTGAAGTGAGAATCCTGAATTATAAGAAAATGTTTTTAAAATCTGCTAGGATAGAAAACTTAACAACCCCAAATTTTTAAAACACTTCAATTTGAATTAGGATAGGAGCTGTTAAAAACAAATTCCATAATCTTTAGGAGATATATATTATTAAAAATTATTTTTAAATGGATAAAAATATCTATAAGCAAAACAAATTTTATAATATTAAACTCTATATTTTGAAACCAAAAAAAAACTATTTTGCCAGAACTCTTTAAATAAAATAAGTTTCCTTAATTTTAGTCGATAAATATGAATAAGACTCTTATTAAAAAAATAACAACCCATATTTTAATTGAGTAAGAAAATTGATTTAAGATCTTTTTAAATTATAAAGTCTTGATAAAATATTAATTTAGAAAAGGTCTTATAATGAATCCTACAAAAACTTCAAGTCTTCATTCTTGATGTTCCATCTTGATATTTCAGCAACTTGATATTACTTTGTCTAAAATGAAAATTTTTCAGCCCAATCTATAAATCTGTAATAACATACAAAATATTACAAAAAGCCCAAGTTGTCATCATTAAAACTAAAAGTATATAAACCAACAATACATACTCATATGAACTCAAATGATTCCTTATTGTTTTATTTCTTTAAAACAACTCAAAAATAGACTAAAACATATTAAGCTTACAAATTCAATTGTACAAAAGAAAATACTTCCTCCATTTCAATTTATGAGATTATTATTGACTTTTTAAAAGTCAATCTAAAATATTTTTAAACTCAAAATTGATATAAATTCATTTAGTTTATGTCAATAAAATTATGAATATCATAAATTACCTAAAAAGTATTATTAGTTATAAGACTTATTGTTTTCAAAACTTAAATTAATTATGTCAATTTTAAATTAACTTTTATAAAGTCATTAGTGATTTTATAATTTGAAAAAGATGAAATATATTACCAAAAATTATATTACATTTGAATTTCACACTATAGTAAGATCGCTTTATTAATAAGTGAGTCACTAATTGAGTCCAAGTGGGTTAAAAATCCCTCGACTATCAAGGATGCAAAAAATTCAAAAAAACTTTTGAGCTTTTCGTTCAGCAAAATAGGAAAGTTTTTTTTTTTTTTTTTAATTTTTTTTTGAGGTGTCAAGTCATTAAAGTTAGACGATCAACAACCTGTTCGGGAACGACTTATTTTAAATGACTTATAAGTTAAAATATAAGTTAATTTATAAGTTCTTTTAAGTTGTGACTTATAAATAAAAGTGTTCGACATCAATTTGATTTATAAGTCAAAAATTAAGTTAGAACAAGTTATGAAGGTGTTCGGCTCATAATGATTTATAAGTTAAAATAATATAAAGATTACTAAAAATGACATTAATAAAAAAAAGGGACAAAATAGAAGAGAGACAAAATAAATATTACATTTGGTCAAACTAACTTATTTTAAAATGACTTATAAGTCATTTTAAAATAAGTTACAAATAGTTACTTATTTTTTTTGACTTAAAAACTAACTTATAAGTTAAAAAATAAGTAACTACCAAACACTGAAACAGGAGCAAATGACTTATGAGTTGCAGGGTCGGTCCAACCTTTAAGCCATTTAAGCAATGGCTTGAGACCCCAAAATTGAGAAGGCTCCCAAATTTTAATAATCTATATATGTTATAATCTATTAAAAAAGAGTTCATTTTAATAATCCATACATGAGTCCATTAAAATTTAGGAGTCTTCTCAGAGTACTGGGTTGTATCTAATTCTCTTTGAAAATAGACTTAATTTCTAAAAAACTCAAACGTTCAGGAAATTTTAATAATTTTGTATCTAAAAGAGCAAGAAAAATGAAATTCTAATAAACAAAAATTATAAATATGAATTTAATTTAGTATTGAATGGTTAAAAAAAAAAAGGCTCCAATTTAAAATTTGACTTGAAATCCCCCAAAAGTTTAAACCGGCCCTGATAAGTTGGTTCATCGCGGAACACCCCCCAAGTGATCGAAGTGTCACTTGACCAATTCGGATCAATATAAAATCGCAACTACAAGGAATATGCCATTAACCAAACCAAGTAACCAAGTTTGCACCTAAAATAAATAAATAAAATAATAATAACAAAACCCAAACCAGGTGTCATTTATTGGACCACTCTAAATATTGAGAAACCAATAGTTAGGCCCAGGGAAATCTTTCTCCCTTTCAAGGGTAGCTCTATAAAGAAAGCCCACTAATGGTTGTGAGAAACCCTATTAATTCTTGACGCCTGCGGTTGGACTTTGTAGTGATACAGAGTAAAATACAAAAGTATCCCCTATACTGTAAGGGTATTTCGATATTGCATCATCTTTTTTTTGGTCAATACAAAATGAACCTTATACTATTTGAAAATTTTGGATTGTGAACTCTATTGTGCCATGTGTGTTGACTTGTATACATGACACATTGACATGTTAATTTAACATATTTGGACTAAAAATATTTATTTTTCCAAGATTTGAACTTAAACACCTCATACTTCCAAACAAAACATTGATTATCAACTAAACTAAGAATTAATGTTATTTTTTAAAAAATTATTACTAACACTAATAGTATTTGTACAACTTTATTAGTTATTAGTAATATTATTAATAAGTTATTGGTAATTACTTATTAGTTATTAATAATTCTCATGTTGTTTACTTAGATAAATACTTATAATATATTATCTTAATGACATTACTTATTAGATATTAGTATATATTAATGGTATTAGTAACATTAATATTCTAATATCATTACTGTATATATAGTCTACATTAATGTTTAAAAAATGAATCTTATTTTATTTTATTATTTATTTTATTATTTATTCTTAACAAAATAATAATTAAAGTAATGTATGCTAATAAGAATAATTTATGATAATAACAATAATACAATAATTATAATAAATAAATAATTTAATCTTGTGACCGCATATTTTATAAAAATAATAAGTACTTTATTTATTCAGTATATATAAATGATTGTTTATATTTCATCTTTTGTAATAAGTAACTCCAGTGAAATTGGAGAGGTAGAATTAATAGAATAACAAATAATAAAAACTTTAAGATGACTTTTATTGACGGTCTTGACTATTCCGACCAATTCTTACGGAGAAGCTAGACAGAGAGAGATAAAAATTGGATTTCTCCCTTCCTCTTGTAAAAATTATCATATTTTTTCTTTAACATTAATGTATATTAATCACAATAATATTGTAAATATATTGATATTATTAATAACATTAATATACCCTAATATCTAATAAGTAATATAATTAAGATAATATATTTTGTATTTAGCTAAGAAGTAAAATCATGTTAAAGAGAATTACTAATAACTAATCAGTAATTACTAACAGCTTAGTAATAATATTATTAATAACTACTAAGTTGTATTAATACTATTACTCTTAGTAATAATTTTGTAAGAGAACATTAATATTTTTAGCTTAGTTGGTAATTAAATGTTTTGTTAGTTTTGGGAGTATGAGGTTTTATGTTCAAATATTGAGAAAATAGATATTTTTAGCCCAAATATGTTAAATTGACATGTCAATGTCTAATGACACAATAGAATTTACAATTTAAATTTTTAAATGATAAAGAGTTCGTTTTGCATTGATTAAAAAAATGTGCGCAATATCCAAATACTACTACAATACATGTACATTACATGGATCACTTTTATATTTTACTCTAGTGATATATATATAAAGAGAGAGAGAGAGAGAGAGAGAGAGATATGCATGATTAAATTAAAGTCACAGCTAAATCAAATCCATCCAATCCGAGAGTTTGAAAGATGCATGTATATATCCAATCCATTAAATCCAAATACATAAAGTGTATACGTACTTAGACGAGCATCAATAATGTCCATTCCTAATTTTTGGAAGGGGGACAGTATATCCTAAAGGTATTAACACACTTTATGACAACTCCACAACAGTTATATACTCACCTTTTGACTTTCATTATAGGTATAATAATTTTATCGAAGAGACATGTGCGTAGAACTGCATAACTTTTTAATCTAAGTAGATTATTTAAAATTATCTACAAATATTGTACGTACCCTTAACAAATCTTAATATACATTTAAAAAGAAAAAGAAAAAAGAGTTAGAGGTCACCTGGCAAAGAAAAATAAAATCAAATGTGATTTTTGATTTGCAGGCTGGCTAGAATTAAGAGAGTAGTAGTAACATTATGGTTGAAAATGCATGCACAAATTAAATGGATCCAATAATAAGAAATGTCCAAAAGATATCGACCTAATTTGACACCCACCGGCCACTAGACAAGCAATAGCGGAGTGGTTACATATATGATATATAGGTTGACAAGGAGATTTGTAGTAGTAAACAAACTCTCAATCTGTGCTGGGCAAAAAATAAAATGAGGTCCACCTTGATTGCCTTACAGCTAGCTAAAGAACAAGTGGGAAGAGCGAACCACCACGATTATGCAAACAATTCATCTGTAAACCACTGAAGAAAATGCATGGGTCCAAAGTATCAACTACTTTATATATATGCCACTCATTATGCATGTTTTAATTAAGTACTACTAATATATTAGCATTTTAAGTAATGATTCAGTATCCTTAATTCATGTGGCAGAATATCAGCTTTTATTATTATTATTATTATTTATCAATAATCACGTTTTATATTCTTTCACAATTCAATCAATCCATGTTTGAATTAGAAGATCATTGAAATTACAGAAAATTAATTTGTTCATGCATCTTATAGTTACATAAATAGGAAAGGTGATTGCATTTTTTGTCCCTCAAAATTAAATGACAGAAAGAAAATACAATCATGTTAGGATAAAAACACGATTAAATACCTTTACGTACTTTTACAATACAAAAATATAATTAAAATATGACTTTCTTTACCACACAAGATAAATGAATTAAGTTGTTATTGGTAAAACTAGATCCGAACCGCATTTGGATGAACCATGTATATTTTGTATCCTGTATGATTATTTTCTTTCGATTTTCTTTTTACTATTATTTATTATAATTTTTCATCTTATTGAAATGAAAAAAATGTTATTTATATTGAAGTAATATAAGCTTTAGTGCCTAGGACAAATATGAGGAATATAGGGTGTTCAAAAAAAATAAATTAAAAGTAAGTACATAAGCTAAAGCTATGAAAGTAACTCCTTGTATCATCTAAAAGCATTTTATTTCATCACAATAATAAAAATATTTAATCTTTTGGAATTCACCATGCCAGGAAAGAGCATTATATTTGTCTCGAGTATTATACTTTTTTGTTTTGAATTCACCATTATATAAAAGTTATTGGCTTTCTTAATTTTAAATCATTCTGATATAATGATCACATAAGCCAAATTAATCTCCTTGCAAGTTTCGTCACAATTGTAAATTGCACCAATGCACTACAATCCATTTTATATAATATCATCCTGCAGAATAACGTACCTTCCTCAATTTGGAAATTTTTAATTTTAATTTTTTTTTTTACAAAAATGAAAGCTAGCTTTCCAATACAAAACTTGGCATAACAGCATTATTAATTCCTCTCTCTCTCTCCCAAACGATACATCATATATGTATATATAGTGTCTCATAGTTACACAACAACGCTCCCCGGCCAATGATGGCAACCCCACCAAAACCCTCACTTATAACCAGCCTCAACACATATGTGGCCACCACCCGAGTTGGAAAGCACTTCAAACTTACCGACCGGAACTCCACATTTACGACGGAGCTCCGAGCCGGAACCGCCACCTTCTTGACCATGGCCTACATCTTAGCCGTCAACGCCAGCATTCTCACTGACTCCGGTGGGGCATGCGACGTCTCCGACTGTACTCCCCTCTGTGCCAATCCACCAGATTGTACCCAACACGTCCAACTCTCTGAGTCATGCAAATTCCCTCCGGTCAACCCGGGTTACTCTGCATGCTTAGAGAATACACGAAAAGACCTCATAGTTGCCACCGTAGCTTCTTCTCTCATCGGATGCGTCGTAATGGGCACCTTCGCAAACCTCCCGCTAGCCCTAGCCCCCGGAATGGGCAGTAATGCCTATTTTGCCTACACAGTTGTTGGCTTTCATGGTTCTGGTCACATACCATACGAAACTGCTTTAGCGGCCATTTTCTTAGAAGGGTTGGTCTTTTTGGTCATTTCAGCTATAGGGTTACGAGCCAAACTAGCTAAACTCGTACCCAGACCGATTAGAGTATCGTCCTCTGCTGGAATAGGACTATTCCTCGCTTTCATCGGATTACAAAATAACCAGGGTATTGGATTAATAAGTTACAGCTCATCAACTCTGGTTACTCTTGGAGCCTGCCCGAGAAAATCTCGGGCAGAATTAGCCCCCGTAGTAATCGGGGTTAATGGTACCGTCAGCCTAGTTATTGAAGGTGCCATTTCTAGTGATATATTATGCATGAATCATAGAATGGAGAGTCCAACATTTTGGCTAGGTGTTATTGGTTTCATTATAGTTTCTTATTGTTTAGTGAAGAATATTAAAGGTGCAATGATCTATGGCATAGTATTTGTGACCACGGTGTCATGGTTTCGCCATACGGGTGTAACGGCTTTTCCTAACACCGAATTGGGTAATTCGGCTTATCAATATTTCAAGAAGTTGGTTGATGTACATGTTATAGAGACTACAGCTGGGGTTTTGAGCTTTAAGGGTATTAATAGAGGTAGATTTTGGGAGGCCTTCTTCACATTTTTGTACGTGGATATACTTGATACCACGGGTACATTATATTCGATGGCGCGATTCGCCGGGTTTATGGATGATAATGGTGATTTTGAAGGTCAATATTTCGCTTTCATGTCGGATGCTGCGTCTATAGTGGTAGGATCATTGCTCGGTACATCGCCCGTAACCGTATTTATTGAATCTTCGACGGGGATTAGAGAGGGTGGGCGGACGGGTCTAACAGCATTAACCGTGGCAGGCTACTTTTTCTTGGCATATTTCTTTACGCCATTGTTAGCATCGATACCGGCATGGGCGGTGGGGCCACCGTTGATTTTGGTTGGGGTTTTGATGATGAAATCAGTGGGGGAGATTGAATGGGATGATATGAGACAGGCTATTCCTGCATTTGTGACAATGATTTTAATGCCAATGACATATTCGATAGCCTATGGGTTGATAGGTGGAATTGGTACGTATATTGTTTTGCACATGTGGGACTGGGGACATATATTATGGACAAAAAGTGGGATTAAGAAAGGTAATGTTTTAATTAGTGGAGGAGTTGATGGAAGTAACCACCATATCGGTGACGACGGGGACACAAAGATGGTTCATAGTGTATAGAATGACAGTTATATAGCTTTTATTATTATTATTATTATTATTATTATTATTATTATTATTATTATTATTATTATTATTATTATTTTTGTTTATTTTGGTTTTGGGTCACATTAAGAAGTATAGTTCTTGAATTGATTGTTGCAAATTTTTTATGTCTAAATAGTTAAAATTCTCATTTGTCTTCCCTTGTGTTCGTGAATTTGACTTTACTATATAGGTTGTTTTTTGGTATCAAACAATAGAAACTCAAACCAAAACAATATTAATGTAACTTTTCATCACCCTAATTAGAAGAGGGGGTAGAACGAGCGATTTGTGAATGCTACGTGGTCAAAAGTATAAGGAGGGAACCAAGTCCATGTCACGGGTTTCATGGCAAATATTAGCAATGATCAAGTCTTTTACTATGTCCATCTTTGTAGTGCTGTGCAGGGTTAGAATACATATATAATCTTGCGAGCTTATATGTTATTTTTTTATTTTGAGTTTTTGTGAATAAATATAGTTGATAATATTTTAACAATATGTTAATATAGTAGGTAAAACTTCTAATTTTATTGATATATGTCGTAATCATAATTCGACGGAAAATTTTCACAATACATAGGCAAAACTTATAATCCTATTAATATACATCGCAATTATAATTCGACAAATTTTTTTTATACTAAATAATGAAACTCATGAATATTTATGGGTCTCTTAAAACAATTATTTGAAATAAATAATGATTGTGTGATAAATTGATGTAGTAGGATATCATACTATCTAGTCTAGCTTTAAAGGAGTACGTTTCTCATCTTAAGTTGGATGGTCAAGTAATTAACACTTAGCATTGCGGCCAAACATTTTTTGAGATCATGGATTGGGTTTTAGTGGTCGTCTCGGAACACGCAGTCGGCCAACTATCTTTCATATATTTCTTTTAAATTATTAAAAGATGGGAGACGAGGGATTTTGTACCCACTAAAGCCTTAAAAATAACTCGAGAATTTGTCAACTGGCTAATTCTATTTTTTAAGGCAGGAAGATAAATTTAACAAAATAAAACATAACATGCTTTAATAGATCATTTAGAAATACAAATTTTGTTTATTTGAAGTAAGTTACGAGGGTACTATTATATTATATTATATTATATTTATGTCAAAAATATTTTACTTATAAGGTTCTAATAATGTTAAATAGTATCGACCTATTTAGTAAGACGTGTCCATTTTATTAAAAGAAAAATTGTTAATCATGTTGATCAAACATTTTCATGCAGGACCAGGTATACAACTTGTCCGAAAAATGATTCAGCCCACTACAAAACTTCAAATTTGGAAGGCCGTTAGCCAATAGGGCCTGAGAGCTGAGACCTTGCACGAGTTAGGTCCACCAAAGAAAGTTAAAACAGATATCTGTTGTCCATTCTCTGTTTTTTGGAGTTAAGGTTTTGATAGGTCATGTTCAAATAAAAAATTTCCACATTTTATTAAAATTTAGCTTTAAAGATTAATTAATTCATTATTGAGAAAATATATATATAATAACGTGTGTCCCTGCCTCAAATGTAAAAAATAAAATAAAAATAAATAAACTTAACTTTAAAGATTAAATTCATTATTGAGAAAGATTATGTTAAATTTGAGTAGATTCATCATTTAGGAAGGGATTCCTCAGTGTTTTTAAATTATTAAAAGCTGTTTTTTCTTAGAGAGAATTGATACTAATTCTCCAACCTTTTACCCATAATGGACTCCACTTGTGAAAATACAAATTACCTTATTATACTTTTTTTTGTACCTTTCTTAAAAGTTGTGGAATAAAGAACATTAATATTTTTACAAGTAAATTTAATAATTCCATAATACTCTTCTGAATAGGTAAATAATATTCACATTTATACGACTAGATTTGATAATTTGGTTTATAAACTAATGGGTTAATTACTTTAAATTTTTTGAGTTGGTTAAAATTTGAATCCATATTTTTCAAAAGAAAATCAGGCTCAAACCAATTAACTTATTTTGACCCATTTTTATCTTGTCTGACTTGTCAAGATATTGAAGAACCAGTACTGTGGGATTCAGGAGTTTGATATCAGGGAATTATATAGTAGTAGCAGAATAAAGGAACGATGTCGTAATAAGCCAAAAAGAACCAGTTTTTGACATTTTGAATATATCAGTTTTGAATAGGATCCCATTTTTTTTAGGAAATATAATATAATTATATGAATTCGCGAAATTCTAAAATTTAAAATTACTATAAAGTTATTTAGTTTTAATACAAATAAATATAATAATTGTAAACTAACTATAAAGTACTATTAATTATTATTTTTATTGTTTCCAAAACTTGAACTAAATTATATCAATTTAGAGTTATAAAATTTCGCGAATTAACTTTAAAACGTTAAAATGTATCTTTAATTTTGGAAGTGACTTAGCTACTCATTAATTAATAGAGTTAAAACTGGTTATTTTACCGCCTGTATATATGTTAAAACGAATTCGAATTTATTTGTGCAACTTGTTTACTGTATTTTACGGTTAATCTTATAAATGAATAAAGATTATTTGATACAAATAATATGGGACAAACTTAAATAAATATTGTGCACGAGTGAAAAAAAAAGAATAGTTGTACTCTGTCTCGTATTATATTTGAATTTTGAAACGTTTAAAAGTTTCATTCCTTATTTTTTTAATCAATTTATGAAATTATAAAATTTAAAATAAATTGTAATTAATACAATATTCAATATTAGAAATTATTTAAGAAGTATTACGAATTGCAAAAATACCGTTTTTAAAATTAAAATCATAATTTGAATTTCATAATTTTGCAAGTTAATTAAATGGAGTATTTGGAATTTTAAGGTGTGTGAATATATACTCCGTTTATTTATAACCACTAATAAATACAGCGACAGTCGACAGAGAAGAGAAGGAAATTGAGTGGAGTTTGGAGGTTAAGACAAAAAGGAAAGGACGATAAGTTTGAAATTTAAAATATGGGTTTACTTATATTTAATTTATAATTATATAATTTCAATCTATATAATTCATATTAAAAATAAGTAATATAATTTTAATTTTTAAATAAAATCATAATTAAATTTTATAAATCAAAATTAATTTATAACTATATTTTGTCAGACCTGTATACGACTAAAATTTTATATAAAAATATTAAAATTTTCTTATGGTAATAAGAATTTGTTAAATAAAGTACACGGTCTGACTGTCCACTATAATTGAAAACATATAATAATAGAATTTTTGGCCACCCAAAGAACGTGGCAATTGCCGGTTGTTGGTTAGACCTTTTCATTACAAAAATTGATTGCACATAATGGACAATTATTTTTATTTATTTTTTTCATTTTTTTATAAGACCATTGATTTGTCCTCAAGTAAAATTTATGACTTCTCTATCACTTGTTTTGGTGTTAGAACATTGTTATAATTTCACACAGCTATAGGCCCATATTACACTTATCAAATTATTTATAATAATATTGTTCAAAAATCACCTAGTTCGGAGTATAAGTCACAATAAATTACTTAAATCTATTCATGTCATTTTCAAAAATTCAATAATGATAACATAATTATTATCTTAAAAAATGTAAATTGTATTTTTTTTGCATTAAATATCTATATTATTAAGGAAAAAAGGAAAAAATAACAAGTCTGCTGGTCCTGGTGGCGTGCGTGCCACCAGGACCAGTATTTATAATTTACGTGTGCTTGTTACAATAAGTAATAAATACAAGAGTCTTGCTAAGAATTATCATTGGTAGAAATTATAGGAAAGACCCATTTATTACACATATTTTCAAAAAAATTACAACTAATAATTATCCACCAACAATTAAAAAGTCATAAACATTTGAAGTATATATAATTTTTCTGAATACAATTAAACATCAACTCAGTTAAACCAGAAGATACAGGCAGATAAAAATAGTGTGCACCTAATGGATACAATGTATAGAGAGTAAGCGGATAATGGGGTAATGGCCGAATGTTCTACAAAGTACCCGACCAAATTTATAACTAACCCCAATCTTATCTTTTTTCAAATTTAATCAATTTGATAGTAAAAGGTACTCAACCTTTCAGCTACTGCCATAATCTTTAAAAGTATTCATTAAATAAATGATTAGCAAGTGAATTAGTGATTCGAGCTTCACTAACTAACGTTTAATTAAAAAAAATGGTTGCTTTTAAGTTCACCTTTACTGATGATGACAACCAAGAGATGAAAAATTTAAGCATAAAATTTATACAAGATCAACGTCATACAGAACCCGGGGGGCTCATTTAAATTATAATACATATGATAGTGATATAACAATTGCCATTTGCCGGAGGTTATAATAATTAACTTATAATAAATGATCCAGTCTTGAAGACAAGTCAGTGTTTAGTTAGTGCTAACCTGTACTTCCGGTTGATAAATCAAACAACTAAGCTGGGGCCTCAATTTATCTTTCCAGATATCTTGACTAGGTCCCGCGCCACCTTCTCTCTTCTTCCTATTAATCTCCACCACAACCAACTTCTCCGTTAACCGGGAAATGGCCACACTCATCACGAAATTACCATTCGGTCCCTCCAGCATCGCACCCCAATCATTCTTCTTCACCACCGTCACATTCTCCTCCTTGGAAACCTCCTCGATTTTCTGGATTATTCTCGCCGGTGACTCCGCCGATATAAACCGTTCTCCTTTAACTGAAACATCGTATTGATTGAACAAACCGGACAAATCGGCGCCGGCAGAATACGAAATAATATCAAACGCATTCAAGTACTTTCCGGAATTCTCCTCTTTGACCTCAAAATGTTCCTCGTGGAATTTAATTTCTTTGTAACCTTTTTTGAACCAAGGATCCTTGATGATTTGATCAACAGTGATTCTAGTATGCGGATTCGTGTCGAGGAGACGGCCCAAGAACCGTTTTAGATCCGGAGAAGTCCATTTTGGGCACCGGAATTCGCCTTTGTAGATTTTTCGGTACATAACCATAAGATTCGGATCGTTAAACGGCAAATAACCGGCGTTCAACACATAAAGAACAACACCGCAGGACCAGATGTCTATTTTTGAACCGTCGTAACCTTTCTTCGCGAGAATCTCCGGTGCCACGTAAGCCGGAGTACCGCAGAGCGTATGCAAGAGTCCGTCAGGTCGGATCTGATCCGTGACCGCGCTGAGACCGAAATCGGTAACTTTCAAGTTCCAATTCTCATCGAGGAGTAGATTTTCCGGTTTCAAATCGCGGTGGAAGACGCCGCGGGAGTGGCAGTATCCGATGGCGGAGATTAGCTGTTGGAAATACCGACGGCTGAGATCTTCGCTGAAACGGCCCTTGGCGACTTTGGCAAATAGCTCCCCGCCTTTGGCGAACTCAAGGACGAAATAGATCTTGGATTTTGTGGCCATGACCTCAAAGAGGCGGACGACGTGAGGGTGGTGCAAGCGGCGCATGATAGAGATCTCCCGCTTAATATGAGCCGTGAGGCCTCCTTTCAGGACCTTCTGTTTGCTTACGGCTTTAATCGCCACGCTCTGTCCGGTGCGGACGTTCCTGGCGTGGTATACTTTGGCGAAGGCACCGTATCCAAGAAGCTTGCCGAGCTCGTATTTACCGAACAGGTTGGTTTCCTCGGCGGTCTCCGCAACCGGCGGCGCCTGGGGCAACACGTTTCCGCGTTCATCTACAATCTCTGGCATCGTATAAACCAGAGAACGTACGTACGAGTAGCTATAATTGTTCGCCAGGTACCGTTTCACCTGGCATGAAATTCGAGCGAATTTGCTCGAAATCAGGCGTTTATGAAATGAATTGAACTCAAATAAACCTTCTTTGATGATGATGATGATGAGAGAGAAGAAACAAAAATGGGAAACAGACTAAAAAAACGTTGTGAAAGAAATAAAGTTCGGAGGGGGAGAGAGAAAATAGGTAAACACAGGTGGAATGGTGAACAGGGAAAAGGTCTTCTACTTGTACAGGACAGGAGATTGATTATATTTGAGGGGAGGGAGGGATAGATGAGGTATTTATTTGAAAAGGTTCAATTGTATCAAACTCTCGCCTGATCTGATGATGATGCGAAGATATAGCTAGAGCTTAGCTAGCTAGCGGCCAAAGAATTTTTGGTTGTTGTGACTTGTGAACATTAAATTAAATACTATTAAATATGACATAAAATTATTAATATTAATATATAGAGGGAGGCCTATTTTCAACACGTTAATGAAGACGGAACAAAAAGGACCCCACGTGTCCATTCGTCTTCTGGACACTAGATTGGGCCAGCCAAAATTGTACGCATGTTCTCCGGCCCCGCCTTGCTCTTTTGAACTAACCTTTCTGCTACCAGTATTTACATGGGAAGGACTGAGACTGACAAATTTGATTATCGGAAACTCCATCTATCTATACTCAAAATAAATAAATATGTTTCATATGATTATATTTTGAAAGTTAATTTAGAATATTTTTAAATTTAAAATTTTTAAAATTTATTTAAAAAGTATGAAATGGTAAATATTATTTTCTCATTTTCTTTTTACTCGTCTTTCTAAAGAGTAAAATTTTTTTTTTTAAAAAAAAATTTTTGGTAGATTTCAAGGATGCATGAATGACTTCTCTATATTAATTACTAATTTATTTCTCTTTCACCTTTTTAATAAATTTTAAAAGGTTAATATTAAGATTTTATACTCAATCAAATAAAATATTAATTATATTTCTTAATATTTGGATTTCTCCCGAGAGGATGTGTATAATCAGTATAGTACTTTTTAAATAATATATAACATTTATCATTACATTGATTAAAATTAAACGAGTCATTGTCAATTTTAAATTTAAAAATGTCTAAGTTTAAAAAAAAGAGAGTCAATAATAGTCTTTTATTTTTAGATAAAGGGTCGGAGGAGGGAGTATAATTTTTTAGATCCATTATTAAAGAAAAATATTATTATTATTATTTTTATATTAAACACTGTATCTTTCAGTTTGAAACCCCGGTTTGGAAAAGAGAGTTAACTTTTTTAAAATCTGTACGAATTGTTCTGAATGAGAAGGAGAGATTAATAATTTATGTAGCTATTTAATGAATCTTCAAACATATATATAATTGTCAAACCTGTATAATAAATAATAATGTAAACACTAATATATAAAACATCCCTAAATAATTTATGTATTGATATCTTATCATCAAAATTTGATATGATAATCTCTAACTACATTGAAAACCTTATATCAATGTAATATTACTCCAAGAAATATACATGGAAGAAGTAAATACTTCACAAGTAAAATTTGGGTTTTTAAAAGTCTTTTATTAATCAATAATTAGATATATTGATTAGACAATGAGTGCAAGTTCAAGAAGCTATATAAAACGACTCAAAATATAAATTTTGACTTTTTATTATTTTTATAAAGAGAATCTTACTATATATGAGATCAATATATATTAAAAATACTAAACATATATGGATATATAAAATATAAATAAATAAAAAATAAATTCACATATTATTACTCTATTTAATCTTTTATATACATTATATTACCATCAAAATCTAATTACAATATTCCTAATAATTTGATGTATAATTAATATTTGTTGATGTTGGAATTAAGGTAATTGACCCTTGGCAGTTGGTACTTTTGTAATTGGTGATGGCCATCTGGTGGTTGTTCTGTTTTAGTGATCTTTAGTTTGTTTTTCCCCCATTAAAAATTCCATACATTTAAAGAATTCAACACCACCGGTGTAATATCTCAATTCTACATCGTGATATGTCCAATAATTATATATATATATATATATATATATATATATATATATATATATATATATAAAACTTAAGTTGCTATCAATTTTATTTTCGAGGATGAACTTGTAATAATCTAAAATGATCCAAAAAAATATTATTGAGACAATGCATTCAGCTTTGACATGTTATGAATTTTGATTTAGACTCAGAATTTAACTTGGTTTGTTACATACGATATTAGAGTCAACTCTCGAAAGCTCAAGTTCGTGCAGATATTCATACGCGTTGTTACATATATTATCATAGTCGCCTTTTGAAATGTCGGGTTCGTGCAAATATGTACATATATCGATGTTTGCTATGTATTGCAATAAATTTACTTCGAATTATAATTACGAAACTTATATTAGTAGGAATTATAAAATAGCCTCACTTATATTACATAACACTTCAAAAAACATACCACTAATACTTATTTACGTAACTGACAACCAAAAAATCGACATAAACATTCGTAATCCATTATGATATATTTGGTAAGTTTGTAGTAGACTAAGATGACCTAAGAAGATACTATTAAAACATTACATTGAGCCTTAGTATGCTATTAATCTAATTTGGACTCGAAATTTATTCCTAGTGGTCACGCACAGTCTTTGCATTTATATAATTACGCCATCATAAAAATAAGGTAAATAACGCTAAAAACCAATAAATTCACACATATTTTTTGTTTTAAATAACCAAATACAAATATTTTCAGTTAAAATGCAAAGGTTAATTGACTAAGTTTGACTACCTATTTTAAGTGACATGGCTTTTTAAATTATTTTTTTAATAATTAATGACGTGGATATAATGACATTGATTTCGCTCTCAATTTGACATTTTAATACTTATGTGACTTGTATAAATTTAATTTATATAATGATGTGTCAAAAAACAATTTCAAAATTGAAAAATAAAACAAGTAAAAATACATGAGGGCAACAATGTAATCAATCAAATTAACTAAATTAAATAATAAAATAAAAACTAAACCCATATGTAATTGTTTCCCCCAAATTTAGTCCCTATTCATCTTCATCACCACCTGCACAACCTCGAACCCTAAACCACCTCCATCACAACTACTAGACGCAAAGTTCTTCAACCAGACACAAATTTAATCAAAGACCAGCGATCGAACAATGACTATATCCAAGTCTCAATCGATCATCAGATGAGGCAATTATATAGAGAGAAACTTGGGAGATGATTGTAAACGCTAAATTTGTCGCCTAAAAGCAAAAAGAATGCAGAGAAAGTCGTGAAGACGAGTCAGAATCGACGAGCCCTAAACCCGGGCAGAAAGTTTCATACAAAACGGAGCTTAGGTCAGAGCCCCAAGAAGACCAACCCCTTTCCATAGTGGCCTCCATGCCCACTTGATCGCAAGACCAATCATGACGGTGACCCAAATCGGAGCTGCACAAAGCAAAATGTCAAAGAATGTTTCAATAATCGCTGGTTTCTTAAGAAAATTTATGAAATCTAGCTAACATCCTCCGCGCGCGCGCACACACATTCCGTTAAATTTATTGGATGCCCGTTTATTTACTATCTACATGATATTTAATTTATTTATTTTTACAAAATGACGTGGAAATAAATAAATAGACACACATGAGATGAACTAATCCATGTGTATCCTGATGGATTTTAATGTTTATTTAATACAATAAAAAAATCACTTTTAAATAATAAAAGGTAACTCTTAAAAATAAAAATTTTAAAAAACAATCATTTTCAACTTCCAATCACTTCGACCCAATCTGTTTACCGATCATACGGGTCAAAAGTAATAAATATTTTGTTTCACTCTACATCATGCAAGTAATATGTCAAAACCTTTGTTTCGGTGATGCTTATTACAACATGATATCTATTTCTTGAAAAAAAAAATGGAACATATTTGAGATAAAAACGTGATCATGATTTATATTTGAAATCCTAATTTCTTTGTAAATATGAAAACGTAAGCCACCAAAAATTTCATGATTTGGTGATAAATAATATTTGCGGGAAGTTCATTGAAAATTTTTGAAATGATGAGGCCAATTTGTAGAATACTTTTGTGGAAAAAGGGAAGGAAAGACAAAATATATTTTAAAATACTTATTTCAATGCCATGAGATGGAGAAGAAGAATACAAATGAGATGAGATGAAAAAGAAGAATCATGATAAGAAAAAAGAATAAAGTTAGATGAAGATAACCAAATGAATAAAGAACATATATGAGTTTAATTTTTTCTTTTTTTCAACCTTCTGTATTATGCGGCCAATGGAATTAAACCTAGACCGGAAGGAATTAACCCATATAAAAAAGGAACTTAGAGAAGATAGAGAAATAATAGGTAAAGAAAAAGAAAGAAAATAAAAGTATTATTCTTTTTAAAATTCTTGTGTGACTGCTAAATCAAGGACATGAGATATGCCAACTTCAATATATATTTCTTTTTCTTGTTCCACGTAAGAGACTAATAATTCTTATGTGGCTTTAGGAATCCACGTCTTGAAATAGAAGTTCAAATTTAACGTCCGTCTAACTAACTTGACGAAATGGCTTAATTAATAGAGCTCTTCTATGTGGACATGAAAATTGATGAAATTCAAATACACTCGTGAGTATATTTGAATTTCACCTATTTATATTTTTACCCCACATTGGGGGTCAAAATATAAATGAGTTAAATTCAAATACACTCATGTCCAATTTTCATGTCCACATAGAGTTTTTGTAATTAATATTTTTTTTAAAATTCAATTGATTAATAACATATTTTTAAAATTTAATAGTGTAATGTTTAAAAGTGAACAACCACAACAGAGTAATACATCTTTTTATCAATTATTTGATTTAACAAAAGACGGCTTAATCCAAATCTAATCAATTATGATTTTCAAATTAAAAGGTGGCAAGATGACATGTTTAAGCCCAAAATTGACATACTATATGAAAACAAAGACGTGTTTTAAAGTTGAGATTCCACCGGAGAGGAAAAGTAGGACGTAGAGAGCTAATTTGTTGATTCAAAGCAAAGAAACTAAACAAAGCGTACAGGATTTCTCGCTTCTCACAAAAAGGGAAAAGTTATATATTCAACTTGATCTCGCTGGTTTACTATTTATGAGTATGGGCCATGCAATGATTGAAAAAATTAATGCACATATATCGACCCACCCTTTCATGTAAAACTAGAAAAAAACATCATCCCTTTTCTCTTATCAAAAACTTTAATCTTTAAAATTTAAGACAAAAATTTGGGGAGAGCCTCTATCTCTTTTTGGAGGAGACTTTAATTCCCTTAAATCTTTTTATTATCACTGTTCTTTTATAAGTTTTGTTTTCTCTGCTTGTAGAATTTTATTTGCTCGTAATTTGAGTTTGGATTTTTTTGTTCCTTTAAACTTTGATTCTATTCATGTAAAGAGTGATTTTTGGCAACTTGAATACAGAATGAAATGCTGTATGTCTTTAACAATTTAACAATTTTTTCTCGATGGTCTCTTATTTTCTTGTTTAGACTATGAAATTTTTTAATGAATTTAAATTTGAATAGATTAAGTACCACCTTCAACTCCATTGTATATGAAATTTGGATTTGTCTGAAAGAGTGAATTTTCCTAGTAATATTTTCCCAAGAGTTTGTCCAAAAAGAAAAAATAAGAAAAAAGAAAATCGCCCACACACGAATCCACGCTCAACGCTAACTCTATTAATGTGTGCCCTGTTTAAGAGTATGACCATTTAGTAGCCTTAAAAGAGATTGAAAAATTATTAGTCTTTAACTCTAGTCATACGTAATTCAGAATTTTGAAAACGAGGAAGAAAATAAATAAAAATAAGTGTAAAAAAGAAAAAATGTATTTCAGTGCGAGGAAGGAAACTTATCTATACTTTTTAAAAATTTAAATATTAATAACAATGATAATATATATAGTGAAAATGATTTAAATTGCTCCAATATATTTTTAGATTTCATATTTTGTTTTTCTTGTTCTTCCTATTCCCTTGAGTTTTTCAAATTCAAAATGAAACATTTATAAAAGAATTACTTTTAAATATATAGAAATTAGAATATGTAGTATAGAAGCTGTACCTCAAGTCTATGTTCCTGGACTTTTCGCATAATACATCTAAATCTGACCGCATATATTGCATCAAATTAGATCTTCGAACGTCTTTGCAAATTGATATTGTTTGAACTATTTACTTATTTTTGTCTTAATGTTCTTTTTTCTCAATAAATAATATATATATATATATATATTAATTATTCGTCTTTATCGAGTTAAGTACTCCTGTTCTCAAAAAAGGAAAAAAAAGAAAAGAAAAAAAGAGAGTTAATTACTCCCCAAACAAATACATTATTATATGTGTGTATAATTTGTATGCATGTTTTATTCTTATATTCTATAATACCACATGATTGCTTAAAGAAAAACTAGCAAGTATGACTACATAATGAAATTGATTAGATATAACGTGTGAAACGAGGGTTATCTGCCTTTTTTTTAAATATTACTAATTATAAAAGACTATTCAATGACAACGAAAATCAGATGTGACATTTAATTTTTGAAAATACTGTGATTGCATATCTAGCATGGACCACAATTGATGAAGAAGTGACGCCATCAGAGTTTCGGATGAAAATAATAGAACATAAAGATTCCCTCTGTACCCTTGGAGCTATTTTAATGTAAATCTGATCGATCGTGAGGGAGGCAACTGTGAGTTATGAATCCATCTTCAATAATTGGTTAAGTGACTGGAAAGCTTATGGATTGCAATTATATAAATAGAGCCCTATTTAATTCAATTGGAGACTAATTCGTATAAAATATTAGTCCAACTATTTTCACCGTTATTGGAGTTTGTCCTCAGCTGTGCTATTACTAAAAGAAAATGATTCATAGGGTATTGCGAATACTTAAGTTGACTGTTTGATTGTTAATTATGTGAATAAATATTAGTGATAATTCTTTTAAAAAGAGATGTAATAAGTAGGACTTTCTTATAATTTTAGCAAATCACATATAATGATATATTTTGTAATTGTAATTCAACATAACTTTATCGTAATGCATAACAGGCTTCATTCCCATATGTTATTGTTTGTCATAAATATGATGAGACATATTCATTTGGAGTTAAAATTATACCAGTGGCGCATAATTTACTAGTTAAGAAGTGCACAATGTAAAATTATGCTTTTTCCAATTTAATATTTATTCAGTTTAGATAATCTGAATAATTTTGAAGTGTGCAAAACAAAAGTCAAAAGACACACACACACATATATATATATATATGAGACTGTAATTTAATTTGCAGCAAAAAGCAAAAAATTTATCAAGTGAATAATAGATCTCAACCACTATTAAAATGAATGGTGAGGGGTACGCGGTTTAATTATTAGATGTGGGTTGAACCTCAAGTCACGTCACATGAATCCTTTGCGTTAAGCTGTAGCAAAAGATTACAATGAGTGAAAGGCAGCAGCTACACCAATATTTGCAATCAATTTAAAGTCTACGTGACCAATTATTGAAAAAACGGCCTGGTTTGGTGCACTTACGTGTATTCATGTTGCGCTAAGTAATTTATTCCTAATATTTTGTTATTATAATTTTATATTCAGAAGTAGCAGAAGAAACTCTATTTTTTTTTTCCTAATCCTAAAGTCCATTGCCTACCTTTCCAATATTTGCTTCGACTTAAAAATGTTTTTCGTTCCCTTCTCGTTTAATTTTCTCTCTCTCTCTCTCCTGACCTAAACAAGTACTCCCTCTGTCCCAAATTAATTACTTTTCTAGAACTTTTTTAAGTTAAATTGACTATTTTTAAAATTAATAATTAAGCATATATAAATATATTTCTAAAATTATAAAAATTGAAATTAGTAATAAATTGTATATACTTTCTTTTGGTTATAATATCTTCACCTATATGTTAGCAAAAATAGTAAAAAAATTAGTTTTAAAAATAGTTAATTTGACTTTAAAAAGTTCTAGAAATGCAATTAATTTGGGACGGAGTGATAGTAATTAAAACATGCATGGTAATTCCATGCATGCAGGCATGGTAATTAAAATATTTGCTTCGACTTAAAAATGTTTTTCGTTCCCTTCTCGTTTAATTTTTTCTCTCTCTTCTGATCTAAACAAGTAGTAATTAAAATATGCATGGTAATTCCATGCATGCATGCATGGTAATTAAAAAAAAGTAGTAACTTTTTTTTGTGAATTATTATTATTATTGTTATTATTATTATTATTATTATTATTATTATTATTATCTTTTACCCTCCATTTCTTGTTCCATGAGAATGAAAAATCCATGTTCCAATGCTCCCATGAAAGAAAGAATCGAAAATTATTCTATGATCGATATAACGAGTTGATATGGGTAATAAACAAACAAATAATATTGAAATTGACTCTCTCTCTCTCTCTCTCATGGGAGTCAGGGTAGCTGATCTCGTGATCTCTATATACAACATCAACTTAATGAGGGATGAAGACGAGATCAGAAAGATTGGTGGGTACCTTGCAGGCCCCTTGTTACTACTACTTTATATATTACAATTAATTTTTCTCCAACAAATTAATTAATGGAACCCTCGTTGCATGTGGATGACATTATACGTGTTATTGAATACAGAATCAGCATCTTCATGATAGCATGCATTATTTGTTCTCTTGTATAATTAAGCTGAATCATCTATGAAGTTTCATTAATTATAAAATCTCCTATAGCGTCATCAATATCTTTTTTTCAACTCTTTAAGAAATTGGTTTTTCAATTGATATCCTAAAATCTAATTAATACTTGTCTCTCATACCATTAATTTAAAAATGGATTTATTTCACTTAACCTTTGGAGAACGTATATAGTTAGGCATGCCAGGAAAAATTAAAAAAAAAAACTTAATATTTTCAAAAATCTCATCATCATGACCCATATTAGCATGGTTGCATGATATATATTATTAATGTCTTTTCCTAATATGTAAATTTTTAGATGAATTGATTACTTAACATAAAATCAGAACTAGATCCGCAAATGTGAAAAATCTTAAATTTAAATCTTCCCTTAATTAAGCTATTAAAAACATGAAACTTCATACACCTTGGGACGAAAAGGGATTGGTAGTTTTTCCGGGACGGAGGAGCTTAGGTTAAATGGGATATATTATCATAAACTAATTAAGAAAAATAAGATATACAAACATGCATTACCATGTGATGTGATAGCCTGAATATTAACTCAAACCAATTCAATCCACACATCCAAATTCAAATTTCATATCCCGTCTTTTATGTTCATCCTCCACCACGTGAATCGGTGGCAGTGGCACCATCAAAAGCCAGATGCATGTCTAGTAGTTGTTTGAAACTCGAGGTTTATATGTAATCACATGTCAATGCAAAATGATGTCTTAATTATATACTCGGATATATGTGAATAGAGTCCATGCATGTGTTTTTGTCCCTACTCCTTTTCGTGGCCCAAAACCGGCCCACTCCCTCCGAGCCACCAATCAGTCTCCGTTCGTGTAAGGAGCCGAGGACCACCGACTAATTACCTAGTAATCAATATAGAGAGAGAGGAAATGTCTTTTAGTATTTGATAGCGCGTTAGTACATAGTAGTGAAACGGTTCGCTGATATATACGGTAATATTAAGCAAAATATACTCCCCCATGGATGTATTGGTGTAAACAAGATGGATACTTTTTATTTTTGTGGACAAAAAAAATCAATTATTAATTTAATGTTATTATTGAAAAATTATTTTAGTTAATAAACAGTTCAATAAAGAAACTATTTATTAAGGATCAATTAATTGTGTATTTTATGTCTTAAACTCAATAATTTCTTAGAACACAAAAGGACATATTGGTACAATCACACTACTTATCCAAATACGATTTTTAGTAACACGATATTAAAAATTATTTCCAACTTCAACAATTCTAATAACATGGGAGCGAAAATAGTTTACAAGGTTACAATTACGATATTCTAACCTTACAAAACCTCCTGGCGATGTGTCCCACGGGTATCTAATTGTACTCCTAAGATAGAAACTTTAAGAAGAGTTGTTCTGTTGTTTTGTTGATGCAGAGTTGTGTGTTCCTCTGATCTTGATGTAACCATTTAATTATAACTTTTTACCTTCTGATAAGTTGTGTAATTTCCATATCCATGATCTTCTCAACTTCTTGAAACTGTCAGCTAGTAAAAGTCAGGAGGTTAACAACTTTAATCACTCAGCCACTTCAATTTTATCTTGACACCATCACTTGTTATTGTATTAGTCCTACATTAAGCTCCATGATGCCCTTAATAAATATTTGTGAGCTTGCATAATTTAAATGTTATTTAAATCTTTTCTATTTTATTTGTATTTTATTAATAAATTGATAAAATATGGGTACTCAACAATTTTATAAACAAAGTTTTCGTCTCATAACATATAGAATTACCATTGACTTTTTAATGTTAATTTAAAATACTATTAAATTTAAGATTGATATGAATTAATTTAGTTTTAGATAATACAATTATGAAACTTATAAACTATATAAATGATATTACTAATTATTAGATTCATTTTTTTCCAAAAATTAAAAAATTACATTAAATTTGAAATATAATTTTGAAAAATTAACTTCATTAGAAAGAGGGAGTATATGACA
Source organism: Aralia elata (assembly GCA_034770075.1). NCBI lineage: Eukaryota > Viridiplantae > Streptophyta > Magnoliopsida > Apiales > Araliaceae > Aralia > Aralia elata. The sequence goes on along the minus strand of CM068379.1, from coordinate 625,458 downwards.
ACTAGAGGTATAAACGAGTCGAGCCGAAGCGAACAAAGAGTTATTTGGATTCGACTCGGAAAGTAAATTTTTTACTCGAATTTAAATTGTATTTAAAAAACCTTATTTAGATTCGAATCAGCTCGAACATTTATTACTCGAAATCAATCTGATTCGAATCGAATTATATTCAAACTACTCGCGAACTTTAACTTCAACTTTGAATTCGAATCTCCACATAGTAAGTAACTTTATAGTACATATAATTACCAATTGAACTTATTAATTTAATTAGAAATTAGGAAATATATTTACAATTTTTTAACAAATAAAAAAATACAACTAAAATAAAAAAAATAACTATTTATTCTAAATTTATTAAATTGCCTATGTATTATGAGAGAATATATTGAGAATCTATTCAAATATGTATCAATCAAGTATGTATTGAATCATGATTAAGAATTCAAATAGTTTGAATTTTAAACAAGTCGAATTAGTATAATCTTATTTAAATTCTATTCGTATTTTTATTCGAATTATTTTTTGTATTCAGATTTAGATTATATCATTAATGAATTTAAATATTACTCATATTTTTTTCAAATTCAGCCCGGATTATTTAATTAAATTTACAGCTTTAATGACGAACTGAATAAAAAAAGGGGTAAAACCGATAGCACACGAAACTTCCTTACAAAATACAAATTACAAGCATGCATCAATAGCTTTCAATAAAAGTAGAATAGGTGTCCTATTTGCATGTGAAGAGAAGACATGGGGGCTTGAGAGATCCAGATATAGCTAGCAAGGTGGTCCTCTCTTCAAAAATGGCCACATAAATGGAGGAGGAATGGCTTAAATGTTTAAAGGAATTTCTTAACATGTAACCTTATGGCACATGCTAAACACACGGTTCAAGAGAATATTTTTTTGAACTGTGTGCATATTCACTTGAATTTAGTGCAAATGCAAAAATCAAGAGAATATACACACAGTTCAAGAGAATATTCTCTTGAACCGTGTGCTTAGCATGTGCCCTAAGAAGAACCATGTTTAAAAGCAATAAGAGTATCAAGCCCGTTTGATAGCTAGATGGATCCCTCTTTTACTCATTCATTACGTAACATCACAGTATTTGAATTAAGCCAGTAATTCCACTTCCTTTAATTCTCAAATTCTAAAACTTATAACAGTATTATTATATGAATCAATGATCATGACGACAGCCGCCATAATAGAGTGCTGATGGCTGAACAGTACTCCATCAATTCTTCTCCTTTTCATTTTTGAACACCAATAATTCTTTTTTCTTATATTTTTTAATTGTTTTTTTATCTTTTAATATATTTTTTAATTGCTTAATTGATGAACTCTTAGTCCTAAATTAATTGCTTAATTTTAATTTTTTTAAGTCATATTGACTATTTTTAAAACTAATTTCTGTACCATTTTTGCCAAAATATAGGTGAAGAGATTATAACCAAAAGAAAGTATATACAATTTACTACTAATACCAATTTTTATAATGTTAAAAAATATATTTATATATGCTTAATTATTAATTTTAAAAATAGTCAATTTGACTAAAAAAAGTCAAAACTAAGTAGTTAATTTGGGACGAAGGGAGTAATTAAAAATGAAACACCGTGACATATAAGTTTCAGGTTCGATTACTAACATACTGTAACTTATAAGTCTCAGATTTGATTCTCATTTTAATGAGTTTATTTATTTCTTCTCTATTGAAATTTAATTAATTCTTAATATTTGAATAATAAATAATGTACAAAGTATGACTTTCAATTTTTTTTTTTTTTAAATTTAAGTGCATTGCTGCTTTTATTTGACCATGTATGTGAAAGATGAAAATTGGCATCGCAGTGTCAGGCGCCAGGACGGTTATTTTATTATTTCCATAATATCTGTCAACTAGAAAATTATTAAATGTCTACATCCAATGTATTTAATAATTTCATACCTTCTCCCTTCTAGAATTTCATTAATTCAATTCCCTTATATAGACAGTAATATCCTAAATACGTTATCATAATTAAAAAATTTGGTAAAAGCCGACACAATTAATAAAGTTTTTGATGAATCAATTGTGTTGAGTAAGTTTCTCATCGATCCTTAAATCAATACAAATGTGAAAATGTATTTATTGTTTTAGTCATTACGAAATAGTAGGAAAGAATAAAATAACATCAAAATAAATTAAAAATTAAACACATATAAATAGTCTTAACGTGTGTGTGGTAGAAATTTAGGATTTTCTAAATTTACCATCAAACTTCATTGTATTAAAATATATTTAAGCTTAATCAATTTTTTTTTATGGTATTATCTTATGTCTATCAGGTCCGTTTTTCGGTTAGTTAATTATATCGAATTCAACTTAAAGGTGAACAATATTTATCGTAAGTGGGGGGGCCTTCCCCAAAATTAGTCCACTACATATTTGTAACTCTGGGTATTCTAACTTTGAGATGCTAAAGTTGTATTCTTGTCTCTATTTATTACTCATTAAGTTGGCCCAATAGTAATGAATCAGCTAAAAGAAATGAGCAGGCCCAAGTTTTGCATGTGGATGTTGTCAGATTATTTATTTTATATCTATCTATTTATTCATTTGATTATTGAATGTAGTATCACTAGTATATATGTAGAAGCCATTTTAATTGAAATTTAGCTTTCAAATAAAAATGGAGATAACACGAGACAAAAACGATGGCTCTGCGGTGCAAAATCAATTTGAAAAACATGGATTGTAGTGGACTAATTCAAGAGGAAAAAGGGAAAATGAAGTCCATAGTTACAAACTTTTATGATCTAATTAAGTAGAAAAATAAAAAATTTAAATATAACGATCGGAAACATGTCACACCTAACTAGCATATCTGCATGCAATCACTAAGCATTGTAAACGAAATCAACTCTCTACATAGAGAGAAGCAAACTCAAAAGGAGAAAAATGACTCTGTATAAATGGAGAAAGAATAAGAGATCTAATTTTAAATTAGGAGAAAATACAATCCCTTAAATTAAGTTGAAAATAAACTTCACAAAAAAGAAAAATAACAATAAATAAGAGATTAAAATTAACAAAAAGATCTAGAGAAAGGTTTTTTCTTTCAAAAGATTAAATAAACCCCGCAGATGTAACTAAGACTGAAAGTTTTGGAAATTAAATTTTTTTGGTGGATTGTTATACACCTTGTAAGTTGCAATAGTTAAATGTGTCAAATATATATATATATATATATATATATATATATATATATATATATATAATATATATATATATATATATATATATATATATATATATATATATATATACTAGCTAGCTAGTGTACTATTTTGTTTGGTTGATGATGAGGTGAAGACTACAATAAGAGAACAACTTCTTACGTTGATAGGCCCGGCATCTCTTTCTCTCTAATCATGGAAGTTGTTGTAACGAACCATATTACAAAGAATAGAATACTACAAGGAATATATATTTTTCCTTTTCTTTATACAAAAAGATTTACATTTGTAATATTTCTAATTTTTAAGAATGTACTTTTATTTCCTTTTTACATTTAAATTTATTGTCTGTTTAGTTTAATACTACTAATAGCATAATAATAAAATTATGATACAAAACTTGAATATACTGTCTTATTTGATACTATTAAAATTTAAAACAAATGATGAGATTATTAATTTTTTTAAAAAAATAAATGAGATTATTAATTTCCATTCAACTCTTTTTATAAAACGAAGAGCGTACTTAATTTGCAGATCGATGATATCTTTTACTTTCAGCACTAAGTTGGTTGCGTTCCATAAAATGATGCATGCAGATGGTATTGCCCATTGGCCTAACTTTGTATTTAGAGTTGCAAAAGAACCGAATCGAACCGAACTTTATCGAACTCGAACCGAACTCGAACACTTTTAGTTGAACTCGAACATGTTCGAGTAACTTGATCGCCAATAGCTATGTACAAGTTTGAATCGTTTGGTGTTCGCGAACATGATCGAGTTCGCGAACAGTTCGCAAACAAGTCAAACATAAGATTGTTCGCGAACATGAACAGTTCACAAACACATTATCGAACCAAACTTATCGAACCGAACTCGAACTTATCGAACCAATTATTTAAAATAATCAATTATTTTTATTTAGAATTTTAGAAACAATTTAAACATGTAATTAAGAAATCGAACTACTCGAACTTATCGAACCGAACTCAAACATACCAAATCGAACCGAACTCGAACTGTTCGCGAACAAAGACGAATCAAACCACATGGTTCGCGAACATGTTCGATCGAGCAATCGAACGGAACATTATGTGCGAACTCGACTCGACTAGGCGAGCAAGTCGAACTCGAACCGAACCGAACCGGTTCGCGAACATGTTCGATCGAGCAATCAAACGGAACATTATGTGCGAACTCGACTAGGCGAGCAAGTCGAACTCGAACTGAACCGAACCGGTTCGCGAACAGTTCGGTTCGTTTGCAGCCCTATTTGTATTAATATGACATATGTTTAAAGCTAAAAATTAGGGATAAGTTTATGTAAACTACTCTAAACACTATATTTTACACTACATTGCACATCCAATCATTAAAAAGTCGTACCTGACACGGAAATCCACGCCAGGTCCCACTTTTTAATAGTTGGATGTGCAATGTAGTGTAAAATGTAGTGTATGTAGACTTATCCGAATATTAGGGGCATAAACGAGTCTAACTAAATCAAACAGAAAGTTGTCCGAATTCGACTAGAAAAATTAAATTAATACTCGAATTTGAGTTGTATTTAAAAAAATTCTGCTCAAATTCGACTCGACTTAAATATTTATTACTCGAATTTGATTCGACTCAGATCAAATTATATTTAAATTACTCATGAGTTTTAAATTTAAGCTCAAATTCGAGTCTCCACATACCGACTAGTTTTATAATACATATAATTATAAATTGAACTTATTATTTTACTTAAAAATGAGAAAATAACAGTTACACTTTAAAAATATAAAATTACATTAAAAAGTTAAAAATTAAATAAAAAATAATAACTAATTATCCTAACTTTATTTAACTTTATACATATTATAAGAGAATATATCGACTATCTATTTAAACATGTATCAACCAAGTATGTATCAAGTCAAAATCAAGAATTCGAGTAGTTTGAATCCTAAACGAGTCGAGTATAACTTTGCTCAAATTATACTTGTATTTTATTCAAGCTATTTTTTGTGTTCATATTTAGATCATATTACTAACGAATCCGATTCTCGCTTACATTTTTTTGAGTCGAGTCTAAAATCGAGTCCAAACCGTTTGATTTGATTTACAGCCTTACTGAAAATAAACTAAAATTAGGTTAGAAGTCTGGCTAAAATTTGCGTGTTTACTTGTCAGCTCTTTTCCTGCCCTCCCTGCGTTTGACTTAGATGGTATAATATTCCCTCCCTCTATAATAAAACGTCTCAATTTTAGTTGACATTTTTTCTTGTACTATAATACACTAAGATGTACTCCGTGTTTTTTTAAAAAAAAATTCTTAGTACTATTGAATTTATATTTAGGTACGTTGTATAGGCAAATCATATTTTTTTTAGAAAATAGTTGACAGAAAAATAAATACTCCGTCTATATATATATATATATATATATATATATATAAAAGGGTTGGGGCACACAGTATTATATTTGCATCTCTCAAATCCGATCGATGAAAATGGGAGTCCATGAGAGATAGAGAGAGATCAATTTCAATGCTACTTATTACATTTGTTTTATAAAACTGATATTCCCTCCGTCCCAAATTAATTGTATTTTTAGAATTTTTTAAAGTCAAATTGACTATTTTTAAAACTAATTTTTTTACTATTTTTGCTAACATATAGGTGAAAATATTATAACTAAAAGAAAGTATATACAATTTATTACTAATTTTAATTTTTATAATTTTAGAAATATATTTATATATGTTTAATTATTAATTCTGAAAATAGTCAATTTAACTTAAAAAAATCAAAACTAAACAATTAATTTGGAACGGAAGGAGTATTACATTTGTTTTATAAAACTGATAACATCTAATGTTTTGGGCAAATGATATGACATAGTTGTGTACATTACTTGTAAATGACGTTGGGCAAACAAACCTTATCCCTATCCGAAATTTAATTTAAATATATAGAGGTAAGAAAAAACCTTATCCAATTACACACAGGTTTTAAGTCCCATCAATGCAATAGGACGTTTATACAGTTCTAATGAGAGAGAATATACTTAAAATAGTTGTTGTTTTAGACGTGTAAGGTAATTTGTACGGCCAGTTTCCCATGACGTTTTTATAAGAAATTAATCTCTATCTTATTTTTGCTTGTTTCTCAAACTAAAAACTACTAACTTTTACTTAAACCATTTGCAGTTCTTCTCACGTTTTTTTTTGAAAGCCTCGTTTTAAGAAATACAATATAATTTCACAATCAAGTATATCATTATTATTACAATATCAATAATCAATCAAACTTAATAAAGAAAAAAAAACAAACTATGAATGTTAAAATTCCGATCCAAATCGTAGGATCGCATAGGATCGCGATCTCACATAAGAAAATAATTCGAATCGGAGTAGGATCGCAAATATACATAGAATCACGTGAAATTATGGGATCGTAAGATCGATATGGGATCATAGGATTGGTATGAGATCGTACAATCCTATCAAAGTGAACTAAAAATAAATATTTTTGCTTTTGTTGACTTATACAAGTAACTCAACTAAATTAATAACTTTTAAAGTACTTCTAATTTCTAAAGCTCTAGTACCCAAATAGAACTTTAGCCTTTTAATTTAATATGTACAGACTATATATGAAATGCATTTGATCTTTGAATATTGTTATTAGATACTTCTTTCATTAATTGAATTAGTTTATAATATATAATTAGCGTTCAAGTTGATTGATTGACACTTGACACTTAATATATGTGAAATTAATAATTAATTTTTATAAGTATTAGGTTTATCGATTATATATATTTGTAAATGTAATAAAAACTCTATTTTATGGGAAGGTTATGGTTGAATTAATCTAATAAAAATATAACAATCAATGTGAGAATTTAAACTTTCATCTTCTCTAACAATTTAAATATGAGATGATACAGATATAAAATTTCATTATGATAAATGTTATGTATTGGAACTACATTCTCATATTAAAATAATTTATATTTTATTTTTCATAGAATCTTATGATTCTATGATCCGATTTTACGATCCAATCATGTAAACCTCAAAACGATCCTACATGGAATCCCGATTTTAACAACCTTGAAACAAGCCCTACAAATAACCTCACTTAAAGAGCAAACAAACTTTCATAAAAAAGAAAATAAACTCACCTACTGTGAAAGTTGTGCCTGATACCTAAATCTTTCAATATTTCAATCTTAACCACTAAGTTAAGACCTTATCAACTATTTTTTTTCATGTTAAAGGACACGATAATTAAATACCATCAATCAATTTGGCTTTTTGTGCCTAGCTAAAACTTCTAAGATATTAAAAATGGGAATTGTCATTTGCACAAGAAAATTTGATAGGTTTATAAAGATGGATTCTACATTCATATGAATATATAAAATCTTGTAAAAATATTAAATTTATGAAGTGAAAATAGCATTTCCTTTGACAAATGGTAGTGGCAGCAGGAGTGAAATTTCGGAATCATACGTAAAATACGTACAAATTATTCATTCATTCATGTACATACAAGGAATAAGCCAAAGGATATCTATATGGAAGGAGGAAAAAACAGAAACAAGAATAAAAAGCAAGATCATGTCCAATACCATTACAATAAAATAAAAAAGATAGTAGATCAGAAGGCCACACCAACAAGATATGTAAAGAAGCCAAGTTGTCCAGAATGATTTATAAATTTTAATGGGAATATGATTGAGCTTATCATCGTCGTCGTCGTCATCATTAATTATAATAACAATAATAATTTACAAGAACAAGTCCACCAACAAACTTTATTCACTGTTATCCACCACTATATATATATGTTTATATAGATACATACCAGCTCATATATATATATATATATATACACACACATATACATTTCCATTTTCCTAATATTATTATCCTAAAATTAAAAGGTTAAACTTATGTATTATTTATTTTTCTTTATATTATAAATAGAGTGTTACATATGATAACAAATTTTATCGATAATAAGTATATATGAGACTGATACATAATTAAATTATTTTATCATTTTATGTTCAATATTAATTAGTGGCACGGCACCCTACTTTATATAAAATAAAATTAGTGGATCGGTCCTATAAAATATTTATCATATAAATACAGATGATTAGTATGCGCCACCTGCCGTCGCCCCTTGTTTGTTAAAAACACACAAATAATGTGTGTTTGGCATACCCACCACCCTCCCCGAAATTTCCTTCATTTCTAGAATTTAATTAATTTCTGTTCTTTTTCCTCTTCAAAAATATATTTGTGTATACAGCTACTACTAATGTTTATCATGAAGTATCTCACCACTTTCGATTCCCAACAATTAATACATGAAATATAAATATTTTTATTAGAAACAAAAATAATTGTCATATTTGCCAAAGCTAACCACTTGAATACATACATACATCATAGTTGAGATACATTTCCTTTCCTTTCAATTCATTTCGCTTTCCCTTCAAACCAAAGGCTGATCTATCAGCAATCCCCCAGATCATCAAATTAAATTCAGATTTCTCCATCCATCCATCCATCCTTTCAATTTCTTCTTACTTTACATTTGCAAGAATTATCTGATTGATGGCGGTATCACCTGAGGCCTTCGCGTCCAGAAAACGCCGGCCATCGGCGCCCTCCCCAGACTTCTCCGAACGCAGGCTGCTTCAATCTCTGTTGCTTCTCTCTCAAGAAACCTCATCCCTCCGCCCCCTCACAACTCTCCTGAAGCGCAATTCCTCTTCCATTCTTCGCAAAACCAAGCTTCTCGCGGTATTACTCGAAGAGCTCCTTCGTGATTCAGAGCCTTCTTTTCCGCCTTCGGCTGTTTTGTGCTTCGAAGAATTGTACATAGTTTTGCAGAGAATTAAAACTTTGATCGAAGACTGTTTAAATGGAAGCAAGGTGTGGCTTCTGATGCAACACGATTCTGTTTCCAATTCCTTTCACGAACTCACCGTCGAATTGTCGACTCTGCTGGACATATTTCCTGTACGAGAATTGAATCTAAACGAAGATGTGGAGGAATTAGTCGGTTTGATCAGAAAACAGTGTTCTCAAGACAAGGCTTTTGTAGATCCTATTGATAACGATTTGAGACGGCAAGTTTTGGAATTGTTAGACAGAATTAAGAGAGAGATTGTTCCTGATCATTCGAAGCTCGCAGAGATCTTCAATAGATTGCAATTACGCGGTTCAACAAGTTTTAGTAACGAAATTGAATCCCTCGAAGATGAAGTTCAGAACCAGAGCGACGAAAAATCAAAGGCTCATGTTGTTGCGTTGATCGGTCTCGTTCGTTATGCGAAATGCGTTCTATGCGGAGCATCGACGCCGAGAAACACCACTCGGCGGAGGAAATCAGCGGCGGATTTGGCTTTCCCGGCGGACTTCCGGTGTCCCATATCTTTAGATTTGATGCGAGACCCGGTGGTGGTACAGACGGGTCAGACATACGACCGGGGCTCCATTAATCTGTGGTTCGAATCAGGACACAATACTTGTCCAAAGACAGGTCAGACGCTGTCCCACACGGATTTAATACCAAACCGTGCCTTGAAGAGTTTGATAGCCATGTGGTGCCGCGAGCAGAGGATTCCATTTGAAGCCACGGAGATTAACGAGAAATCCAACGGCGTTATAACGAACAAGACCGCACTAGAGGCTACAAGGATGACGGTGTCGTACTTGATCAACAAATTGACGGTTTCACAGTCAACGGAGACGACGAATCGTATGGTTCACGAGCTCCGGGCGTTGGCGAAGACAGACTCGGATAACCGAGCCTGCATTGCCGAGGCAGGAGGCTTGCCTCTGCTTGTGAAGTTCTTAGGCTCGGACTATCCAAACCTGCAGGTCAACGCCGTTACGACAATACTAAACCTCTCCATACTCGAAGCGAACAAAACAAGGATAATGGAAATTGACGGAGTACTGAACGGCGTCATTGAGGTGTTAAGGTCAGGTGCCACGTGGGAGGCAAAGGGAAATGCGGCGGCTACAATATTCAGCTTGACAGGTGTACACGCTTATCGTAAAAAGTTAGGGAGGAAGACACGTGTTGTCAAGGGATTGATGGACTTAGCCAAGTCTGGTCCCACAAGCTCAAAGAGGGATGCATTGGTGGCAATTTTGAATTTGGCGGGAGACAGGGAGACCGTTGGGAAGTTGGTTGAGGGAGGTGTGGTGGAAATGGCAGGTGAGATCATGGACGGGTTACCGGAAGAGGCGGTGACAATACTTGAGGTGGTGGTGAAGAAGGGTGGGTTGCCGGCGGTGGCTGCTGCTTATCACGTGATTGGGAAATTGGCCAAGGTATTAAGGGAAGGCACAGATAGGGCTCAGGAGAGTGCTGCGGCGACACTTGTTACTGTCTGTCGGAAAGGAGGATCGGATGTGGTGGCGGAGTTGGCGGCAATCACCGGAATCGAGAGGGTGATATGGGAATTGATGGGGATGGGAACGGGGAGAGGTAGAAGAAAGGCGGGGACATTATTGAGGATTTTGAGGAGATGGGCAGCTGGGTTGGATGGGAGTGTAACGGCTGCATACTCTGCAAGTACCCCCAATGTGAGCTCAACAAGGATAGTGTAATTGCCTGCGTAGCAGCTACTAGCTAGCTAGCCCTGTGCATAATTCTTCTTTGTTATTGTTGTAACTACGTTCGTTTAATTTCATCATTGATAAATTCATTATTATTCCCTCAAAGCTCATTGCAAGAGCCGCAAGTATATTTAATTAATTTGTTTGGCCATTAATTTTTCTCATTATATATATATGCCCGTATTGTCTTAATTAATTTTAGAGTTTTGGGATATGAAATCTAGGATGTTCTTTAGAGGCCTTATTATATTAAACTACAGTGATCATATATATATATATATATATATATATATATATATATATATATATATATATATATGACCAATGCTTCTGCAAATATAATTGTCCGGTCAGGTCAGAGCTATATATATATATATATATATATATATATGATCAATATATATGATCACTGTAGTTTAATATATATATATATATTGACTGACATATAGACGGAGTAGACATGATCTGAATATTAATTCCAGCTAGCTAGCTATAGCCAAATAGATATGGGTCTTGCCAAGAAGTTTAGCAGGATTGTGGTCCATGGTAAATTAAGGCAAGAATGTTGGTGAATAGTGTAGAAATGAGTACAAGACACCCGATTCCATTAATGCGATCCCATTCATGTCCACAGGAGGCTAGCCAGCCCCCCACTGCATACGCTTCATTTTGCTATTTCAATTTGGGAACGGAGAGCTAGCTAGGGTATAGTAGGGGGACCAGTTGACAACCCATTTCAACTTTTACTGAAACCAATGTCATTGATGTGAGTTAACTACCTGGTGACAGTGTCACAGATGAGGAATCATTAAGGAAATTCAATTACTTAATTCGAATACTAGATACATGTTCATATAATTGCACAAATTAAACGCTGCAATTTGTTTATAAAAATAATCTAAAAAGTTTTATTTTATTTTATTTTTAATTCAATGGTCAGGAATGTAATTGTAAGTTGACTAACTATTACATATTCTCCCTAACATAAATAATGAAACCAAACAGGCGCAAATTAAATTTTGTTAGACTTTGAGATGCCTGCATGCACTGTGTTGATGATTGTTCAGGTAATATAGTGTTCAAAACTTTGTTGATGACACCTGATGCCTTTAATTCCTTCACCTGGAAATTAATTAGAGAAGCCTTAATTATAACAATGAAGCTGAAAGCTTTTATGTACTCATCTCTATCCATTTGATGCAACAATTCATGCGCCTACTAATTCAGAAAATCTTACCCTTGATATGATGATGAGGTTTTAGTTATTTGAAGCTCATTGTTGTAGTTGCTGAGGAAATAGAGTACTGTTGTGAATCTACAGCTGATATCCAATTCCTTTTCTCCTTTGCAATCCCTTCAAAAGCTAAATAAATTTTAGTGAGAAAAAAAAAAGAGGGCATTAATTTATATTGATTTCTACCTTGAATTACTAACCCTCTTATTTATATATCAACCCAAGGATGCCTGCAATATATATGATAAGATTGAATTTGTTTGGCATTAGTTTATGACACCCTATTTCTGTTCTTGCGATATTTGAGTGATAGAAGAAGTCAAAGAACTTGGTTTTTTTTTTTTTTGTGTGTGTGTGTGTGTGTGTTTTGCATCCGGATGCCGAGTGAGTGTTTCGAATTTTGGGAATGCAAATGGGCGCTAAACAATTCATCAGATTCTAAATATTGATGTTGCCAAAAGATGGGCCAATCCAAGGCTTAAGCACAATTTAAGCCTGTCAAATGCTAGATCCATAATGAGCAATAATCGTCCATTTGTTTCTTCAAATTCTTAGGCCGCGCGCATATTCTCTTAACTTGGCCAAGTATATGATCATTAGTACTGTACAACTCAATACTTTTTCATATCACACTCTGCCATATGTGCAGATCCATCCAACACTTTCTTTTCTTTTTTTGTAGCTGAATTGAGATTCCATAATCTTGTAAAAATAAGATCAGGACACATATGACATGACGTGATATACACCTAGTAGTATAACTTAACCTTTCTATATTATAGAGAGCGTAAGTGGAACTTCCGCTCCAAGGAATACAAACAAAGATTTTATTAGAAAATACATGATGGTCAAGTGATCAATGAATTATGGACAAGTGAGACAATGCATATATTTTGGTCCCCCACGGTGGATGTTCAAGAGCATATATGATCCGGGTTATACATGTTCGAGCCTGCACCAGGTAGGGGACCAATTGATCACCAGGGTGAACTAGCTAGCTACTTCATCTAGATATATTCCAGACGACCACTAACATGCGGTATGAAACAAACTTACTAAATTTTGGGGGTTTAAGTTATAGAAATATACTAAATAAAAAGTATGTAGCTGTATGTATAGCTAGGCACATGTGTTGCACGTACCTGAAATAAAAGCTTGATTTGCATATCCACCCAGAGCTTGGAATTTTTCGGCAAGTTGACCTGACCAACGATTAGTGGATGTGGAAGTGTTTGAGCCAAATTAATTGTTTGGACATACATAGATGATATATATATATATATACATACATACATATATACATATATATACATATACATAGATCATATGATCCCCTTCTTTTGGAGTAGTAGAAAGTAGACATGTATGATATGCCCATGACGTTATTTGAGTAAGCCAATTCTGGAAATAGCGTATAAAATCTGTAACCACTGAAAATTAAGCTTTGCCAAAATGTTAAGAACCAACACGTACGTATGGGTGTCAAATTAAGTCGCATTCTAGTATGTATGTCCAAAAGGAACTTACATTCTTGTCCTTACTATATCAACCATAAACTTTTTTCTCTATATATCACCTAACTTTTTAGTTTCTATATATTTTTGGGCTAAATATATTACCCAACTTAATTTTACACTTGAAATGCATTACTTTTCTTTTAATTTTTAATTTCTCAATGTCCATTATCACCATTATCATTTAAGCTTGGCACTGAGACCTTTACCCTTTAGTGTGAATTCAAAATATTAAGAAGGAATAATGAAAAGATACTACTACTCCACTCCATTGGATAGCATTAAATGAGAGAGAGAGAGAGAGAGAGCATTCGTGTGCGTGTGAGTAGAGGCAAACCAGTCAAATGTGTATTGGACTCGGTTATTGTATTGAAAATGCTATTGAAAGTATTGTCTCAGTTTTAAAATTGAAGATATATTTTAAAAATAACAATTTTGAAGAATTTTTTTTATACAGTATATTCATATATAAACATTAATTAAAAATGTAGTACTAGTCAATTAATCTAAAATATAAGTAACAGCATATGAAAAACAAACTCATTGTCATTTTATAGTATAAGACTATAAATGTGATATTTAATTTTAATAAGCTAAAGAGAAAATGTATCTTTAATTTTAAAATTGATGGGGTTAAAAATTAGATGAGAGGAGGGCAGGACAAGGCAGGGCAGGTTTGGAATGATTATGAAGTAGAAGTGGCAAGTAAAGGAGTATAAAAAGAAGCCAATCTCCATCTTTAATTATCTCCGCAGAATTCCTTGGAACATGTAGGTCTGGAATTCAGCTAAGTGGGACATAAAATTATGAGGAATGGAAGCTGTGCTTCACTTCATGGGGCCATATATATATATATATGTATGTATATGTATATCAGCTCAACATACCTGAATATGAAGAGAAAGAATAGAAGAGAATTATTAGCGATAAAGTAAAGCTTTCTTTATTCCGGTTAGCTAAATATGTTATGTTGTGACCGGTTAGTTTTATTTTTAGAAGAAAGAGAAGTTTAACATAACAATGCGTCCCAACTTTTCTTCCCGTTCCTGCCTGAATAAAAACTCACAAATACATTAATATTAATATTTTATTGGAGCAGGTGATTAGGCGCAATAAAATATGATGTTTAATGGCCAAAACACAATCAAAATCTCTGTTAAAGCCTCACTAATCGTATCACATTTTTATGGGGACAAGTTTTTGTTTTAAATTGCTTTTTGTCAAACTTTTCCTTCTCTATGGACCCCATCCCACCCCATAAAAGTCCTTCCCTCTCCTTCATCCTTCCATACATCCATAGATAGATACTCACTCCCAAGACAATTAAAGTGAGCCAGTTTTCCAATGGGTAATTACCGGTTCAAATTCTCAGATATGATTCCAAATGCCTGGTTCTACAAGCTCAACAGCATGAGCAGAAGCAGAAACCAAAACCCCATGCAAAAAACCCCAAGGAAAAAAATCCAACCCAAACCCAAACCATCATCATTCTCATCACTATCACCCTTATCATCATCATCTGCCGCCGTGGCGCCACCACAGCCCCACCACCTCTGTCACCAAAGAAAGTCCTACCACTTCACAAGAGAACCCGGTACTGCTCACACACCAACTCCAGACAACAATTTAGCCTCCCAATTTTCAGACCCACCAAGAAAATCATCCAAAAAGAGACGAAGCACAAAGAAAACCAGACCATCAAACAGAGCATCTCTTGATACCTCATCCGTTTCTGCTGACTGCAGCTGTCGGGCCAGCCTCGAATCCGTTTGGACTAAGCCCGATTCAACCCCAGAGGAATACCCGAATTATCCTCTTGATAGCTGCTCCTCTGAAGATGATGATGATGATTCTCTGTTCCCTGAATTGGGCTCTGAAATCGAAGAACAATCACTTGACAAAATGGTTTCTTGGTCCAACTCTTGTCACTACAGGGTCAAAAGCGACACCTTTATTGACATGAACAATCCTAAATTCGAAAAGCTCAGTGGGTTTGATTCGGTTTCTCAATTCGAGCTCCCTCCGATCATTACCAAGACTGATCATAAGATTGAGAAAAGTGAAGCAGCTACAAAGTTTCGGAGGAGCTTGGCTAAAATGGAGGAAAGGGATTCATACATTATTAGCAATTCTTCCAAAGAACAGAGGAATAGTTCTGCTAGAAAGTTGTCAGTAAATTCACCAGGAGTGAAGCTCAGGACAAATTCTCCAAGAATAGCAAGCAAGAGGTTTCTTCAAGCCCATGGCCGGAGAAGTGTTTCATCAGGCACCGGTGGGGGCGGACGGAGGAGCTTGTCGGAGAGTTTTGCAATTGTGAAGTCGTCTCAAGACCCGCATAGAGATTTCAAGGAGTCAATGGTGGAGATGATAATGGAGAACAATATCAGGACGTCAAAGGACTTGGAAGACCTTCTTGCATGTTATCTTTCACTGAATTCGGATCAATATCATGACCTGATTATCAAGGTGTTCAAGCAAATCTGGCTTCAGATTACTGATATTCGTTTGAAGTAATCAAGTTTTTTAATTTACTAAAGATTCTAATGAGATGTACATTTCCTTATATATATATATATATATATATGTATCATGCAATTTTCTAGCCTTAACTACTAGCTAGAAAGTCTTTGAATAAACCTTTATTTTTTACTTTTTTTTAAAACTCTCCTAATTGAGTAGTTGAGTTTAGCCTTGATGTGAACAAGTATATTTACTCAATAAATGGATGGGCCTTTCCTTCTTGTGTAGAGTAATCATCATAAAAAAAAAAAAAAATAACAACTAGGAAACCAACAAGATATATGGATGGGTGTAATACGATAATAAAACTGGGAGGAATGGACAAATTTGACCCTCACACGTGCAGAGGAGGAGTGACAGTTTGTTCCATCAAAGTTGAGTTTTAGACTCTGAAAGAGGATGACAAGTTTCAGATTTAATCTGTTTTCTTCTTGACATAAAAATGTATGTTTTTCTCCGGGTACTATCTTCAGCTTTTGAGTACTCTCCCGCTTAACCACCAGACAAGTACAACCATGCAAAAGCACTGATCGCATACCTGCACCAACACATAGTAGTAGAAAAATTAAAGCTGCAACAAAATTCAAATAAAATTTCCTAAAAACAAATTGTGCTACAACACGCTATCAAAAGTAATGATCCAACCAAAGAATATTATTTCAAATTTGTATAAAAAGTTTTTTTACATATATAAAAGTTACTCGAGCAGAGTATTAAAAAAACTTGTACCTTCTTTGGAATTCGAAATTATACGATCATTATTGATTTGTTTTTGAAAGTCAAATATAAGATATTTTTTATACATTAATTTTTAAACTCTTAGATACATGCAACTACTGTAATATCTCTCCTCATTTGGCCATTGTTTTGAAAAGCAAGCGATGATTGTGGGTGTCTTCTCTTTCTACGACCGAAAATATATTTATGGATTATATATATAAATTTAGCAAGCTACCAAGGAACCAAGTGAAATGCCTTGTTGGATCGCACTACACATAATTTAATTCATACACCCCTACTCAGAAATTAATTCTATGAACCTTTCTTCTAACATTTTGATAGTATGGAATTATAATCAAATAATGCATCTGATAATGTATTAATATAATTAAGGGTATTGTTGAAAGTATAATTGTATAACTTGATGACGAATCAGAATTGTGTCAAGGGTATTAAAATTAATTAACAAGTCATGTATAATTCTATAACTTGATGACGAATCAGAATTGTGTCAAGGGTATTGAAATTAATTAACAAGTCATGTATGCTCCTAATTCATCTATTAACCCCTACCCATGTCCCTACTTAAACCCTTATTATGCTAGGTTTATTAGTTTGGAAGAATGTGATGGGATGGAAAAGGAAAGTATAAGAGGGAAGGAATGGAAAAAGATGGAAAGAGATTATAATTTTTTTTTTCTTCACTTTTTGGGAGGAAAATTTTGAGTCAAAAATGAAATCAACTTTACCTCAAAATCTCTTTCTTTTCCTTTCCCTTACAAAAAAAAAACTTACAAACACTGTATTAAAATTGAACTCTATACCTAAAATTGATGCAGCAAAATAAGTTCCTCAAAAAATCTTGAGAAAGGATGTGATAAATCATCCTAAACAAAATGGTATAATTTAAGACGATTAATATTGTCAAAATAAAAATAATATTGTAAAAATAATAATTTTTTTAAAAATATTTAATATCATTAAATTGTACCATTATATAAATATATATTCTAATAATTTTTTTGTCCTGGTAATATTAACGGCCTACTTTAAAAGTAAGTATTGCAAGTATCTTTATAACTGTAGGAATCTGGCGGAAATCTATTCAAAATATTCAATTTGTACATATGGCCCACCTTGAATTGGTATTTGGTAACTAACACAGGAAAACTCAATTATTTGCATGGCAAATCTCAAGATTGAATCTAATTAAAGTAGTTCACAAAGTCAAACCCATATCTTTAGCTCAACCAACGGTTGGCTTATATTGTCGCATAAGTTGGGAGTTTCTGATACCTTAAATTTGGACTCGCTGGCTAGGCCTAGCAAAATATAGTTATGAATTAATTTTGGTTTATAAAATTTAGTTAGGGTTTTATTTAAGAATTAAAATTATATTACATATTTTTAATATAAATTGTTTGAATTAAAATTATGTAGTTATGAGCCAAATATATGTCAACTCATATTTCAATTTCAAATTTACCATTATTATGGTCCAATTAAATATTATATTGATTTTTTTTATCTTCTTTTTAACTTCTGTCTCTAAAAATTTTATATACTTTCTCTCTAAAATATAATTATTTATGGTGCTTCTAAGTTTTTTTTGGACAAAATTAACCTTTTTTTTAAACTCATGCACCAATTAAACCTGAGAATTAATTAATCCAAATTCAAAAATTCATCAACGTCAATTAAAAGAAAAATACCTAACACGTGATTAATGTAGAAAAAAATAAGCGGCCTAGCAGAAAATGAGTGGCCTAGCACCTGTTTTAACACGTACGAAACATACTTAAAAAGCACATTTATTTAAAAAAGCCTCTTTGTCACAAAATAATATTTTCTTTTCTTTAATTATCAAATACTATGTATAAACATTTTTATAGTTGCATTCTACTTTGTACTCTTAAAATGAGTCCAATATGTATTTTTTTTTTCAGAAAAAATATGGTATTCGTTTCAAAATTAGAGATATATTTTGACTTTTTAAAATCAATTCGTGAAATTCTAAAACTCCAAATTGATATAATTTCGTTCAAGTTTTAAAAACAACAAAGATAATAATTAGTAGTCTTTATAGTTAGTGTTGGGTTCTGGGTTCGGGACTCCCGACCCGATGTGTTAGATCCGACCCGGGGTGTGGGTTCGGGATGCAGAGAAGTAATTTGGTTAAA
Source organism: Aralia elata (assembly GCA_034770075.1). NCBI lineage: Eukaryota > Viridiplantae > Streptophyta > Magnoliopsida > Apiales > Araliaceae > Aralia > Aralia elata. The sequence continues at coordinate 606,420 of CM068379.1, read as the reverse complement.
GAAGTTATCTCTTAACTAAGTTGACTTATATTCTGACTAAAGCATTTATTATGATTTGGTTGATGGGATGTATGCTTTATGCTATCATGTGGGACCTGGCGTGATGATGGCAAGTGGGAGTGTATATATGAGGCTTTCCTCTACATTTCAAAGGTAATGCAAAACTAAACACTAAGCTAAAAATCTCCATTGTTATCAAAACCTTGATATAGCCTGTACTAATTCACACGCCTGAGCTATCCCCCGGTGGCAAAACCACCCGGAACTCTGAGTGTGGTATCGTTATTGTGCAGGATTGACGCATTTTTTAGTGACTGAAGTGCGCAGACGAATCTTGGCGTTAACATTGGCGCTAGAAGGAGGGCCTTAGTGTTAGTTCACAGTCACTGTTAAAGCTAGGGAAGAGATATGGTGAATACAGCCCATAACGGAGGGGAAAGATCAGCTGATTCCCATACACCAACTCGTAGGTCGGTCCTTGACCGACTGAGGTCGTCGGCTAGGGAAAGGTTGGGACCAAGGGGTCGGACTAGGGTGCCTTTGCAAGTCCAATCTGCCCCGGTTCGTCGTCGTCTGTTTCCTACAAACCAGCAGACGCCTGAACCTTCGGCTCATATGACTACCAACCCAGCTCGAACCCTTGTTCATTCAGGCAGTAATGCCGATCATGGAGATAAACGGCAATGGATCCTGACCCAACGAAGGGCAAAAGATCAGGAAGTAATGGAGGCCTTACGCCAACAGCAGCGAGAAATAGCTGAACATTTGGCCAGGCTGGAAGGACAGGAGGAGGTTTCATCAAGCCGACCCCCTGGCCGACAGAACACTGACAGGAACCAGTCCAGGACTAATCGTTCGGATGGTTCCGAACCAGTTCGGAGCAGGCGTCAGAGCCGCTCCCCAGTTCGGAGCAGGCGTCAGAGCCGCTCCCCAGTTCGGAGCAGGCGTCAGAGCCGCTCCCCAGTTCGGAGCAGGCGTCAGAGCCGCTCCCCAGTTCGGAGCAGGCGTCAGAGCCGCTCCCCGGTTCGGAGCCGGCGACATAACCGCTCGGAGAATGAGAGTAGGCGAGATAGTCGCTCCCCAATCCGTAGCAGACATCAAAGCCCTTTGCGCCTGATGAGCCGGCGTCAGAGCCGCTCCCCTGATCGCAGAAGGCACAGAAGCCGCTCACAGGACCGAAGCAGGCCCAGGAGCCACACTCCGGATCGGAACAGGCGGATAAGCCGTTCTCGACACGGTAATAATAATGAAGGAGGAAGATCCGGTTCGGGTGGCAGGCCTCGGTCGCCACCCCGAAGAAGCGAAACCGATCCCGTTGTTAAACGATTGGCTGAGTTAGAAGAAAAACTAGCCGCGGTGGTTCAGGCCAGGGAGTTGCCGAACGTAACAAATTCACCTTTCACTAGGGAGATCGAGCAGGTCAAAGCAGACAAGACCAAGAAAATGCCTCCCCTAGATTCTTACGATGGTACTGGTGATCCCTATGATCATACTCACGGGTATAATCAAGTGATGAATTATTATGATCATCCGGATGCCGCTAAGTGCCACATGTTCGTCACAACTCTGAAGCTGTCAGCTCGAGAATGGATGGTGTCTCTCCCCCCGAACTCTATCGGGTCGTGGCAAGATCTAAGTAATAAGTTTCATGCGCGATTTGGGAGCAATAAGAAGAGAGGAAAGCTGACCACTGCTCTCACCCAAGTAAAACAGAGATCGGGTGAGAGTTTGGGTGAGTATGTGAAAAGATTTCGAGACTTGGCTGGTACCGTAACCAGTTTGAATGTACAACAAGCAGTTGGGTTTTTCACAACGGGTCTGGATGCTACGAAATCGAAAGATTTGTGGAAAGACCTCATTCTCAACCCCCCAATGGATTTAGCTGAAACCTATGGTCGAGCTGAAGGACTCATTACCATAGAAGAAGCCTATAAAAGCTTAAATCCTCAAGATCGGAATGAAGAAAGTACGAAACAGAAAGATAGGAACCATATTCCTCGGCCTAGCAACCAGCCAAGAGGCAATTTCTATGGTGGACCTAGCTCGGGAGGCGGTCAAGGTGGGGTTAATACAGGAGGCAAACCACCTTACCCGAAGAAGAATGTGAATAAGGTGTATACCCCCCTCACTACAGATCGGGCGAGGATTCTGGAAGAGATCAGAAATCAGCCTTCGTTTGAACCCTGTCCAACCACTACCCGATCCCACCGGGGCAACCCTAATCGTTATTGTGAATATCATCAGACATCTGGTCATAGTACGGAAGATTGTTACAATTTGAAGGATTTAATTGAGAAGAAAATCCAAAATGGTGAATTGGTTCAGTATGTGGTAGGTCGGCAGAATTCCAATTCGGAAGGCCAAAGAGGGTCAAACCGAGAAAGACGCCTCGAGGCACCACCTCCACCGAACCCTCCACGAAATTGTGTTGATGTCATCACTGGAGGAACGTTCGGGAAGAAAGTTGGGAGAAAGAGGAGTGGCCTGATGGATGCCGTGTTATCGGTTTCGGACCGACCTTCGGCTAGAGATCGACCGTTTCTCAACACGGTGATATCATTTACCGAGGAGGATTACCCCTCGGAACCAATTGATCCCCATGAAGGGGCGCTGGCCATCACAGCTCAGGTCGGATCCATGGATATGAAGCGAATAATGATCGATAATGGATCTTCGGTCGACATATTGTTTACTCATGCGTACAATAGGCTAGATCTGGGGGGAGCAAGGATGGAGGTGGGTCAGGAATCTCCATTGTATGGCTTCAGCAATGATCCTGTTCGCGTGTCCGGAACCGTGGAACTGCCGGTTATCTTTGGTACGGCGCCGAGGCAGGTAGAAGTCATAGTCAGATTTTTTGTGGTCCAGGTAGATTCGGCCTATAATGCCATTCTGGGTAGACCCACTTTGGCTGCACTTCAGGCTGTTACCTCCATAGGTCACTTCAAAATTAAGTTCCCGACTTCGGAGGGGGTCGGTGAGGTAAAGGGTGATCTAGACATGGCACGCAGGTGTTATCGGAATTCGTTGATATCTTCGGCGGCTGGAGTCAGCAAGCAGAAACAAACAATGGCTATAGAAGTCGAGCCGTTCACCGAGGGAAATTCCGAACCCCTTGCGTTGCCTGCTGAAGAGACTGAGGAGGTAGAATTGATTGTTGGAAAGGGCGATAAACTGATCAAGATAGGCGCGGGGTTGATAGAGCCATTTCGAACAAGCCTAATCGAGCTACTTCGGGTATATGCGGACATTTTTGCATGGGAGCCTTCTGACATGCCTGGGGTCGATAAGTCGGTAGCGGTTCATAAGCTGTGTATTGACTCTTCTAGGAAGCCTATCCGTCAGAAGAGGAGGATCTTCGCTCCTGATAGGCAAAAGATCATTGATGATGAGATCGCCAAACTGCTAAAGGCGGATTTCATTTATGAAATTGATTACCCCGAGTGGCTAGCAAATGTGGTGCTAGTGCGGAAACAGAATGGCAAATGGAGAGTCTGCATAGATTATACCGATCTGAATAAGGCTTGTCCGAAGGATTTTTACCCTCTTCCGCATATCGACCAGTTGATTGATGCGACATCAGGTTTCGACATGCTTAGCTTCATGGACGCTTTCTCTGGATATCATCAGATCTCCATGGACAAGAAGGACATGCCGAAGACGGCGTTCATTACGCATCGAGCAATATACGCATACAAGAAAATGACGTTCGGATTGCTAAATGCGGGAGCCACATATCAGAGGATGATGAACTATGTGTTCGCCAAGTTACTGGGTCGAAGCATGGAGGTATACGTGGACGACATGATCGTCAAAAGCGTGGGAGTTCGGAACCATTTGGATGATCTGGAAAACTGCTTTGAGACGATCAGAAAGTACAAGCTTCGGCTGAACCCTACCAAGTGTACTTTTGGACTTGGTTCGGGTAAATTTCTGGGGTATTTGCTCAGCAAGAGGGGGATCGAAGCTAATCCGGAAAAGATCAGTGCCATTTTAGACATGAAGTCTCCCCAATCTTTCAAAGACGTACAGCGATTGACTGGCAGGATTGCTGCGCTTCGGAGGTTCATGTCAAAATCGGCGGAACGGTGTCTACCCTTCTTTAACACTTTGAAAGGGTCGAAGAATGAAAAGACCTTCCAATGGACATCAGAGTGTGAAGACGCGTTCCAAGGAATCAAGAGGTATCTTTCCTCAGCTCCACTTCTGGTGAAGCCCATTCCTTCGGAACCCCTATACCTGTATCTGGCGGCGAGTTCATTGGCGGTGGGAGCTGTATTACTTCGCGAAGTAGGGGGCAGGCAGTGCCCCGTCTACTATGTTAGCCATGTGCTTCGGGATGCCGAAACCAGATACCCCAACTTGGAAAAATTCGCTTATGCACTGGTCATAGCAAGTAGGAAGTTAAGGCATTATTTCCAAGGGAGGTTGGTGGTAGTATACACTGATCAACCGCTGAAAAAGATCATGAATAAGCCAGATTTGTCGGGACGCCTCTCTGCTTGGGCAATGGAGTTGACTCAGTTTATCATAGACTATCATCCTCGGACTGCCATTAAGGGTCAGGCGTTAGCTGACTTCATAGTAGAATGCTCGTTTACCGAACCCGATACCGATGATGGTGCAATGGTAGTGAGTTCGGTGTCGGGCGATCAAGCAGCTCATGTGTCGTGGACTTTGTATGTAGATGGCTCATCGACTTCGGATGTTAGTGGAGCAGGGGTCATATTGATTAGCCCGGAGGGATTTAAGGTTCAGCAGGCCATTCGCTTTGAGTTCAAAGCGACCAATAATGAGGCGGAGTATGAAGCCATTTTGGCCGGATTGCGGTTAGCAAGAAGTTTGGAAGTAAAACGCTTAGTCATCTTCAGCGATTCCCAGTTAGTGGTTAAGCAGATAGTAGGGGATTATGAAGCTCGTGGGGATCGGATGACGAAATACTTATCTGCTGTTAAAAACCGACTACATTATTTTGAATCATATAGTGTGCAAGGAGTTGGACGGGAAGATAACACCGTAGCTGATGCCTTGGCAAAATTGGCTACATCGGAAACGGCTTCTTTTAGTGGGTCAGTCTACCTGGAGGTCTTGGGGGACTCGAGCATTCGAAGGACTGAGGTGCTCCCGATAGAAAGGATGGACTGTTGGCTCACGCCGTATATTTCTTATCTGGCAGATGGCTTCCTTCCTTCGGATCGGTTAGAAGCCAAGAAAATCAAGCATCGAAGTTCGTTTTTCATCTTGATCGATGGGGACCTATACCGAAGGGCGTTTTCTTCTCCGCTACAGAAATGTCTGACCCCTTCCGAAGCTGATTATACACTTCGAGAAGTCCATGAAGGTATATGTGGAGACCATATGGGCGCTAAGGCGTTAGCATACAAGATTCTACGGCAGGGCTACTACTGGTCAACCATCTTCCAAGAATCTAGAGAATATGTTAAGAAGTGCCCTAAATGTCAGTTGAATGGGACGATCCCTCACCAACCTCCCGAAGAGTTGTATTCGGTATTATCACCCATTCCGTTTGCTGTATGGGGGATTGATATACTAGGACCACTGCCAAAGGCTAAGGGGCAGGTCAGTTTTGTTATTGTGGCCATCGACTATATGACGAAGTGGGTAGAAGCTAAACCTCTCAAAGCAATTACGGAGCAAGAGTGTCTTAAATTCCTTAAGGAATTCGTTGTATATCGCTTCGGTATCCCAATGGTAATAGTATCGGATAATGGAAGGCAATTTGTAGGTGCAAAGTTCGAAGAATTTCTCACAGATCTGGGGGTTCAGCACAGGAAGACTTCGGTGGCGCATCCTCAGTCAAACGGCCAAGTAGAAGTCACTAATAGAACTCTTCTCAATGGAATTAAAAGGAGGTTGGATGAAGCCAAAGGAAGATGGCCCGAAGAGTTGCTTAGTGTGTTATGGGCATATCGGACAACAACTCGAACAACGACAGGGGATTCGCCTTTTCGTCTCGCTTACGGGACCGATGCCCTTATTCCTGTTGAGATCGGATCTCCTTCACTTCGAGTCAGCCAATACAGGGAGTTATATAATGACGAGGGACTTCGCCTCAATCTGGATTTGTTAGATGAAGTTAGGGAGTCAACTGTCATAAAGTTGGCGGCCTATCAGAAGAGGACGGCCAGACACTACAATAAAGGGGTAAAGGTTAGGAGATTTGAGGTTGGAGATCTGGTGCTTCGGGAAGCAGCGGCCTCGACTCCCCAGAATTCAGGCAAACTTATGCCGAACTGGGAAGGGCCTTATGAAGTGGTTGAGGTGCCCAAGCCAGGAACTTACCGGCTTCGGGGTATGGACGGTTCGGATATTAAGAATACTTGGCATGCTGGAAGACTTAGAAGATATTACCAGTAGATCATAGCCATTTCTTATTGCCGATTATGTAAATCTTTATGTTCTTTGAAATAAAATGCTATCAGGTTGTGTAAACGGAAATGTTGGGATATTTCATTAATAATTGTTGAAATTACAAATTGTGTTATTTACGTCCGAAAAGAAAAAGCAGTTGAACAACCCTATGGGGTCGGGGAAGTAGGCGGTTCATCTGACCCCTCTTCGTCGTCCGAAGAATCGAGGATAGAGGTGTCCAGTCCCGCAGCCATCATCTTCTCTTTGATCTTCTCTTTGTGGCTTTGATACCCTTCAGAGAATTGCATGATAATCTTGTCGGTTAGTTCGGGGGATGCCTTATACTCCTCTATTATTTGGAACTTGGTTTCTTCGGTCATCGGAGGTCCTTGGTTCTTCAACTGGGTGTGCTCTTCCTCCAATGAGTTGTAGGCCTGGATCAGATCCTTCAATTTGAAGTGGGTCTTCTCCATCTGTTCTTCAAGGGCGGCTATTGCTTTCTTTTGATCGGAATCGTTTTCCTTCAATAGGGCTCGCTCCTCCATAAGCCTTTCATTCTGTTTCTCCCGATCGGCAATTTCTGATTGAAGGATGTCGACCCGATTCCGAAGCTGATAGTTCTCCCTATTGGCTTCGGTGAGCTTATCTTTCATATCGATATGAAGATCCTTCTCCTTCTCTAAGTCGGATTCCAAGGATCGGATGTCACCCTTCAAGAATTCGTTTTCTGCCTCGATCTCCTTGTTCTTCTTCGCCAATTTAAGCAGAGATGGTAGAGATCGGGCAAACACGGCATTAGCCTGTATAAAATATGGATCAGAATCAAGTTCAAATGAAAAAGCGGCTCGGTATGAAATGATGTCTTACCTGGAGTTGAAGCCTTGTGAAGTCTTCCAGGTATTGATCCGGAGAATGATTCTTAAACCGATCGTTATCGGCGGGCATGACGAAGCGCTCGAGAAGATCATAGGGAAACGGGTCCGATGGGTTTTGGGGCCAGAGAGTCCGTGGCTTGGCCCGATTGCTAGATGAAGGGGCCGAAGGGGCCGAAGCCAATTGATCGGAAGAGTGGGATCCTCCTGATTGGGATTTGACTTGTTGGGTAAGGCCGGATGGAAGTACTGGAGAAGGAGCTTCTTTGCGCGATCTCTTTGCAAGAGGTTCCAATGCTTCCTCATCGGTCTCTTCGTCAATGATGCCTAGGGAGATTGGTTCGGGAATTGTTACTGGAGTCTTCAGTGGCTTGGGCGGCGGTGGCACCTTCTTCTTTAGCTGCTGCTTCTTCATCAAGGCCATCTTTTCCGATCTGCTCATCTCCAAGGTGTTTTTCTTAAGGACTTGAGCCATTGGGATAGCCGTGATTGGACGGGCGGCTATCTGCATTCGATTCTGAGGCTCGTCCTCCAAAGGCTCGTTGGAATCGGCCAGATTTGGGTCGGTAGCTCGGGGAATTGTTTGGCTGATGTTGGTCGGGGCGACTGGCTTGATGAGCGTTACTGAAAGATGTTAAGCGTTAGAAATCTATACTAGTAATAAGGAATTACAAGCAATAAAAGCTTAGTTTGAGGTTCGAGGATAGGTACTTACATCCATGATTGTATAGCCAAGTATGGTTGCCGAGGAGTTCGAAGTCCCATTCCTCATCGGGCATCTTGCTGACGAATTGTTTGAACTCTCCCAAGCGGTCGGACGGGAAGGCTTCAATATTGTTGGTATTTTTGCTGAAGCCAATCCAATCCGATATTAGGCTGGTATCGGGTCCTTTGATGTAGAACCATTGGGAGTGCCATCCCTTGTTGCTGGTCGGGGTCTTCATCAGGGATTTCTTTTGAGCCCCCTTGACTGGTACCTTGCTGATTTGCCGAAATCCTGCTTCGCGTGATCGAATTACGGTGAATAGGGCAAAGAAAAAGTCCATGGTCGGTTCGACTTGGCATTCGTGGCAGAAAGCTATATAACAGATCAAATGTATGAAGGAATTAGGAACCAATTGGGCGAGCCCGACCCCGACCACGCTGAGGAAAGTGAGGATGAAGTGATTGAGGGGGAATCTGAGCCCATACTTCAGGGCTTGGACGGTTACAGCAGTCCAGCCGTTGGGGCGTTGGTACATTCTTTCGTTGAGGTCGGGTGTGCGGATCTGGTAAGATATGGGAATCTGGTACAGTTCGCGGATAGATGCTAGATCTTTGGTTTGGAGCGAGGACATGGTGTTTATATGGTAAAAAGTCTTGTCTGAGGAGTATTCTTCTAGCATCTTTATGTTTTGAAGCTCGGCTTCGGTTCGGGGTGATGGAGTAGAGAAGGGGTTGCTAGGAAAATCGGAGCTTGTGATAGGATCTTGGGAAGAAACGCTGAGTCCTCCGGAAGCGGAACTGGTTTTAATGGCGGAGGAAGGAATTGGTGGTGCGGCGGCGGTAGAAATTGATGCGATTGCGGTGGTGGTGACTGTGGTGGCTTCCGTTGTTATCGCTGCTATGGGAGGGAGGATCTCATTAGCAGCTGCCGCGGATGCACTGGTTTTCGATGGGTTAGAAGAGCTTGAGGCGTCATTGGTTGCCATTGAAGGATAGAAGAACGAGATGCGAGATTCAAATGATTGGACAGGTAGGGAAGCGGTGGTAAAGGTTGCAGAAAGGAGATTTGAAAATTAGGGCTGAAAGTGGCGGTTAATTTTGGAAGGGTGTTGTCTTTATTGGACGCGGCCCTTAAGATTCGGCCCATTTTCCCACTAACGGTACTGTTTCAATAAATGTGGTGGAACCGTTATTGCCACGTGGTAACTGGGATATTAATGGATGTGATGATGTGGGGCGGTTATGTTCTAAAGGATTGTTTGGTTCATTGTTTGGAGATTAAGATTCATTCTTTATACTCTTTTATTATAATTCATTTTTATAATTAAAGAGTAAGGGGCAATGTTGGGTTCTGGGTTCGGGACTCCCGACCCGATGTGTTAGATCCGACCCGGGGTGTGGGTTCGGGATGCAGAGAAGTAATTTGGTTAAAGAAGTTATCTCTTAACTAAGTTGACTTATATTCTGACTAAAGCATTTATTATGATTTGGTTGATGGGATGTATGCTTTATGCTATCATGTGGGACCTGGCGTGATGATGGCAAGTGGGAGTGTATATATGAGGCTTTCCTCTACATTTCAAAGGTAATGCAAAACTAAACACTAAGCTAAAAATCTCCATTGTTATCAAAACCTTGATATAGCCTGTACTAATTCACACGCCTGAGCTATCCCCCGGTGGCAAAACCACCCGGAACTCTGAGTGTGGTATCGTTATTGTGCAGGATTGACGCATTTTTTAGTGACTGAAGTGCGCAGACGAATCTTGGCGTTAACAGTTAGTTTACAATTGTTATATTTGTTTGTATTAAAACTAAATAACTTCATATCAATTTTAAATTTTAGGATTTTACAAATTGATTAAAGTCAAAATATATCTCTAATTTTGAAATGGAAGAGTAATATTTTTATTGATCCTGATATATAATGACATAATATCATAATAATTTTATTATTATATTATTTTTTTTAAAATTAACAAAGTTGTTAATTGAACATAAAATAAGTATAAAATCCGTTGAATCAAAGTAGTAATTCCCCGGATGGTACAGAGCAAGCAGGCCCTTTTGAGCTTCAAAGTATCGCCTTTGATGCAGAAATTAAGCAGGCAAAGCTAACTGAAAAAAAATAAAAATGGGTCAAAATTAGTTAACGGATTTGGACCGTTTACTTTTGAAAAATATGGGTTCAAACTTTAACCAATTTAAAGAATTTAAAATAGTTAATCAAGTCAAATGGTTCTAATTAATATAAATTGACTCATCAATTTATAAACCAACTTGTCAGGTCTATTGCTAGTAGGTAAAAACATATTGCCTCCGTTTTAAATTTCAAGATATATATATATATCTTTAAATTTATTTTTATTTTTCAAATAAAATATTTTTATTGTCTCCGTTTCAAATTTCTAGTAAATATTTGAAACGAAGGCAATATGTTTAATTTATTTTTATTTTTCAAATATATCTTTAATACTAGAGAATTGTAATAGTACTGACATAATAGTATTCAATATAAATAAAATATAAATAATGACATTTTAGGAATTTCATTATATTTTGATTAAAAAAAAATTCATGTCATTTTATAGTTTAAAATTAAAAATATATCTCTAATTTTATTTTGTTTTTCAAAAACAAGAATCCCTAATTTTAAAAAGAAGAGAGTAATAAGTTAGGAGTATTGGAATTATAGTGATAGCTTAGTTGCGAAGACTTCTCTCTTTACTCTTGTCTTTGAGTTTTAATTTGAAAAGAAAAGAAAAAAAAGTAAAGGAAAACAAAAAAAAAAGTGGTGTCTTTAAGTTTTTTAGTAAAAGAGAGAAGAAAAGAATGTTAAGAAAAGTGGTGTTTTTGAATTTTAGTTAAAAAGAAAAAAACTAAGGAAAATGAGTACATTTTGAGTCAAAAAATTTCTTCTCACTTTTGAGAAGAAAGTTAGAGAAAATTTCCTCTTCTCTTTTCATCTCTTCTTTAACTTTTTTTTTATAGCTAAAAAACTTTTAAACAGATTGTTAGTCGTCCTTTCCCATGTAAGTCCGTGAGATAAAATGTATCCCTAAAATTAAATTTTAATAATATACGTTCTAAAAATAAATAAAAAATTATTTCACTTGAAGATGAGAAACAAGTAGATCAATTATGCAAGGAGTCTTATCTCAATAAGCATCAGTGAGAATGACATAACAAGGCTCCAAGTTGCGCACTTGCGGCCAACAAATACATGATACGTTTCTTTATTTTCGTCCATATGGAGAAACATATTATGGGAGGCCAATGTACGTACCTGCAGGACAATTTTGGTAGGAGCTGTTTATATATTTAAGATAGATTCACCATTTATATATATGTTTATATATTTAAGATAGATTTCACCATTTATATATGTTATGTAAGTTAAAATAAAAATTTTAATAAATTTTTTTTAAAAAATAAATAGGAAGATATAAAAAAATTAATATTAAAAAAATAAAATAATAATATATTTAGAATTGTAAGGGCAAAAAAATAAAAAGAAAAAAATGTAACAAAAAATCACTAAACTTGTGGAGTAAGCCTCGAGGCATTATTATTATTATTATTATGATTATTGTTGACAAAATTCTTTCTGTCTAGATAGATATATCTGACCATACGCTAACCAATTAAAAGGACAATAAAGCTGACCTTTTCTCTATTATGTTTAAGTAATTATCATTATTTTTTCTTTAACCGTGCAACTTTTGAGTTGATTGTACATTAAGCACAAAGAGAAAATAGAGGAAAATCCGATTTTATCAATTTGCAAATTTTTCATCAATTGGATAAAAAAATAAAATTGACTGATATATATAATAAAATTACTAATAAATTTTAGGAATAAAAAATTAGAGTGACAGATGCAACACCATAAACTACCTCAAATTCTGTAATTTGTCCACTTCTTTTTAATCAATTATAAATGAGCGAGCTATTTTATGTAGACATGATAATTGGACATGAGTTCTTTATAATTTTACCTATTTATATTTTGACTCCCCATTTTTTATAATAGAGTCAAAATATAAATGTATTTTGACTCTCTATTTTTTATAATGAGGTTAAAATATAAATAAGTAAAATTGTAAAGAGTATATGTCCAATTATCTTGTTCGTATAAAATTTTTGTAGACGTGGCTATGATATTAAGAGAATAATCATTGCTAAATGATGAATGATGATCACGAGTGCCGCATATTAATTGCATGTACTCAACATTCTCCCTTCAGTCCGAAAATGAGAGCCTAAATTTGAAATATATATATATATATAGTCACATTTTTAATTAATTTTAAAAAATGAAACTATCAGTGTATGCACAAAAATTATAAAAATGAACTCTTGATTTTTGGACGAAAAAAAGTATTTGTCAGAAAGAAAAAATCCTCGCAATCAAACGGAACTAATTAGAGAAAGGTTGGTATTTAATTCAGTTCAGTGTCGGTGAGCCTAGTCTCAAGGAGAGACCTAGCTAGCTAGTCAAACAACAGTGGGAGAGAGAGATTAATGTAAAGTACCTCTAATTTTCAAAAAACAAGAGATATATTTTGATCTTTGAAATCAATTTGTTGAATTTAAAATTTAGAATTAACATGATTTTATTTTAATTTAAAAGCAATGAATATGATAAGTAGTGATATTTCTAAGTTAATAATTTATAGCAGCTATAATTATTTGAAATAAATGAAATAACATAAAATAAAATAAAATATTGTATTTATCTAAATTTTTAATAGTATTTCATATATTGACTAACTCAAAAAATGAAAATATGTATCTAATATTTTTGAATATTAAAGGAATAAGGGGTTATTTGTTTATATCTGAATGAGTCTGAATCTGACCGAATAAATTATTCAGACAGTTTGTTTTATAATTTTTAAACTTTGAATGCGTTTGAATGTGTTTGAACGATTCATTCAGAAAATTGTGGCTGAATCAGTAAGAACTAGTGTTGAATGACATTTTTACCTACCTACTCTCATAGACAATTAAAAGTTACATTTAATATCCATCTTTATTTACAATTGTAAACAAATTTTGTTGTGTATAAATTATTTTTTGATTTTTTTTCTTTAACAAATTGGTATATAACCAATTTAATGAATGGTATTGTAGTCTTTTATTTTGGTTTTTTGGATTGATAGAATGTTATTAAAAAAAATTAGTGTTTATTCCTAAAATCATTTTACTAATAGTATAATCTATCAAAGATTGTTTATAAGTTTATATTTAATTTTTTTTAAATAACATTGTTTATTTATAATTACATAATAAATTTATTCATAATAGTCCAAAATGTTAAAATAGAAAAATACACGTATTTAGATGTTTTAGACATACAATTATCAAATACATTATTTTATTTTATATTCAGTATTTCTACTTCATTCAGCTTATTTAAATTTTTTTTATATAGTCATAATTTTTCATTCAATTTTATTAAACAACACCGTCACCAACGCATTAACGCATTGCGTGGAATAAATGTGGGTTTTTTGGTTTCAGAAACAACAACTTATCACCATAAATTCGTCGGCCATGCAATGGAAAAACCACAAGAGATTTGGTGGTTAGAGATTTGGTTGTTACTTGTTCCTTGCCTATAGCCTATTAGCCTATTAATTAGTGCGGGTCCGTTCCAATTACTTATTATTAGAGGTTGCTTTCCATTTACCCAAACCATTTGTATATAATAGTATAATATATATACGTCTGTTTCTTAGTTGTTGTGACTTGTGAAAATGGGCCTTCTTTCTATTCATCGTTGGCAGACACCTTTGGAGTAATTATTATTTAGTAGGGACTTTTACTTTTGTCGCCTTTTTGCTTACCATAAAACAGGCTGCGATGAATGATGATCCACCTAGTTAATAAGAGAAATTGTTAGATTTAAAGACCGAATATAGTAAATAATCTTATAGATTTTTTTTAAAAAATAAATAAATAAATAATACATGATATACTCAGATTCATCAAATCGTGATTAATCGTGTTTGTCTGATGTATTCATATATGAGATTCTTGACTAACCTGTTGTAATGGTCATTGGTCGAGTTTATTGAAATATGAGTCAATTCTGACATAAATGATTTACTAATTAAAAAAACAACATGCTACATGCGTTAAAGTGAATTTATAGGAGAGAGATCTAAAGACGAGATTAACTAACTAATGTTAAGTTTGAATTATCCTATTGTAGAAATTAAGATGAAAATAGAATAATTTATTTATATGGAATAAAAAAAATTGTTCAATAATTTTATTAGAACAGAATGAATCATTCTCATTTTTATTAAATTTATAGATTTTATTTTTTAAAGAAAGTTTGAAATAACTCAATTTAATCATGACTAAATAAATTATTCCGTTCTCTCTATATTCTATTTTCTTCTTTTTTTTAATTCGTTCTTTCATTAATTTTATTTTTTCAATGCAAACGTAACATAAAAAACTAAATTTTGAGGAGAGGAGTCGAATCGGTTACCATATTTAGTGAAAGTTTTTATTTTTTTTTGCCCCTTCTTTGTGATGTAGGCCTGTAGCTTCTGATGATGTAGCTTTTGATTATATTTATAATGAATGAATGAATGATGAATGAATACAACACGACCGAATTGTTTCTGAACAAAAGATTTTGCATTTGGAGGTTTTTATGTGCACGTGGAAAGGTACATACATACATACAAAGGATCCATAAAAAGACAAATAAAATCTTAACAAAATCTAACCATTCCGCCTGCTTATTTAGAAAATAAGTTTAGTTTTTGTTTCTGAACAAGCTAGAGCGCATGCAGCATTTCTTTATTTCATAATGATAAGTGATAACATTATCTCTGTTTTCTGGTAATTTATTTTTATTCTTAAAAAAATCTTACGTCCTTCATTTTTTTTTAAAAATTAATTTAAGATATTTTTTAATTCAAAATCTGACATGATATTTTTTAAATTTTAGTTAATACTATGATAAATATTGTAGACCATCTTCAAAGTATTATTACTCATTACAGAATATATTATTTCATAGCTTTTAATGAATCATCTTGAGTTTAAAAATATTTTAAATTAACTTTCAAAATTAAATATTAATTTTATAATTTAAAACAGAAAAAGTATTTTCACTGTCGTATCACAATAATAAACATGGTATTAGAAGACAATCTTGGAATTTAATTGTATATTTCCATACTAGTACTAAATAGTAAAAGTTGAGTAATTAGGAGTTAATTCCATGTGCACGTCAGCAGCTAACTGTGAATAATTGTAGTAGGCAGCATATATCAGTCGGTCTGATGCTTTCTTCTTCTTCGTCTTTTGTTTTTAATTAATCGGATTGGATCTCTTAAATTTTCTCCAATCCTCCACGCGAAAACCAAGTATGTTACTACAATTTTAATATCATCAACATTTCATATATAGGCATTAATAGACATTAATTATCATATCTACGAGAGAATAGTAGTAGTATTAATTAATTGTACCCCCGGCAGCGGTCTAGCTATAACTAGCTAGCTCTTCTTATCCATATGGTATATAATTGTATTAATTATATGGTTTTGTATTTGCATATGCAGAAATTTAATTCAACGACTCAATTTTCTCTATCAATGTAAAACTCCCCACTTCCTCAAATGTGTGCCTGCCTGCCTTGCTTTGGCCTTTGTGTGTGTAAATATGCATGCATGTGTATGATGTATCAGTAGACAGACATACGTGCGTCTGTCTTGTTTGACCGTAGACTATATGAGTAATGGTGTAATTTGCTGCATGCCTAGAGATTGTCATCTTTTGCTATTTTTCTCTCTCAAAATAGTTTTTGGAAGGGACTCAAAATAAGTGTATATATTTCATTGTATACGCATGCCAAAATGAATTATATATATATATATATAGTAATATCAACAATGCTACTTTAAAGTTTCAACTTTTTTATAAGAGTGAGAGGGTAACACCTAACAGAAAACGCGATGCGAATTGATGTGGATACAAGGAGTATCTGCATCCGCATCCATATTTACATATGCGCGAATATTATATTTAAAAATCGTACCGCACCGCGCATGTGGATATAGTGCGAATGCGATTACAAATACGGATATAAAAACTTTAAACTTTTTAAAAACAAATAATTATCAAAATTTGATCTATCAAGATAACAAATAAAAATATAATGACATGATTGCAATTGTTGTTAAAAGAGGTCAACAACAAATAAGTTCGATAATTCATCACAATTATCATATATAATAAAATACTACACAACTTTAGTCAACTAGTAAAATACGATAAAAAAATTTAGGAAATGTGACTTTAGCTCTTAAGATACAAAAATAGTAAAGAAAAAGTTTTAAAAAAAATTGTGAAAAAAAAGTTTTAACAAAAACACTCGGGTAATTAAAATTCAAATTACATACACGTTACAATGACATGATTTTCTAATAGTTTATTTAGTAATTAATCAATTATTAATGTATAAACTATAAAATCAATGCAAACAAGGCACAACTTGACAATAGACAGAAGTGTTCATATTGTGTATTATTTTAATTTATGTGAGGTAGTTAGCATCTTAATCTACACTTTAGGATATCTAAAATAATTTGCTACTTATTGACGTGTTGTACATTTTAGCATTGTGTTTAGAGATTGACAAGAGGGTTAGATTTAGATTTTAAGATTTTTAAATATGTGTATATATATATATAATAAATTATATGTGTGGATACATGTGGCGCGGATACTTTTTGTATGCGCATCTGCATCCACATATGTGCGAATACTAATTGTAAAAATCATATTGTGTATCCGCACCGCACCACAGGTGCGGATTTTGTGAATACGATTTTACGGATGCGATTACAAATGCGAAATCTTATTCTCCCGTAGTGACACCTAAGTAATGTTTAAGGAAAATAGAAATAAAAACTCTACGTGGACATGAAAATTAGACATTAGTTTATTTAAATTTTACTTATTTATATTTTGACCCCCAATGGTGGACAAATAAATAAAATTCAAATACACTAATATTCAATTTTCATGTCCGCTTAGAAGAGCTCAAATAAAAATCATGTTATGCATGTTAATTAATTATTCATATATTCGATCGCGGGATGTGAATGTAGAACATCAAAAATAACACGCCATGTATATATTTGTTTCTCTCCCAAAACTTGATACTCTTCGGTAACAACCTTTGCGTAATAGGTTATATACTTATATTGATTAGATCCTGGTAGTTGGCGATTGTAATTAAGTGAATAATCAAAATAAAAGGAAAAGCTATAAAAATTTACTATGAACCAACTCCACACACACACACATCTATCTATCTATCTATATATATATATATATATATCCTATGTTATAATCTTAACATTTCGAAATAATTCAAAAGTGTTGTGAATTCATTTTAGTTTATATAGAAATTATAAATTATGTGAAAAATACTACGAACTTCAAGATTTATATTGATTTAAAAATAATTAAACTGATCAAAATTGATATTATATTTCAAAATTTGCCGGGGGAGAAGTTTTTACGTTATTAGCAGTCATTTTCATTCTAAAGTTTGATTAGCTGGGAAGAACTGCTCTTTCGTAAGCATGATCTCGTACTGCAGATTATATATAATGAATGAATAGATAATAAGTAAAACCTATAGTAGTAAGACTGTTTCCTATTTGATTCGACTGGACTTTACACTATTAGTTGTTGCCTTGTCGGGTTGGCTACTTAATGATTCACACAATATAGATTCGCTTGAGACTAATGATATATAAAATAGTACAATTTTTCTTTCTTTCCTTAAAAAAAAAACTAATTATTTTAAACAAAGAATTACATTTTTATTAAAAACATAATAAAGAAGAAAAAAGAACTACATCCACAAATCAAGCCAAAAACTAAACAAGAGAAGAGACCAAGTTATCCAAAACCTGACTCTAGCTTTTATTTTCAATAATAAACTTGTGTATCACAGACCCTTTTTAAATACTCAATAAAGATGTGTTACAAGCCCAATGCTGTTACATGCATTTTCCATCCAAACTATATATGCACCAAACATTCAAACCAATAGGGAAAAAAAGAAAGAAAAAAAAGCCTCTTGAACAACAATTAGTATTAGCTAAATGAAATCAAAACCACATAAGAGTAACAATTCTATATAGGATAACAACAACGAGTATAATTACAATCTGATCAACTAGGGAAATTGTCCTTTTAATGCAAACGCCGCGAATTAAATTGGAAGGAGAACACTTGAGCTCAAAGGAGAAAGAGGTCTTGTTTCCTTGAAGCTCTGGCTTGAAATTTACTTCTCCATATGCAGATTTGAACTCTCCCTTACTCCATTCCTATATATATATATATAGCCAGCAATCAAAGTCAGTTCTTAACTAATTTCAAAAACACACATACACATCCAAAAAAAAAAAGGGTTCATGTACTCTAAATTTGTGCACAATTACAAGAAATTAAGAAGTGTGAAAAAAATCAGAATTAGTTAATTACCGCAAGCTGTCCTCCAATGGTGATAACAATTGTATCTGGACCGGTGTTGAATGAGGAGGGGCTTTGTTCTGAATGGATGCAAAATTGACCTTGGTCTACCGGGAAGTGGAGGCTTAGAGCATGTCTACATGAATCTTCTTGTTGCGTTTTATGGTATGATGAAT
Organism: Aralia elata; assembly: GCA_034770075.1. Taxonomy (NCBI): domain Eukaryota; kingdom Viridiplantae; phylum Streptophyta; class Magnoliopsida; order Apiales; family Araliaceae; genus Aralia; species Aralia elata. The sequence continues at coordinate 587,774 of CM068379.1, read as the reverse complement.
GCAGGCTGTGGCCCCTGAGAGTACTAGGGTGATTGTGTCTACATAAACTCAGTGTTGCTTCACTTGGTTGAATTTCCTTTCTGGATTGTAGCTTACTAGCATTTGTTGAGAATATGTGACCTAATTCCTCTGCAATTATTTCAAGTTTACTGGCAACATTTTCAATCTGTTGCCTGCCATATTAAACAAAAAATTAAGAATTAATAGCTTCTTAGAAAGAAAATTTAAATAAATTTTTTTAGCAACAAATGCTCAAACATATTGGCAAGAATCACTTTGTTAAGGAGATGACGAGATATATATATATATATATATATATATATATATATATAATGTCTATGGAAATAGACTTCTCAGTATGTATACGTATGTATACACATTTATACTTCATCATTTTGGAAGTTTGAATGGAAGGATTCCTCTACCAATGCAACACAGTCCACTTCATTTGTAGGACAGCTTCTATTGAGTCTCTACATCTATCCTTTGTTTCGCCTTTTGAAACTTTATTTATTTTTGTAAAATAGGATTTGACTCAAGATTGTCCATTTATTTCTCTGAATTTGAAAGTAATCACTTAGTAGAGGGTGCAATCTCTTTTGATATATACCACAAAAAACTTGGGAATATAATATAAGTCATATGCATATTTATAGATAGTGGTGTCATGTAATTGACTTCCAAAAAAATTGCCTAAACCAAAGTAGAAATTCTATTTGGGACTTTCTGCAGAGCACTACTCCATTTGTAAACTTAGGAACATTGAAGCTGGGCTTTGCAGCTATCTACATTTAGGCAGAGTAAATAGTTGTTGGGCCTTTAAACGGGTCGGGCCACTTCAACACGTTCTGAACATTTTCTCAACCCAAACTTAACTAAGCAAGTGAGTGAATTGTAGTAATTCAATGAAACAGTATTATTCCACGTGCGTACGTAGTACATACCTGAAAGTCTGATATTTATGGATTCCGACAACTTCTTTTCCCCGTTTCGCCACAGAAGTCTCGCCGGATCGACACCACATGAACTCCTCACGGTGATCATCTACACGTCGACGAAACTCCGATGATAACCCAAATACCCATCCGGATTCTTCCGTCAAGGTTGTTCGTAAATCCTCGGCCGATAATCCGTGATTACTGATCCGAAACACTCCGAATTCCGCAGCCGACCTCAAGAGCCAATTGATAGAATGTTTGTCACCCGACAGAAGTAACTGATAATCTATGCCGGCCATAACCGAACGACGGACATAATCCGGTAGGCTTAAGACCTTGGATCTGTCGATATTGATGTTTTGGTGTAATCTAAATATATTGGCAGCCGCAGCTGAATCCGAAGGTGAATCTCTGATGTTCGGGATCGGAGATGGTGGCGGCGGTGCCGGGGACAACGAGGATAACCGCCTTTTCACGTGGATCAGATCAGCCATAGTAGTAATCTTCTTGGGTTTGGGTTTTGAGTGTTTGTTTTTGTTTTTGTTTTTGTTTTTGATGAGAGGCTATGCTATAGTTAGGATGAGAATACTTTCCAAACTTTAAACTTTTTAGTTTTGAACCATAATTAGTTATGCATGAGTCACGATTCATTTCCGCGCGAGTGAGCATTTTTTTTTTTTTTGAGTTGCATGTAAATAATTTTAATTAATGAAGTCATAATTATCTCCTCTCTTTTATTTTGATATAAAAATGTAAAATATAGTATATATTGTAGTGATATATAATTAGTGATTTCTTTTCTTTCTTTCTTTTTTATTTTCACCGGAGTATTTGTATTCTAGTGATTTTCCAATGCAATATATATACCTTTCAAATCAAATTTTATAATATCCACGTATATGAAATATAGATAATTATAAAAAGGTTAATTTCCAACTATCTGAATCAAGAGTCACAATTCATTTTAGTAGCTTAAGTTTAATATATGCAACAAAAGAATCGTCGAAAATTTATTTTTCTTTAAAATTTTATTATCATTTAATATATAAAATAGTAAGTAATACGTACCGACTCCAATTTTTTCCCCAAAACAAGGGAGAAAGTAATTACAAATCTCTTTTTATTAGGATTTAGGGTGGGTTTTCAAATGGCTAAAGTTGTGCGTTGCAATGAATTAAAAGTTGGAAAAGGGTACCTAATTAATTAAGAGCTTGCTTAATTAAAAGCAAATGCATGAATGTGAGAATTCAGATGGTTATCCAACTCATGTTAACTATGAAGTCAGGGGTTCGAGTCTTGGAATAGGATCCTCTCCATTTCATTTGAAATGGAGAGTCTCCATTTCACTCAATTTCATCAAATATTAGATAATAATAATTTGATTAGTAATGATCCAAATATGTAAATAGATAGTTAATGATATTAAGATCAATTCTAAAAAAAAAAAAAGCAATCCGACATTTTTTCACCGTTAAAAGTCTAAAAGATTTTTCACCATTGAAATACTTAGGAAATCAACGGTGAAAAATCTTTTAGATTTTTAACGGAGAAAAAATGTCGGATTGTTTTTATTTTTTTTAGAATTGATCTTGATATCATTAACTATCTATTAACATATTTGGATCATTACTAATCAAATTATTATTATCTAAGATTTGGTAAACTAATTTGAAATGGAGACTCTCCATTTCAAATGAAATGGAGAGGATCCTGTTCTTCGAGTCTTGACATGTTAAGGTATGTGTGTTTAAATTAACCAAAAAAATTAAAAAAAATTATAATGAATGAAGTTGAGCGAGCCCACAAAAGAAAAGAAAACAAATTCTTTGCATCTTCCCCGCACGGTACCGGCTCTAGTACTTTAATACCAAACCCCACACTTATTTTCCTCTTTACCTTTTCCTTTTGATCAATCCAATAGATGATGGCCATTGAATAATCAAATGAAAAATCTGTCACGTTGATGAATTGATGTTATTGGAACATTAATCTTTTTCTTTTCTTTTTTTTTTCTTTTTTTTTTTGTAAAAGGTTTCACATACATTCAAGCTTATCAATCTATCCAAACAAAAGGAGGGAACCAAAAAGGTTCCTGCCATAGAGACCATGTTCATTCATACCATTCTTAATTTCTCCCCCAAAATATGTAAATATTCTTTACGCAACTGAAACATTTTTCTAAGAAAATAGGGTTTAGCATCGACTCCCACATCCTCTATCGCCCTTATTATGACATGAAGAACAACCTCAGAACTGACTGTTAAGACCCGAAATTGGCAATATCCTTGATGATATTATTAAGGCACCAACTCAGCCTGTAAACGCCCCTCGACAAAATTATCTTGCACCTAAACCCCCTATTATAAAGTCTGGACAAAAATGGCAGGAACCAATTAAAGAGCAAAGCAGTCGAAATGCAAGGAAGGCATCAAAAAGAAAAATTAACACGAGTACAGGACGATGCATAACAAATTACAGCATAGGGCCGACTTCATTGAGCAGAACTGTCTGTAGTCTATCGTTCTAGCAACAAGAAAACATTTCACCAGACAACGTTACATTCTACATATTCAACAAGGCTTTGCAGACTATAACTAAACTGTATAAGGGATCGTAATGAAAACAAAACCTGGGTCAAAAACATACTTTAACATCCTATACCTGGGCAACAACCCACTGTGAAAGCTAAAGAGTCAAAAAGGTTGGGAGATCAATTAGTAGAATGTACAATATGGCTACCGACTCGCATCCCAAAAACGATAACATGGAAAGACTCGTTTTTTCTCTCTCCAAGCAGCAAGTTTGAGCTTGGTTTGTTAGCATACACCGTTATATCTCTATGCCAATATAACTAGAGCATCCCTTCCTTCCAAATTCAGTTGGACAAAGGTGGGAAATCATCTTCATCTTTCAGATGGTAGGATGACAGTACAGTACACCTACATGCCCCAACAGAATAGAGCTTAAACAAGACCATAAATATGTACACCAACACCAGAGGAAATTTTTCGTAGGGTTACAGGATTGTCGTACCTATTCTCGTCCTCACCAACTACAGCTTTTGGACTCTGAATCCCTGAAGTAGGAAGTCCTTGACTAGAAGTCTGAGGGAGCAAAGAAGTAGGTCTTGGCCGCCTGCTGCTTTCTAGCAAGGGTGTTCCTTGTGGTATATGCCAAAACGAACCAGATTCAGCAACTCCGTTGGGTTGCAGAATAGAACCATTAACTTTAGGATGTACCTTCCACCGAGGGGAACCAGAATGGTGCGCATCCGAAAACCCAGGCATCCCACCACCTTGATCAACAGGGTATTCAGTGAATGTACATGCCCTGCCATTGCTCCGAGGGGACCTCACTGGTGCCTGATTCCTTCCTTTCACCACAGAAGGCCTATAACCTTGTGGAGGCCGATTCTGCAAAAAGATTCTGCATAAAATTAACATTGTGGCTCACCGCATGAACAATGTAGTATAACTACAAAGTAAAATCAGGGTGCAGTGAGCTGAGGCTCACATGATATAGACAAAATTTAAAATGCAAATGTATCTATCTGGAGGCATAATAGGAGCACACCATGTTAGGAAAGTATGTTCCTGTTCCTCGCGGCTTTGGCATCTCTTCTGAGCCAAAGGACACACCAGGTACTATCATTGGGTTTATGGGATAGAACATTGGACTTTGGATTACACCGTTGATAATTCCATTAGAAAACCCATTCCGCGGTGATGAGCGCTGGATAGCATCCCATGACTTCATGCTCTGAAAATGAGATGGTGGTGGTGGAGGCATTGACAATGCAGGTATATATGAGGCATACTCATAGAACCACCGACCAAATTGCAAACAGTTAAAGTGAAATTTGAAATCTCCACGGAGGTCTAACAAGGAGTTTAAAGATTCAGGACAGGAAGCATTACTTGCTGAGGTCAAACCACAATTAGTATTACGTGAATCTTCGGAGAGGGCAACAGGATATGAGACTGAAGGAACATCCTGTGATCGAACAGGCCTTTTAACCTCACTGCCCAGGTCATAGCCAATATTAACGCCTTTCTCTTCGTCAGGTACTTGTAATACCTCAGAAGAAAGTCTATTCTCATGGTTTTCTGACTGAATTATGTTAGAGTTTCTATATTTTGTCTCCCCACTACCTGAAGGGGGCTTAGAGAAATGGAGATGGGGTGCATAATGGAATTTGGCCTCTGGAGAATCACTCTCCTCCCTAATCATAGAAGAGATTCCCTGTGAATCATCTGAAATTTTAAGAGCTTGAATTCTGGGAAAAGCATGATCTTCTGCATCCCCAGAAAAATGGAAACTCAGGATATCACTCCCTTTTGCAGAACCATTAGCATCTGGCAAAACGGTGGACCATAAATTATTTATAGAGTCTCTTTGCTGTCCATTTGCAGTTTTGAGTTTCATCTCCTCCTCTAATGCTGTAATGGCATAGACTCCATCCTGGAGTAAACCAACAGGATTGTGTTTATAATCTCCATCTATGCCAATAAAATGGGCAGCTTTTGAACTAGAACCTACCTTCTCTACTCGGCTTGACTCGGTTTCTGAAACAGAAAATGCAGGACAAGTAACGCTGGGACTAGATATATAGACAGTATCTTGAACATCAGGCCTCTGTCCGCTTCCATGCCTATCCAACGTATTTGAGAAAAAAGTACAAAGTTCAGCAGATATACTATCCTCTGGCCGCATTAGTATTTGACCAAGTTTTCGTGCCCCATAAGTGAAAGCACTCCTTATCCGATAGAAATTTCCTATACAGGTATGCACGTTATCATTAGTTTTTCTTGACAAAAGAAAGAGAGAGAAGGGGGAAGGGAGTGGTTGAATATAGCTAAAGTATACAGCACTGTTTTCTAGTGTGCAAACAAGAATACATGGCTACACAAAAAGGAAATTTAATGGACACAAATAAAAACTGAGATAATATGTTACATGTTTGATAAAAATATAAAATAAGCTTTACCCAAGGTTCACTTTCTTAACCCCATATCTAATTTGACCATTCTATGCGCTGTAACAATTTTTTTTCTCTTCAACTTCTTAGTGAAAAACACTAATATGTGTGTGTGTGTGTCTATATATATATATATAGAGAGAGAGAGATCAATTATTCCAACAGTTTGTCCATGACTACAAGACAACATCCAACATTCACGATCAGATATTTGAATTAATCTTAATCATAAATCAGTAGCAATACAAGGAATCAACCAGAATAAGGTGATTAAAGAGGAGTGACTTCTACCTTTGCTGACACTGCGGCCCAAGTTGTTATATTCTTTTAGAGGATCGACTATGTTGAGATGTTTTTTGGGAAAAATTCTTATATTTATATCAACATCTTTTAAAGGAACAGAAAATGTGTCGACACAATATCTGTAGAAATCCTCAGTGAGTAAAAGATCCCCCAAACCTTTTTCAGGTGTTTCAACTGCAGAAAGGACAAAAACATAGTATCTCAATTTCAAATGAAAAGATAAAAGTAAGAAGAGCACTCAAATGAAAAGATAAAAGAAATAAGAGCATTTGAAGAAGCAGTAGTTTCAGAAATATTGCTCACCCTCAATTTCTGGCAATGAGGAAACACGAACTGGACCACGTAAACTGATGCAGTAGTTCTCCCAATCAAATTTGCTAAAATAGTCCAAAAATTTATGCAAAACCTGAAAGTAGTCAGCACAATCATCAAGTTTATTTCACGTCAAATATTCGTAATTGTGTGGACCCAACAATCACTCTCAGGAGCACTTACTGCTAATGGACCATCTAAGGTTGAGTGGAAAACTTGAAAAATATATAGAACCAAAGTCTCCAACGCATATGTAGAAATTAAACCATGATGAGCACCAAGAATACGACTTTCATAATAGCACCAGGATTTAATCAGTAAGATACTACGCTTAAATAGGTGATCTTTGCCAATGAAGCGATCAACCTGTCCATTGAGCAGCGTCAGAAATGTCAAATTTACAAGCAAAATTGTCATGTCATACAAAAGAAGTTCTAGTATATAATATATGCACAGTCCATTGACCCACGCATGTCAATTAATCCTGTCCACAAATATATCATTCTATTTGAGGAAAAGAGTCACTTTGATGTGCATGTTCATTCATGTGGAGAGAATCTCATGCTAGCAAGCACTGGGGAAGAGAAGCTTGTTTTTAAGTTCAATGCTACATATGTTTTCCTTTTCTTTTTCTTTCTTTTTTTGATGAGTAAGTTCAGCGCTACAGATGTAAATTGAAGTATCCACTATATTAGGAATTAGGAAAATCATTTGAGTACAATATTGCAACGAAATTTGATAAAGAGAACATCAGAAATTTAAGTCTCAATACAGAAACTAGTTTGATCTCAAAATCCTAAATGTTCTAGTGCCAAGTTTCTCGGTGAATTAAATTAATAAACCAATCCCAATTGGGACTTGGGCTTATTGAAGCCTTCACAGTGTACATTTATAAAAGCAAATCAGTTTACTCATCAATGATCATAATATTGAATTTTCAGAAGTAAGAAGTAACATACGTGCTCAAGAAAGCAGAGAGTGCATAGTCCTCCTATTTGATTGAAGGAAATATCCACCACAATATTCTGCACTAGGCATTTCACGAGCTTAACCTGATATTAAAACATTAATATCCATAAAGTGAACAGATAGACAATGGAAAATAATTTTCCCGGAAGACCCAACTATATGGAATTCTGTTGCTTCAAATAAAGTGAAACAGAAGTTTGCAACCTGCATAGATATGAGTTAAATTGGTTGCAATAGTCAAAAGCATAATGCTGAAAAAAATTGAATTAGGAAATAGAGCCCATGCACAGAAGACATTCAACACAATAACACTGATTTATTATATATTTTTCAGACCCCCATTTTTGACATAAATGTTATTATAGTTTCCTCGAGTATTTTGTTCAACCTATAAAAATGAATGATGGAAGAACTTTCTATTTCCTTCTACCAAACTCTCAGGAAGATATTACCTACCATTAACTTCATAGATTGAATATATAAGTTGGTCCATCCAACAATGGAAACAGAAGAAGCAACACTCAGAGATTATCTAATTACTTCACATAATAAGTATAAATATACTTTTCAGATTGAGACCATGCTCAAAAAATAAATATATAAAAAGTTAATGAGGAGCAAATAACCAAGCTAGTGCAGTCAACTGCAAAGCATCCCAATGATCCAACAAACTCTATGTACGTTGCATATAACAAGAAGTGTCACTCTGAAACCAAAATTTCTTCACAAAGAGGAAGAGAAAATAAAGGTCCTCACATAACCTTAAAAGTTAGATGTGAAGTCAATAAAACATTCTAGAGTAAAAAAAATCTCATATACAAACAAACAAAAAGAGGGAAAAAAATAGAAGCCTTTTTCTGAGATGTAGAGCCTCTTCATTTCTCCGCACATAACTTCTCATGTTATTTTGAAGTCAATATGTAACATATGCCAAATACAATCAAGCATGTAGAAATAACAAGTGTATGACAAATATCAAGGAAAACAAGGATGATGTAAATACAATCTTAGTCTGAATGGAGCAAAAAGATTCAAAACACCTCCAGGGTGAAAGATAAATACCTCCGCATGTATTAGCTGGATCTCTTTTATCACAAACTCCGCACAGCTACTTTTTTCTTCTCTTTGAAGCTCAGATACTATATTATTGGCTAGTGCCTCCTCAATACTTGCACCACTAAAGGCAGTCAAATCAATGTCCCCATCAGGAAGATAAGTTTTTAATGGTACTGAACCATATGGAAAGACCTATAAAACCACAAATAGGAAATTCATAATTATTAAATTAACCAGATTGAGGAATAGGTCTGTCTCAGATCTGAATGCACACTGTAAACAGTAAAGAGCCAAAAGCGTCGTACTTTTATCTATGTAATAAGTATATTTTCGGTGGGGTGGGGGGATAGAGGCGTGCAAAAAGTAATTTTCATCAGACAGGCCACAGGCTACTTCACTTTCATCTCATCCAAAATTTTAAAACTTTACAAAAACATTTTTAATGTCAATAGAAGTGATTATTCAACGTAGCACCAAAGTATTTTTGGCATTTTCAACTTCTTAAATGCAAGAAAACAATCATCTTCTAGATTAAAAATTTTCCTCAAAAGATCAAATTTCAAATTACCAGAATAACATAATAATAATTTAAAGATCCCTGTGCAAATTAGTAGAATAAGGTTCTTTATATTTGATGCCATCTATAGTATCAATTTGGTCTGTGATGATCAGGCATGAAACTCTATTATGACTTATTTTTATAAAACCATAGGCCAGTTTTGCCATATTTCAAGCACCCAATATCACATTGTGCGCCCATGTGACAAGGTCGCTCCAAATCGTTCTATCAAGAGTGATGCAAGAGTGTAGTAAGCTTAACACCTCTGAAATCTCAGACTGGTAATTCTGGAAAGTGTCATGTCCCATGAGGACGTAAGGGAAACAATGGGAGATTGTAGCACATCACTCCAATTTTCACAATGAAAGAGTAGGAACGATTAGAGATGTATATGTGAGGCTTGAAGAACCACTACTAACAACTTGGACCATGGCTTTTGTTCCATGTTGGTAGGCATAAATCGTTAAAGTTGTTATGTTGAGCAGCAACAATAAAGGCAGGTCATCCACCCACACAAAATCTCTCATGGTGGTACTTGTTAGTAAATACTCAGTTTTGGTATTTCACAATATACCCGCCATATGTCCACCTAATTGATTACGATAACATTAATAAAGCTTAAGGTGAGGCCCAACATTTTTATTTTTTGGGGGGTGGGAGGGGACGGCCGGAAGGGTGGGGGAGGGGGGAACACATAAATTAAATTGGCTAAAGTAACTAGCTCTTCTGTAGGATGTCTTACCATGCCACCAAGTTGTGATTTAGGATATCACTCACAAAGCACTCTAAACAAGTAAACAGGATACCAAAATATGTATCTTAATAACTGCAGCCCACAAATTTGTGTGGAACCAAAGAATGCCTCTACAAGAAAAGAAAGAATAGATACAACCTACAGAGTTGTCTTAAAATGATGAAAATGATAGCACAATGTACTCCTAAAGAATTGGACTAGACAAAAACAAACAAGTATATCCTCTATTTTGTCATACTGATAGATACTTGAGCTGCAGTAAATTCTTGAAGTCATCCGCAGAAAATTTTCAGTCCTATGCAACGCAGGGAACACTACTAAAATTCTATGGAAAAACGAAGGTCACCTACAGGCTACAGCACTTGCAGGGTTAAGATTAACATGAAGATAAGGGAAGAATCACAAGAACCCTTTAGCCCTCTGATCAATTTGTCAATACTCAATACTATCCGAAGTTGTACCAATGATCAAAATACTAAGTATCATGTAAGTAGTTCAGAGAAAGTGAGAAACAAAGACTTGGAAGAGAAGTACAGAATAATAAACCAAAATATATTCTAGAAGAACAAAATGGAGTTATTCAACGTGACTAGCGGAAATATATAGAAAGAGCTTCATATAGTTTGTGTAAGGATGAAGAAAGCTACAAAATGTGTGGAGATGTAAATGGTGCATTTTAAAGAATATAAAATCGGGCTACTGGTTGGGGGATATAGAGGGTATGTTGACATGGTAATGCATTTGTATGATGGAGTTCTGGCTGCAGTAAGAACCTAAGCAGTGTGACAGTTCAACTATCATGCCAGTTTCTGTAGCAGGCATCTACACTTTAAGGGATACTCCCTGGAAGCATTGAAACAACATTCTAAATCTGCTCCAAATAACAAGTGAAGAGGGATAGTTAGTTACAGAATATGTAAATATAGTAACAAAAAAGCGAAAGAGATATGGATAGAGGAGATAAGGAACCTTTATATCAATAACTCCTTTGATTCTGGGATATTTGCTTAGCTTAGTTTTAGGATTACGTATAGGTATAGCGCATATGGCAGTTTTTGATTTGCTAATAGGATGAATGTCTTTGTTTATGAATTAATAATCTCAAAAAACTCAGAAATTTGGATTCCAACTTGGAGACCGAAAGCCACACAGTCTTTTGTATATAGTATATATCTGCTACATATACTTCGAAATGGTTATCTTAATACATTATACTGAACTGCAGCAACAGCAACTCAAGCTTTTTATATTGATCCTCTCATCATAGTAGAATTTAGTATAATTGGATTAAATGAGACCTGACCTGGGTCAGTTTTGTGATGCATTACTAAATAAGTACATCCTTGTCAATCGAGTATAAGTGAAACATATCAAAGGAAGAGCTATATCTTATTCATCTAGGACACGATGTGTTCTATAAGTGGGCTTATAACACATAACACCAAGTAAGATTATGCCTCTTTGTGTTTACTCGTATACGCTGGGGGTAGGATAGGGGGGAGGAGAAACACAATAAAAATGATAAATTCAAAAAAGAATGATAGATTGAGAGCAAATTAAGAAGCTACTCAAGAATGAGACTTAACAACTGCACCCAGGTACTGCATTTCACTCATTGAATGGTCGGGAAGATCCAAAAGAGTCAAAAGACTATCATAGCTACATTCTCTTAATGTTTCTTTCCAACACCTACTCATGGTTAGAGCAAATAGAACAGGTGAGACTGGAACATATAGCAGGCTTCATGCAGTTTCCCCATCAAAGATATGTTATACTCCATAAAATGTATGTCTTATTAAAATGTCATGGAACCTAAAATTATTGTACCAAAGATTCAGCTCGAGAGAACCCTGCCTTGATATAGTTACCTAATCCCTGGTTTATGTCACTCCCTAACACAGCGACATATTCTTGTTTTGTCTTAATAGAATCTACAAGGGAATCTTCTACCATTAAATGCACATGTGCAATAATTTTCTTACTATAGAGAAACCGATAACAACAATACGCCTATGTAAACATCAATTAGCAGATAATTAGGTCTTTCACAAATCACAAACAAAGAAATATCGGCTGAAATAGTTGAAAAAGGTTAATTTATATAAAGTGTACTCAAAATACACCTGAAGCAGTCAACCTCTATAATGTCGATCTTTCAATAGCAATATAATTTTGGTTCACATAGCCCGACTTAGATTTGTAAAGGAAAATTTTCATCAGCCACAGCAATAATGTAAAGCTTTGCTCAACTGTGACACGTGCACTGGTAGTACCAGGAGCCTATAATAATGAATCTCCATAAGTGCAACCTCTAATATACAGAGAAGTAAAAGAATCAGATGTGAAATAAATAAAACAAAACTCTAAAACAGCATAATAAATTCCAAAAACAACAATCACACCGTAAGAGTGTGGTATAGTCCATTGGGGTAATAACTCCAAGTTCCAAACTATTAATTGCACTTATGAGCTTCAATTCTCCACGACAACTGAAATGCGTCCTATAGAACTATCATGCACAATTGTGTTAGGTGTTGAGTTCCAAGTTCCAACACCTTCTCAAGAACAACATTCAATTACAATTACTGGATTCTTGCCCCCATCATAGACCTATGCACATCATGGAACTTGAGATCTCCTATTAAACTGTTGTCAAATCAGAAAAACATTTAAGTCAACAAAATTAAGCCCTGCCTTAATGCAATCACTAAGCCATGGCATCTTCCGCCACTTCACGACACACAGCGATATTATCCTCACATCTCACATCAAGACTAAACAAATAAAGCCCTTCTTTAGATACTCATCATTGAAGTTTTTTGCCACTCTCCAACGCACAAACATATTCGCCTCATGTTGTCAAACATTCCAGCATGGCATCGCCTACTGCCAATTATTTCCTAGAAATGGAACCTATTGCTATAAATACAATGATCACGACAAGTAAAAATGTTAAAAACGGTACACCAACATCTTCAAACAGATCTAAACCCCATAATAATTCAGCATAATGGGTTTCTCCAACTAGCATAAGTCCTCTATCTTTCAGAACCAAGACTAGGGGAAAAAAACTCCAATAACTATAAATGTATCGAGCAGATATTTTCTGGAGCATGCAAAAATTCTCACAAGTCATCAGCTATGTATACGAGGAAAGAAGTAAGTGAGCTCTGATGGATAAATGCTAACTTAGCAGCAGCTGCCTCTAGCAAAATACAAGAAACAAATCTGGAATCATAACCAAAAAATAAAATAAAATAAAAACCTTTGAAATTGGAGTACATGCAAACATATAAGCATTCATCTAAAGATACAGATATGTGTGTGAAAGTAAAATTCTAACCTCGCAACTGTTACAGTTTCTAATTAACCTCCGCACATAATCTATAACTGCAATTCTTCTTTTTTCAGATACAACAGTGGGCTGAACCTGACTGATAATCTTCTGGGTGGATTTCTCTGCTATGGCCCAGCGTTCAGCCCCAATCCGAGATGGATTAAGGTCCGACGATGGTGACTTCACCAGCCTTTCCTCTTCTGCTAAGGTGATGTTTGGTTCCTGAAGATCGCCCATGAAAGTCCCAGATAATGCGAAAGCCAAAAAGGATTCCTCACCCAGGTGGCTTTTAGACAGCCATTAACTTGAAGTCTTGATCAGAGTTTTTTGGGGTTGAAATTGAAATTGAAATTGAAAATGAAATCTGATCGATAAAGAGGGTTTCTGATTGTTTGATGAAAAGGGTTTGAAGCTTTTGGAAATTGAACGAGGGGGGAAACCAGGGGGTCTGTATTTGAGTGAGTGAGTGAATGTTTCGGAAATGGTAATGGTTCGATTAGAAAGATCCAATCTTTGTAGTACTCAATTGATTGGGAGTTCAGAGCAGCACTTTTCAGTGTGGGGATTGTCAATCTCTGTTCGTAATAAATACTACGCTAATCTGTACTCGTATTTTGTTGATTATTATTCTTCCGAAATAATAATACTACTACTACTACTAAACTTTCTTCGTGTTTTTCGTATCCTATTCTTCCTCCCAATTTTCTCGTATTCTTTTGCCTCTCTTCGAATTTCTCCTTCCAAAATTTGACTGCCGATTTTATTTTCTCTTACTTTTAATTAATTTGTTTATTAATTTTATGTACATATTCATTGCCCTCTTAATCCCCTCCCTATTCATGAAAAGCACAACATAATCTTACTACGCTCAACATGGTGAATTATCCAAGTTACTTAAAAAAGTTAAATAGTAGTAGTCAACAATACATCCTTAGAAAAATCCATCCTGTCTAAATTGTATTAATGGAGACTAATGATTAAATTGAAGCAAAGAAAACGTGTAACAAAACACCCATTTAAAATGTTTAGATGGAGATTTGGTCAAATTTGATAGACATAGTAGTAGTAGTAGTACTAATCTGCATGTTTCTCTAGCAAATATTTAATAATTACTCCCATTTACTACATCGCCTATACATAACTATACTATGAGAAAATGAAATTCTATGATCTGACATAGTAGTAGGAAAAAACTTTGTATCGACAATTCATTATCTTATGACTATCTATTTGACTTAAGTTTGAGAATGTTAATTTTGAAATATCATGCGTAGATGTACTACTAAACAAAAATCTGACCAATAAGGTGATGGTACTAATTTTATTAGTATTTTAGATTGCAGGGTATTTTAGTTCCTAACGAACAATATCTTGGTTGTCACTTTTGTGGGCATGGCAAAGGCAATAAGCATAGATTGGGCAATGAGACTAAAGTATGATATTATCTGTATTGTATTATTAAAGGTAAAAAAATTTTAAACACGCACGCTCACTTTTAAATATATCAATATATATTACGTGAGTAATCAACTACAAATTTCATTATTTTGTAAATATAATGAAAGGTAATAATAGACTTGATAAAAATACAGATAAATTTATATTTATAAATGATGATGGTAAAACATTTTGTCTATAAAGAAAGGGGGGAGGGGGTGGGGGTGGCGCGGGGAGGAAGCCCAATTGCCAGGGCAGTTAAAAACGTAAATGAAATTCTATGAGGTAATAAACTGACTAAATTGAAACGTGCGTGGGCAAAGTGAAATTTAAAGGGAACAAAAGGTCTATCGGGCAACCGGTTAAGTGACCATTTTATGTTTCGCCGACCACACAGCAAAGTAACGAACCATAACCAAAAAAAAAAAAAACATTTGGGGAGAGAGAAGAGTGAGTGATTAAGCAAGGGATCGAACAACAATTTTGTTGAAAGTTAACACATGGCGATAATTTGCAGAGTTTTAGCACTGAGGAGGATGATGATGATGATGGTATTAGTATTATTGTTTGCATCAAATTCCAACGCTTACAGGCCCGGCGACATCGTTCCCATGAGCAAAATGGGTCAATACCACTCCGTCAGTATCCCTTTCCCTCCCTCTATATCTACTTGTACACACACAAACACAAATTGCTAACTTTGTCTGATTTTATTTTCGAATTACCAGTCCAGAACTGTTTGGCATGACATGATTGGTCGCCACTGCCCGATCTTTGGAGTCAATCGTGAGGTACTCTTCTTCTTCAGTTAATCTATTTAGGGTTCTATTTTTCCTTCAAATTATTTTATTTATTCATTATCATACGTCATGTATTGATGTTCCAGATTTATTTCTTTTGGGGGGTTTTATGTAGGTTTTGATTCCCATAACAAAACCAACTGGTTACACTGGAGCTGACCCGTATAAGATGTGAGACGCCATCTTACTCTGATTGTACTATATGTTTTATTTCTTTGAATTGTTGTAGTTTCATTTGGTAGTAGGACCGTATGAAGATTTGAACAAGTTAGCTATGCAATGGGTTTTAAAAAAGTTTTATTAGAAAAATGAAATTAACCCAACTAGGAGTCGAGAGTAGATTTGGATAAGTGAGCTATCAATTATGCAATGGGAGTGATCCATAACTAGCTATAGTCATTATTCCAACTAGTGTGTCTCCCACCGTCAATAGGAAAATCAAACTGCTAATATTTGACATTAATTATAGTTGTCATGGCGTCGCTTAGGCGACGACTAGACATCCTAGCGTTAGAGAAGGGCAAGGCAACGCCTTGGACGCCGAGTCGTCAAGGTTTACGCATCGATAACGGGTCCAAGTTAAGTGATTAAGTCATTTTTAACCGTAACTCATTATAACTCATGGGCTTTTTCAATTACCCAAGTGACTCAACTCATGACCCTAGCCTATGATCCTACTCCTTTAAATGAGAGTAATGCTCATGAGGGAAATGAAAATGACTTCATAGTTGATGACTTTGCTTGAGCTATAACTTGAGATAGATTAGAGAGTGAAGATTTTTCCATAATGTTAATTATTAGGTTTTGGGTTTTATTATAAATAAAATTTTATTGTGCAGTATAGTTATTATAAATAAAATATTATTGTGCAATATATTTTTGAAGTAAAATAAATAATGCATAAATTACACATTGTTAACGACGTGTCGCCATACGGGTTCCATGGCAGGCGCCTTATCGCCTAAGCGTCCTGACAGTCAACTACTGCCACGTCTCGGCGCCGTGACAATTATGTTAAAAGCACCTTTCCAACTTTTAGTTCCAAAAGCAATTTAGATGTGAAATGACATATATACCCCTAAAATTGTGCAGTTAAAAAATCAACATAAACCTCTTAGTTCCGAAAGGGTAAATTAATGTAAATTGAGAAGAAGGAAAAAAACTGCCTTTCAGGGGTCTTAGTCCCAGAAGAGGTTTATGTTGATTTTTTAACTCTTCAATTTTAAGGTAGTGTATGTATTTTGCATCTAAATTGCTTCCGGAACTAAAAGTTGCACTTCCGGACCTCTAAGGCACATAAGGTGTTATTTTGTTGTTGTAGAATATGAGTCGTTTGATGCTTTTATGGACGGTGGGAGATGCACTAGTTGGAATAGTGCCCATAGTTTATGCTAGCTATGGATCACTCCCATATATATAGTTATATGTATATAGGTTGACGAGCAACAGAACCAAATACACTCCAAATTGTGGTCATGGAATAACATATTTATCTAATAGAGGCAGCTTTTTAGTTGTAAATTGTTGATTTAACTATCATGTTTAGCAATTACTATGAGCAAGCAACAGCTTGTCTTTTATAAATTTGTTAGTGTAGGTTATGGTCATTAACATTGACGTTCTGACCACTTTTAACATTTTCACATATCTTTTTTCTACAGCAAAAAGTGAACTTGGTCCAAAACTTTTCACAGCTAGTATTATGATATGGCTTTCAGTTTCAATTACAGAACACCTTGAAGATATAGTTTGTCATATATATGGTCAAGAAATGATTTTTATTTTTTAATTTCTGCATTCACATGTTGGTTGACAGTATCATGCGCTTAGCTTTTAGCTTTACTGCTCCAAACTTAACTGTACTCTGGATTTGGCTGTGTGAATCATGACACGACTCCTCTAGTTGCATGCTATAGAATACTTACTGGATATCCCAAGTGTATCATCAACATTTGCTCAAATACATTCTTATTTTCTTTCTTTACTAACTCATTTATATTCAGATCATTTCAAGTTGGAAGAGAAAAGTTTTTGGTTCCATGGCTTCTTGTGATAAATAGGAAGAGTCCTGAGGTTCCTATGATTGACATACATCTGGTAATTCTTTTCTTTACGAAGAGAACTGTCTCATGGCTAAATTTTTCAATATTTGAATACTTTAAATATTGCAACTTGCGTTGAAGATCTTCTTTGTGATGAAAGTAGTATTATAATAATTGTCATGCAGAGGTACTCAGGAAGCGATATGCTCGGTGTTACTGCTAATGTTGTAGATATGCCTCATAAGTGTAAGTATTCCAATGTATATCAAATTCTACAATCACGCTAAAAATTGATACTAGAAATCAGAATATATGTTGGAGCTTCAAATTACTTACTCAACTAGTTGATAACTTGTTAGCTTGTTTCCCTGAAAATTATAAACTACATAAAAAATACTGCTAAATTCAAGATTTATTGTATTCAAAAGTTAAATGAATCCCATCAACTTTAAGTTTGAAAATATCTCGTATTGACTTTGAAAAGTTAAAGTTGATCTTATATATTGGAACGGAGGGAGTATTCTTTATTTAAAGAGTGTACGCAATATTTAAAGGGGAGAAGTCCCTACACAGAGGTGTATATATCTGCCTCAACAATATTTATGCAACGAGCAACTACCCAAGAAAGCGAAAAATGGTTCTGCAGAACCCTGAGTCAAAATTTCTTGTCCAGGAACACAAGTATGTAACAAAAGCGACGGTTTCTAGGATCAAAAGGAACCACTATATCATTATTGCCGAGATAATGGCCTACTTCTTCACATCCACCGCACAATGCATGCAGTTATTGATAGACAGAAGAATCATGGTATACACTTTTGTGTACTATCTAAAGCGTTACGTATGTTTGGTGGAGATCATATTCACTCCAGTACCATAGTAGGTAAACTTGAAGGGGAAAGGGACATCACTTTGGGCTCTCTTATTCCGCTTTGTTTATAAAGACCAAAAGATGCAACTCATAATCACCCTTAGAGCAACTTATAGGTCTTGGTTCTTATAAGCTGTAAATTCACTTAGGTTATTCAGATAAGTTCTGACAAACACTATGCCCTTAACTTTCTTTAATGTAATGTGATCTCACAAAACTTATGCAAACCTGTTATACCATTATTAAAAAAAATAATAAAATAAAATTGTCAATATGACTTGAGCATAGCTGAAGACCCAGTGAAAGATACTTTTCTTTCTCCTTTCCTTTTTTGTTTCTGCTGTTATAATATTAGAAATGTTTAACCTATCAAAAACAAATAATAAATAGAACAGGAATGTTGCGGGGAAGTGGCGAATTTCAGGTAAACTTTGATTTCTTATACATTGTTGTGTATATTTTGTGATTCTATATGTTTAGGAATAACATGAACTGTTTTATATTTGTTGATTATCAAGTGAAACGTTATAAGTTGTAATGACTTACATTTCATTATTACAAGTATATCTTTCTGGACATCAAATGGTTTAACAATTTGATGTGGCAGATGACTAAATTCACATCTCTACATTGACCAGATGTTGAACTTCATCCTGACATCAGTAAACAATTTTGGGACCCACAACATTGGCCAAAACATGTGCTTGTCAGATACACATGGTTAGTGTTATTGCTTTTGCGATTAATATCTACCGTCTTTTGGCGCATCGGTGACTGGAATTTTGAATTATATATATTTTGTTGAACTGATGCTTACAGTCTAAGTGGATTCTATAGGAATCCAATGTTATGATGAACACCATTTTATTCTAGTTATTTTTATTTTTTTTCAGAAACAGTTGCAAGCATTTGCTTTGATTGATCGTTTGATCAGTCATTTTTAAAAATAAATTATATTTATTTTATGCTTCAATACTTGTGAGCTTGGTTATATTAATATTTTTCTTTTCTTTTGCCTTAATGTCTTGGGTTTTCTATAGTGTTTATTCTCCATATCTAACTTTGTAAACCAGTTACGATGTAGCAGATTGGATAACAGAGAACACGTATCTTTAGTATTACAATGAGTCAAACCTCTATAGCCAAAAAAGAAGAAGGAAATCTTACACACCTGGCATGCTGGGGAGGATTTGGAAAGTAATTGGTCATTCCAATAATGCCAATATATGTTTCTTATATTTACCAGTTTCACCAACTTCTCAAGGACTAAACATCAGTGGTTACGGTAGCAATCAGGATTGTTCTTAAAATGTTTATCACCCAAGTCTTCCTGTTTTACTTCTGCAGACAGTAAATTAATTGTATGCATTGTCTAATTATGCTCACTTTTCCAGATAATGTAGTTTGCAACTGACTTTTGTGGTTCTATCTTCTGCTGTAATGCAGGGAGGAGCAGTCAGAGATAGATGTGGCTTCCGGATTTTTTGTGCTCTTTGGATCAGGTAAAAATTTGCTCTGCAAATGTACCAGTAATACTTTTACTTCTATTCAAATGATCATGCACCATTGTTGTCTGACTTGGGTTAGTGGGAAGTGCGACAAAGTAGAACACCTTGTTTCTTCAGAAATTTGTAGCATAATTTGGACTAATGTTCTTTAATAAGAACATCTATATAGCTAGTTCACAAAGATGTTTAATAGCATTCTTCAGCCTCAGATTTATATAAAGCTTTTCTTGATTACTTGCATTGTACAGAAACTGCAATCTTGCATAACAAGCAGATGAGGGTTGTAAAACATTACCCGTGGCATTTGTTTTCTTGTGTTCTGATTATTAAAATGTTGCATATACATTCCTTGCTTGGAAAGTTGAAATGAGAAAATTGACCTGGCAAGGACTCATATTGGCTTATATTAGAATGGTTTACTTCCGCTAGTCTTTCTTTCAATTTTCGCTTAGCGGAGAAATATGTCTTGCTTGTAAAAAAAGGAAGTCTTGACAATCACCCCCGTAAAACAATATTATAACCTATAATCTTATAGTCGACCTCCTGAGGACAACAATTTGCTTTTTTAACACCTAATGGCTTAAGCCGCTGTTCCCATTTCTAGATCCCTTGTTGTCATCCGTGAGGTGAAAATATTATTTCCTGAACTAGACAGTTTGTGATTTTAGAAGAACATTATCATTGTATACCATTTGAGCTTGGAAAGACTTCAGTCAGAGGTTCAACTCATGGAGCCAATGAATGTGACATGACACTACCAACAATTCTTTCTGACCTTTTGTCTTTTTTCGCAAACAGGGCTTGCTCTGTCTGTTATTCTATCGATCTACATATTGCAGTCTTCTCGAGATAAATTAGCAAGGTATCCTTTCTTTCTCTTATCAAGTGTACCTGTAATTTTCTTGTTTTATTTCTTCAAGTACTAAATGCTTGGGACCATAGCGTGCGTGAGATATTAATTGTCATATATAGATGCTTTGGTTGCATTATGACTCTTTGAGATTTTGTAATTCTCCAGGTTTGTTAAAGAGACTGTTGCAGAAAATAGCATGCCCGGTGGAGTGGCAAAAGTTGAATGACTGAATTCAGCAAGATTCTTTGAAAGATGTTTCTGTATGAGTTGTTTTCTTTTAGAAATTTTTGTTTGTTTTAGGGGGTTATTGTTTTCTTGCTCTTGCACCAGTCTCGTATGCCTTCTCTCTCTTTTCCATCTTAGTTGCGGACATGGGAATTGGAGATGTTGGGTGAAAGATAATACGAAGTATTTGTGTCAACATGAGTGGCATAACAAAAAGAACTACACACAGCTGGGAGGGGTGGCTTATTGTGCTGTACTTCACTGGATGCGAAAAGGACAATCCAAGAATTCATATTGATATAGAGCAATGTATTATTCATCATCCTGTCACTATGTTTTCTGGAATCTCTGTATGATTGGAAGACTTATTTTATGGTGGATGGTGGAAGCTATAAAAATTTTCTCGTGGAATGTTGATGAATTAACTTTACTCGCAAGAAAATAAAATTATTCACAAACTTGAAATGAACATAGCTCAAAATAATGCAAATTGGTAGTGGAATTCCAATTTTGTGATTGTTGATTTGTTGGTTCTGCTCATCTGCCCATGTTCATTGAATTGTCCAAATATTGACCTATAATATAAATTTAACTGCAAATAATTATAAGTATTAACCACTAACAATTATAATTATGGTAAATTAACTAGTACTACTAATTACCATATTTATATAAATTTGAAATTTTGAATTTTTAAGATCAACTTCAGAAGGTTAAAATGCATCTAACGGAATAAATTTTTTGTGGCTATATGTTCTTGTTTCCTTGAATTATTCTTGCACTTGGGAACTTGGATCATAGGAATTTTTCATGTGCTACTTCTTGTGATGACTTAGCCGTGTGATTATACTCTCTATCCTAGAAACACAGAACTGTTACCTTTCTAAATTGCAAAGGTAATGGTACTCCTAAAATACGAAAAACTTTTTAGATTTGGATTTAATTCTAATATTTTCAGTAATAATGAGTTTGTTGAGTTTTAAGCAATTCCAGGATACTTTTCCTTTTCTAAATTCTAACGTGTTCCAATGCATAAATAATAGTACTAACCTTCATATATCGAATGTTCTGAGACTTGATAGAGAAACTAGACTTTTGAACACAAGCTTTTTCAGGGACTTCAATTACGAACTTCCATGGTAAGTACAGGTTTTTATAGATATAACTGGTAAGCATTTACAGCATCTTATAGAGAGAGAGAGAGAGAGAGCGAACAAAGGTTGTTTCGAGAGAGAAAAAAAGAAAGCAGGTGGGGTGGGGGAAAGGGGGGGAATTCCCCCACCAACACTGCATTGGGGCGAACCAACGGAACCTATGAAAGACTTATCTACAAAATATCAACCCCTCCACCATCCTTCCTGAGGAATGAAGGTGGTTATGCCGCATCTTTATCTTCTATATATCATGTAAAATCATTTGAAAATCCTGGAAAAAATTAAAGAAAAGGAAAAAAAATTGCTCTGTATTAACAATCAAAAGCCTTCAACACTGGACCTTCGCGCACTTGAAGATGACGACTTTCGGCTTTCCTGTCTATCGAATCCCTCCACTGAGAGAGTGGAGGAACAGCTTCGGGGAGGAAGAGATGACGACAGTCCAGGTGGCCTTGTTGGAGAAACCGATAGTCTGGTTGTTGGCGAAGGAGAGAAACTTAGCCTAGGTCCTGGGGTAACAATCCCATTCAGGCTTGGAGATCTAGACATATTTTTTCCACTGACTGATCCTGGTTCTTGCAGTGGAAACCGGCAAGTAAATTTCATGTCTTGTATGATTTTCAAGTGTTCCACAATGGTTCTCATGGTTGGCCTTTCTGACGGATCCGTCTGAAGACATCTTTGAGCTATATCAGCCACCAGCCGTGCTGCTTTGACTGGGAAGCGCCCTTTGAGTTGAGGGTCCATTATTAGTGACAGTCTACCATCATCTGCCAAATAAGGTCGGCTCCACTTAACTAAGTTCCTCTCCTCCTTGGGATGACAGCCATCAAGATTCTTCCTACCTGTAAGCAATTCCAGAAGCACAATACCAAAACTCCAAACATTGCTCTTGGGAGTGAGCAGTCCTCTCTCCAGTGTCTCCACTGAAAGATTTGCCAGTGCCTGAACATATGCATATAAGAGAAGATAAGTAATAAGAGAAGATCACATATATCTGCTTAAACAAACCAGCAAAAAACAGAAAATAATATCAGCTATATCTTCACATAAGCAAACCTAAATGGTCTAATAGAGACAGGAACACCTGGGGGACTAAAAATGTAATATCCGAAAAAAATAATAATAATAATAATAATATAATAAAACCAAAATAAATATACAATTAGATAATGGAAAGTAATTATTAGTACATATCTTAAACCTACTAAGATAAGTCATTTAAGTTGTAACAATCTTTTAATTTTTAAAAGGACTCTTTTACTTGGTAACCTATTTTGCAAAGAAATTAAATATATTTAAACAACTAGAAAGAGAGAAGAACGTAAAAATTATTTGACTTTGGAGTACCGCAAAACAAAGAAAAAGAAAAGAAGAAAACTAAAAAAAAAGAAGTAAACTTAAACCCTTCTTTTTCAATTATAAATTGATTCGTATGTATGATTAGATATTTTAAAACCGCATATATGTATATAATTATTTCGGGATGGCTGTGCGAAAATTTCAATTAAGGTAAAATTGCAGATTTTGTAATTTGATCGGTGGGTTATATTCATAAATTGACTATCATGCTTGTAAGTATATATGTATGCGTATGGGTAAGAAATATCTTAATATATATATATATATATATGCATGTGGGTAAGTATATATCATATGTTCTGGATCATGGCAGCTTGTTAGTAATCATGTGAATATGTGATGGTATTTTGCATGCAACAGTATTGTAAATATATTAATAAGTATAACCGAATTAATTCTAAACTAATAACAGAAAATACTTGTTTTAATTTTAAAGTTATAATATCTACGTTATTATAATTTAGGAAAATCATTATAATTTCAGTACATTAACTAAATACATATTGAATTAAAAGTAAATAAATAATAAGTATTAGTGTGCGTAAGATATGGAGTAAAAATGCGTTTGAGGTAGGATATTGTATCCTAATAATTTTATTTGTTCTAATTTTATATTTAGGATTTGCTCGCTTTTAATTTCGTATTTCGCAATATCGAGGTAAGTAGCTTTCCGAACTATTTAGTGTTTTTAAAATTATAGTTTACTTTTACGTATGTCTTAGTAATTACTCGGATGCCTAAATGTATGGTTTCAAAATTTGTTATGTTTTATTTAAGGCTTCCATTTAAATTAAAATGTTATATTCTTTATTTCAAACTTCGGATCAAATATTTATTTTTGAATTATGAAATGAGATTATATGGCTTGAACTGTGAAATAAGTATAGTTTTGAATATCGATGAGATTGTGAAACATTTTTGAAATCCTCGGTCCGACTATGTATAGAACCCGTTATTGTTTACGTTTAGTTCCGGAGCTAATATAGGACCTACTAAGGCGCACACCTTTTAGATGTCCTTCGGGGAGCGTGCATTTTTATAGATACCTTAGTAGGGTGCGTGAACATTGACACTATCGACCTTTTGGGCCGTGTTACAGGGCTATTTTAACCTTAATCGCTAGGGCTGTGGATTAAAAGATATATTATATACATTAAAATCATTTTTGAATTGTCTTAGTTTTGAAAGCATATATATTATTGTTATTGAGCAAAAAGATATTTCGAAAAAGTATTTTTGAAAATTGTACTTGATTCGGCTAGATAGGGAGGATTGTTATTTGCTGAGTTTTATCGCTCACCCCTTACATAAATTTTTACAGGTTTCATCGTTGATAGCGAAATACTTGTTTGATATGCTTTGGATGGTTAGAGCTAATTTAAGATATTTTCTTCTTTTGTCGTTGAAATTGTAATAAGACTTATTTTCGGGAAGCTGCGTCTCCATTTTCGATTTTGATATTTGGTGGTTTTTCATTTGAAAATGGATTTGAAAGATGTTTATTGTTGGGTTTAATTTAAGATTATTGTTGAATTATTTTGTTTGGGCTGCGCTATTGATATTGTTGTCTTGCGGGCCTTTGGGCTTGTAGCACTTCGGGCCTGTAATGGGTTCGGGGTGTTACAAAAAAGCACTTACAACTGAACTGCTGGAGATGTATGTTTCAGGAATATGGCTTATGCAACCATATCCAGATAGCTTTGCGCTAAAATCTTTGTCAATCTGTATATTGCAAGCGGAAAATTCATGGAACATTGCCTGTCAAAAAAGCAAACATTCATGTGAGAAAGCGCCAATTGTTCCAAAAGAGAATACATCTAAAGAGTTGGCGTTCCTTAGCTAAATTCAAATAAATTGCAATTTCCAGACAGAGGGTGGGGGATCTGATTTACCTGAAAAGGCCCTTCCTCGTGCAAGAAGGTGAGACCTTGTGCAGCACATAAAGCAACTTTCATTCTGGCATTCCAGTCTATGGGAGGACCATCTGATCTTCCATACAGAAGCCGGTCTAAGCTTCCGTGGTAAAGCCTCTCATAAACCAACATCCTTCGTTCTGATCCCTCACGAGCATGGAAACCAAGCAATTTACAGAGGTAAGGATGTTGCAAAGAAGAAAGAGTGTTCACCTCATTTACAAAATCTTTCAAAACCTGGAAAAATATAAAATAGGAGAGATTACATCTTCAAGTGCACAAACCATTAAAAATCTCAGAACCTATAAAAGAGAAAAGAAACCAAGTTGAGATCATTGATTCAACAAATCAGAACAGCAACACTGCTATATTGTGAAGCATCTATCTTCAGAATTGGTTATTTGGTATATCATTGTGAACAGTGCTTATTCACCAGTATACAATAAGCAGGACAAAGATCACAGACAGATGTATAGCATTTTCTAAGTAAAAGAATGCTATAAAATTAGCTCAAAAGGCTCCCTTTAAAATATGCATAAGTACAAGACAAGAGACGCCAGCAGACAAGTTCCCTAATGGCTTATAAGGCAGAGAGAGTACAACTAAAAATACCAAAAATGTCTCAATAAGCCAACCAATATAAACCAAAAACTCTTTATTACCTGGCTAGATGGATGAAGGTGCGTCACAGTGGCTTCGAGTTTTCTTGAGCCAGAATTATCATCCCCAAAGGAAGCTCTATATATCACGGAAGAAAGACCTTCTGACATACATCGTTCAGGAGAGAAATTATGGCAAGCGGCTGCAAGTTCTTCAAATGAGAAGTTCCGAAGTGTTCCTGTGGGAGATAGTGTGGGAGGCAGAGCAGGAGGCAGTGGCAATGGTCCAGAAACATTGAGAGGGCCGCTGGCATTCAGTACTTTGAAGCTCCCTTGATTCTTCAAAACAGCAGCACTGCGAGGTGAGGGAAGAGGAAGAGGTTGTGGATTTTGAGACTGACGTTCTTTCATTGATCCAAACCGACTCTTCGATTCCTCCTGCTCCTCACAGTCGATTGAGGAGAGAGCATCTTTCTCTGCTGCATCCAGGCTTGAGGGCGCAGACAAAGCCCTTGTCCTACTGTTGAATACTCTATTATTTGGTTGAACTGGTTTCACCCTGTTTCTGAAACTTGGTGGTGCAGACTGCAAAGTTCGGGTTTGAGTTGGTGGTTCTGGCAATGTAGTTGGTGTATGGTCCTGAGGGTTGACACGTTTTACATAGTTGGTCTGCTCTGATTTTTTCTTCTTACCCTTTAAAACTGTGAAACATCCCATCTTAAGTTCAAACCTTTAAGCAATAACCAGGCTCCAATATTCCTGCCAAAGAAAGTTGAAAACTATACATATAAAAAAAAATGAATATTAAAACATAGAAAGGCGTTACAGTAAGATAATGTTTATATCTTTCCAAATCAAGCAGCTTCATTCATTAACGATTCCATTCCTGAACTTCTGATATAATCAACCCAAAAAACAGTAAAAGAAATCAAAATCACCAAAAAACCGAATCAATTTAATTTTGAGTCTAAGAGAAAATCTAAATCACCAAAGCCAACATTCACTATTATTCATTTTAAATAAAATAAGAAACTTTATCAAAAAGAATAGAGTACAAAGAGGGAGGACAAGGAGTTTCCAGATAAATACAAGTGCAAGTGGTAGAATAATCAAAAACTGATGAACCACTGTCAACCAATCTCTATGTACATCTAAACTAGCAACGCCTCTAGAAACCACGTAGACGAAGCCCAAAGAGATTAATAATTAATTACAAGAGGCCGAAATTTGGGACAAATACATTTCTTGTGATGGAAAGAAAATTAATTTCTTCAGCACATTATCTAAAGAGCATCTACAAATACTTTGGCTTTATTTCTTTAACTTCCCCATGATCACAACTTGTGAATTTGTTAAATGACTGCAATTCGGATATTTGGACACCTATGGAACCGAGTCTATGTATCCTCGATTTTAGATTCAAGAAGGTCAACATCTGGACAGATGCCCGCAGTCGAGTCAACATTCAAAATTATATGGCATTGGACATCACATTACGTACTTGAAAACATAATTAAGCAATTGAATTTACCGGAGAGATACATTTAACACACTAAGATAAAGTGTGCAAATACCATAATGTGGAAATAAATAATCCAAAAAAGGATCCAAAAATTTGTAATCAGGAAATTATACACCCTAGTACTTGGTCAAGACTCCAACTTTCCAAGCAACCAAACTTAGAACTAAAATTAGCCCGACTCCCAGTAATCTTACAAAGAAAATCAGATAATATTCAAACTACATGTATATCCACATTCACAACTAGTGATTACAGAGTTGAGACAACTCATATATTATTACAATCCTCCTATCAGGAAACTGAACTAACAATTAAACAGATCCAAAGGAACTGAAAACTCGCAAAAATTGAGAAATAACAATAACACCATATTAAAGCTGTAAATTTAATCAATTGGCAGGTTCAGTTTGGGGAGTGAGCCATCAAAAGTGAATTTTTATGTGAATTTTCCCATTTGGAGGCCTCCATTTCCCATGAAAGAAAAATAAAGATGAACCAACAAATTATTTCCTAAAACCCCAAGTCCAAATTTTTGCAGAAAATCTGAGCGTAAACCTGGAAAAAACATGAGAAAAGGTAGACGGCAATCTAACCTAAGAGTAAAAATTTCTGAAACCTCACTGATCTTGAGCTGCTTCCTGTAAAGACTCGATCTTCTGAAGAGTAGAACCGATTGGAAGCCACCGCGTTTGGGAAATCATAAATCAGTAGATAATTAGCGTATGAACAACAGAAACCCTAAACAAGTCAAGAGAATATGAATGAGGAAAGACAGGGAGTGATTTCTGAGGGAGAAAAGGTACCCAAAAGATGAGAGAGAAAGAGAGAGATGGGGGAGAATATTAGCAGTCCTTGCTAGAACTGAAAGAGCGAGAGCGAGAGAGCGAGAGAGAGAGAGAGAGAAATGGAGTCAAAAGAAGCACTAGTCAAACCAACCAAAAACCTCTTCGCTATTTTCAATTAAGAAGGAAAGAATACTCCTTCCGTCCCGAAAATAACGAGCTAACTGTATCTTTTTACGTAAATTAAAAAAAGGTAAAATAAAAAAATTAAATTTATTTTTAATGATCACATAAAATTATATAAATTAATAAGTTAATTTATTTTTTATATTAATAAACCTTATTAAATAATATAATTATTTTTTATTTTATGTACTTTAATTCATCTTTTTTAAAAAAAAATTTATACTTTTAACATCTTTTTGAAGGGGAACAGAGGGTTATATTCATACATTTGAAAACATACTACTTATCTCCCGAAACGAAATTTCCCAAATATCGTTAAGCGATAATATAATTTTAAAAAACATATCACCTCCGTTACTGATTTGATGCTTCACTCTTCCTTTAATTTTGTTTTGTCAAAATGTGGTTCAGTTAAATGTGTTTTACTATTTGAAATTTCAATAGATAAGAGGGGGAGATGTGTTTTTGGGTCTCCGACTTGGGATAGAGATCGGTGATGGTATGGTGAGTCTGAAGGAAAAAGGAAAATGAAAAGGATTTAATGAGAGAATTAGAAGTAATAGGGTTTTTCTCCCTAAACGATATTAGTTAGTATTCCCTTTTCGGGAGATAATGAGTATGTTTTCAAGTGTGTCCGCATAGATATATCCTATCCTTGTTTCTTTTTTTATTTATTAAAATAAATAATGCCCTTTATTTTATGAATTTCCAACTTTGACTGCCCTGTCACTTCAATCGAGGCCCCTTTTCGTTGAATATTGAGAAACTTTTCAATTATATTATATCCACCTAATTTACCATTACACCCACTAGCTTCTTCCTCTCCTTTTCTTCCACAATGCCCCTCTTAATGGCTACTACTACCCCATTCGACATGCAAAGGTGCGGCATCTTTCCTGCTGCAATTATTTTATAACTCCAATTTTATGTTTACAAAGGGTAAATATTTCCTCATATTATTTGAATCTATTAATTAAATTATTGAATCTTACTCGGTCTTAGGCAGTGTTGATGAACTCTTTTTACTTTTCTTTTCTTTCTTTCTTTTTTTTTTTTTGGCTTAAACTCCGGAGCCTATCTTGTTTGATAAAATTTTATCAAATAATTTTTAAACTCTTAAAAAAAAAAAGACAATAAACCAACTCCTTTAAAAAAAGAGACTCTCATTACACTGTTACCCTCAGTACCTTAATTTTATTTTTTTTTAAATTTTCACTTCGCCCACCACCACAATTCACCACAACCATCCACCACCACCACCAGCTATATTTTATTAGGTATACACTCTTGATAATTTTATTTGTATTAATTATTCAATATTTATTATATTATTATCTTCGCTCTGAATTTGTATAAACTGATTTAAGAGGTAAAATAGTAAAATGTTAACATACTATACATATTAGTTACCAAATAATCTTTTTTACATTTAAGCTTTGGTTTAAAAAGAGTCTCTATTTTAATAATCTCTTGTTGCACAATTTTATCAAATACTATTTTAACTTTTTTTTTATCAAAAAAAATATAATAAAATATTGGTCAAGACGTTTTTAATATATGAGAAACTTAATATCAAAAAAATTTCTTCTGTATGTTGTTATATTGAAAGAATTGCCACTATGGCAAACAACTTTTATTTTATAAATAACGCAATTTTATGATAAGATTGACATGTAACTGAATACAGTATTTTCCTTTTTAGATCAATAAAATTAAAATCTACAATCACGTGTCAACAAAATGATTTCTATCACCAAGTAAGTAAGTAGGTGCTGTTTGATAATCACTTAATGAATCTTAATGGGCTTAAAATCTAAACCGCTAAGTAATTAAGACAGTTTGTTCTAATCTGAATGGTTCCTAACAGTACTGACCCAATCAATCTAATTTTCCTACCTGAATCCATAAGCTTTTCACTGTATGACTTGTTACTTGAATGTCCGAAATTACTTGTGACATCCTTTGTTTCTTCTCTAAACAACCGGCGAATCTCCTCATGATTTGTAATATATCTTAGTACTCTTTGATTTCATCTCTATGACGGAATTGAGAATCTCCATCGAGTTCGTCCTCCGGCGAGTTATTGTTAAGTTCTTTCGTACTTTCTTCTACTCCCTCCGTCCCAAATTAATTACTCAGTTTTGACTTTTTTAAGTCAAATTGACTATTTTTAGAATTAATAATTAAGCATATATAAATATATTTCTAAAATTATAAAAATTAGGGTTACTAATAAATTGTATATACTTTCTTTTGGTTATAATCTCTTCACTTATATTTTAGCAAAAATAGTAAAAAGATTAGTTTTAAAAATGGTCAATTTAACTTTAAAAAGTCAAAATTGAGCAATTAATTTGGGACGGAGGGAGTAATATTTTTCTACCAAATTCATCATTCGGCAAGTTACAAACACACTTCATCCTTTGATCAGTAATTGTGTTGAGACCCAAAATTAGATTCAGTATTCAGAAAAAGTAATACTGAAGTAAAATACTCCCTCTGTTTTATATTATTTGATCATTGTTGACTTTAAAAAGTGAATAATAATTAAATAATATAGAATAGAAGGAGTATAAATTATGGAAAAATCTCAATTGATGTTTATACATATAATTGAATTTGGTGTGTTCATTTTGGTCAATAATTTGGAGTGCTATTCATACTTATAGCTTCTCTGCTATTGTGGTTTTAAAATAACCCAACACATATCAATGGCGTAATTGAATCAATTTACAAATAAATTGATATACCTTGTAATTTTATACCATTAAAACAATTTTGATGATGTTAAATAATTGTTCAAAAAATTCGCGGGGGAACAATAAGATAACAATTTTTCAATTACTAGCGAGGTCAAAATAGAAAATACAATAATTCAGATGTTTCAAACAGATAAATTATCAAACATTTTTTTTCATTCAATAGTCAGAGCCTCTATTTAATTCAGCTCATTCAGATATACTTAAGTATTTAAAACTTTCCATTCAGTTTTATTAAACAACCCCGAAGTCACCTTTACTCTATGTTTAAATTTAAAGTTTATGAACCAAAATACAAACTAGCTTAGGGTTAGGGACACAAAAGATTATACTCCCTCTGTCCCAAATTAATTGCTTTTCTAGGACTTTTTAAAGTCAAATTGACTATTTTTAAAATTAATAATTAAACATATATAAATATATTTTTAAAATTATAAAAATTGAAATTAGTAATAAATTATATATACTTTCTTTTGGTTATAATATCTTTACCTATATGTTAGCAAAAATAGTAAAAAAATTAGTTTTAAAAATAGTCAATTTGACTTTAAAAAGTCCTAAAAATACAATTAATTTGGGACGGAGGGAATACTATAATAGGGAGACAATCAAGATCAAAGGGACACAAAACAACCTTTAATTAGGGTTCTAACTTCATTTTCGGCTCCAAAAATGCCTAGTGGTATAAGTATTATCCAGCCGACACAAAATATGGATTTTTTTTATTTCGATACTATATTAAATGCCCTTTTTCCTATCATTTATTATTTTAATGAGCTTTGCTATTTCTCAAAGTTAAACTTCTTATTTTTTGTGTCCGTTTTGCATGTGTTTGGCACTTTGCTCTTCTATTATTTTTAAGGGTTAATTTCACTTGACCACCTGGGGTTTAACGCTTTTCCTACTTGACCACCTACAGTTCAGAAACTTACATTTAAACACCTGAGTTTTTGAGTTAAAGTGAAAACGTCACCTTTTCCATCCAGATTAACGGTGTGTGCATAACACTCGCCAATAGAGCGTGAGGTTGGGCTATAACAGTCAAAAGTAGCTGAAAAAGTCAAAAATGCCCTCTTTCATGTACCTTGGCTTTAAAAGTCTCATTTTGCTTGTATTTTTTTAGTTTATTTAAAATAATTATAATAACTTTCAAATTTATTTATTATTTTTATTTTTTTATTAAATCTAATTATGTTTGTAAATAAAAGGATAGTATATGATTATAAAAGTCTAAATTAAATTATTTTCTTTTTTATCCAAATTTGTTTATCTTTTGACATAAAAAAATTTGGATGAATAAAGTTTAGTGTATTTTTCTTTTCTTTTCTCTTGCTTAAGAAATGCACAAGCAAAATAAATGAACATAAAATGGACTATTGCATATTCTGTTGTTATTTATGAAGTTTAATTATAATTCAAGTATTTTTATTGTCCATCGATTCTTATTGCGATTAACTTTTTCTTGATTTGATATATTTTATTTGATTGAAAGAATTTTTATTTTTATTTTCAACCATTATAGACTTTTCATCGTTATAACAAATTACATTTTTCCGTGCTAAATATATATATTTCAATCATTTTAACTGTTTCAAAAAGAAAAAACCTCCCTAAGGAATTGGATATTATTAATTAATGAGTAAGGGGGTGATGATCAAATGCTCAAATTAAACTGTAACCTTCAAATTAATATCCCATAAATATTAATTTCCCCCAAAATTTAGTGCTCCCTCCATTTCACTCTAAGACTGCATAAAAAACGACTTACAAATTTTATTAAAGACTGCCATTATACATGACTGCTTAACAATTTTATTTTAATTGATGACGCACTTTTTATTAGTATTTTTTTTCATTTAAAAATATAAAATTAATATTAACTTTTTAATAAAGTTTAGTGTATTTTTCTTTTCTTTTCTCTTGCTTAAGAAATGCACAAGCAAAATAAATGAACATAAAATGGACTAAAGTGGGAGATTCCAAGTATATCTTTGAACGGATTAAATCACTTTTTGTCTACTAAACTAAACTCTAATTTTTTTCAAGACGTCATAAATTTCGTTAAAATCAGTTAATTTTAACGATTGAAAATAAAAAATACATATATTTATTCAATTAACCACATAGACATGTCAAAAAATAACAAACACCGCAAAATTTGTCTATTTGAATACCAAGGAGGAAAAATAATTAAATATGTGTAAAAAGTAATAAATTATAATTTTTTATATTCTTAATATATTATAAATTTACAACAAATTAAACATAAAAAAATCAAACTAACTAATAAATTAACTTAACTAAACAGTAAAACAATTAAAACATATTCAAATCAAATAATTAAAACAAGTTAAAATAATAAACAGATTAGCTTAATAAAATTAGTTAAACAAATGGAGGCCCATATTTTACTGAGGAGAAAGAAGATGCAATAGGCTTGGCTCAAAAATCGAGAATAGAGGTTTGTTTGTTTTGTTTTGTTACACTTTAAATATAATACTCCATAGCTGAGCTCTTCTAATTATATGGAGGGCAACTATGTCTTTAGCCATTTAAAATAACGGTGTTAACACGGAAAGCACTTTTTCACTTTTACTCAAAAACTCGGGTGTTTAAATGTAGGTTTCTGAACTGCAGGTGGTCAAGTGGGAAAAGCGTTAAACCCCAAGTGGTCATATGAAATTAACCCTATTTTTAATTAGACTATTTGGATGGATTTCGCAATAATTTCCCAACTAGAAAAGGTTGAATCACATGAAAAATTTGCCCCTTGTTTAGACTTCGGCTCTAATCTTTTAAAATCAAAACCTGACACGGCTCGCTTCGTTTTAACAACCACAGACAAAAGAACTTCAGTGTTGAGTTAGATTTCAGAGAGTTTTCTTTGAATTACAATAGTTTTGCAATTTTGATTAATATAAGAGCTTGGTCAATTGTTAATATTTTATTATAATAAAATAGCAATATGTTATTAGAAAAAAAATAATCTTAGTGGCACAAGTTCCTTTCTCCTTATAGGGGAGTTCTCACCTCACCTGAAAGAAATCTTAAGATAATGTATCTAAATTTTTTATTTTTAATTTGAAAATAGAGGCTCTCGTAAATTGTGTTTTTGATTGTTCAACAATTCATAGGTAAGCAATGTTGTAACCTATGTTCAAAGAAAAAGGTCGATAAGGGGCTATGGCCGCACATGAATATTGAGACATATTTCACTACTAGCTACGTATTTAAAAAGAATAACATTATTATGTGTCTTAAATTTTTGGTCTCAAATAAGTCTGATGTGTCATTAAATATTTTAATAATAATTTATGACATAACTAATTACATGAGATCTACTCAATCAATGTTATGATAACACATCATTTGAAACACTGTTTAAGACAAAAAATTTGAAACTCTTACCATCACCCATTAAAAAATTGCAACTTTGAACAAAATATTAAGAAAAATCCCCAGGGCAAAATGCTCAGGGAAGAATGACTATGTAGTTTGGAGATAATAATAATAATGACACCTTTTTCTTAAGGGTAATTCCCCTTAACAAGTGTTTTGGGGATCAAAACAATATTTGATAATTCCGTTTCGTGAGATAAGTTGTATGTTTTGAAGTGTGAATAGATATATAAATATTCTAAAAACAAAGCGACGAGAAAAATGAATATCCCGTGTGGTCAAAGAGACCCATCAAGATTGCTCTTTGACTCCAATCTATACCGTCAGATTTTGTGACGCGAAGAGATGGACGGTCAATATATTGCCATTTAAATGTATTTGGGTCCCACTACGCCTGACATCAACAATTTCGTTTTTGTCCTTAATCACACTCGGCGTTCTCAAATTTTATTTTCATTCACAAATTTTTGAATGATAGATTGGGAAAATTACAATTATACTCTCCCCGTATGTACCACAACAAAAAAATAAATAAATAAAAATGTCTTATTACATTTTTTAATAAATTAAAGATTAAAGAATTGGTAGTATATGATAGCAACAGAAGAAGATCAAATAACACACTCCATCACCCCCAGGATAAAAGTCATCTATTGACTTTTATAGTCAAATTAACTATTTTTCAAATTAATATATATCTTATTATTCTTTTATATACATGCAAAAAGTCTATAAACTACATGCGATTTTAGTACTAATCTCAATATTTGCTTTTTTGAAAATTTAAATATATATGTTTAATTGTTAATTTTAAAAATGGTCAATTTGACCACAAAAGTCAATGAAAGACTTTTATCTTGGGACGGACGGAGTACAATATATCAATTGCACTTTTATCTCCTTACGAAAACAGTTATAGTTCTTTAGGGAAAAAACGAAATACCTATTCTACAAAAAATATTCATTGTTATAACGAAATTATTGGAACAAATTCAATATAAAATAGCTGTTATATAGATGCATATGTTCTTTCACCAAAATGTTATGCGGGTTAATTAAGTTCCCACCTTAATTTGTGTACAAGTTGGTAAGGTGATAAACAAGCTTGATTATATATTACGACATCACATGTTATTGTCAATCTGATCATATAAATTAATTTAACAAATGTGCAAATGATTAACTTGACGAAGTGCATGTTTTAGATGCTTCCTTCCTTCCTTGAAGTCAAGTCCTGATTCAATATGAGAAGATTTTGAATCCGCTAATAAATTGGTTAAAATAATACAACTCCTTTTTCTTTTTCTTTTTTTTTGAGTGTTGATATTTATGTTTCTTGTTGACTGACCTTACATTTTGTCGACGAATATGGTGTTAAAATAAAGTATAATTAAATAAATTATTTTAACACAAAAGTAAAACTATACTTACTAGGAATATTTTTCAATGTAAACTACTTGACTTGATCTGTAGCTGTAGCCTGTAGCCTGTAGCTTTAGTTATGAAATGTTTATTACATTTTGTAATCAATTTCAGCTACACAAAATTAAGACGTGAGTCTAACTTCATCAACCTACCCTTTTCGGCAATTTGCTTGTATTATAAGGGGTGGGGGGTGGGGGAGAGAGTAGATTTGTGGAAGTCAGAGGTCCAAATGTATAAAGTTTTAAACACGACACGAGGACTAGTGTTGAATTTGGACCTTCTGCCCATAAATATTAACCATACCATTGAGACATTGGCACAACAACACAGTGAGTCATTTTAAAGGTCAAGCAGAGTCAAATTCCTAAATATCTTTTTGTACTACTCCTTGTTTGTGATTTTTATTTATCGCGGAAGGAAGAGAAAGTTGAACAAACTTTTCATCTAATTTTCTGGAAAGAAGGATAGCTTTTGCCTCTCTCTCTTCCAAAATAAAACTTAGGATGAAATTTGTGGGTAATAACACACTGTCCAAACAACTCAAATTAAAATTAATTGGCTATCAATATATTAGCCCATTAATTAAGATTATATATTGAATCACTAAATTTATATCTCAGTCAGTAATGTAATCCCATATTGAAGTATCCAAAATAGAACCCTAAACAAACCAGGGAAAAAGAATAACCCCAAACTTATGTCATGCTACTTCTATGAAAACAAAATAAACCCAAATCACATAAATTACTAGTACATATTATTCCAAACTCTCCAAGCATTTCTTAAAATAGAGTCTTCACTATTACAAATGAACTGATTAATCATGCACAATCCAGTAACCCGCCATTGCAACACTCAAAGTCACCAACAATATAAATATAAATTTGTTTCTTCCCATCAACTTCTTTAGCTGTGAAGTCAGGTAAAAGAATATTATGATGGAGCTCTGTATAATTATTCCTTTATACTCCTTCTCGGCAATCGATTGATACAACAGGGCAAGGTTTCCCCAATTTGGTCCCTGCAGCAGTTATAGTCAGCTTAAGAGGATTATAGTTCAAAAACTAAAAACACGAATCTTGAATTAAAGCTAAATCACCAAAAATACTAGTACCTCGTAGCCAAAGAATCCAACTCTTCCGGTGAATGCGCTTTTCCTACCAGCGATGGCCCTGTTCTTGGTGGGTTTGATTCTCAATTTCTCAAGGATCCAGAGGAATTTTGGTTTCAGGGATTTTGATTTCTTCAGAAATGAAACTCGGGGACGTGATTCTAGTTTGATCAAAAGCGGGTAAAGTTTAAGCAGGACTGAAAATTGATAGAAATTGGAATTGGGCAAGACCCTTTTTGCTTTGAGTTTGAAGTTGAAGTTCTTGAACTTGGCATGAACATAGAGTGTCCATGGCTGTTGCTGATCTGCTTGCATAATCAGCCCAAATGAAAGAGAAACGTCAAATCATGAAATACTGTGTCAGATCTGGACTAGCCGTTGGACAAACGGGTACGGCCGGGACGGGTTGTCGGGTGCG
Organism: Aralia elata; assembly: GCA_034770075.1. Classification (NCBI taxonomy): domain Eukaryota; kingdom Viridiplantae; phylum Streptophyta; class Magnoliopsida; order Apiales; family Araliaceae; genus Aralia; species Aralia elata. The sequence goes on along the minus strand of CM068379.1, from coordinate 550,202 downwards.
GATTATATGGGTTGATAACTAAAAGAGAAGCCTTCCGGGCCAAGCCCTCTAAAAAGCAGAAAAGAGTAAGAAACTCCTCCATATAATAACACTATAATGTTTCATAATTCCTGTTGAGAATTTTGCCTTACATTCATGAAATGAAATCCTATCCTTGAAAGAAATCATCAAAAATTATTGAAGATAATTTCATCTTCTAAGCTATGACATCTAAAATAGCTTCAAGAATTTGCGGTAGGCTTCTTGCTCGTAGTGCCATGTGGCACCTGCAAATCCTTAAAATTGTGTCGCGGGCATTAGCATACTCCACCAACAACTACTGTCACACTAGTTTGGTGGTCGGATCTGTTTTCCAGTGGCTGAGCCACTGAACTCTCATCGGCGACACGAGAAGTACTTGGACGTTCGAGCAACGAATGCCGACAATTTGGGCACGATGAATGCGACGCTAGCCATGTGTCTATGCACTTAACATGGAATCCGTGATAACACTTTGGCAGCACCCTTACCTTCTCTCCGTCCACAAAATCCCCTAGACAGATGGGACATTCACTAGCCAAAACATCCCCTCCTGATCCGTAAACTACTATTGGAATTTTTCGTAAAGTGCCCTTTTTGACTCCGGTGGTGGCTAGCCGTGCTGCAGCTTGTTCTGGTGTCTCAGTGCCAAACCTACGAGTACAACGTAAAGCACAACGTACCATGGAGTTCAATCCAAGTGCACATATTAATGCACACAACAACGCTGCCAATATAATCACCATATTGGTGTCGAAATTCGTCTCAGTAATGTCAATCGTCCTCCTGCCACTCGCCGGCGGCATACTTGGCTGATCCTCAAGAAGGCGACGTAAGTTAACCATTTTGAGCTTCTGAATTTTATGTTTCTTTTGGGGATATTTCAAGATTTTTTTCAAGAAAAATGGACAAAACCGTTGGGTATTTTTTTTGAGGTTACACTACTTTTGTGGTGGTGTGAAGATTATGGATAGAAAAAGACATTAGAAGAGCATATTTTTTTTATTTTTATTTTTTTGGGTTTAGGATAAGGGGGGAGAAATTGTAACTTGGTTTAAGGACTGGAGAACCGTATGCGCTGTGCTTCAGGATTCGAGCTTTTTAAATGGTCCTCTCTTTCTGATACCATGTAACCGAAACTCAACAATAAAACAAGGCACAATAACTGTAACTATTTTACAGCTGTATGTACCTACCTAATAAGCTTTTTCTTGCCGGTTTCCAAATTGTTCAGAGGGAGAGAGAGAGGAGAGTATAGATTGTTGTGTGGCTTATTAAGTGTGACCACCATGGTCTATATATGGAGGCATAAAGCCACGTACCATATTCTTTAAGATCAATAAAAGCTGAAAGTAATATTTATAATCGTGACAGCTCTCTGCCTACCTAATCATGATTAAGGGGTTTGATTAATAGTAATATTAATACTAATAAATTTCCGAATCCTTGTACCAAATCCAGTCTTGTGTACACATGTAACTTGCACAAGTATTTCCAGCCTGTTTTTGGGAAATAACAGGTATTAAGTTGCGTCTTTGGGAAATTCATAGTGGAATTTTTAGTTGTAAGTATTTTATTTGTGGTGGATTACTTTTGACATCAGATCAAGTGAATTAAGGTCGAAAAAATCTGGCAGATATATAGTTACTAGTGTACAAAATATCTTTCTAACTTGATTCCTTTTTAACTTGATCCCTTTTTCCGGCCAAGTGGCAAAATATGTTCTTTATGCGTATAAAGCCAAGTGATGTTTAACATTTTTTTGGTTGTATGGAAGGAGGCTTGCTAGCTTCTGTCAATTCACCAAGAAAAAATTAAGATCAAGGAAATCTAACCCTCGTAAACCCTTTTAAGTGCTCTCAATCTCAAAGATTTCATCCTTATTTTTTCGGATTTGTTGTCGATTTGAAATAGAAATGGCATTAACTAAACAACCTGAAATTTTTGCCAAGAAAGATTGCAAACGCTTTCTTTGATCCAATCATCTTATAATTAGTGAAGATGACAGGCAAGACATGACACATTAAATCTAATATAACACAATTTTAATACTGTCATCACTAATGGGTTAAATTATATTTTTCCTATTGAACTGGACCTCAATTTATATTTGCATCACTAAATTGATTTTTTCCCCATTCATTCGACTCATTGAACAACCTTATGTCCATGTCATGCCATGGTGTTACATTAGACATTTTCTCTCTTCTCATATTCACCATCTTTGTCTCTTCAACCCAGAATAATTTGAATGTTAGATCTACGACCCTTTTAATGAACCCCATAAATCCTAACATGATATTTCTTTGTCATGATATTTTTTCCCTTGAACATATACGAAACAAATCCAATAAGAAAAGTAATTCAAACAACCGACATTCATAAGGGAGATGAATTACAAATTGATGTCAGATCTAGAGTGAAGAAGGTTCTTCTTTCATTTTTTTAGATCTGCAAAATTTTTAAGTAAATGAATTCATTTAATGCCTGGAATCGTGAAAACCCAATTTGTAATACCCTTTTCAGAATATAAAGAGAGAAATATGGAAGAATGAAATTTGTAATCTATTAAGTCAAAAGAAAAATGAGAGAGAGAGAGATTTGTGCGATGTTGAGAAAAGGAAAAAAAAAAGGAAATATAAACGAGACGAAGAAGATCTGTCGGAAAAATTTGTGCTGGTCATGGTGGTGAGGCGGAGAAAAAGTGGCAGTGGGTATAGTGGTGAAGTGAGGATACTTTTTGTGACGCCTCCAAAATAGGTTCACACAACTCATTTTGAGTCGCCAATAACATTCTACAAAAATACAAATACAAATACGATTTTTTTAATTTACAGCTAATAAGTGTCGTGCAAAATACGACAACACAAAACAAATACATCTTAAATTCTCAATACACTTATTGCCACACTAATAGTAATGTATTGAGATACTCCTATTGTCTCGGACCATCACTCCATTCCCCGGTTAGTCCCCGCTACACTCTATTTTCCTGAAGAGAACAAAGGAAAAGGGTGAGCACAAATAGCCTAGTAGGAAATATCATGACTAAGATAATGAAGAATAAAATTATCTTTAGCCTTCAACCGAAATAAATCAGAGATTTAAAGATATTATTCAATAACAACAACTGCAGCGGAACGAACAATCCATTAGAAGAGTCAAGTAGATTACAATATCTACCATCTTCTATAAGTTAAAGGATCACAACCAATATTATATCTCTGTAACACCAATCAATAATTCGTGTTCAACAACCTCTCTTTGCACTACATGCCAAAGATATTTATTTGTAACACCAATCAACAATTTCAACAGTCTCTCTTTGCACTACGTGCCACAGATATTTATTTGTAACACCAATCAACAGTTTCAACAGCCTCTCTTTGCACTATGTGCCAAAGATATTTATTTGTAACACCACCTGTCATAATCATGCCAAACGCCAGTTCATCTTTGCACTACGGGCCAAAGAGAACTTTCACCATACGCCTTTGGTTGTAACACCAAAAGTCATGATTATACCAATACACATTTTGGTCAAAATCATGTCACGCCGGTTCATCTTTGCACTACGGGCCAAAGAGAACTATCACCACAATTTAAGTATGAGGATGATGACAATAATACAGTGAGATTAAGGATAAGAAAAGATTTATAATTTAATCAGTATCGAAGATTGACCAAATTGCCAACAAGATGACCAAATTGTGGAGTCAAATTCAAAAATGATATTCAAGAAATTATTTCATGCTTCAACTATAACGTATAAAACGAAATAGAAAGATTCAAGTGAAAAGATATCCCGTAAAGAGTACAAAAGAAATGATACGTTATACGAGTATAACAGAATATATGAAACCGCAAATGGATTTTCACCCGTCATGCGATAATTCACGTAGACAGGTTATTTCCACAAAAGATTAATAAGTAATGAATACGACGGGTTATTCACCAGGTATGCGTCAATCCGCACGAACAGGTTATACCCACAAATTTATAAGGAACAAATGCAAATGGATATTCACCAGGTACGACACTCCGTACATACAGGTTATTCCCACAGAGTAATAAGGAATGAATACAAAAGGGTATTCACCAGGCATGCGTCATACCGCACGGACAGGTTATCCCCACAAATTAATACAAAATGAATAACAACCTTTATGAGTATAATATCACTTACGAACATGAAAGCAAATGATATTATATATGAGTATGAAAGAAATGATATTCCCTACCTTCGTTAATAAAATACTAGATGTTGCTTTCTATGAAGTTTACTAACTTGGACAATACTAATATTCTCACAAATACTCACAATAGCCTAGTACACTTATAGAACTTGAGAAATTTAGAGAGAGAAAGGAAGTATAAGCAAGTAAGGAAGTTATGATTTTTCTTATACTAAACCCCCTATTTATAGTAAAATGCAATCAATATCTACCACACATTAATTATCACAATCTTTTTATATCATCCATCCATTTTTTCTTCTATCTCATCCATCCATTTTTTTCTTCAATTAATATCATCCATCCATTTTTTCTTCAATTAATATCATCCATCTATTTTTTCTTCAATCTATATCATCCATCCATTTTTTTCTTTAATCTATATCATCTATCCATTTATTCAAAAAGATTAATCCATTATCAAAAGATAATTCCATTATCAAAAAGATAAAACCATTATAAAAAAAATAACTCCATTATCACAATAAATCTCTTTTTCTGTATTATTGTGTTAAATGTATTAATATCACAGATAGCATATATTCGCAATACTGGCAACCAAATTATTCTCAGGAAAGAGGGTGCCTTCCATAAAAATGGCGCACAATTAAATAACCATTTTCTTGACAGAATTTCTAGACATTGTCAATAATGCTAAAATATCCTATCAAATAATATGAGTTACAGTGTCGTGACAAATAATAAAAAATATTATGCAGATGCTACTGTAACAATTATTGAATCAAGATATTGTACAATTGTTACTTTATTAATTATTGAATCAATAATATAAAACACTGTTGAACACCGTGTGCTACTGTGGAATAACGCGTTTTACTGTTCTTTTTATCACCGGGTATTTCAACAGTTATCGGTTAAAATTTTGCCGCCAATTTCTATCACTTTTTATATCCGACAGTTAACCCGTTGTGGGGCCCACTATCGTTGACAATATTATCATTTTGGCGCCGTCGTACGGTACCGAATATAATATTCTCCGACAGAAAGAATATTCCCCAACAAAAGGAATATTCCCCGACATACTGTTTATCAGATAATTTTCACATCTCACCCGTAATTTTAGTATTTTATCAATTTAATACCTTACTATTTAAAATAATAATTATAAGAAAATTAAATTCTCTTTATTAAAAATTCGGGGTCTTACACTTTTTGATGCTGGATTTGGTGTTTTTTCCCCTATTGGTTTGTTTGTTTGTTTAATTTTAAATTATTTGGTTGTTTTAGAAGTATAACTGTTTAGTTACCCTTTTACCAAAAATAAAAATTGTTTAATTACTTTAGTAGTTTTGTTTAATTTATTTATGTAGTTAATTTTTTTTAATTAGTATAACTTTTTAATTAATTTAATTGGTTAATTTATTGTAGTTTTTCACAGATTTTTGATGTTACCATGTTTTAACTTTTTATGTATCTTTTATTTTTATTATATATTTTAATTTTGGCAACTTGTTTAATTTGTAAAATATGCTAAATAATCTACGTAAGCTTCCAACATGATGCCATGTAAATATTCCGTCAACTTTTAGCATTTTTAAACGAATTTTCTAATTTATGTAAAAATATATAATTTAATGAGTTGACTGGAAAAAAAAAATCAGTTCAGTGATATAAATATAAATTGAGGTTCAGTTCAAATAGGGAAAAAGTGATTTTACTCTATCACTAATAAACTATATTTATATATATATATATATATAGGGAAAAATGTAGTTGCATAGTTGTGCATACTCTAAATGTACACAGTATACGATTGTAGAGTTAAGTCACTCTACGATCGTAGAGTAGTCAATCTATGATGTGAGGATTCACTTTACGTTTTTATGATAGTAGAGTGACTACTCTACTATCAGTCAATGGTTACTCTACGATCGTATGACGACTTAACTCTACGATCATAGACTGTATACATTTAGAACATGTACAATTGTGCACCTTCATTTTTCATATATACATATATATATATATATACGGAGAGGCTCTAAAGCGAACTTTAAAAAGTGAACCAAAGACGAACCGTCGTCTTTGATATCTATGGCGACGGTTCGACCCGTCGCCAAATACTAGGTGGCTATGGCGACGGGTCGAACCGTCGCCACAGATACCAAAGACGACGGTTCGTCTTTGGTTCGCTCTTTAAAGTTCGCTTTAGAGTCGAACCGTATATATATATATGTATGTATGCACAGACACTTAAGTTTACAAACTAAAGGACGACGAAAGTAACTCCTTTATTAAAATCAAAAACACGTGAATGTATCCCTAATTTCAACTGAACTACTGGCATTTCCTTTACCTAATTTACAAGGTGGTTGGTTAGGTTAGGGAGGAATGGTTATTAACTGTTGGGAGTTGCAACAAATCCCATTAAACTTTTAATTTATACTATACTACTACATAAAATTGTTCATGTCTCTGGCTAGTAACAAAATTTAGAAGAAATGTAGCAAGTAATTAAGAAAGCTATAGGAGTGTAGTTTAGGCGAAGGAAGAGATGGAATTGGTGAATGGGTTAAAGCAGCACTTTCTTTCGGCCAAGTGGGTGGTAGTCAAAGCTTATGATTGATGTGTTCCTAACCTAACATTGGAAGTTGCATGCCCTGCTGTGGCCCTACCATTTTTAAACAACATCAAGTGGGTTTGGTTCCTCTTTAACTCAACCAAATCTCCTAGTGCTCAAATTCCCAATAAATTTGATGGATTGGAGGCTCAACCCCCATAGGCCATAACGGCAATGGAGTAAAGTTTCATATTATAATTAAAGAGGATTGCTATGACGATAAAAAAATTATTTATTTTTTTTATAAAATGACTTATAAAAAATATAATTAATTAACGATAGTCTAGTTATAATAATCAATCTCATTATTTTGTATTTGTTTTTGTAATTATTTTTTTGTCATTAAAGTATTATTGATAATTAAAAAGGTAATATATTGACGCAAAAAAGGCTTTGTAGTTTCATTTTTGTGCGGGGTGGGTGAAAAGAAGTACTTTTGATTATTATTTAACAAAAAGATCCAACTATACAGATGTCCAAAGCAAGGAATGAGATATTTAATCTACGTTGCCATCTCACTAATTCAAATATCATAAAATAGGAAATGAGATTCTTTTCTTTTCTTTTCTTTTTTTAAGCAAGTAAGTGAGATTCCCATTTCTACTCTGTATTTCTACTATTTAAACGAGGCTTCTTGTTGTGGTTATTTTTCTTTCCATTTCAAACTTAGATTATCTATATATAGCTGTTAAAAAATGAGACTTACCTTATTATATTTTAACTATTTTTTGATACACCAATTTTTCAACTGTGGGTTATAGTTTTTTTATTATTATATTTTATTAATAAGAAATTTAAAACTAAGATTTATATGAATTATTGAATTAAATCAAAAAGTAAAATGAGACTTATTATCAGACATCTCACTTCCATCATGTTGGGCTATAACTAAAAAGAGAATGTCTGGTTGATATGTGGGTCGTGTGCTTAAATATTTGCCTTTTGGACTGGGCTTATTGCACCAGGATAGTAAATCATATAGTAGCACACATGAGACACCATGATTTAGTCCTTTTTAGAGTAATTATTTTAATAATAAATTTAAAACTAGTTTTTGGTTCTAAGATTTTTTATTTTTTTTTATTTTTAAAAAATAATATTAATTTTAAAATCGTTTTTAAGAGTGATCTGGGGTGCTGAATTCATTAGGGTGGGCTTTAGACTTTAGTTTGCTCTCTCTATGGATAGTATAATTTTCTAACTCATTTAACTTATTGTTGAGCTATGGTTGTGGGCTTTGGTTAGTAGTGTACATAGTTAAATTTGTTGGGCCACCTTTCGTTTATAAACATGGTACATAACTTCACTGTTCACAAATAAATTTTACTTAAAAAGAAGAAACAAACTTCTTATAATAAAAAAAATAAAATAAACCCACCTAAGATCTTAAAGTCACAATTATACCACCTCAATCTTCACCATTTAGCTAAGACTCCATCAGTTTAATTTGTGCAACATAAATTTACATAGTAATAGCAATATTGTTCCATATTTATATTATATAATATATAGAAGTTGAGTTTTAAATCTTCAGCAACCTCAAGGAACAGAGATTTGTGGAAAAAGCGGCGAGCCGGTGAGGAGTGAGGAGTGTCCACAATTTTAATTGAGAAAGAGATTTTTAAGCAAAATTGTAAAGGGTAGTCGAGTATTTTTAGAAGGATGTGATTTTCCCACTTGTTTAATTAAAAAAAAAAACTGTTAGGCTAGTTATTATGGATGATCCAATTCCTCAAGTAATGTAATGGATTTTTAGGAGTCTAGTTTTATGAATTTTGTCTTTTTATTGTTCTCTCTCTTGAAGACCAAATTATTAATTAATTAAAACTTTACTTATTAACAATCCATTAATTGTTTATTAAGAAAGTTAATGTTTCATTTTTGAAAATAAAATAGTTAAAATAATGATATATTTTTCTTTTCGATCCTTTTTAAGTCGCAAACATCGACTTTCGTCCATCTATTTTGGTTGTTTATCTAACCGTATCTGATAGAATTAGGGGAGGGGCATATATATACGTACTTTGACAAAATAAATGAAATAAAAACTAAAGAGAGGCAGGCATGATATTTATGTATATAAAAGTAGAATTAAGTAGCAATTGTAAATACAAGATACAACCACCAAATTAAAATACATAAATAGAAGACAGTGACTACATGACCATGGACACTAGTAATTAATTCGCTCAGAAACAAAAAGAGATCAGTGGTAGCTGATCAATCAAGTGGACTCCTAGCTCTGAGTTGGGGACATGGTAGCACCCCCAATCTTTATTTTTGATAAGTACGTACTAGTAGTAGTAGTATATATATAATATATATGACCATAGATCTTAGTAGCAGTAGCAGCAGATTGTCTATAGTCCGTCAACTAACATGAACTGTCCTCACTTCACCCTGCAACATACATACATACCAAGTCAAGCAAAAACATCCATAGACTTAGAAAATTAATATTTAATTTGACGCACAAAAATTAATTAATACCTCTAAAAAAATTAATTAATACACAATTATATATAGGTACGTATAGAAATATTCGTTAGTTATCAAATTAAATAGAGTTTTACTTTCTTGAACTTTAATTCTTTACCAAATACTTTAGTAAGATTTGTTTGTGTGTATATATATACACATTTCCGAGATTCTTTGTGGGGGAAGAAATTAAAGAAAGACAAAAGGACTCACTCTCACTCTCTCTCTCTCTCTCGAAAAAGGAGGGAGGGAGGGAGTAGTATTTAAAGTTAAAATTGAAGTACGCAACTAAAACTGAGAAGGAAAGAAAGAGTATAAAGAGTAGGTAGGCATAGTTACTTGGAGCAGTCAGTGCTGGGGCTGATCTTGTAAGGAATGCTGACACCGCACTTTCCTGGAAGGCCAGCAGCATTGCCGTAGTTGATGTTTTTGATTGCGGATGCTAATGTCTTGAGGCAACTGCAAGCCTGCTGGCGGTCCGGGGTAGACTTGGCCAAGTTGTTGAGATTTTTGATACCGGTGCAACAGCCAGGTGGTACGGCACCACCATTCGTCAGGTATGCCAAGCACGGTGCCAATGAACTTGTCACCTGGCTGCATGTTATTGTCCCCTCAACCTCTACATGCTGGCTCACCACCACCATGCACATCACCACCGCCGCAATTATTCCCACCTTTGAAACCGCCATACTAGCTATTTATGTATAAATACTTCTCCGGCACTCCAAATTTATCAGAAGACTCGTAGCTAGCTACTGACTTTGCAAATTATTGTAGTTTGAGTGAGCGTGTATAGGTTTGTGGGTAGTGTATGGTTTATATACTGAAAAAAAAGAGACGTGACAAGTGAGTATGAACAGAAGAATTAAGACAGTGAAGATCGATAATTGAGAGAGTCGGTTGGTAGTTGTGGGTAATTAAATTCGGTGCATGCTCAATCATATACTACTAGCCTTCTGCTGTGTCCAAATTCGGTGAGAGAGTCAAGTAAATATATATATATAATTTCTTACTTAAGACTTAATGACTCAAAAAATTATTGAACTTATTTTAAAATATACGAACTATGTTTTTTATATTAAAATTATTTAACTTTTAAATAATTATAAAAAATATCCAAATTAATTTGGACCAGATAATATATACGCGTAAGCTCTTATGATCAAATTTTAGTATTTGTCATCGCTTGTTGTAAAAGAAGCTATAAAAAATATGCCCATCCCATTGGAGAGATTTAATTGAACACTATTAACCCTAGTTTTGGAATTTTTATTTTATAAAAATGCAGATCTACCACTTATCTAGCTATGATATATATATATATATATATATACTAGCAGTAATCCGTGCCTCCAGTACGAAGATTTTTTTTAAAAATCAAGAAAAAAATAGAAGAAAAAGGTATTGAGGATAGAGTTTAGAGAGGAAGGAAAAAGTAGAAGAAGAGGAGAAAATAAATAAGGAAAAAATAATGAACGGTCAAATTTATACCAAACTTTGGATGACTCAGATAATTTATTAGATGAGCGAAAAATTCAAAATCATTTATATTTTATTATATATATATATATATATTATATATATATATAAAGTAAGCATTAAAAAAGAGCAGCTTAGCTACAACGACTTACAACCATCAGATATATATATATATATATATATATATATATATATATATATATATATATTCATGGGAGCATTTAGGGCGTGAAAGAGAAGATTATGGCCACATATACCTAGATAATGTACAGACGTGTCGATTTTTCAAATTCATCATCAAGAAAGATACTAGTACTGTATATATAGTACAACCACCATTGCAAACAAACTTAATAGTCTCATTCTGAGTTTAATTTCAAAATTTTGAAGTTTTTCAATTTAAATTGATACGCGTATATTTGAGTTTAGTTAATACAATTTTAGTACTATAAATTATTAAAAAATTTACAATTAATTATAAAAAATTTTGTTTTCAAAATTAAATATATTCATATCAAATTTTAAATTTAATATTATGCAAATTGAATTTTAAAAAGCAAACATAAAATTATTTTTTGAAACAGATGGATTATCATTAATAACAAAACAAAAGTATTCCCTCTGGTGTGAGTAGAAGAGCATGCACAATAATATACATGGAACTGATATTTTTATATGAGAGAGTAATATTTTCACATAATATTTTTTACATAAATAGTTAATAATTCTCACATATATTTATATAAAAGAAACTTACATAAAAATATCAATTTTCTAAGATATACTACTAACATTCTTATATTTTAGAAGGAAGGAAATAATTAAACTAGCTAGGCATATACATCATCATATCGATGATTTTAGATCGAGTACAAGATTCAACGGCCAACTAACGTAATAAAGTTGATAATATGTCTCAAGGGTTGTACGACCCAATTTACTTCCACTTCTCTCATCTTCTTTTGTCTTCCTTTTGACAAAAGGTGTAAAGAAACAATTAAATGAAATAATTTAGCTTATGGAAAATTGACAAAAATATGCTTATTATATCTAAGTTACAAACCTATGACTATAAACAAACAACTAGATAAGTGCTGGTTATTTTTTAAATAAAATTATTTTTATTTTTTTAATTTATTTTATATAGTAATTATAAAATATATTTTTTGAATTTTAAATTGACTTATTACTATTATTAGAATGAGTAAAATTTTTACTTAAAAACGACCAACTACATAGCACATATTGAGTGTTATTAACATGATTCTTTTATTATTTTTAGTTTAATATTATGTTTTTGTATAGTTTTAAAATTTAATATTTAGTTTTTATAATCAATCTTTTGTATTTATATATGCATTTTAATTAGAGTTTAAAGTTGAGTGAAAACCTTAAAACATGAACGCAATGTTTAAATCATACTCTATTATATAATTAATTAACTAAATAAAGTCTATAAAAAATAAAATTATTGTAAAATAATAAGTTACGATCATGATTTTAGTTTTAAAAGGTAATTAAACTTTAATTAGTAATATATAAGTCATGCTTTTTTTAGCATTAATTAACTTAAGGTCTCCTATATGAAATAAAGTTGTTTGCTAAATTTTAATCATTAATATTTTGTAATATACATTATAATTTTTTTATATTATTTATTATTTACTAATAATATTTTTCTTATATTTTTAAGATATAGTTATTTAGAAATATAATTGTTGTAGAATAATGAGTTGTCATTATGATTTTAGTTTTAAAAGCTAGCTAACTAAATTTTAATAACTAATATATAAGTTAGAATTATTTTGTAACATTAATTAACTAAAAAGTCTCTTGTATTGTTGAAGAATAATAAGTCAATATTAAAAAATTTAGGACCATAAAGAGAGTTTTAGTTCTATGTAAATTAATCCAAGTACCATATAGGAGTATAAAAAGTATTTTATTTCTAGTTAAATTATAGGCCTATATCAAAGACTAAAGACGAAAACAAAAAAACTAACTTTTGTCTTATTATATATTTATATAGATATACATAAGATTTTTAACTATAAAAAAAAGTTTGATAAATAATTTTTTAAAATTTTTTATAAGTATTTTTTTTTTGTGAAAATAAGCAAAGACATTAATTTTGTACTTTTGCTTATAAGACATTAAGTTTTTTTTTTTTTATCAATTCTAGTTTTTGTTATTTTGAGTTTATAATCCAAGTCTTATGGATTATATTCTTATTTTCAGAAATAAATTTTTTGCCTTTTGCTTAACAAAAAAAGAGAAGGAAAAGGAAAGTCTGTCTAATCGAGTACTTACTATTTTATCTATATTTCACTATTTCATTATTACTCTACTATAACTTTCTTACCCTTTATTATAATACCATCTTAATGTGACAATGCCACACACTTTTAGAAAAATTCAAATGTGCTACTATCAAATGTGAGTACTGTGGACAAGCAATAAGCATCCATGCAGATTGCAGCTTTCATGCTCCCACATGCACAATCCACATATTTGTATTAAGAGTTAAAATATAAATATGAGTTTAAACTATTTAGAAAACCTTTTAATACAAAGATGTGAGCTGTTAAGATGTATTAAGAAGTGTACTGTTAAGATGTATTAAGATGCAATCAAATACCACCAAGAATTTGGTCGGTCCCTCCACTGTCCCTTGTCTTTAATGGAAGGGGGGACGGCAGGGTAAGTAACAGTTATGATATGGGACAAGGACCTAAATTTGATTTTCAATGCGGGCTTTACTTACGTAGATCTCAATGCCTAAGCCCAACTCTTCATGCAGATTGCAGCTCCCATGCTCCCACCTACCTACACTTAATGGGAATGGGTCCATGGCACCTCCATTTTTATTACCGACGAATTTCTTCAGCCAGACAGCCACATCTCACGCTCCGCGTTACGTGAAATTAGGGTAACCTGTCGCATCAGATGGATGCTTATTGTTTGTTTGTTATTTGAAGATTTTATATTTATAAGTCAAGTTTATTTTTAAATACAGATTATTTAACTCATCTAAACGTTATATTTAAAATTTAAATGTAATACTTTAAAAATAGTGCAGTGCTTTTGGATCTCCAAACACAAACACTCTAAATGACACTAACAGAACATACCTACCTATACTCAACATTTTTGTTAATTATATTTTCAGTCATGTTTCGTTTTTTAACTCATTTGATACCCAAATTATGCTTAATTTGTAAATAATATGATATGCACATTTACTTATTAAGTAAGAACACAATTTCTTTTACACAATATGATATTCTTAACATAATTGTGCTGATGACATGCTTCAATAAATTATTTAAATTTAAAATTTATCTATTTAAGATAAATTATAATGCCATATTGCATTTATATCATAATTTATTTTATAATTGTGCTTCTTTTTTATCTCCATCAATGTCTTGTGAAATAAAGGATATTATTACATATTATCAATCATATTAAAATTATTATTCCATGGTGTTTATAAAAAAAAATCACGGAATTATTCTTAAAAATTATAAGGTCATCTGACTCTATACTAATTAACTAGGATTAATTTTATGTGAACAAAATTGTGCGGAAAACAAAGTAGTATGTAATGTATACAATTTAAATTTAAATTGATAATTTTTATTAATTTGTATATTATTGAATACATGGGATACTAGTGTTTGTTCACAAGTATTAATATATTATGCATAATTTGCACATGCACATAAGATTACTCATTAACTAATTAAGTATCTAAAAGGACACTCCAAAAGAATTTCAAATAAAAATTGTTCTCAAGAGTGGTAGAACGCTACAGTTTACCATTATATTTGGTATTGCAACTTTAGAAGTGCATATGTTTATAACTACGTTTATCAAGATGCCCTTTTCGTTTTCTACTTCTAATTTATTTTTCTCTTTTTTCCTCGAATATCATAACTTATACATAAATTAAAGAACAATGACATTAACCAGAAATGGAGAATTTAAACAAATTAATATAGAATAATGCTACGATGACAAAAGATGTTTACAAAAAAATGTGATACAAAATGATGTGTCAGATTATAATTAGTGAATAATCTATCATACATGAATGAGTCTAATGGTTATAACGAACAACTACCATCCACTTCATTTTATATTATCTTTTTGTATCTAATTTTATGTCATCAAAATATTACTCTCTCCGTTCCAAAATTAGAGATACATTTTGATTTTTTTGAGTCAATTTACGAAATTCTAAAACTCAAAATTGATATAATTTTGTTTAAGTTTTAAAAACAACAAATATGATAATTAGTAGTATTTTATAGTTAGTTTACAATTGTTATATTTATTTGTATTGAAACTAAATAACTTCATATCAATTTTGAATTTTAGGATTTCACGATTTGATTTTAAAAAGTCAAAATGTATCTCTAATTTTAAAATAAAAATAATATTAATTACTATAATACTTCTTTCGTTCCAAAATTAAATATACAATTTAACTTTTGAAATCAAATCATGACTTATATCAAATTTTGGAACAGGAGACTACTAGTCAAGCTTTCCTCCTAGTATATGAAAACTATGCATGGAGCGGGCTGCGTTGTCCAAAGAAGTCATATATATAGCCCACTTAATATGAATGGCTTGCTTGGACTTAAGATTTACTTAATTAACTAGCCCACTAGCGGACACAAATCTAGGTTCTTCATTTTAAGTCATAGCTGGAAGTTGAAACCCATTTAACAATTGGCCCACTCACCTCAACACTGCTTCCGGCATTTAATTAATTATTCAGTGAAACTTTCAGATTTTGTTTAGTTAACAAAATACGAACCTATCTTGTTAAAAACTAATGCCAAAAAAAATACGTTAAATTATAATTAGTTGATATTTCATTTATATATAAATAAATCTATTGATTATATTTAATCACCATCGTACACATCATTTATATTCTATTTATGTATCCAATTTTAAGTCACTAACCCACTGTTGCTTGTTAAATGCCATAGTATTGAAGTAATATCATTGCAGCCTTCAACAGTCAACTTGTGTATACGGTCAATTACAAGTCATCTATCTATTCTTTTATTTATATATATGCAGACCGATCTATATTCAATCCATATAGTGAATCAATTCCGATAATTCTTTTAAAAAACTCTTAAATAATTGAGTCATTTTGGTTAAAATTTTAAAATTTAATTTATTTAATAACTTAATTTATTGACCGTTGATTTGTCATTTATAATCTAAAAATAGGTGGATTAACTCGGGTAGTCCTTATAAATACAATTAATATGGTAAGTCGACTCGGATAGTCCAATCCTTTTAAAAAATTCTTAAATAACCGAATTATCTCAGTTGGAATTTTAAAAATTAGTTTGTTTAATAATCTAATTTAGTGAACGTTGGGTTGCCATCTATAATCTAAGAATAGGTGGGTCAGCTTAAGTAATCTTGAGTTGTCTCGGTTCTTAGATGGCAACCTAATTAATTAATTCATTCATTCATTAGATCTTAATCTAGAACCCCACATTTTACTCCACATTCCAACTACTATTGCCTCCTTCGATTACTTTTATCAATTTCCTATTATTTTGATAACTGCAAAATATGTGTTGTCTAGAATGATTGTTTTTTAATTTGTATTAAAATAAGTTATTTATAAACTTAATTGGGTGCGAATTTAACCTCTAAAAATTATACAATATATAATTTTATAATAATTGTTATTTTATAAATATGCATAAAAAGTTATAAAGTTTCAATTAGATAAACATAGTACATATATCAAGGACCACAAATAATTATTTATACTTAAATGGATGATTTCTCTTAGGCATTGATTAGAACTCTCATTATGCTACTTAATTGGATTCATATTTAACATTCAAAAACATGTATTTGTGTCGGATAGAATGTCCGAAGGTTTCTCTTCATTTTTTCATGCACATTTTTTAGAATTAAACCAATTTTTGCGGGACAGTTGAATTTTTTTTATTTTTTTTAATTACTCACGAAATCCATGATTATATATAATACAATTTTTGCACTAGCCCGTGTCTCACACAGGTTCAAAAACTAGAAATATCTAAATTTAGGTTCTACATTACAAGTCATAATTTATTGTTAAAAGTTATATGAATTATTCGGTTTTCAAATTTAAAAATATCTTACTATATATTAAGTTGGTAATTCTAAATTAATCTTGTATTTGGAAAAAGAAAAATTAGAACATAAAATATGTATAGAAACTCATTGCTACTTTATATGGGCCAACTGGCCAAGTGTGAAAACCCCACTTAGCTTGTTTACATTCCCACCATTCGCATCCAACTCATATTTAACAGGTTGTGTTTCAGGGTTGGTTGGAGTCCGGTCCGCTTTGGGGCCTAGCCAAAATCAGGTACCAAGGATTTGGAGTTTTGGAGCCTGTTCTGTTCCTAGCTAGCTAGGCTTTATTGTCTCTAACAAATGCGTGCATGATAAGTTGTTATTATTATGAGCTAATCCCAATTCCTTTAATTTTTATTTATTTTAAACGTATTTCACAACTTATTTAAATTTAGCAATCATAATTCACTTCGACTACTTTGTATAGTATTATTTTTCATTGTCACCAAGTACTTTGAAGTTTGTACGGAGTATATTATTAAATTGTAAAGTCAACTTGTATTTTAGTACTAATTTTTAAGTCAAAATAGCACCTCCTTGATTATAGTACTAATTCCCATGGGTGGACAATATTTCAAATCTATATAAATAAATTTAGGCAGTAGCCCGTCCTTCTCTTGGCCAATAACATATTGCACCGCCTTCCATCGTGCTTAAGTACGTTATTACTTACACCGTCGTCTAGTCTAGTGGTAAATGTCTTTTTTTTTATTATCTCTTTTTTAATTTTTTTTTCAGACTTCTCCCTTGACTATTGAAATGTACCCTTAAATTTATTATATTGTAATAGTATAGGTTCTTAAAAAAAAAAAAAAGAGTATGTTTTTAGTTGATAATTTTTTTTAGAGAAAATAAAATCAATGTAATATGAGAATTAGCTTAGTAATGTCATATATATACCGACAGGACATTAAACAATATCAGAAATTTCAGCCGCAACCTAAATATATAGGGTCTAAAACTTAAATAAGGGGCATTGGTTGGGTAAAGATTCACTGCAGTCTTTCTTAATATTAATAATAATTAACATCTGACTTTAATATTGTCCATTTCAATTTTAAATTTTATTATCTTTTCCCTTCCAATTCTCTAATTTCCCCCCAATATTCTCACATCCCCAACCCAACCAGCAGAGGCATGGTGATGGAGGTACAATATTTTATCAGGTAATAAATTAAGGGCATGAAACCCGGGAGTACAGGTCAGCTATGTATATGACACGTCATAAGCTGCCCAACCATGACCCTAATAATTTGGTTGGCTAACGCTCTGCTGGCCAATCAATCTCGCCTGCATCAACATGTGATTTTACTCTTTTACAACAAATAATCGGATAATAAAGTTGCCATGTTGCCTTGTTGACCGGTCTACATTGCCATGTCAAAATTTGAAAAATTGAGTGGAAATTCAACCTATCCATGCTTCTTAATTAATAATGGAGTACTTGTTACTAATTAGTATATCTTATCAATTACACATAAAATGATTTATCATTAGAAAGATCAAGTCGGGTTTTAATTAGGGGATTGTTATACTCGTCAAGTAAATATAATTTTTACTCATTGAATTAATTAAATCTTACATTCATTAGAGAAATAAATAGTAAAAAATGAGGCCAAGTACTACTTTAGTACTTAATTAATTTGCTGGTATGATTTGAAACTAAAATTATGATCAAGTAGTGTGTGTGTGTGTGTGTGTGTGTGTGTATATATATAGCTCCAAAACATTTGCATCAAGCTATTCTCATCAAGCACTCTTCCTCTATCTTAATTTCTCTATAACATACATACATACATACATATTATATTAATGGCCAAAAAAGCTAAGCAGTTGATGACATCAATATTAATATTTCTCTTGTTTAATTTCATTGCTTTGTCTTTCCATACTACTACTTATGCATACCATGGGGTAGGCCATGGAACCTCCGGGGCCGCCTGGCATGCCGCCCATGCAACATTCTATGGTGGTTCTGATGCTTCCGGCACTATGGGTACGTAATTAATTTTCTTTTCTCCCACGTGCACTGCACATTTATATAATCCATCCGTTACCACAATTGACTTTCAATTTAAGAAAATTTTTAAAATCAAAATTGACATACATAGATTTTTTTTTTTAGTCAATGTAACGATGAATATCATAAATTATCTGCAAAGTATTATTATTTCATAATTTTTAATGAATTATCTCAATTTTGAGTTTGAAATTGACTTTCAAAAGTTAATAATGATTTTATAATTTAGAACGGAAATAATATATAATATAGGAATGTGACTATGTGTTTTGCACGTACACAAACTTGCGTATGTCCTGCTTAAATCTCAAAAATAAAGTAGTTTCAATAATTTTGTCATATTATCTTTTTCATTCGTGGTTGTTTTGACGTTTCACTCATTTATATCTCAAAACTGTGTGTGTTGTTTTGAGGGGGCAGAACGCACACGAGGTGTTGCGTGTATTAACACATACATACTCGTACATATTCGGTGTGAGATGATGATGATGATGATGAGACGAGATATGTGTTTTTGTTGCAGGAGGAGCATGTGGGTATGGGAATTTGTATAGCCAGGGTTATGGGACTAACACTGCAGCCCTGAGCACAACACTCTTCAACGAGGGATGGAGCTGCGGAGCTTGTTACCAATTGAGGTGCAACAACCACCCCGAATGGTGCCTCCCCCATACCATCACTGTGACCGCCACCAACTTCTGTCCGCCTAACAACGCCCTCGCCAATGACAATGGGGGCTGGTGCAATCCTCCTCTCCAACATTTTGATTTGGCTGAGCCTGCTTTCTTGAAAATTGCAAAATATCGCGCTGGAATTGTTCCCGTACTCTATAGAAGGTAGGTAAAGTTCTCTAATTTTGCTGCCAATAAAGTCAATTAATTATTTGCCTAATGGTTTTAACTTTTACTTTACCTTAATTGTGATGTTAAATATTACATGCAGGGTTCCATGTGTGAAGAAAGGGGGCATTAGGTTCACCATCAATGGGCATTCCTACTTCAATCTGGTGTTGATAACCAATGTTGGCGGTGCAGGAGATGTGCATGCAGTAGCAATAAAGGGGTCTAAGACCGGTTGGGAAAGCATGTCGAGGAATTGGGGCCAAAATTGGCAGAGCAACTCGTACCTTAATGGCCAAAGCCTTTCTTTCCGAGTGACATCCAGCGACGGAAAGACCATCACCAGCTACAACCTTGTTCCCGCTGGTTGGCAGTTTGGACAAACATTTGAAGGAGGAGCTCAGTTCTAGGGAAACAACGTCAAGGATTGTTGTCTAATTGCCTGCTGTAGAAGTAAAATATGATGATGCACAGCGTTCACCAGCAACGCTTAATTTTACTCGAATAGGAGTCTCTACTAATGTATGCGCCTCAGAATGTTTAGAGAGAAATAAATTTCAAGCTTAATTTGTTTTCTCTTTTTCCACTGCTTTTGGCTTTGTAGGCAGTAGTAATCCATCATCCATTGTCCAATATATCATTTTGAACAGATTTCATCTGTTCGCATCTATAAGAAATGATAAAATACACAAAACAGCAACAGGAGAAGAGTACGTACGTGTTTGTGTGTTGTTTTCAAGCACATTTTGGACCAAAGTACTGCATACCCCCACTTCTTTTATTATAGTACTCCCATTTATGTAGAAACTAATTTCTAGTCCAACAAAGTCGCAAAACTATTTTTGAACAAAGCAATGCTCTTCAACAAAATGCAGCACTCCTATAAACTCCACTGATATATCATATACACATATATGAGGCAAGGTAGCAAGATGATAGACATCTTCAAATGATTTCCAGAAAATTAAATTTTCCACCCAAAAAATAAAAATAAAAATGTGTATATATATATCTGAAAAACCTTCAAATCATCGAGAACACATTCACATCCAACTCGTTCACAAATTTGAACAAGTTAACATGCATGGTGCCCATGATAAAGAACTGACCTATACGTACAGGAGTATCTGGAAAGCCTACTACTGAACTCTAATAGTTTAGCAAGGAATATTTCACTCTCAAAACAATTTTCCCTTTCTCCACACCAAGCTTTCCTCCTGTAACCAACCAATGACCCGGAGCATCTTGTGGACCCTTACTCATGGCAGACATGTCAACGGATTTCGCTAACTTGTTTCCCACTAGTGTTTCCCCTGAACCCGAACTTGAGTCACCACTGTTGTTTCCAGTAGCAGCCGATTTTTTCAACTTGTCATTCGGCTTGTGGTCCCACAATGATCTTCTTATCGTACAGCCTGGTAGCCTTGAAAATAAAAGCTTCATATACAAGACATTTCTTGAACCAAAATCCCACACCCCAAGCTGAGCTCCAGTGACTATGTACACACCAGATTGATCGCCTATAAAGGTTTCGGGGCACTCAATTGGTGCAGTGCTCACATGAGAAAAATTCTTCCATTTCACCGGCTCAAACCATCTGCTATCTTGCTCCTCAGGACCCTGCCATTTAGGAGCACCGATTGCAACATGAGTGTCCCAGTATGGCTGAAGGATCTTTGGAAGGTATGCAAGGTGTTGAAGATGAACACTTAAACGGTTCTGCTTGGATCCTTCGAGACATAAACGCATGCCGGTCACGGGTTTGCGCCCAACTGAAACCTGCAGTCAGATTTAGCTAAAATATTATAGACAAATCAATTAGATGATTAGTATTATCAATTATACACTTGTTTTTTACATTTTCATTTAAGATGAACAAAACATAAATTTAAAAACAAAAACAAAAAAACTTAAGCTTATGTGTTGAAGCATGAGCACTCTTCAAGTTGACAGGTGAACAAAACCACATTATTTAGGGTATCCAATATAGTTCGTTTTCCGAGCATCAAAAAAATTATAAGATAATTGATTAATAAGTAATATCATCTGATGTCTTTCCTTTCAGCCATCAATTCTACAAGCTACATTCTGGTTATTCTATGAAAACTATGTTAAAAGTAAATTTGTGCAACTACTGGAACACGGAAGATGATCAGGGACTAATAGTAACCCTCCCCCTTCTCTTCATTCAATCAAAAAAGTTCAGTTTATCCTCTTAATCTTTAAGAATTTTAATTGAAACCATGTACATATTATGGTTTGGCCGCTTCCAATTGTATCCAAGATTTATTATTTCCTTTGTCATCTGTCACTATTTAGTAATTTTTCTTAATAATTGCAAGCATTTAAAGTTTTCATCTGACAACTTGCTTTGTGCCATCCAAAGGAATGAACCAAGATCTGTCTCTGACATTGATAAATCAGAATGATAGTAGATCTAAGAGTAAGAATATGCGTAGAAGTACCAATATGACACAATCAGAAGGTATGGTTACGGTCAACAATAATGCGAATATGTGGTAAATTTTTCAAAAGCTCAACACACACCCCGACCCCTTAAGAATTAGTTGAATGAATGGATCCAAACAAAATTTCAATAGGAGTTGGACAAAAACATTTATGGCTCAAGGTTATGCAGAAGGATGTGATTGCTTCGACTAACTTGAACATTTTAAACTACAAACCAAGTAACTTTGGCATAAGGCTCGTTTGGCTACTTCATTTTATAACACAAGGCTAGAAGCACAAACACTTCTAGATGGCCAATGTATCATGTCCGACTTGTTCAGGACACTGCCACTCACAAATGACACTCGTGGAGTCCAGTTTTCACCATGACAGTAACATGTTCACAAAGACACAGAAACGTACTTGCTCTTGGCTGATGTAAAGTTTCTGCCCCATCATGCTGAACTGCAAAGATGGGCAGACAGGTTCCTTTCTTTGATAACCAGGAGGCCTATCCTGTATGGGAGCCCATATCCGAGGGACCTGAAACTCTAAGAAATATCGCAGCTCCTCGATCTGAGGTTTGTCTGGGAACATTTACACGAGAATAATTTACATGTCAGCCAATTAGAAGAAAACGTTACATTATCAATGGTCGCATTGCTGCTGATATATATGGAAACATTAGTGCAGATGAAGTTACAGTGTCTTACACTCGAGATAGAGATCTATAGCCCGAGCCAAATGCTCCTTTCCAGTCACCCCTTCAAGAAGATGTGTGATAGGGAAGAATGACATCTCAATGACATCGGGCGAGGACCGTACGGTTCTTGCCCATTGAGTATGACTTTGTTCCAGATCATCTCCTCCCCTTCGTCTGAAAATGACTGTAACATCCTGCATCAAAAATAGTAAACGAAATTTCTGGCTTGAAAGTTGTGTAATGAATTAACATATAGCCAGTAAAGTAAGGCTGCATTCAATTAACAAGTAAGAATAAAGCACTCATGACACAAGAAATAGTGTTTTTTCTGTTATTCATGCACAAACCACAGTCCAACCATCATAATGGAAAATGAAAAAGTAAAAGATAAATCTGCAAGCGCATACATCGGAATTATTTTAAAGGACAAATCCTGAATCTAATGAGAAATTTCAACCAATAAGAAATTGTATTTGACCAACTGTACTAAACACCTCCTAAAGGAGCGTCAAAAGCAAATCTTCCACTGTCATGCCTTTCATATTTGCCGAAATTCAACTCTAGGTTGAATGTAATCATTATAAAGTAATCTAAAGTTGCTTTTGTTTTATTTTGACAAAGGATGTACAAACTACAAACACTGAATGATCTTGTGGTGATGGAAATTTATTACCACATCAGTCACATTACTAGGTATCTGTTGCTTTTAAGATAACAAGCAGAGAAAGTTAAAAAAAGGTTCAACTATGTGCCTCATATAACAATTGCACCACAAGATACAGATTTAATCCGGGAGGGAAAAAAAGAAGAAGAAATCAACAATAAGTTTCCCAATCTAGTTTTATAATACTCGATCTAAGATGCAACACATGCAGTGGAGACGTTGAAACACATCCCAATATCCATTGCGATTATCCACACTGTAGATATCAAAATAGATTTGAAACTTAATTGACTGCTGTTTTGAGAATATATGAAATCCTGATGGATGTTTTGAAGGAAATAAGTCTTCAAGCCAAGGGAGTTTCAAGATTCAATATTACCATAATTGATAACAAAAAAACTAAAATGGTGATATAGGTTTTAGAAGTGAGGAATGCTGTAAGAGTGACTGTTCAAGCATCATCACCAGCAATTAAGATGCCAACCTAGTTGTAGATGTCTAGTCCAACCCTGACGTCACAGCACAAATAGCATCATTTCATAACTTACTTCTTTACCTTTCCTAGACTGCCTTTATTTTTTCCTGTCCATTTTTCCTGAGGTGTACCCTGGCATTCATCCTAGAGTGGCGCTATGATAAGAAACCAATTTATTAATTTCACATATCTGAAGCTTTCACGATAAACTCCTAAAAAACCGAATCAAGCCCCTTTCATGGGAAGTCCTAAAAAAATTCGGTCATGGATTTTCATGAACAAGATCATGTATTAAGAACATAAGGTTATTAACAAAAAAATGATGGAAAATATAAAGCAGAAAGTAGCCCATACTTCTTTCCCATTCCCGATGAGAGAAGTTGCTGTACTGGGCTGAGGATGTACCCCTTGGCTGTTGTATAAAGAAGGGTCAACTCCCTGCAAAATTCATAAAGGAACCAACACGAGTGAGAGAGAGAGAGAGAGAGAGGATTAGTCAACAATCACAGACACAAGGCAAATGCAGGAGAAATTTTGAGAGAGAAAATTCTATAAAAACAAAGAAGAAGTATAGCGGAACTAGCCTTGTCCTTGTATTTCAATAGACCTGAAGTCGTATGGTTTTCTCTGGTAGAGAACCTCTGATTTCCAATATCCTGAACATAATTTTTTATCTCTACCTTTGATAAAGGTGATGACTGGTGCTGTTTGACATAAATCACATCTTTACCCCCAATAGTAACTGATACTATAATATGTGTCCCAAAGTTCTCAATAAAACTGTTCCAGGAGAGAGAAAAGAAACAAAGCCAGAACACCAATTAGAGAAAATTTAAAACTCTAGTGAACTTGCCGATAAATAACTGGGAGATTCTTACCTTGCTAAGGCTGGTGGGTCCCACGATGCTGGGACAGCCCGTATGACATTTTCTTGCAACACGAATTGGGACTTTACGAGTTGAACCTTAGCAAGTGGAATGAAAAAACCATCCAAACAAAGGGTCCTTGTTGCAGCAGCATCAATATCCTTACAGCTAGTGAAATTAAATGCAGCATTGAAGCAACCCACAGGGACATTCTCCGATAGATTAGCTTTTTTATTAAAGTACTCCACCATCTGCGGTCAATGATCAGGATAAGTAATTAAAACAACTAGCATTAGAAGGCATCAACATTATCCTTAAGGTATGATAGCCCTCGTGAGTTCACCTAATAACCATTTATTAGCCATATTAATGAATTAGAAATTAATGTACTCAAACTTCAAAGGTACCCGCTACCCAAACGGTATCACATTATTAAGATATTGTTGTACAAAAATATGTGCAATTACTTCAATAATATTCTTAAATGCCATGGAAAATTGTTTGAATAAAATTTTGTAGAAACTGCTACTTTCTGCTATCAAACCATTTCCACACTACTCATGTGGAAACTTCTAAGGTTCAAAGTTCTTTTTCCAGAGTATCATGTACCTTTTATTTTCCTTGAGAGCTTCTGGATTGCTATATTTTACGGGATTCTGCATTTGCTTTGTTTATAACAAAAACTGATTTCAAATTTGCCTGCTTCTTTCTATTACTCATTTTGATTCTAGTTAAATCTTTTTAGTGCCTTTCATTGGTATTTATATTATTCTAGATAACTATGATTAGTCTTATATAGTGTTAAATACTAGCTCTGTCCCATTTTCAAGTTACCAGGGTTTTTTTCTGGTGTATCTCGGCACAAACTTTGCACATGCGGAAGCAATCATGCACATTACATTTTCAACGTATAAATACACTGTAACTACAATGCGTAAATGTGTTATTGGCAAATCTTAAAATCTGTGCAGTAATACACTAGAAAAACCTAGTACTTGAACAAGGAGAGAAAGCGTAACTTGAGACAAGTAAAGAGAAAGATCCAAATCTTTGGACTCTGATGACACCGCGTTATAATTTTAAAAGAAATTTTATCCAAACTCTTAATACGGTAATACCAACACGGCAACACCTCATTAACACATCAATGTCAAAAGACATGTTTTCATTTACTGAGAAGTAGCAACTGCAATAAATTTGGATCCTGCGATATTAGTAAATCAATGCTAATTTTGGTTATAAGTATCTATTTTACCTTCTAAGATACAATGTTCAACTATGTAAATCCAAACCCAGGAATTTTGCATCATACAACTCGCATTGGAAATGTTTATATTGAAAATTCTCAAAACAATCAAAGGCAGGTGGAAAAGCTTTAAACAATATAATCTATACATATCTTTCCAGAAGACTACCATACGAATATAGTTGATATTCCTACGCTCATATTAATTACAAAATCAAGGAGTCAAAGCATGGCACAATGGCTGCAATAGCCCATGAGAAGTCAAGTATAA
The DNA here is from genome assembly GCA_034770075.1 of Aralia elata. NCBI lineage: Eukaryota > Viridiplantae > Streptophyta > Magnoliopsida > Apiales > Araliaceae > Aralia > Aralia elata. The sequence continues at coordinate 523,708 of CM068379.1, read as the reverse complement.
GGTTGTGTGACCACCCAAACAAGAAACAAGCAAGCTACGTTTACCTCACACTAGTTATATCAATTCATGATTTGTATCTAAACTTCACAAGCTTGAGATAATTGGGAAGCCGCAATGGAACTTATTTACTATAATTCATTAATTTCAACACCGAAACTCAACTTAATAAAAAAAAAAAAAATCAGTTTGAAATTAGAAGTTGCAACAAGAAATTTAGGAGCCTATTGAGCTGTCTTTGCCATTGTTTAGCCCTCACTTTGCAAGCAAGAAGCTTGAAACATAAACGCAAAAATATGGTCGACTAAATAAGCTAATTACAATGATGTTATTTTGTTCCCCTTGTAGAAACGTAAGGCTTACACAAAAACTATGAAAAGCCATATTAAACAATGCTGTCCTAGTTAACTTACAAATGCACACAATCAACTTAAGGCTATATATTAATTTTATTTTTTGATCGATACTTGAGGCCAATATTAAAAATAGAAAAAGAAAAAAGAACAGTGGAAGTAAAATGCATTATTTCATTTATCTACTAGAATGATTTCCATTTTTGAAGTAGCATAAAACATAAATATCCAACAAGCCTATAAGCTGATAAACATAATTGAGTAAAGAAAATTAAAGAATTACAAGAGCATACCTCAAAATAATTGCAAACACCAGAACCATCACGGCCAATCGTCTCCTGAGAGTTGTGTACATCTTTTGAAACATTGGGCACAAGAAGACCGTCATACAAGAACAGATCCCTGGTATGCTCTTCATCAATTTCCACAATCCTCGACCCTACCACTCCCTTGCAATACAGCAACCTGGTGTCAAAATTTACATCAAATCCCCTACCTAGGGCCTGAACTGAATTCGTGGCTGTATGCGAAGCTGCTGCATTTTCCGCCATTTCATCACCTCCACAAAATTACTTGAAACCCACCAATCCAAATTTGGTTTCAAAGAATACCCAATATTGTATATAATAAGCAAAGTCAAAAACCCAATCTGTTAGGGTTGAGAACCAGAATTTACCTCAAAATATTACTCAAAAACTATATATATATATAAAAAAAAAAATCGTTGCTTTAATAGAGTAGAAAAAAATTAGCTTCTATAAACCAGTGAGGAACATAATTTAAAAATAGAGCACAAATCTACTAATATCCATCTCCAATTTGTTGACTGGTAGGGTTGACTCATAGATAATACCAATACAGATTGATAAGTATCCAATGTCCCCCTTCACCGTATATCCACCGGATCTTAATGATTCTTGAATCATCCATCCGAATGGATTTCCAAAGCCCCTTCCCTGCTGCTCTTTCTCTCTCCTCTAATAAAACTCACGTACACGCACGCACGCACTACCTTCTAATTATCTCCCTCTCTCCCTCTCTCTCTCTCTCTCTGTCTCCAAACTCCAGTGTAATATACTACTACTACTTTCTCTCTCTACAATCTTACTACTACCACCACCACAAAGTCTATATTCGACGGTGGTTTGTCCAAAGAAAATGTTTGACTCTTCAGTCTTCTTTCGTTAATTTACTTTATTTTTTTTCTTTCTGCCAAAATATTGTATTGTATTTGTATGATATGTATCGGCGGTGCTTTCAAGAGGCGTATGTAATGTGGTTAATACTCCCTCCGTCCCCAAAATAGTCTCAAGTCAAAATTTACATACATAATTTATTCTTATTTTATATTTATTTTTAAAATAATAATTTTTTAAAATTTAATAATAATGAATTATAATGACAATTTAAAAAAAAATTATGTTATTCATATATTACTACTACTAATAATAAAATAAAATAAAAACTCTTTGTATTGGACAATATTTTTATAAACGGGATTTTTTATTATTATTATTAATGAAATTCAGAAATAGAATTGGAGAAGTACGAGTTTTGTGCCGTAGACTTTTGAACCGTCTTCATTTCAAAGGCTATGGCTATGGCTATCCGAGAAGAAATGAGCATTTCTGTTGATGTCGACATTATTGACTTGGTAATTTAATTTAATTTAATTTAATTTAATTTACGTGAAGGGAGTTCAATGGGATACATTACACTTGCAGCATCATAGAATAGTTGAGCAAACATGTAAATTCATCAACCATCACTAATTAATTAATTAATTAATTAATTACTACTAATAATTAATCCAGTATATATATATACACACACACACACTATAGAGGATCATATCTAACGCAACGCGGGAGGAGCAAGCAAGCAAGCAACAACAATTATAAGAGATTCTTTCTTAGTTATACCTTGATAAATTTTATGAGATTGATTAGTCACAATCCCGGCAAAGGAGCTTTGCGTAGCTATACGTGACCTACTAACGACTGGCGATAGCGATGATAAGGTACTGCTGGTTATACATCTTCACCGCCCATCACTTTACGTTACAAGCAGCGATTACCAAGACAAAAAGAAATTTTGTGTAATGATAGATACTGATGTTTAAGAGAAATGCTTTAAAAAAATAAATATAACTTTTTGTTATATTTAAGGCCCTTTTTTTTGTTTGGAAAATGATATACATGTTAACAAATATTTGGCAAATTTAGACTTGAAAGTGTATATTATAAGATATAAAAAAATTAAAGTGAATCCCTTTTTAATTCTTACGCCGCAATCATGATTGGACCGAAAATTTTCGCAATATCTCCTTTTGTTTTTGTGAAAAATCAACTTATTTTGGACAAAATGAGAAAGGTTACAAACAACGAGTATGTGTAGCTCGTATTTTTACATACTAGGTAATAAATTAATAAGGTTACCATATATATGTTCATTATTTATTTTTAAGAAAGAACGAGTTATTTTTGCATCCTACCATCCACGTTTACAAGAGATCAGTTACACGTTAGAATGGAGGATGGGGGATATGGGAATGCCCACTGCGTGAGAGGTGCCTCCCAGAAAGATTTCCTATGAATCTTGAGAGGTGCCTCCCAGAAAGATTTCCTATGAATCTTTATAGGGTATACAAGTTATTGGATCCTTTTTCACGTTCGAGAATCCCCTCCCCTTTCCACTCCGTCCCGAAGGTAACTAGAACCAATTTAGTCACGTTTTCATGTTCCAATTGAACACTTATTTGGTCAGGATCACACATACGCAAGCATATTATTTATCCATTGTAACACATCAGGATCTGAAACTTCTCCACAAGCTAATGGGATCAACATAACACAAAAAAGACTAGTTGCGAGGGTTTATGCAAGAGGATGAATCTTAAAAACACTCTCTTAGTCCTGACAATTTACCGGCTTAGTTTTTTGTGGAAAATACAAAAATGTACATTGTGGAAAAAGTTACAGACAACCTATACCTTAATCATATCACACACAAGCATGCACAACAGGAAAAGCAACTCACATGGTGGAGAAACCAAAAGATTACATAAAAGTTGTAAGCAGTCAAATACAGATATATTTAGGGATCAAACGTTTCTGAGATTCCCCCACCATCTTAATTGCCAGTCGACATTGCAACTATCTGTTGACTACGGGGTAAGTAGCCAATTGATAAGATGACACATATTTGCGATGAGTGTCTAAGCCCTATAGTTTTAGCAAACAATTCCTCCAATTTTCAAAGAACTGCAATTCAAGGCTAAAATATATCGCACCATAATAGGAAACTCTGTAGAGAGCTAATAAACGAGAAATTGCAGCCAACTCAACAGCAAAAAAATTGACCAACGTGAACAAATGCTTCACTAGGAAAGACAGTAAACTGCATTGTTTTAATGTATTTCCAGGAAAAGACAACATCATGTGCCTCCTTTACAATAAGGTCAACTAGAAAGTATCACTATATCCTATTTATTTGCCAAATGAGCTTCTCCACTAGCATGGTTTCTATTTAGTAATTGCATTCTTCGCCGATCATCATTAATTCAGGTTTTCAATCATAAGCTCATTTAATATATATATATATATATCCCCCTATTGCAGCCTTCTTTTCTTATAACAAAAAAGAAACTTGTAAAAATTACCCGCTCATTTGTGAGTTCCTAGTCTTCTTTGCAGCAAAAAGTTGGCGAAGGAAAGCAAATTTCCCTCTGCTGCGTGCAGACAACACATTTATGGTGCCATTACTTGTAGTCTCCGCTGCCTCAACAGTGTCATGTTCCGATAATGATGGCGAGGGCGGTGGGAGAGTGAAGAGGAACTCATTGAGCATGCGAATAATCTGGCTAAAGCTAGGTCGCATATTAGGATCCTCCACCCAGCATGACTGAACAATGAATGCCAGATCAGGGGAAATGTCCTCTGGAAGACTGGGCCTCTCTTGCTGCATTCTCAGGTGACAAATGCGAAGTTAGTAGCAACAATAAGATGCTGAACAAATTTTGAAAAGAAAAGAAAAACAATGCTGGTCATATATCTTCAAAGAAAAATTATTCCAAGGATGGTCCTCCAATTACATATGGATCAGAACCAATAGCCCAATGTTTTTTCAAGCCATAATTACTAACAGTTTTCCTTGAAAAAGGTTCAAAAAAATATAAAATTCAAGATAATATTTAGAGGCAACTAATGCATATAGTTTCTGAGTCGCAACATGTCTTATGGCGATTTATCAAGACGTAGTGCCATGTAGACATTAGATCACCTCATATCAACAGGCAGCAAGGAAAAAAACAAAATCCAATACAAGCTGTAAATTGATTAAGGGGTCTAGCGTTAGTAGACATTGTTTATATAGATGTTTTTCACATTTATTACTCCGATGACACATTTCAGAGATACATACACCTATTTAGAAGAAATATCATAGAAGGTTTCTTTGGCACCTTAAATGCAGCAGCATATGCAGCTTGCAAGTTGGACATGCCTTCAAATGGCATGCGGTTAGTCAGTAGCTCCCATAAGACAATACCAAAGCTGTAGACATCAACCTTGTTATTGTAATGCTTCTTCTCCCCCTGACGCAATGTCACAGTGCTATACAACTGCAAAGTTACATACAGTGTTGGTGAATATATATGACAAGAAAACGTGCACATCATGAGCACAATTAAGGGCACTTCTAATGCTGGATGAGTGGATGATAACAAAGTAAATACACCAAACAGCAGCACATGATCACAGAAAGAAGAATTCAACTAAAGTCGATAAGAACTTAGAATTGCTAACAGCCAAGAAACAGATTGTGTTATTGCTGGATGATATGTAGAATCAACAGCATTAAGACTCAGTTATTTGCAACCATTGCTGCAGAACTGCTAAAACCCTCTCTTCTATCAATTTAAAATCATGTAAGAGTGAGGACACGATACGGCAAGAGGTCCCCCTACAAACAAGCACCAATTATTCATATCGTGGGCCTCCAGAATACCAAAATCCCTACCTATCAGCTTGTGGTGGCAGCATCATGGTTGTCCTGTGAGTTTTGAACATATTAAGATTCTCTTTTGCGACTGGCGGGGGAGGAGGGGAATGACATCTATGCACCTTTATGCTCAGTCTACTAAATAAGGCCAAGTAACTTGGTCCATCAGTAATGCTCAAAAGTAGATATAATTGAAATCAGTCAAAACGCATACTGTGAGCTGCTTCCGTGAATTCACAGATTACACAATACCCATCTGAAAATGTACGATGATATACTAACCAACTTCACACTTTGATCCAACCAACTGTAATTATGTTTCCAGGTGATATACATGCTACCATAAGATTCAACAGAGGTAGCTGACATATGAAGTATCACTATTCAGAAGTAAAGCATATTCAGGAAGCTGATGGATACATATAGTTGTTTTACACTATGCTAAAAAGCACAAAAAAAGTAAGAAAGCTAGTGTTAAAAAGAAAATTAGGAACTTATATGACAATGCAATCATACCAAGAAAATCGTTGAATATAACGATATACTAGTCTACCCACTTTTTTTGCATTTATTTTAATAATTTTATGTCAATTATGTGTTCTGATATTTTTGAGGAGAGAGTGAATGTAGCTAGAAGGATTTATGGGTAGTTACTAGTTAGTAGAGTAAGGCTATATCCTTTTCTTTTTTTCTTGAAGAGCGAGAAAGGCTATATCTACGCTCACAAAAAATGTGACTGTAACTTCAAAAAAAGGCAACGCCAAACCCGTAGTTGCACTTAGTCACTAGTAATGGATATGGGCGTTTCTTATTTATTACAAATCAACTTAAAACTCAATGTGTATATATAAATGATCAAGATCTGCTCTCAACCTTCGGATAGAATGAAGATGAATGCTCTTACACTTGCTCTTCTCTAGTTACTACTTGGAGTTGGCTTCAAATAGACCTATGGACTACGAAATTGTGCACACACTCCTAATCCTAGAAGTATGGTGGTCATAAAATGCAATAACAGACTGAATGAAGAGGATTTAATTTTCACTGTTTAGCTCAATAAAAAATGGCTGTCAGATATAGATGAAGATGCTCGAATTGCAGATACAAGATATGGCACAAACCTCCGGTGCCATCCAACGGTATGTTCCAGTTTCTGCAGTCATCATCTCTGTCACGGTTTCTTCCCTTGCAAGACCAAAATCTGCAAGCTTTACAGATTTCTGATTGGCCGTAAGCAACAAATTATCTGCATCAAGTTTTCATATATTTGAAGAGGATGGAGAGAAATATATTGAATTACAAACTTTATGAGGCAAAATGATATAGTGGTGCACATACTCAGTTGTCTCAATCAAATTTAATCAAATACATTGAAGAACAGAACTACAACTAAATAAATAATAAAGAAAACTTTTACAATTTAAAATCTAGTTTAAGAGGGGGGGGGATGTAAAGTTCTGTTGTACAGAATTTTGTAATTGTTTCACAATAGACAGAATAAGAAGACAACAAAAAGAATACAAATGACCAAAGTAGCTATATGCTACCTGGTTTTAGATCTCTGTGTATAATCCCATTGGCATGTAGACAATCTAGGGCTCGAGCAATGTCAATAGCAAAACTTATAGCCGTATGAAGGTCTAATTGATTTGGACGAATACTGACTAAATACTTCCGCAGTGACATCCCTGGTAAGAGCTCTGTAACTATCACCATCAAAGGATCCTTACAAGCTCCAATAAACTGCAAAAACGATAAAGCAATTATGCTCAATGCAATGCAAACAAAAATGAGAAAAAGAAAAGCATAAATAGAAGAAAATGGAATATGGGTGTGAAACTTGCAAGGATGGAATGGGCTGATGGCAAGCTGAACAACAACAGATGCAAATGAATCTCAAAGTCCAATACCTAAGTCAATAAAAATGTACGAATGTGCACTAAACTAAGGCACTTACCTAAACATGTATCTTGAGTTTTACAACTAAGTGAAATTAAAATAGAAGGAGCTTGAATTCAACCAAGAAACTCACCTTCACAAGATTCTCATGTTTTACTCTTGACATCATATTAACTTCCCGAGCAAAACGACTTTCAAGAGCATCTTTTTCTTCAGAATTGCTACCACGGTTGAGAACTTTGATGGCAACGATTTGATTTCCATACCTGAGAATATGATTTTAAGACACCTACTTAATTAGGGCATAATTTGCCACAGGCACCTCAATTTGATACTCTAGTTTATTTGCTGGCACAGGAATATAAGTATGTGACTAAAAGAGAGATAACCAAAACTCTGGGATGCACAATTGCATTTCAACCTCATTCTTGAATAATTTCAGCTACTTAACATGTCTCTTTCACAGAACAAAATAATTACAGAATCTAGGGTTGCAAATATTAACTTGAGTCCATATATGCCGGAGATAACAGTATTCCCATGTTATCTGTAACTTGCATATACGATAAGACAAATTTTTGGCTTCTTTTTTTCTTATAATTTAATTTGGGGGAAAATGTAAGAAGATACTGTAGAAACAACAATGTACAATCTGCATAAGAAATAATTAGTTGATTGCCTCTGGAACAAGCTTATGAGTTGAGTATATGCTCACCTTCCTTCATAAACTTTTCCATGAGCTCCCTCGCCAATTTTTGATCCTATAAACAACAATTTCGGGTCAACCAGCACTCTCTCATCAATAACTGAATCCGAGGCAGTGATCGATCCATTTTGTGAGACGAATTTGGAGTTCCCCTCGACCGACTTCCTCGAGTTGAATTTTTCATACTCTCCGACCCCGTCTTCTCCTGCTCCTGCTCCTCCTTTGTTCTTCTCACTGCAACTCATGTTCCCACTTCAAATTAAACCCGAATGCCTCATTTTTTTTCAACCTAACCTCTCTGTGCTTACAATATTTACAAGATAACCATATTTCCCGATTCGATATAGGTCAACAACATTACTTGCAATTCAGTACTAACTTCTCAAATAAGCAAACAGAAATTCTCAATTGGTGCAAGTATCGCAAATTACCATGTAATAGAAGCCAAGCAAACTTCTTTTTTACTGTACTGTATGACACACACCAAAGACAAAAAAATTCTTACCAAAAAGAGTAGGAGTAGGAGTAGGAATTTGGAGTAAGTTGAGTGAGAGCTAAAACATGAAAGAAAGAAAGAAAGAAATTTAAAACTTGAAGTTGAAGCCTCGTTTACCGTGCAGCTGAAAAAGTGAAAACCCTAAAACGAAGAAAAGAGAGAAAAGGGCTCAAGGAAAACTTACAGTTGCAGCTAGTGAGTGTGTGTAATTATATATGGAAGTATTTAGGTGTGTGTAATAGATATTATGGGAAAAGGGAAATCAGGAAAAAAAATAAGAAAAGGGTAAAGTGTAGTGGTGCTTTTAATTAAGATGGTAAGCTTAGTGGTTGAAGCTCGCTCTCTATGACTATCTTCTTATCTATAAAGAAACAAGTCCTAACGACTCTCTCTTGGTCTCCTACGGAGGGGCGGTGGCGTTCCGGTGAAGATATTCCGACCGACCTAGCGAGCGAGTACGCATCTGTTCCGGTGTGGGTGCGTTTTTTTTTTCTCCTTTCTTCTTTTTCTTTTTCTTTAAAAAAGTGGGAAAAGGGGATAAAATAAGAGAAGGTAGTAAAGTAGTGTACTGGTAATAGAAAGGAGGGACTAATGGGAGAGGAACACGTGGAGAGCACATAAGGAATGGGGTAGGCTTCAAAGTCCACAGCATTAGCATCACCGATTTGGACGTTCTTGGTGCAGGATGCTTCGACTAGACTACGGACAAACTAATCCTCCTCCTACTACTCCTCCTCTTCTCGGCTTTAGACTAGACGTACGTGGCTCAGCCTCAGCTTCGCCGTCGCCTTTGACGTGTCCCTCCTAATTTCCCCTCGTGCTCAAAATTAAATAAATGTCCCCCGTGCAACCAACCGTACGTTGCCAAAACCAAATCATTAATCATGTTGAATATATATATATATATATATATATATATATATATATATATATTGCATTTCAAGATCATACCTTTTAAATGAATACCAAGCATATTCTTTTTAATGACGGACCAGGGGACGATTTGGTCTGTCGCCATAAGTCCGGTCCGCCGTTATAACTTTTAGCGACGAGTCCGTCGCTATATGGGGTCTGTCGCTAAAGCTTAGCGACGGACCGGACCTATGGCGACGGACTAATTCGTCGCTAAAGGGAGTATGTTTGGTATGTTATTTAAGAGAATATGTTCTTGATCCGTTCTCTCTCTCTCTATATATATATATATATATAAATGATCTATTTGTTATGAATTCTTATTTAGTATACACTATCTATACCATTAAAAATAAAAAAGAACGACCATGATTAAAAATTGAAAATCGACGTCCACGACTATTAGTAATAGATGGTAAAAAAAATACTTAGAATCCACTACTAATAGTAGCAGACCCTAATCAGAATAAATTTTACTTTACCAATAAATATTTAGACTTTATTAATCAGAATTTAGATTTTATTAACCATGGTTCAGGGTTTATTAACTAGGGTCTGGTTAATAAACCATAACCTAGTTAATAAACCATAAATCCTAGTTAATAAACCTTAAACCCTAATTTATAAATCTTAAATCGTGGTTAATAAACCCTAAACATTTATTGGTAAAACCAAACTCATTTTGATTAGGGGTAGACGCTACTAATCCGCTACTATTAGTAGCGGACGGTAAAGTCAAACTCATTCTGATTAGGGGCGGACGCTATTAATCCACCACAATTAGTAGCGGACGCTAAGTGTTTTTTCTTATCGTCGGCTACTAATAATAGCGGACATCGATTTTCAATTTCTAATCCTAACTGTTCCTTCTTATATATATATGTGTGTGTGTGTGTGTGTGTGTGGTAATAATCCATTACATGTATCTGCTATGGATCCTTATGGGGTATACACCATTTATATCATTGAAAACAAAAAGGAACAATTAAGATTAGAAATTGAAAATCGACGCTACTAATAGTTGCGAACGATCGATTAGAATAAGGGTTTGAGTTTATTCTAGGATTTAGGATTTATAAACTAGGTTTATTAACTAGGGCATTGGGTTTATTAATTAGAGATTAATAATATTAATAAACCTTAAACCTAGTTAAAAAGAAGTTAATAAACCCTAAACCCAAGAAATAAAGTCAAACCTTTATTTTGATCGACGTCCGCTACTAATAGTAGCAATCGAATGTCGATTTTCAGTTTATAATCAAGCAAGAACAAACAATCATTCATCGGAGGAAGCGTGGATTGTTTTCCAGTCAGGCAGATAGGTGCTCCTTTAAGACCATTGATTGTGTGTCGCCCCCAAATTCGGGTCTCAAACACCCGAATTTGGTCATCACGATCCAATACAAACATCCACCTCCAAACAACATACAATAACTAAGTGCGGAATATAATAAACATATGTTGTTCATTTAAAAGGTGTTACTAGTCCCAAGATTCGATAACCTTAATACAAAAATACAAATATACCCTAATACAGTACCTTAGGGTTTAAATAACAATAGAAGTTTATTAACTATGCTTCGATCAAAATACAGACATTAAAAGACTAATACTTCATCTTTTCCTTGCCCTTGTCTTTTCCTGAGGTCTCGGGCTTAACTGCAATAAGGTTCATGATATAGCAAGGGTGAGCAACTAGTTTGCTCAGCAAGTTTAAATAACAGCAAGAAAAGATATATATCATGAAGAACGGAAGGTAAATAGAGGAATTCAACAATATGAATATCGGAAGCAAGAATAATAATTGCTCTTAAAACGAATGCTAGTCTAGTAGACTTTGAACAATAAACGTCCAAAGGAGTCAATAGCTAGTTAACCCTTTGGTTACTGCCTCAGAAATAAGTACTCGAGGGGATCAGCCTCTAGCACCCGATGTGTATGCATAACATTTAATTTCTGTTCTTTGTATCTTATATTACGATGCGTGGGGTACTCCCCTATATTTGTAGGGGTGTTCATATAGTCCAAGATTCCGCGCCTTAAGATGGCTTGGAAAGCTTTTAAAAATCTGTACCACAAATGTCTAGCCGGACAATGGCTAAGACTTAACTATGACAGTTGTGACGCCCCCAAAATAGGTCCACACAACCCATTTTGAGTCGCCAATAACATTCTACAAAATACAAATACGAATTTTCCCATTTACAACTAATATTTGTCGTGCAAAATACGACCACACACATACTGTGACTTCCATACAAATACCGTACCGTATGGTACCACAATATCCAAACCCAAATTATTACAATGCCGTAAAAAGACGGCAACACATGTTTAAAGTCTTCAGTACAGTTATTATTAAACTATTCCATCACTTGATGAGGACAACCACTAACTCGAACCATCACTCCACTCCCCGGCTAGTCCCAGCTACATTTTCCTTTCCTGAGAATGGGACAAAACTGAAAAGGGTGAGCTTAAATAGCCCAGTAAGAAATATCATGACTAAGATAATGAAGAATAAAAATTATCTTTAGTCTTCAACAATAATAAATCAGAGATTTAAAGATATTATAATTGTTCAACAACAACAATTGCAGCGGAACAAACAATCCATTAGAAGAGTCAAGTAGATTATAATATCTACCATCTTCTATAAATTAAAGGATCACCACCAATATTTTATCCCTGTAACACCAATCAACAATTCCTGTTTATGAACATCCAAATCAACAGTTTATATTCAACAGCCTCTCTTTGCACTACGTGCCAAAGATATTTATTTGTAACATCACCGGTCATGATCATGCCAAACGCCAGTTCATCTTTGCACTACGGCCAAAGAGAATTTTCACCATACGCCTTTGTTTGTAACACAAAAAGTCATGATTATACCAATACACAGTTTGGTCAAAATCATGTCACGCCAGTTCATCTTTGCACTACGGGCCAAAGAGAACTATCACCACAATTTAAGTATGAGGATGAGGATGATGACAATGATACAGTGAGATTAAGGATAAGAAAAACTTTATAATTTAATCAGTATCAAAGATTGACCAAATTGCCAACATGATAACTAAATTGTGGAGTCAAATTCAAGAATGATATTCAAGAAATTAGTTCATGCTTCAACTATAACGTATAGAAAGATTCAAGTGAAAAGATATTAGATGAAGCACAAACTATTAAGGATATTCTACTAATTTTCAGGGATTTTCTCCGTTTAAAAATAAGGTTTTGGAAACAAATAAGGATTTCTTATCATAAATGGAGAAATGTGAAAGAAAAAGATATCCCTTAAAGAGTACAAAAGAAATGATAAGTTATATGAGTATAACAGAATATATGAAACTGCAATGGATTTTCACCTGTCATGCGATAATTCGCGTAGACAGATTATTTCCACAACAGATTAATAAGTAATGAATACGACGGGTTATTCACCAGGTATGCGTCAATCCGCACGAACAGGTTATACCCACAGATTAATAAGGAATGAATACAGAAGGGTATTCACCAGGTACGACACTCGTACTTACAGGTTATTCCCATAGAATAATAAGGGTTGAATACAAAAGGATATTCACCAGGCATGCGTCATACCGCACGGCCAGGTTATCCCCACAAATTAATACCAAATGAATAACAACCTTTATGAGTATAATATCACTTACGAACATGAAAGAAAATGATATTATATATGAGTATGAAAGAAATGATATTCCCTACCTTCGTTAACTGGATGTTACTTTCTATGAAGTTTACTAACTTCGGATAATACTAGTATTCTCACAAATACTCACAATAGCCTAGCACACTAAGAGAACTTCAGAAATTTAGAGAGAGGGAGGAAGTATAAGCAATGAAGGTGTGAAAATTTCTTAAGCAAACTCTCCCTATTTATAGGAAAATTAAGGTGAGGGCATTTTGGTCTTTTCCCCACATTCTTTTAATATCATCCATCCATTTTTTCTTCCATTAATATCATCCATCCATTTTTTCTTCCATTAATATCATCCATCCATTTTTTCTTCCATTAATATCATCCATCCATTTTTTCTTCCATTAATATCATCCATCCATTTATTCAAAAAGATTAATCCATTATCAAAAGATAATTCCATTATCAAAAGATAATTCCATTTTTCTGTATTATTGTGTTAAATGTATTAATATCACAGATAGCATATACTCGCAATACTGACAACCAGATTATTCCCAGGGAAATAGGGGGCCTTCCATAAAAAATGGCGCGCAATTAAATAACCTCTTTCCTTGACAGAATTTCTAGACATTGTCGATAATGCTAAAATATCCTATCAAATGATATAAGTTACAGTGTCGTGACAAATAGTAAAATATATTATGCAGATGCTAATTAACAATTATTGAATCAAGATACTATGCAATTGCTACTTTATCAATTATTGAATCAATAATATAAAATACTGTGCAACATCGTGAGCTACTGTGGAATACCGTGTGCTACTGTGGAATAACGCGTTTTACTGTTCTTTTTATCACCGGGTATTTTAACAGTTATCGGTTAAAGTTTTGCCGCCAATTTCTATCACTTTCTATATCCGACAGTTAACCCGTTGTGGGGCCCACTATCATTGACAATATTGTCATTTCGGCGCCGTCGTACGGTACCGAATATAATATTCCCCGACAGAAAGAATATTTCTCGACAAAAGGAATATTCCCCGACATACTATTTATCAGATAATTTGCATATAACACCCTTAACTATCATTTATAACAATTAAGCACTTCACTATTTAGAAAAATAATCATAAAGAAAATAATAAATTTTTATTTCATAAATTCGGGGTCTTACAATCTCCCCTCCTTATGAAATTTCGTCCTCGAAATTGACGTACGTACCTGGCAATTCGAAAAGGTGAGGATACTTTGCTCTCATCTCGGATTCTAACTCCCAGGTCATTTCCTCAACATCATGGTTTCTCCATAAAACTTTAACTTGAGGTATAACCTTTGAGCGTAGAATCTGCTCCTTCTTATCCAAGACCTTGACAGGTATCTCTTCGTACGTCAAATCCTCTGCTATCTCGTCTGGTTCTAACTCAATAATGTGGTTTGGATCTTTCACATATTTACGTAGCATGGATATGTGAAAAACATTATGAACACGAGACATGCTTGGCGGTAAGGCGAGTCTGTAGGCCACAGTTCCTACTCGATCGAGGATTTCAAATGGACCGATAAATCGAGGGTTAAGCTTTCCTCTCTTTCCGAATCGCGTAACACCTTTCCACGGAGCAACACGTAAAAATACATGATCTCCGACATTGAATTCCTCGTCTCTTCGATGAAGATCAGCATAACTCTTTTGTCGATCTTGAGCCGTTTGTATACGTTGTCGGATCATTTGGATCTTTTCTGTAGTCATACGTATCAACTCGGGTCCCAACAATTTTGCCTCACCTACTTCATCCCAACATGCTGGAGATCGACACCTTCGTCCATACAACGCCTCGAAGGGAGCCATGCCTATACTTGCTTGATAACTGTTGTTGTAAGAGAATTCCACCAATGGCAAGTATTTGTCCCAACTTCCTTTGAAGTCTAGTACGCAGAGTCTTAATAGATCTTCGAGGGTTTGAATAGTCCTTTCCGATTGTCCGTCTGTCTGGGGATGGTATGCAGAACTGAATCGTAATTCAGTGCCCATAGCTTTTTGTAAATCATCCAAAATAGGCCTTTGAGATGTCAATAACGCACTCGTACTTGCATATGATCTTCTACTCAATGCATCAGCTACTACGTTCGCCTTTCCAGGATGGTACTGGATGGTATGATCGTAATCTTTCAGCAACTCGAGCCAACGCCGTTGTCGCATGTTGAGTTCCTTCTGGGTGAAGAAATATTTGAGACTTTTGTGGTCTGTATAGATCTCCACTTTCTCCCCATACAAGTAATGTCTCCAAATCTTCAACGCGAAAACAACTGCTGCCAACTCTAGATCATGAGTAGGATAATTCCTCTCATATTCCTTGAGTTGCCGAGACGCATAGGCTATAACCTTCCCATGTTGCATGAGAACACAACCTAGTCCTTTGTTTGAAGCGTCGCTGTAGATGACAAATCCTTCCGATCCTGAAGGTATTGCCAATACAGGTGCTGAAATGAGCCTTCTTTTGAGTTCTTGAAAACTCTTCTCGCATTCTTCGCTCCATTTGAATGTTGTGTTTTTCCGAGTCAGTTGAGTTAATGGAACGGCTATTCGAGAAAATCCTTCTACGAATCTCCGATAATAACCAGCTAGACCCAGAAAGCTTCGTACTTCGGTTACTGACTTGGGTTGTTCCCAATTTGATACTGCTTCAATCTTCGCCGGGTCAACCGAGATTCCTTCTTTAGAAACCAAGTGACCAAGGAATGCAACTTCCTCAAGCCAGAATTCACATTTTTTCAACTTAGCATATAACTTGTTTTCACGAAGTTTTTGGAGTATCAGCCTCAAGTGTTGCTCATGATCCTCACGACTTTTAGAAAATATGAGAATGTCATCAATGAAGACAACCACGAAATGATCCAAATATTCTTTGAATATCCGGTTCATCATATCCATGAAAGCAGCAGGAGCATTAGTCAATCCAAAAGACATGACTAGGAATTCATAATGCCCGTACCGAGTTCTAAAGGCAGTCTTTGGAATGTCATCAGCTTTAACTTTCAACTGATGATATCCAGAACGAAGATCGATCTTTGAAAAGAATTGAGCACCTTGTAACTGGTCAAACAGGTCATCAATGCGAGGTAACGGGTACCTATTTTTGATGGTGACATGGTTTAACTCCCGATAGTCAATGCAAAGTCTCATACTCCCGTCTTTCTTCTTTACGAATAAAACAGGAGCACCCCAAGGCGATGTACTCGGACGTATGAAACCGCTGTCTAACAACTCCTGTAGTTGGACCTTTAACTCTTGAAGTTCAATAGGAGCCATTCGATATGGGGTTTTGGAAATGGGTTTCGTACCGGGTTCAAGGTCGATACAAAATTCAATTTCACGGTCTGGGGGTAGGCCAGGAAGTTCTTCAGGAAATACGTCAGGGAACTCATTAACAACAGAAATATTTTTCAAATCTGACGTACTTTTATTTAAATCCGTTACATGGGCTAAGAAGGCTTGACATCCGTTTTTCAATAAACGAATGGCTTTGTGACTAGAAATGATGGTTATTGATTTCAATGGTTTAGTTGCTTGAATTCGCATAATAGGTTGATTAGGAATATGAAAACTAATAACCTTACGAAAGCAATCAATTTTAGCATGATGAACAGTTAACCAATCAATTCCTAATATCACATCAAATTCATGCATGTTCAAGGAGATAAGATCAACAGGCAATGTGAGGGTGCCGATTTGAACAAAGCAAGATTTATAGACCGTAGATGTAACGAATGTTTGCGCTAATGGTGTTTCGACAGATAAGTCAAAATCTAATTTTTCAGGAGTCAAATTCAGGCGTTGAGCACATGTTGGTGAAATAAAAGAGTGGGTAGAACTAGTATCTAATAAGGCATAGACTTCATAAGAGTTAATAAGTAGTTTACCCGTTATAACCTCGTTCGAATTCTGCGCTTTTTGTGACGTCACAACAAAAGCTCTCCCTTGAACTACAGACTTTGACTTATCCGTGACCGCCTTCGGTGTCATCATCGCAGCTGGACTTGACTTTGCTGCATGACAAAAACGAGCTATATGGCCTTCCTTTCCACAATTGTAACATACTTGGGATGGCGCTTGTGTACAATTTGGACTGATGTGTCCTTCCTTCCCACACCTGAAACATCTAACAGGTGGTCGTTCTCCTTCCTTCGAAACTGGTACTGGTGATGGTGTTGACGTTGGTGCCTTTCCATGGTTGTTGTTGAATCTCCTCTTCTTGGAATTGTTGCCACTTGACTCACTCCTTCTGTTATCCGGGCCAGGATTACCACCGAAGTGGTTACCATTTCCGGTGTTGTGATTCCCTCCTCGCTGATTATCATTATTTCGATAATTGCTGCCACCATTACGATTATTACCGTGATTTTGCTCTCGTGGTTGGGTGTTGCTTCCTGGTTGTAGTAGTCCTCTTTCCTGCTCCACTACTTGAGCCCTATCCACAGCATCTGCGTATATACAAATTTTATGAGAAACGAGATATTGGCGAATCTCTGGTTTCAAACCTCGTAGGAACATTTGTGTCATCCGTTTCTCAGTGTCCACCAAATGGGATGCAAAAACGCGACAGCTCGGCGAACTTGGCTTCGTACTGTGACACCGTCATGTTGTTCTGTTCCAGTTTGATGAATTCTACCTCCTTCATATGACGAATACTTTCCGGGAAATACTTCTCATTAAATAATTCCTGGAACTGGACCCAAGACATCTCGAGTACCGAGCGATGGGTACGTTTCACAGATTCCCACCAATGATCTGCTTCTCCTCGCAACATGAAGGTGGCAAAGGGAACCTTTTGGTCGTCCGTGCAACGCAGTACATCAAATATCTTCGTTAATTGTTTAAGCCACGACTCTGCCTTGAGTGGATCTGGCTTGCCGAAAAATTCAGGTGGTCCCAATTCTTTGAACTGCTTGGCAGTGACCATCCGTACATTATCAGCGTTTCTGCCAGTATTGTAGACAGGAGCTCTTCTCGCCTGGTTCTGCATGTATTGCATGAAGTTCCTAAAAAATTCATCATTCATCCGATTGTTAGCATCATGATTAGCATCATGGTGTTCTGAGTTTGCACCCGTATTATTTGTGGCTTCCTGGTTTTCAGCCACAATAGTCTCATAGTGAATCTCTTGGTTTTCAGATGCCATTCTGAAATGTGATCAAAAAATAAAGATTAGTTAAAGAAATAAACATGCAACATCTTATCCCTATAACCAAACCAATTACTTAAATAACAAAAATAGCTTAGGTAGGACACACTAGCGAAGGATTTTACTCGTCTCTCCCCTCCTAGCTCTAATCCCAGATCTCTACCAGAGATCATATCCCTAAGCTCTGATACCAACTGTGACGCCCCCAAAATAGGTCCACACAACCCATTTTGAGTCGCCAATAACATTCTACAAAATACAAATACAAATACGAATTTTCCCATTTACAACTAATATTTGTCGTGCAAAATACGACCACCACACACATACTGTGACTTCCATACAAATACCGTACCGTATGGTACCACAGTATCCAAACCCAAATTATTACAATGCCGTAAAAAGACGGCAACACATGTTTAAAGTCTTCAGTACAGTTATTATTAAACTATTCCATCACTTGATGAGGACAACCACTAACTCGAACCATCACTCCACTCCCCGGCTAGTCCCAGCTACATTTTCCTTTCCTGAGAATGGGACAAAACTGAAAAGGGTGAGCTTAAATAGCCCAGTAAGAAATATCATGACTAAGATAATGAAGAATAAAAATTATCTTTAGTCTTCAACAATAATAAATCAGAGATTTAAAGATATTATAATTGTTCAACAACAACAATTGCAGCGGAACAAACAATCCATTAGAAGAGTCAAGTAGATTATAATATCTACCATCTTCTATAAATTAAAGGATCACCACCAATATTTTATCCCTGTAACACCAATCAACAATTCCTGTTTATGAACATCCAAATCAACAGTTTATATTCAACAGCCTCTCTTTGCACTACGTGCCAAAGATATTTATTTGTAACATCACCGGTCATGATCATGCCAAACGCCAGTTCATCTTTGCACTACGGCCAAAGAGAATTTTCACCATACGCCTTTGTTTGTAACACAAAAAGTCATGATTATACCAATACACAGTTTGGTCAAAATCATGTCACGCCAGTTCATCTTTGCACTACGGGCCAAAGAGAACTATCACCACAATTTAAGTATGAGGATGAGGATGATGACAATGATACAGTGAGATTAAGGATAAGAAAAACTTTATAATTTAATCAGTATCAAAGATTGACCAAATTGCCAACATGATAACTAAATTGTGGAGTCAAATTCAAGAATGATATTCAAGAAATTAGTTCATGCTTCAACTATAACGTATAGAAAGATTCAAGTGAAAAGATATTAGATGAAGCACAAACTATTAAGGATATTCTACTAATTTTCAGGGATTTTCTCCATTTAAAAATAAGGTTTTGGAAACAAATAAGGATTTCTTATCATAAATGGAGAAATGTGAAAGAAAAAGATATCCCTTAAAGAGTACAAAAGAAATGATAAGTTATATGAGTATAACAGAATATATGAAACTGCAATGGATTTTCACCTGTCATGCGATAATTCGCGTAGACAGATTATTTCCACAACAGATTAATAAGTAATGAATACGACGGGTTATTCACCAGGTATGCGTCAATCCGCACGAACAGGTTATACCCACAGATTAATAAGGAATGAATACAGAAGGGTATTCACCAGGTACGACACTCGTACTTACAGGTTATTCCCATAGAATAATAAGGGTTGAATACAAAAGGATATTCACCAGGCATGCGTCATACCGCACGGCCAGGTTATCCCCACAAATTAATACCAAATGAATAACAACCTTTATGAGTATAATATCACTTACGAACATGAAAGAAAATGATATTATATATGAGTATGAAAGAAATGATATTCCCTACCTTCGTTAACTGGATGTTACTTTCTATGAAGTTTACTAACTTCGGATAATACTAGTATTCTCACAAATACTCACAATAGCCTAGCACACTAAGAGAACTTCAGAAATTTAGAGAGAGGGAGGAAGTATAAGCAATGAAGGTGTGAAAATTTCTTAAGCAAACTCTCCCTATTTATAGGAAAATTAAGGTGAGGGCATTTTGGTCTTTTCCCCACATTCTTTTAATATCATCCATCCATTTTTTCTTCCATTAATATCATCCATCCATTTTTTCTTCCATTAATATCATCCATCCATTTTTTCTTCCATTAATATCATCCATCCATTTTTTCTTCCATTAATATCATCCATCCATTTATTCAAAAAGATTAATCCATTATCAAAAGATAATTCCATTATCAAAAGATAATTCCATTTTTCTGTATTATTGTGTTAAATGTATTAATATCACAGATAGCATATACTCGCAATACTGACAACCAGATTATTCCCAGGAAAGAGGGGGCCTTCCATAAAAAATGGCGCGCAATTAAATAACCTCTTTCCTTGACAGAATTTCTAGACATTGTCGATAATGCTAAAATATCCTATCAAATGATATAAGTTACAGTGTCGTGACAAATAGTAAAATATATTATGCAGATGCTAATTAACAATTATTGAATCAAGATACTATGCAATTGCTACTTTATCAATTATTGAATCAATAATATAAAATACTGTGCAACATCGTGAGCTACTGTGGAATACCGTGTGCTACTGTGGAATAACGCGTTTTACTGTTCTTTTTATCACCGGGTATTTTAACAGTTATCGGTTAAAGTTTTGCCGCCAATTTCTATCACTTTCTATATCCGACAGTTAACCCGTTGTGGGGCCCACTATCATTGACAATATTGTCATTTCGGCGCCGTCGTACGGTACCGAATATAATATTCCCCGACAGAAAGAATATTTCTCGACAAAAGGAATATTCCCCGACATACTATTTATCAGATAATTTGCATATAACACCCTTAACTATCATTTATAACAATTAAGCACTTCACTATTTAGAAAAATAATCATAAAGAAAATAATAAATTTTTATTTCATAAATTCGGGGTCTTACAACAGTTCATCTATATTAGAACTTTAAATAAAGTACAAGTCAACATATGCGCGAAAACAATTGCACAATGTGCGAGTGCCAATAATAACGATGCGGAATAATTATTAAGTAATTAATCCACTTAGAGCATGCTTGAGGAATTAAAGATTCAAGCTTAAATATTAACTTGCAATAAATAATACAAGAATGGTTTCATGAAACTTGCATCAACGTAAGAAGTTTAAGGTTAGGAACTTGCACAAAGTGAAGTTTCGGTAAAAAGGGAACTTGTCCTCAATAATAATTGCTCAACAATAATATATTTGCACAAGTCAATAGAAGTCAGGGGAACTTGCACAATTAAAGTTTCGGGATAGAGAACTTGCCGGTGCGTCTGCTACAATATACTAACACACGCGCCTTAAAATCCTACACAATTAACTAATTAAGTACATATCCGTGTAACAATTAGTCACTTATAGACTAGATTTAAAACTGACGTAGCATCATTAAAGTACTTTGATTGCCACTACGACTACCCAGTCGGGGGTCTCGCTCCCCGGTGAGCGAGCGGCTGCCCAGCTCGCTGGTGAGCTGGCAAGGGTCTAAGGGGGCAGCGCCCCCTGGAAACCAAACGCAAGTTGTAACCAGGTTAATCAATTTTCGCCTTAAGACAACACTATTTAATCTTGGTTGTTAAATGGTTACCTAATAGTAGTAACCAACTAATTATCCTCATTTATTCTCATAATAAATAATTAATTTAACTGCGTTTATACATAATAATAATTACTAATTATTCATTAACCTTACTTCAATAACAAATTTTAAATTCTTAATTATTAATTAAATTAAAATCGTTTAATACTTAAACTTCACGGCTCGACCCGAATCGACCCGGCCAAGAGCACGACTTTGGCGCTGCAGCGAGAGGCTATTAAAGCAAAGTCGACGCTGCGACGTGAGGTCCGTGCCGTTAGGGCTCAGCACACGGGTTTGACGTTGTGGCGTGATATCAGCAGTAATCTTGGCGCTGCGGCGTGAAAGCCCTAAGGCGCGGCGTTGCGGCGTCATGCTGCCGCTGCGGCGCCAAGACCCTTTATCGCATCGTTGCGGCGCCATCTGCCGGCGCTGCGGCGTGGCGAACCAGAGTTCGTCTTCTCCGATGGTTTTCAACAGTTTTTCTCAAATTTTAAGCGTTAAGCATAGTTTTTTCATCCATGTCTACTGTAATAGGAAAGCTTACCTCCTAGACTTAGTTGTCGTTCTTCTCTTCCTTCCGCAATAGACAATGAAATCAGAGACCATCAGTGTGCCAATTCCCTTCCTTCAGATAGATTTCCCAGCACGATCACTCAGCTCTCAATTTATCTTTCTCTCTCAGTGAGTTTTACGTTCTCAGTGCACTGAAGGAAGAGGTCGGGCCTCTAATTTATAGCCAATTCATTAACCGTGCCAAGCTTTTGCATGAATTTGTTAACCATTGGAAACAAGAAGGTGATGTTGGCAAACGCCGCTGAAATCTTCAGCCACGATTTTGCTTCACAGAAAATCCGGCACAAGATCCATACGCGGCTCACTGTTCATCCCAACTTGTTTTAATTTAATTTCTTTTTTTTCCTAAATGGCAGACCACGATTGAAAATAAAATAGGATATGTCCCATAATTATTGTCCCATTATTTTGCTACTAGTTAATTAAATAAATTTAACTAGTCAAATATTATTTACTTATCAATGGGACTATTAATATTATTAATTTTATTATCCTTATTAATTAATAGGTAATATTAATTAATTTACTATATTCAAAATAATTGAATATTTAATACTTAATTATTCATAAATTTTCATATATTAAATAACCTAGGGTAGTCCATCAATTTAATAATTCTATTGCTGAGACTCCCTTTAAATAATTAAATATCTATTCCCACACTATATTCAATTAAATTGAATACTTAATTAATCGACACTTTATCGATTCTTTCAACATTAAACCCGTAGGGTTAGTTCACTAATTTAATTAAACCATTAGTGACTCCCTTTAATTAATCCTAACGGTTGCGCGAAATCATATAATCACATAACCAATTAAATACACAAGATTTTAAATAATCATACGAAACTAACTCATTCAAATTAAATTTATATTTAATTAATAATGGAGTTTAAAAATTCACGGTCATTACAGATTGTCACTCTTTGAACAGGCAGAGACGAACACATCATTCCAACGGCAGGAAGTTAGTCGTTCCTTCTTTTGTCAATGATAATGATGGTGTATACCCTATAAAGATCTATAACAAATACATGTTATGGATCATTCTATATATATATATATATATATATATTCCTTTGAATAATACTACCACCTTTTTCGTTATATAAAGTCGTTTAAGACATAATTACACATATTAACAAATTTCATTAAGATAATTAATGTTAATTTGAAATTCCATATACTAATTAATTATTATTCTCCTTCTCTCTCAATTACTTTATTTTTAGGGATAAAGTAAGAAATGATTATTTTTTTCCCTAGATATATATAAAATGTCTTATATTATGGAAACAAAATTCTTCTAAAATGATTTATATAATAAAAATGTGGGAGTATATGCTATCTGTGTCCATGGAATTTGTCGACTGAGGAACCTTTGTCGTTCAAAATTCAGATAAAAAGACTCATACTTATTTGATATACAGATTTGGAGTCAAGCCGATAAACTTTAAATGATATTTTGTTTATGCGAGTCCAGATACTACAACAAACGAAACTAATATAACATAAACTTGCATATGTAAAATTGAGAAGCCGCTCATTCCAGTAGTCCTTCCAGATACTGCAACAAACGAAAACTAATAGAACATAAACATGCATATGTAAAGTTGAGAATAATCCTTGAAATTAATTGATGTGAATTTCAACATTACGTTTTATTTAAAGTAAATTTAGATAAATTAATATACCTTTTGCCTTCATTATATATATACATATATATATATATATATATATATATGTATATATATGTGTATGTATTGATGATGCTCTATCTTTCTTGTAAGGTTTTTGAAGCTCTTTGTCGTGCTTCAGACATGCAATTCACGTTTTCATGATAGTTTAAGGGATAGTCCCACCGAGGAGCGCCTCCGACATAACTGTCAGTGATTGGACATAAGGTCAAAGTATTAATTATAACTGTGTGCATGAGTGAATTAAAAAGTGTCTAACCTTTTTTTGTCTTCTGTGTCCTTTATTTATAGTCATATCACCTGAGCGGACAAGTTATGTCACAGCTTGGGGTGAGTGGTGGATCCCATCACGTGGGATGGACGGTTCCCATCACGTGGGATGGACGGTTCCCATCTTATTAGCCGTCTCGCACCGCCCTTGGCCATTGAACCCTTACACTGTCATTCTAGCGTTCAATCGCTACTACGTGCTCCTCTTCCTATGTGAGCCTTTAGTGATTTCTCTTACGGTTCCTCTCTTTCTAGGCCTCAGGCCAATATTCCAACATCTGACTAAAGGCCCAAAGTCATTTGTTATTTTATCCATCAGGCATCTAATGAATAGAGGTTGTGAGGTTGGGTCCTTGGGTTTCTACGTGTTTGGGCCTCAGGTACAGGCCTATCCTTAATATATATATATATATATGTATGTATGTATGTATGTATGTATGGATGGATGGATGGATGCATGCTCCCAATTTCTAACTACCGAGAATAAATATATCTATTTTTTCAACTTGTTGATGTAGTAAGAAAATATCAATAAAAATTCAAATTTTTATATGCATATAAAAATCCGAATCTTCAAAGATATTTTTCATTGCATTGTATCACTTGTCCAAGTCTCACGCATTGGACGAGAGTTTAGCTTGCAAAGCCAAGAATCTCAATTTCTAACTACCGAGAATAAATATATCTATTTTTTCAACTTGTTGATATAGTAAGAAAATATCAATACAAATTCAAATTTTTATACACATATAAAAATCCGAATTTTCAAAGATATTTTTCATTGCATTGCATCACTTGTCGAGGGTTTAGCTTGTGAAGCCAAGAAGAATAGTATGTGAAACTAAAGTTTCTTTAATCTCTCGATCATCCCTTTGAATATTTCTTTGCACGAGTTTGAATTAATTAAACTCATGCCAAACAATTAATTTAATTTATTAAATCCACCAAAAACTAAGAGGGTCACTTTTTTTTCTTCTTTTCACTTTAACCAAAACCAAGTGAAAGTAGGCATGGACTCCCAATATATAGAATAGAATAGACCGCGCACTATCAGCACATCCCAACTTTTTGGTGCTTATATATATATATATATATATATATATATATATATATATATATATAGCAAAAAAGAATTAACTCCCAGTATTATTACTATTTTTTATTAATTTTCTCTCTCTTTACTCTGTATAGATGTAATCCGGGAAGCTTGACTACTAGTTTTAGTCCAGCTAATTAATTATAAGTGCATGAAAATTTCAGAAGTAACAAACAAACATTTTGATCCCAAAAAAAAGAATATAAATAAATAAATAAATAAATATATATATATGGCCATTTTTAACTACTCAATTTTTGGTTTATTGAAAATTTTGTCACCCTTAATTTGTTTTGTCGAGCTCGATGGAACGGAGCAAATAGAATTGGTGGTAATTTAACTGGTAATTAAGCTTCTCAAATGTATTATTACTATTATTCAAGTTTCAACGATTGTTCACGGTACGTAGCTCATAATTAGGCAGCTTGCGGGTCACGAATGGCTCAAACCTATACAACTTCCATTAAATCAATTTAATCAGAATAAGCTCAAAATATACTAACTCCAAACTTTTGCTGAAACTTAAAATGATAATTATTCCATTTTACAATTGACATCAGCAACTTCAAAAAACAGTTTTAATTATAAAATTAAAATAATAATAATATAATTAAAATTACAGAAATAAAAGAAAAAAATATGACATAAATTCACCACAGCCGGAGGGAGCCGCTTTATATGATTGATGGATAGATAAGATAATGATGGTGTGTCACGTGAGTTAGCGCAAGCGCTTAGGAATTGGGGATGATAACATACGGGTGAGTGGGGTGGCGAGATAAGGCCGGTAGTTATTCTAGTTGCTTCATAAAGAAGGACTTTTAAATATGGAATATTTATTTTTATTTAAGGAAAAGAAAGAAAAGTCTACAGGGCGATAAATTAGAAGGACCCTCACCCACCCACCCACCCACCCATACCATGATGGTGGAACTGGAACTGGAAGTAGAAGTGGAAGACGTGGGTGGGAAAACCTACCACCATGACCATATACATACCATGATTCCATATGAGCAGAGCTAAAAAAACATCCTTAGAGAGAGAGAGAGATAGCTAAACTAGCTAAAGAATGAGCTACCCTATTACCCCCCTCCCTCCCCCCCCCCCCCCCCCCCCCCCCCCCCTCCCCTATTTGAGAGAAAGGGCAAAATATATAAATGCTTTGGAGTTCCCTACCACTCGCAGAGTCTCGCACCAAACCCAAAAGATCACTAACATCATTTTGCATTCTTAAATGTGACTGAAAATTGTTACAAGTGGAGGATTAAATTAGCTTAAATGTGATTTGTTCATGCATCCCATCCCATGTCATCATTACAGTTATAAATTGGTAAATTTAATAAAATTCTCCCTCGGGTTCACAAAAATAAAAAATAAAAAATCTCATATCCATTTTTTGAAATCACATAATTTTTATAAATTAATTATCTAATTTTAACTAACAGATCTGTTGTGAATAACTGAATATGGTAAACTATAAAACAAAATATTGGTATCTCCGGCATTGCATTCCACTAATAATATCTAGCAAGGTTAGCCCCACTTGATATTCTATTACTTCTACTAGTGCTAGGTTTAAGAAAAACAAAAACTACTGCTGCTACCTGCTACTGCCCTATTGCTACTGCTGCTGCATCAGAGAGAGAGAGGGAGATTTAGAGTATGAAAAAGGAAATAGTGTTTATCATCTTTATAAAAACATCAATTAATTGTGTACAACATATTTACTCGTTTGGTGGGCAATTCTATACCAACTGCAAGTATTAATTAGTTTATAATTAGCAGAAAGAAATCAGTTTAGAGCAAGTGGATAAGACTTTAATCCAAGACCATTGCCCGCTACTACTGTCACATGATTGCCTGGATGTCGGAAGCTATAGCTTATTAAAAAGTCAACTCTTACAACTAGAGAATAGAAAAGAAAACCCCATATGGGCAAATCTATTCAACCCTACAAGAAACTGAAATAACAGATGTGAATTTAAACAGAATATATCTGTATCTCCTTAACAAAATAGAAAATATATGAAGCGCAGTTTTTTGGGCAAGGGAAAAATCAAGAGGACCTAAGGATTGCTATAAAGTAGACCCTGCAAGTATTTCTTTCATATATATACACGTTTTTTTTTTTTTTTTTTTAAGTACGAGTAAAGAAAATTCGAATTTGTTTATGAGTCATTCTACTATTTCCAGTGCTGGTTAATTGAGGTAAAGAGCCGTTAAATTTTGAAGTAAATTTTCGTCATTGACCTTAACATCGAGAAAGATTTCTCCGAGAGACAAAATTTATACTTAAAGACAATACATTACACACCTCTGCCTATTAAAGTTCAATTACATTTTAATTTATTTTCCTTAATTTTATAGTTGAATTTAATATTCATATATTGTGAACAACAAAAAACAGACCCGGCAAGTATTTCTTTCATATGCAACAACTGGCTTCCCGAATTAATGATATCAATAAGCAAATACTACTATCAAGCAAATAATCAAATCCACAGGTATACCTAATTTAAAATCAAAGTTAAAATTTGTGTCCGAGTACAAACGTCTATATAACATGTACAGATGCACTCTCCAACAACTTGCCCAGTATACTCCAAGTTCTCCAATCAACAAAAGGAAAGCATACTCCCTCGGTCCCCAACCCAAATAAAGTGAACGAGTTTCTATTCTGGGATGTCCCAAAACAATGTGATTTGATTCCAATCCCTCTCCATCCAAGGTATTATTACTGAAAGTAGAGTAATCATTACTCTCCTCGTTGACACCGTCAGCCCAATCTAATCATTTGGTTTGGAACTAAGTAAGTATATATATAAGACTTTACCATAGGGTAGTTAGAAAAGGAAAAAAAAAAAAAAGAGGGGAAAAAAAGTGAGAACTACCAAAAAGAAAATTTTCACGAAGGATCATTTCCAATTTGAACAGGCTCGCAACGCTCGTCATCACGCCGTCTCTCCTGGTCTTGATCCTCTGGTGCAAAAGGATGATCTTCTTGAGGCTGTCCCTCACTCTCAGTAGTGGCTTGTGGCAGGGCATGTGATCCTGAACTTGCTTGTTGCTCAGAAACCAAGCTTGTAAGACCATTCTGCTTCAGATATGTCTCTAAAGGCCGATTAGCCACTTGGAGAAGACTCATCATGCTTACTCGTGTTGACCCAATAGGCAAGTCTTCCCCATGATAAGGACGACAATTCAAGTCCAATTCTTCCTGGTTAGTTTCAGTAACCTTTTTGGACTGATTGTTTTGATCCATAGATTGCAACTCACTTCCTAATCTAACTTCACTCTCTAACAAATCCACTTGAGATGTAACTTGTCTGGAAGTGCTATCTACTTCCACTTCCTCCTTAGAACCCCATATAAACAGATTT
The DNA here is from genome assembly GCA_034770075.1 of Aralia elata. NCBI lineage: Eukaryota > Viridiplantae > Streptophyta > Magnoliopsida > Apiales > Araliaceae > Aralia > Aralia elata. The sequence continues at coordinate 494,868 of CM068379.1, read as the reverse complement.
CTCTGGGCAATTTCTGCTTCACGCTCGGATTGACGTTTCTTCTTGCGCATCATTAGGGTCTTGAAACGGCGTTTAACCGTCATGCATACATTGCATGTGCAGGTGGGCTTGTGTTTACCTTTGCCACTAGGAGGCTGAATGCACACAATGCAGGAGCAGCCAGGGCGATGCCTAGGATGTTTAGTAGTAGTCGCAACTGATGTAGCACCTGGATCACTCGCATCTCCTTGAATAGTGCTACCGGCCAAAGTATCTGGGGTGGCAGATTCATGCTCCTGTGTTGGCCCATGGTTTGCAATTCTCCGTTTTTTGAAATCTATGCATCAACAGAAAAGTTAAATACATATCACAAGTGCTGCAAGAATTATGGAATAACTGATACACCATTAGGAGCAAATTTAAGCAAGGAACAGATCAAATATTAAGGACTACAAAGGAGCAATTTGTTACATGGAGCGACTGTAAATATTTCTTTACCAATCAAACTTGCATACATGCGCCTAGCATAGTGAATTACTGAGAACTGATTTAGCTAGGTGCTAGTGGCCATGAAACCCCAATCATCCTCCCCCCATATAATTTTCAGAAACTCGCTTAGGACATACCTGCTAATTGCTATATACATACTGCACTGAACATATAAAGTTGCCCCCCTCTACTATACCAGAAAGAAAATCCCCCCCTGCTTAGGACATACCTGTTAATTGCTATATACATACTGCACTGAACATATAAAGTTGCCCCCCTCAGCTATACCAGAAAGAAAGTCCCCCGTCCCCCCTTTTCCTCTAACTTATTACATAAATTATAAGACCTAATAACAAGAGAACTTTTTGGCCCCATCAATAAAAAGTTGTTACTGTTGGCAACCACAGTGGCTCATGTCCACAATTGTAATGCACATAAATATCCCCATGTCTTTGAGGCTAAATATAAGTAGAAAATTTTGGTCATAATGATCCAATCAAGGTTTCCCATTTGAGCCTCATGAAAAGGTACATGCATCACAAATACTAGCATAAGTGGCACATGTTTGCGTGTGCATATGCTCTATTTTAGGACTAGTTGGAAAAAATGAGGAAGAGTCAGATAAGTAGTGGGCTGTTACTCTTGTGCTTTGAATTTATTATCAGTGGCACACACATTTGTAATACATTACTTTTAATTAATACATCAATCAAGTTTAAAGTTTAAACTATTCATTCTTGATTTCTTGTAAGTACATTTAATTAATATATTAGTTAGTTTATTCAATATTAATATTAATATACTAGTTAGTTTATTTAATATTAATAAGTTAGTTGATTAAAATTTAATATTAATATACTAATTAGTTTATTTAATATTAATAACTTAGTTGATTAAAAGTTGATTAATATTTAATATTTATAGACATAGTTACATAAATAATTAAATATAATGATAATTGATAGGCACAATATTATACACTATAATACTACTGCCCAAGTGCCAATGTGCTGTGGGCCTGTGGCCTGTGTCATTGTGTGCATGAGGCCATGAACCTGCTGGCCGCATCAGCATGGGCCCATGAGTCTGAGGCTGGTTAATGAAATGGAACCCGGACCAAAAGAAAAAAAAGCCCCTAAGACTTCAGTTTGGGCCACAAAACACGTGCCCCTAAAGCTCAAACGGTCCAAAAAACAAAAATGCATTGGTATTTATATAACAGTTAAAATTATTTTTTTTTTAAAAAACTGCCTGGACCGGACCGGCCTGGGCCTGGTCTGCAGGCTTCAACAGGTCACATATTATTGCGCCAAGCCTGGCCTGGCCTAGCAGTCCGAAAGTTGAGACCTGGTCCAGGCCGGACCAGGCCGGACCAGGTCGGGCCAGCCTGTTGTGCATCTCACATTGTGTTTCCATTTCCTCTATGTTAGAAGTAGATGAAAAGAAAGAGTCAGGTAAGTAGTGGGCAATTATTCTTGTATTTTTTGATCGACTACTTTCGCATTCACCAAAAGTAACAGTCAATATTCTGCTTTGGCTTAATAATAGGATACGTACAAAGGTTGCAAGGGAATTGAGGATTTTTGAACTCGACTCATTAAGGTTCTTAATGAGTTTAGATCAAGCTCATTTCAGTGTGTTCAGACTCAAGATTATTTAGCTCACGAATTGAGCAGAGTTAAAGCTCTTATTGAGCCTACAGGGAAAAATATTATAGTTGCATAAATATATGTACGGAGTAGTTTGTGTGTAATTTATTTTATATGAGTTCGGATAAGACGAGTTGAATATGGCTTGTTTTATCAATCGAGCCCAACATCATGTTCCAAATTGGCTCAATTAGCTAATGCAACTCGAGCCCTTATTGACTATTTGAGCCACAAGCTGTACTAATTCGTTTTTACCCTATATATTCCATAAAATAAGATTTTTGGAAGGCCGTTTAACCGACGCAAGTAGGATGGACCCTATATTTTCTTTAAGTTTCAGTCCCCATTATAATTTGTTTAGTTCATCAGTCCCAAAAGCAAGCTAGAAAATCAAAAATTCTCAAATAGGCTCAAAAACGTCAAGTTTCCTAATTTGTATAAATAGATATTGTGACCTTACTCATGAAACCATCAATTGTAATGAATGCCTCTTCAGTAGTTTGATGAGTTTTACACGGAAAGAAAAAGGATGCAAATGTTTTTGCTTATAGATCCAATTCACATGTTTTTGGTGACACAGACAGAGATGAACTAACACCATACCATTGTTCAGTTTGAGAAAAATTTCGAGTTCCCTAGGGCTCAATTCATCCGGTGCAGAACATGAGCACCTGAAGACAGAAATCAAATTAGCCTGTAATAATACTTGTGTGATTGTGTATATTGAAATTAGTTCCTCGTAAAATAATATTTACTGACCTGCTGTGATCCCAAACATTGTCCTGACATCTCCAATTAGGAGGGATAAGAAACTCAGCTGGTAACCTTCGCCATTTAGAGCAGTCATCACACGTAACCCACTGCTCTTGCTCCCTGGATCATAAAGTCATCAATTAAGTATCCTCTAAATCAATCCAAGCTGCCCAGAGCACACTTGGAGTTACTTAGAAATGTATGTCATGATATACAAGGTCATCAAACAAGCCTGCCAGTCTTCCTGCATTTTCAATGTTCTCCACACCACTATAGATGAGCAAAACTAGTGATATATTATGTCACAGATTTATATATATCTCTGAATCACTTGGTGACAAATATCAGTGTTAAATAGTAGCAAAACTAAAGATATATGATATAAGTGTACATGTTTGATGATATATTGATTTCAACTTAGGCTCTGTTTGGTTCATGGATTTGCGGTAGCATTTGGAAGTGAGATTCGGATTTGAACCATCAAAATCAAATTCTTATGTTTGAGCTAAAATCTAAGGACTTAGGATTGTATATCTATCCAAATCAAAATTTAACAATCCACTTACCTTCGGTCTAATAATATGCTTAAGGTGATTGTTTTCCAATAGAGAATTAAAGATAATCAACTCCTAACCATAATATCTAAACACTAGATTTCATTTAAAAATCAAATTGATCAAATATTTTATCTTGTCCTCCAAACATAATAAAAAGGTCCATGAAAATTTGAAATGTCAGATGTCCAAATTCTAATACTCCTCCGTTTCAAACTATAAAGATCATTGACTTTTAGAAGTCAACTTAATACTTTCTAAATTCAAAATTGACATTTTTTTAATTTCAGTCAATACAATTATGAATATCATAAACTATTTAAGAAGTACACTTAACTATAAGATTCAGTGTTTAATAATTTTTAATGAATAATCTCAATTTTAAATTTGAAAATGTTTCAAATTGACTTTCAAAAGTTAATAGTGATATTATAATTTGGAACGGAGAGAGTATTATATATCGCATAAGAAATCCGAATCCCTAACCAAACGAGATATGGAAGACATTAAATCTTTTAACTTTTAAATATCTACTTCATATTCTTCAAATTCATAGTCATTATGTTATAAGGAATAATGGAGTAGGAACAATGGAGTTCTAATCATGATTTATGTGCCAACTTCACATATGCCATTATGTGTTATAACGAACAATGGAGTTCTTACCCAGATAAGCGGACAGTAAAAATGCTCCTCTTCCCAAAAACAGGGGGTTCCTACATTGGGAAAAACTGGAATGTCAACCAAATAAACACAAGCTTTGCATAGTGAATGAAAATCAATGATTATGCATCACCAACAATATGGCACTCATTCATAAAAGGCTTCAAAACAATGTTTAGACGGTCTCAAAAGGAGCCTTCACTCTATGAATCTAACCTAGATCTTAGAGAATCCAAAGCTGGTCTGGAGTTCCGGACCGCAACTTAAATTAACTGAAAATAACATGTAAAACAAGCTATTACATTAACATCATCTCTTTATCTGCTCGGGTCTTACTTCTCTCTCTCTCTCTCTCTCTCTTTCTTTTGTCTATATTCTTCCAATCTATTAGTTCTTTTTCTTTCTAAATTTAGGAAAAAAGACGTTGCGGCGTAATTCCATAAAACAACCATATGTACAAAATTGCATAACTGGAAGAAAATAGCCATCAATCTAACTAATATTTTTATTTGCAATTTCCACAAATATCTTCATTATAATGCATTCTAATTGCAGATATTGAAATTTAGTTGAACAACGAGACATGGAAGACATTAAATATTTTAACTTTTAAATATCTACTTACTTCATATTCTTCAAATTCATAGTCTTCAATTGTGACAGTGGTTGGCTTGGCACTAGTTGGTGGGCGGAGCATTTCTTGTATCTCTTCCCACGTGAGCTTTAGCTCTAGAGCATCTTGGTTATCAATGAGCAGCCTCTTACTTTTCGAACCAATATTTCTACTTCTTTTCCTCTCTGGAGCCAGCATTGTTGGTGGCAGAGAACCACCCATTCCCTTGCCTCCATGCTTATCAGTCATTTGCCAGTTGATATCCCCACCAGATAAGTTCAAATGTTTAGAGAATGCCTTTAGATGAGGATCTGAGTTTCCATTCATGCACTGGAGAAGGCCAGAGTAACCGCTCATTATAGGTAGATTTTCAACAACACCCGATAAGAAAGCACCATTATGTTTGGCAGAGAGATGGGTATCCTGTTTAGTTAACGAATTATTAAAAGTATACTGTTTGAGTTTGCTAATCTGAAAGTATGCTGTGATTCACAAGGATTTTGACACAAATATTACTGCAGTAACTCCTATCGAGTTAATACGCGTAATAAGAATGTCCAGAAAGACAGATACCTGCATCAAAATACTGTTTGAGGCTTTTCGAAATCCCATAAGAAGTTTTCCTTCTGGATCCATGCGGCTGAATGTTACTGCAAAGTATAATATCAAACTCATGAGAAAAATAACCAATAAAATGCAAATCAGTATTTGAAAATATAAATAGGAAGATAAATATGCACTGTACAGAAAAATACTAAAAACTTAGATGGTGATGGCAGTCGGGGGTAAGATGTGCAGTACAAGAACCATAGTAGTAATTAGTCTCTAAATGAATGAATGCATACTTGAAATGAGAAAGGCCAATAATCACTTAATGAAGGCTTCATGTACTCAAACCTAATGGATTTACTATTGATTTCTAGAACATTTTGGAGGTCTTGGCCCTGCCAATCCCGATGTCCACCCGTAGAGATGATTATGCCATATAGTAATCGCAGATATTCACAGGAATTAGGTTACATGCGACTGTTAACAGATGACCAAGTAATAATGCAGAAAACATAAAGAACCTTTGAGACAGGGACAGAAGATCCCATGAATCAGCAAACAAATATTGCAAATGGAGAGGAAAAAGTGATTCAGCTTTAAGAACACTTTACTACAAAGGACAAAAAAAGAAGTAAATAGAGATCACAATTGATTTTTTTTTCCTCCCCATAAATAATGATATTCTCAGCAGCATGCATACTAGAAAAACTACATACTAGAAAACAATTTTTAATCACAATTATACCAAACACTGTACCAAACATTGCAAATGGTTAATTTAGTATGCAACCAAGTAAAATAAGCATCAAACGTTACCAGTGTCTCCAGCTTGTAATTGCATGGATTGTATGCAAGGGGTTACACCCTCTAGAACATACATTCTGCTGTTATTATTTGGCCAAAATCTGAACTGAAAGACCCATTCTTTCCCCTTCACATCTTGGATCCTCACAGGAATTCCCTCAGGCTGAGAGATAGGTGGAAAATATGCCTGCAGATTTAGTTTTACTTGTCAGAGAGCTAAGTTCATGATCATCCGAAAATCAGAAATAAGTATATGATAGAAAAGTTACTTCAGCACATGCTTTTGGGAGCACCAAACGACCAATTCGACCAGCATCACTGGCGCTAAGAACTTTTTCAAACAATGGCACAATGGTGGAATTTGAGCTTGAATATATCACAGTCAAGAAAACCACTCTACTTTCACACACACACACGCGCACACACAAATATATATATATATATATATATATATATGAAATTTACAAATAATATAAACAGTAATTAGGAAAGAAAAGGGAAAATCGTGGATACTCTCCAGATATTTGCTGCAACTCTTGCTCCGTTATCCTGGGCCAATAACGAGGAAGCAACTGATTCTTAATCCGTCCCTCAACGGGCGGTCTTGCAACACGTATCTGTGAAATTGAACTAACATTGGTGTCTAATCCTGCAGCAAGAACAGGCTTTGGGGCCTTGGGCAAAAGATGGTGAGATCTAGACCCTTGTTGAAAGGAAGAAATAGTTTTGCTTGAGTCCATCTCTTCAAATACTCCAGCAGGAAATAAATTTGGAATTCCAGAAGGAGCAGCTAAGGAAATGGTTAAGTTTGTCTGTACCGGTGATCCGTATACATCTTTGACCCCCATATTTGCTTTGTTTATGCCTAATTTGGCATCATGAGATAATCCAGCAGATACTCGGCTGAAATTTGATAAAAATGTAGTTCCAATTTCTCCTGAAAGGGGCAAAACTTCTTCCCGTTTCATTTGATGGCGAGACCTGATTGTATCATCATTCTGAGGTGGAAGCAAGTATCTTGGGCCATTATCATCAGCACAATCGATGAACTGCTTCAACTTCATGTTGTGAATGTTGTCACCATTGGCTAGATTGTCCACAGAAGAAGACCGTGTTTCTCCAACACAATGTTCTAGTGACATGCCAAATTTTTTAGGACTTTCAACACTCGCCTGCATGAAGATATAAATACTCATAAGTATTTCAACATTAAAAGAAACATATTATACTCCCACAGTGACTTTAGAAATTGTCAGCCTCTATATAAATACTCATAAATATTTCAACATTAAAAGAAACATGTTATACTCCCACAGTGACTTTAGAATTGTCAGCCTCTATGTATGAAACTCGTTGTAGAGCTGATTATAAAATAGTAGTAGTAGTAGTAGTAGTAGTAGTAGTAGTAGTAGTAGTAGTAGTAGTAGTAGTAGTAGTACGCCTGATGAGGTACATGTACAGTAAAAAAGACGACAGAAAAATGTAGGTGAATTGATCTTACAGGGTGAAGTCCTGAGCTTTTTGTGCACCTAATACAAGTTACACCGCTACTGTCAAGTATCTCAAGCAAAGAGCTGGAAGCAATGCATCCACAATGGAGACGCTGTTAATACCAAAATCAATATCTTTGTGAGCACGGCATTATGAGAGGGATGGGAGAGAGAGAAAAAATATGTGAATAATCAAGCTGCCAGCTCACCTTGCCACATGAAATGCACTCTCTCCAACCAGTGTCATCTGAGTGGAACATGTCACAGAAGGTTAGCTGCTCATATGCAGTCCTGGGGTCAATGCAGAAGGTAACGTACTGTCATAAAGAGAAAAAACAGAATCTCCTGGAGAGTATAAGGTGAACTAAACATGTAATACGGTCATCCAATGGTAAGTACAACCCCACGTATTTGATAGTCAATAAATAATGTTCTCAAGAACGAAGATGTATCTCTAATTTGTTTGAATGATGAAGGCCAAACTTGATACTATAAAACAGTTTTAAAAGGGGGAGTGAGGACGGAGCGTTGATTGGTCATTTCAACTGAAATGTTATGCCAAGATTTCTATTCATATTGCTGTCAAGGTACTGCCCTTTCTTTGCCCTTTATAACCGTATCAGATAAAATAGTATTATTCTGCTATCAAATTATGCAAGCAAATGAGCCAATGACAGGTGATGAACATTTCAACAACCCATATTAGAATCTGTTAAGAATCTGTTAAGGTAACATGTAAGTTGACATAGTCCTACTTGGTGTTCAAGTGTGTAGTTGAATGCTTAAATATACAATGCTGTGCCCATAGGCCCCATACCTATCAGCTTAAGCTTTTTTCGGTCAAGTTGGGTTCCAACGTTAGTATTGAGTGCTTCCATGTTCTTCCCAAACTCCCCAATAGGTCATTACAGATAGTGTATATAGCAAATGAACCAAGCTTCAGGCATAACTTAGAGCTAAATTAGGGAACGGGCTTAGCCCAAGCATGCCCAAACTTGGGTTAAATAAGTTTTTGAACATGCATATTTGGGGTTGTTTCCAAGGAGAATGAATTAGTTAATCAATATCCCATATCGGCAGACAAACGTTGATGAGAAGTGAACATCTTTCTCACTTTTTCTACTCTTCAACTGTCTAAAAATTCTCACTTAAATCCAACTAGATAACGCAATCACCTTAATCACATAAATCAACTCCAAAATTATAATAGCATACACATGTAATAGCGTCCGAGGCTCTAACTTGTCAAATAAAATTGGTTGAACAAAATTGAATTGCCAAAACTAGGGCATCATCCTAAGTTGTGATAACAGTTTGTCAACTTGATAAATCTTGCGGTAGAAAACAGGTATTGATCATTCTTTCAAATAATTTATAAGCCACAGCCGAAAAAAAACCCATATCCACATGATAAAATAAGAAAACAGAAATTAAAAGGTCAAACACTCTAAATAACAAGGTGAACTGAATGAGAAAGCTAAAGGTGCGGGAAAGGAAAGGAAAAAATAAGGAATACTAACCCGCACTTATCACAAAGAATGGCGAAACCACCAGATCGCAAAGGCCAACCTTTTTTCCATTGGGCGGAAGATGCCCCGCACAATCCATTCATGCAAACTTTTGAATTCATATTCCTCGTCTCAATCTATATGAAATAAATTAATTTCAATTCAAATTCAACTAACTAAGAAAAGCCCTAAGCAAAACAAAGAGAAATGGAATAGAATAGAATAGAATAAAAATTGGTCAACTAATAAGTGAGCTAAGCAACACAGCAGTAAGTAAGTAAGTAAGTAATAAATAGCTCAAAAAGAAGAAAGCTAATACCTTGGCATATATTTGAAGCAGTAATTAGTGATTTATACTAGTCCTGAATTTTATGATCTGTGAATCAGAGAGGTTAAGCAAAGAGAGAAGTGTGGATTTGTTAGCCCGTAAAAGGTCAGAACTTTGCTCATGGAAAATAGTAGGGACAAGGATGAAGGTGGCCGGAGAGTTAGATCGGCGATTGAGTTCGGGGGGAGAAGAAGAAGAAAGCACATGCAAGGAAGAGAGAGATTGGGTTGGGGGAGGAATGAGGATGATGCAGAAAAATTGCATGCAGCAGCAGCACGAGACTTGAAGCCTCCGCAAACACCCTACTTGTCCTACTTTACCAACTCACCACCTCTGTTTTTCAATTTACTCCACTATATAATAATATACTATAATATATACATATATGTATATATATTCTATCCACTAATTAAATAGTTGTGGACTAATTTTTTCAAAATATTAAAAAAGAAATTTGGATATTTATTTTACTGAAAATAATTTACTCATATATTTACAATCGATCAATTCAATGAATTGAATTGTGACTAAAGTAAATATCTAAATAATTAGATAAAATAATACGTGTAATTCTTTTATTTATTTCTAGTTATTCCGTATATCTGTCTATATATATATATGGATGTTATTATGGACATAACATCCATATATATTACTCCAGTAGTAAATACTACATCCTATGAGTCCTGAGATGGAGGAGTGGAGGTGGTCACCCTGGAGGCGCACGATTTAGAAAGATAAAAAGGACATTTAACTACCCCACCATCAGAGAGACTCACCATTCAATTCATGATTGTCCAATGCCCCATATATATATAACTATAACTAAGCCACTACTCTACTACAACGACTATAATAAGCAAACACACCCCCGCTTCATAATAACTAGACCTACTTTATTCATTTTTTAAATTAAAATATATATATATATATATATATATTTTTTTTTTAATTATAATATAGTAACGACTAGTTTATTAATTTTGGATGCTTAGAAGGTTGCTTCTTTAAACTCGCTCTCCAATGGATACAGTTGTTCTCCTGTCCATAAAGTTTTTAATATGTCGTACTCATATTCCCTTCACACAATTACATTTGAATTGATTTGATTGTCCAATATCCCTATATAATTAAGCAAGAAATTTGAAATGACTTTAAATAAATATCTCTGCTCGCTCCTAAATTAAAAATACATGTTTTTAAATTTATTAAAAAATTAAAATTATATTTATATTTTTAAATTATAATGTAATATAAAATTTTTAACGTGTCATCACTTAAAAATTAAATTTGATTGAGCCTATCATGATACTCTTAAAAATTAGTAGTATTTTTTTTTTTTTAGAAATATACCTCTCACATTTGGTGAAAGAAAAGAAAAGAAGCGGAGAGGGGCTTGGTCCAATACGCTTCTTATCTATCTATATATTGGAGAGGGGTTCTTAACTAAGTTGGGCTTCTGTAAGCATTATATGCGCTTCTTCTTCTTCCGTAGAAAAGATTTTAACAAATTCAGGGAGAGAATTGAAGAAAGAAATGACACAAACCTTCCTTTCCTGGCCGGCGACCATGGTCGGAATTGGAACGCCGACAGTTAAGTTGTCACCGTGCTCCTGCTTCCGTCCATCTTCATCTCCTTCATTTTCATTCAAACCATCCATTCTCCCAATGCGGGTTTTCCCCGGAACTAATCCCCGCCGTACCAGGTTCCCAAGTAATCACTCCTCTCAATTCCACAACGCTCTTCTTCAATTCTTTTTTTTTTTTTACCTCCAGTACCTAATAGTAATTGTTCTTACCCGGTTTCCAGAAATATTTGCTTTTTCTAGCAATGATATAAAGGTGGGCAGCAACATTGAAGTAGACGGAGCTCCTTGGAAAGTTGTAGGTACCTAATCTCCCCATTTAAGCTGAACTTCGTTTTCTTCTTTCTATCATGCTTTTACTGTTGGCTTTATATATCATTAATATGTACGGTTTGTTTTCTAGTCGTCATGGCCATGGCTATTCCATCACAAAGTTGATGAATATTTATTAATTGCAAGCTTTGATAATTATTTGTTGTAGAAATGATGAACATGACTTCCAATTAGCTAACCAGGCAAAATAATGGCACCAGTCACATTTTCTTCTATACTTAGTTATGTAGACTAAATTTCAGTTTTTTTGTGGGGTCAAATCGCAAAACCCAATGGTCCAATGAAGCCCTTTGATTTTCTTTATTTGCCTTGACAACTATGCAGCGGAATTTGGATTAAGAAATGTATTCTTCATAAATAGAATACACAGCCAAGTAGTCAAATACACAATTTGAAGATCAAAGACTAGAGGCTAAAATTTCCAATTCATTACCTACGCAAAAAGATGAAAATATGACACTGTCATATGTTATTATGCGTTTCGGTTACATCAGGACTAATTGTGGAACGGGTTGGCTATTCCCATGTTTAGTGTTTGATCTAATTAGACAATTAGAGCTGACTAGTTGGGATAATTGGCAGTAGAGAGCTTTTGGATTTCCATAAGCTCCGGTCTGCCTCATTTGGTGTATATAAGAGTGATATGGATAATCAATCCAAGGAGCAAGGAACTAGTTAGTATGTTGAGAAGTATTCTTACAAGGCTTTTGTATTTGGATGACGAGGTAGGTTCACCACTCAATAGAGCTATTTTTCAATTTTAAATAATTGATATTATCGTTTCTCCAATATAAATGTGAAATTTGATGTTCTTTTGCAGTGACTACTCAGTTTTTGCCCACATTGGCTGCTTGTAGAATTTACATTCGAAATGTCTAATAACTTATAAGACCTGAAATCCTTTGGTGTTGCATGCATTTTTCTTCTTTCTCCTAATGCTGATCCCTTTTACCAAAGATTTGTTTCATCTTCTATAAAACCACCTTGAAACCCATCCCATGATCCCGGTGTTCTTGGCGTGCCTGCCTAACCAGAGTCGCTAGACATGCTTAGCTCATATGGACTTAGGGCCCACTGTATGACTTTGTTTAGATGGACCTCAAATGATTTCTTTTCATACTGATCCATCAGTGTAGGGTCCTCATCCTCAAACCTTGTGAATTTCTGTTCCATCCATTTTCCTCAATGGATTCTGATCCTCTATTGTTTATAGAAAAATGGATTATATATAGCTGTGTGGGTACATATTATACATAAGTATTGGGATGAAAAAACCATTGAGCCTATTTTGGATTAGCTTTCCTTGGGTCCAAATAATCAGATTTTTCCACCTGGTAATGCCAGAGGAATCATTACTGCAAGGCGTAGTAGCAACAAGATAGCAATGCTTATAGAACTCTCTTTGATTTGCTTACAATCTGCAATGCAAGGGAGAGGCTGTTTTTTGGATGTTTTAGAATCTAGTTTTTTTTTTTGGGTTTTGTGTGTGTGTGTGATAAGATTTGAGAATCAAAAGAACAGAAATAAGAAATAATCAGTAAACAAGCTTTTTAGGTTTTCTTCATCTTTACTAGGCTCGAAGGAAGTTTTAGTTTTGGAAGCCAAGCCGATGGCTGGCGGAAGCGCTCTTCTTATACAAGAAACTCTATAATTAAGAACTAGGAACAGGAGTACAGAAAGATGACTATCATATTATATGAATTAAATTGAATATTTCTATATTTCAATGTATCTGTATTTTTTCTTTTTCTTTTGGCTCTCTGGAGGGGGAGGAAGAGTTGATATGCCAAAAGTATCTTTATCTCCAAATGCTATAATCTCTTTACTGGCCTTCTGTAGAGTTTCTTCATGTGAAACCTGGTAAAGGGGCTGCATATGTAAGGACCACGTTGCGCAATTATGTGACTGGAAACACAGTAGAGAAAACTTTCCGAGCTGGAAGTAAGGTAATTTAGTTTGATTTAGAATTATATTTTTATGGTGCAGGAAGTAAGGGTATATATGGTCAAGTATTATCTTCTTTTTCATTGTTTTCACAATGTGACAATGTTGTGAAATTGGTAACACATTATCAGCCGTATGTAGAGTTAAGCTGCGTTTGCTTCTATAGGGAATGTGGATATAATTCATTACACTTCTCTCCAATTACTCCCAGTATTTTAGATATTTTAAGTTTCGTATATTACAAATGAAATCTAACACCTATTGTTTGTGTATGTCTTGTGTTACAGCATTACATAAAATATGAGAATAGTAGTACAGGTTTTACCATTCAATTAAAAAATGTGTGTTCTTTAGTGTATATTGATTGGTCAGAGATTGTTATGAAGTTAAAAGCACATATTCTCATTCTAATATTTTGAAGAATTGATCAAACTGTAAACCATCTAATAGTATATGCATGAACATTTTTCAAATAGAGACTTAGTCATAAGGGCAGATACTTAATCTTTCAAGTCAAAGAGAAGATTCGAAGTGGTTTTATTTGTTATCTTTAATTTGTACGCCATTCATTTTCTTGAACATTTTGGAAATACTAATCTTTATGGTGTGAATTCATATCCAGCTTTATAAGTCCGCTTAATATCTGTATTTGCAGATAGAAGAGGCTGATATCTTCAAGGAGACAAAGCAATTCACATACAAGGATGGGGTCCAATTTGTTTTCATGGACCTGGTAACGCTGATCTTCCTTCTCATATATAATGTGCTAGAGTAGCATCCTTCTTTGTTTATCTTATTTTGTTTGTCTACTAAAAATAACAACAATAATCTTACCAACAAAAATAGGAGGAGAAACCCTCGCATTATTAGGAGTTCACCTATACTATTCGCTTGTTAGTTTGATCTAATTTTCCAAGCAAGGTTCTGGTTAATTTTAATAAAAAGTAAAAGTTAGCATGGGAAGGGGAGATTGTTGTTTGGAAGTTTCATTTTTTTTCAGATATTAAAATGATCGTGAGGCTAATGATTTATTGATCTCTTGTGCCTTCTCAGTCAGGTTTCTATTTTTTGTTTCTCCTGGTAACTGATAAGAGATTGTGGTCATTAAATGTTCCTTGCAAGTCTTTTTTTTCGATTTTCTTGTCCGTATTCAATATCTTTCCGTTTAGCTTCTTATAGTTATAAGCCCAAGGTTCCTTCGAAAATCAATGCTTTTGTTTGGTTGGCAGTCCTCAGTCGTCTCGATACTAATGATTTGTTGCAAAGGCGAAGTCCATACAAGCGCTTGTGTCCAGATATGTGTTTCATGTACAGGCAAAGTTTGTTATAAGTATCTTCTTTACATTGTGGTACATCGTGAGGGTTATATTATTTTCTTTTTGGATTTTTTAAGAGGATTGGGTTTCTCCTTACTTCTTGGAGAGTTGGTTTCGGATGAGAGTTCGGGTTTTTTTGGTGTACTTTTCTTTGGAGATGTTAATTTTGTGCTGTTTCATGGAGTATATGGAATAAAAGGAATGACAGTATTTTCAGTGATACCCAATTCTCTCTTTAGGATAGGGTTTCATTTCAAACATTATTCTGAAGTTGCTGTTTCTGATGTTCATCAAGATTGGCTTACAGTACTTCATTATCTTTTCTTATTTTCCCACTTGTATTTCTTTGGAGGACACTATCTAATAAAGCTTTCCCCACCCCCACCCCCACCCCCCCCAAAAAAAAAAAAAAAAAAAAACCCAAAACACATGCGCACACAAAAAAAAAATAAAAAAAAATCAGCTTTATCTTGGTGCGAGGTTCTTTGATCAAAATGAGTATTTTTCAAGTGAAGTTCCAATGTTGAATGTCAGATAATAGAAGTCAGCCTTATTCATGAGAGAGGGTGGGGGTGGCCGTGATGCCTTTGCCCATAACAGAGAATGAGAAGTGCCCACACAGGTCTCCGTCTCTCTACCATCATCAACCACCACCTTCAGACCACCTCCCTCGCCATCAGCTTTTCTAGATTTCTATGTCATATTTACGTAAATGTGTGTTACACATATATAAATATGTATTTTGTGTATATTAAACAAGAAAATAAAGAGAGAATGAGGAGAGATGATGCGGGGTGGAGGGTGTTTCGTCATGTTATTATGCTACCTAGGGGAGGGGATGGACAGGGGAGAGAACAATCAGAAATGGGGAAAAACTCCTTGATGAGAATGAGAGGAATTATTTCGTTATTTCCTCTTCAGTCATTGCAATACATGTTAGAAATACAAAGGATGAAGTTTCCTTACAAGTTGCATTTTTCTCCCGTTTCAAATTAGTAACGGACATCGAAATTGAACACAATTAAATTACTAACTCTAGTTCAAGGGAGTATTTCAAAAATTGAAAGTATGTGGACCTAGTCATAAAAAGGGTCAACGTATGAAGGTATGATTCTAAATTCTAATTAATAATTACATAGGTAATTCACAACTTATCTGATAGTTTTCAATCATCACAGGGATTTTGATTAATTTGATCATAACTAAGAGCCTTAAATCATCAATAAGTTCGTATGTCAGTTGATTTCCCATTGAAAACATTAGATTGTTAACTCTGATGGTTTTCTTCTTGTCAAAATTGCTTAATTTAATGGGTATCTCTGAACCTGAATATGCACCATTAACTTGGATTGCCGGGGTATATAAATGTTTTTCCCCTTTTCTGATAAATACTTCTAATTTTTCGCTGGAAATACACTTTAGTATGCTATATCAGTGCTGTTTAACGCATTCCCCTGCCTCCACCCCTGCTCCCTTTCTCTATTCGAAGTACTAAGGAGCAGTTTCATGTTTGATTCTTCGTCCTTAAATTTGAAGTATCTATCTGTAGACTACATACGAAGAATATCGACTTAATGCTTCAGATGTTGGAGATAAGGAAAAGTGGCTGAAAGAAGGCATGGATTGCAATTTGCTATTTTGGAAGGGAAAAGTAAATTTCAGTTCTGATTTTTACTAAGCCTGTACATTTTTACCTTTTCTTTTTATGTATTTCTCATGCACTTTTCTGTTTTTAACGAATAGGCAGGACACTAAGCAAACTAAGTGTGGAATGACTGCAGGTTATTGATTTTGACCTCCCAATCACAGTTAAGTTAACGGTAGTTGAGGTTGATCCTGGTCTTAGAGGTGACACAGCTCAAGGTAGTGTTGTTTGTCTTCTCCTAATATCTCAAAACATATTGAAATAAGAAAATAAATGTTATGAAGAGTTATCTACAGTATAATCAGTAACATACCCTTAAATATCTCTCTTTGGTACTGCAAGAGGCAGGTTTCAGTTCATCCAGCTTTATGATGTTAATGTGCGAGTTTTGTTAGAGAGAGAGCTGAGGACTATGTCCATGTACATAGAGAGAGAACTATGTCAACGGGCATAGCCCGATTACTGGCTCCCTTGCCATATTTGATGAATATATGAAAGTCTTGCTCTTTATTGCACTTTAAGTGACATGCATAGCTTGAGGGAGACATCGAGTAATCAAATAGAAAGAGATCTCACTTTCTGTATTTACATGGCTAACTAGTGATGTGTTGGTTGTTTCTTGTTTTGAGTTGGATCAAAGCATGAAAGTATGCATAGTAGTGCCTAGTGATATAATGATTAAAAAGTTAGCCAAGAAAGCTTCAGAATTTTGTTTCTTTTCCAGATATAAAAACAAAGTAGGTTCAACTATGAAACAGAGAAAGATTTGTATGCTCATTTTATTTGGCCAACAGACAGCTAAAAGATGCTATATAGATACTAAGGCTATGTTTGTTTGCAAAAAATGATGAGTGAGATAAGAATATTTGTACTAATTTATTATTATTTCGGACTAAATTATTTAGCCCGTTATTTAATCCCATGGACTATTTGGCGTCTTGCTTTATGACTGTTCAGTTCTTCCTTCAGACATAAGGTTTTAATATGGCCCGCAGTAAAACAGAGCACAGGCAGTACAAGAATCAGAAAAATGAAGCAATAGCAAATTGGTCCCAAGAAATGATTCCCTCCCTCTCTCCCCTTTGTGTTTCTTTTGATCTGATGATAGTGGTTTTTATATATGTTTAATTATAAATTCTTTGTTGTCCTGAGATGATTCTATCCTTCACGTTATTTTACCTTAATTTTCGTCAATTGTGGCAGGTGGATCAAAACCAGCAACACTCGACACGGGTGCCATTGTTAGTGTCCCATTGTTCATAGAAAAAGGTCAAGAAATAATGGTGGATACTAGAAGCGGCCAGTACATGAGTCGTGCATAAAGTGTTCATAAAATATTCGTCATCAGCTGAAGATGTTTGTCACCTATGTCGGCTTCTCATCAGCAGGTTTTCTACGTAACGGACTTTAGAAACATATAATATTAGGAATTTTGTTGTAAAAGGGTTGTAAACCCAAAAATTTTCTGCTGCTAAAGTATTTGATAGAGGGAAACATGTACTCATTCGAAGAATCTCAAAGCACATTGATCATTTTGTATTGGAATATCAAATTAATAACTCGTTTCAAGTAATTTTGAGTCATCCTTGGTACTGATACCAAATGCCCAATCTTAATTGAACCAACTATTGTTCTCACTTTAAAATGACAACTCCTTGGCCTGCCATTTGATTGTGTTTCCAGCATAAACATGCAATTACTTGTATTTCATTAATGTTCGCCACATGGGGCAATAACTTGCAAACAAAATCAGTGTTGTAATCTTTAATATTCCTCAGTGATGCATGGTGTATACAACAAAGTTCACAAAAGAGGTGAAATCTAGATGTTATTCAGTACGAGCTCTCATCCAGTTGAACATTTTCTAGGCTTCATCTCTGGAACCACACCTCTTTTCAATGCCGCACCATATACATTATAAGCACCCAAAGACATGCCCTGTCGATTGAACTCATTAATCAACATGTCAAAAGGAAATGCACCAGCAATATTACTGTCTTCATACACGAGGACTAAAACTGATAAAGCCTCTTTGAGTTTACCCTCAACACACAATACTCCAATGACATTGTTAAATGTAACCATCCTCGGAGAATGCCCAATTCTAACCATTTCACGTAGACTAGCCAGAGCTTTGTCTATCTGCTTTCCTATGCAAAAGGCTTCAATCACTAGGTCATATGCACAAGGGTATATGACATAAACCGCACTCTTCATTCTGTCAAACACTTCATATGCATCTTTTAACAGCTCTTTTTCCATCCTAGATCTCCTGCACAACCCTCTTAGTAGAGTGTTCATCATCCTTTCGTCCACTTCAAAACCACTCTCCACCATCTCCTTATAAATCCTAAACGCAGCGCGGATTTTGCCCCACTTCAACAACCCATGCAAAAGTGTGCTATAGCTAATGTAATCAGGCATGCATTTTCTCTCCTTCATTTGGTTCAACAAACCAATCCCCTCTAGTGGCCTCCCCTCTTTAAAGTACCCATTGAACAAAGTATTATAAGTAACCACATTTGGTACTAATCCCATCTCCAGAGCTCCATCAAGTAATTCCAGTGCCTCATTTGACCGACCCACTTTACAAAATCCATTCATAACCGCTGTATATGTATACATGTCCAGTTTCTTGGAAGATGTTTTGATATTCATCAACATTTTATAAGCTTCTTCTATCCTCCCCACATAACACAAGCCCTTTAACAGACAATTATATGTATTAATTGTGGGTTCACATCCAACTCGACCCATGACCTCAAAAACCTCAAAAGCCTTCTGCATTCTCCCCCTTTTGCAGAAAGAATTGATCAATTCAGTGAAAATTGCGACATTGGGTTGAAACCCATTTTTCACCATCTCATTTAAAGCTCTATTCGCCTCACAGGGATCATCTTTCTTGCAGTAACACCTGATGAGCAAGGAATATGTCCCACAATCTGGCTCCAGTACAAAAGATGACAAAGCAGAGAACAGTTCCAAAGCAAGTTGGAGCTCATTTGCTATGAATAAGGCCATAAGCAGATCATTGAAACCGGATATAGTTTCAAAGCTGTAATCTTTCTTGATAAAATCGATAATTCCAATTCTCTGCGTAATAGGTAAGACTCTAATTTTGTCAACCATACCTTGAACGTGCAATCTACAAATTCTCTTATCAAGATTGGGTTTTTCATCTTCATCTTCAACAATGGGCAATTCCCAGTTTTGTTCTATCCCGGATTTGTTAATCAAATCAGAGGAATCTTGTCGTCGTGGGCATAATCGTTCTGTTTTCTTAATAAGCCGGATAGTGTTTGGAGAAAAATTTCTAGAAGATAATTTTAGAGCTGCAAAGAGAACTAAATTACCTCTTTGGGCTCTTTTGTGGTTGGTGCTTAAGAAAAAAAGGCCATTAGGTAAAGGTAATGTAATGGAGGAATGATGAAGGTAGGAAGCTGGGGAGCAGAGATATGGTAGCGAAGAATGCATTTGTCAGTTTCTGTGAGATAGATGCCGGTCGAATTTGCCTGGTCATGGAGTGTTGTAATCCAAAAAAGAAAAAGAAAGAACCAAGGGAAAAAAATAAAATAGTTGCCTATATTTGGAATAATTAAATTAAGCCGCTATAGGCTATATAGGCTTCCAATTTAGCTTTCAGGCTGGCTAAGACGCCCAAGTTTTTGGAATAAGATTTGAAATTGGATCACAATGATTTGATTAGTAATGATATGTTATCTATTAACATATTTGAATTATTATTAACCAAATCATTATGATCGAATAATTGGTGAAATATAGTGAAATAGAGACTTTCTATTTCAAATGAAACGGAGAGGATCTTATTCCCAAGATTTTATGATGCACGCTTTTAACTAGCTAGCCGCTTACCTCAAACCTTTTTAAGTATGTATTTGTCTAGCTCTGTCTAGAAAAAAGGAAAAACATTTTTAATGAAAATTACAAATATATAAAATAGAATGGAATTTCACAAGGATGGATTTGCCCTTATACAAATGTGAAATGTGAAATGTGAAATGTGAATATGACATAATAATACATAGTATGCATTCCAATTTCCAAAGGAAAAATGAAATTGCAAAGGGAAAATGTGATTCGAGTTACATATAGTCGAGAAAAGGAAATTGAAGATTTGAATGTAAATGAAGCATACATACATACATGCATATATATATATATATATATATATATATGTATGTATGTATGTATGTATGTATGTTACTTAAGCCAGTAGTAGTACAAGTACATAGTTAAACCCTCAAAGATCTACTAAATTTCTTCCAAGAGGTGGGGTTGTGGTTTGGTAGTTGTGCAACATGAAGAATATGATGATCATCTGTAGACGTCGAGGTGGTTGATTTCTTTCTCCAAAGAATGGGTTTGAGCAGCTTCTTGAAGACCTTGTTGAAACCGCCGCCCAGGCCATGACTAGTCCTACCACCACTCATCATCCTAATTCTCCGCCGTCCTTGGCGCACCTCCTCCAGATCTGTGGTGGTAAACAGAGGAGTTGACGGTGGTGCTGGTGGTGCATTACTATTATTACAAGAATAAGTAGTAGAAGAAGCAGTGGTGGTGGTGGCAGGCATATGAGGGTGAGATAGACTCCGGCCAAAATGAATGGCTTTGTTGAGTTGGATCTCAAATGACATCCTTTCGTATCGATCCATCAGCCTGCTCTCCCCCTCATCATCATCGTCTCCAAACCTTCTCAATGCCACTACCTCCATTTCTGTAATTATATATTAGCTATATATATATATGTATATGTATATTCCTCCGATCTTAACTTCCCTTCCTCAAATATATAAATATATATAATAGTTCATGAGTACTGCTGATAGATCATTAATTCTCATCCTTCCATCTCTCTCTTATACGTACTATATATACAAGTGTATAGGTGTGACTGATGGTGGGTTTTTAGGTTTGGCTTGAAGGAATTGAAGCGTTAGTTTTGGTAAGCCAATTAAGCTGCTGATGTAGGGGCGGACGGACGGACGGAAGGAAGGTCTCTTCATTGGTACTCCACTAGTATACTACTATAACTAGAAAAGTACATACATACGGACTACTAATTACTTTGTGGAGTACTGATCATCTCCATTTAACTAGTACTACAAGGAAGGAATATTGAACACAATTGGAGTACTCTTATTAATTTATTGAATTAAATTACTATTTGCAATAAATATTCATTGATCTCATTCATCAAACTAGTTTAATTAATTAATTAATGTCAATTTGTCATACTATACGGAGTACTACTACTGGATATGCATGGTGGTTCATTATTAGGAAGGACTGATGAGTTTCTTGGGAAACACCAACTCTCGTTTTTGTCAAAGTTCTGTAAATTTCCTAAAACGTTGGAGCCACTTCCTTCCTACTTAAGACCACCAGATGTTGACAAATGACAATATTTATCATTTCCATTTGACTTATACTGCCACCAAAAAAAAGTAAAAGTAAAAATAAAAATAAAAATAAAAATAAAATGGATATGAAAATGCATTCCTTAATTGTTGCATGCATGCATGTGTTTTCAGTTCTCTGAGTGTTTTATTTTGATAATATGTGTAATTGAAAGTTGGATATTTTGTTTCGTATCATATCTTTTCTTTTTTCAGCTTTCCTTCCCTTCCCTTTCCTTTCTTTTCTTCTCTTCCCTCGAAATAAAACCAAGAATCTCTTAAAACAATTTTATACATATTCAAACTCATATGTTATTGTTACTATGGGTCCACATAAACGTACACTATTTTAAATACAACTAAAATACGATTATCTTTTCTAAACAAGGAAGTATATTTAACAAACAAATAATCTCTAAATATAGCAGTATATACCATAGTATTTACGATCAATAGATTGAGATAATTAATGTAGTACTGTAAGCCGACCATGCACGTGAAATGAAGCCGATGAGTTTGAGCGGAAAAGAAGCCATTGATGAAGCCCACTGTTTTATCACTTTATTCTTTCTTGCAAGTATGAAACAATCTTTTATTCCTCAATACAATAAATTCCTTTGAAGAGTCTTATACAACACCAAAGTGTTCAAACAGATTATGAAAAAGCTTAATATTTGGATATTAAATTATGTACGTACTACTAGTCTGTTTTATGTCATAAATTAAGATAGTTGTTATTTTAAGTATTAGTTTCATCATAAAATATGTCGATATGAGATAGGTAAAAATTAAGTGGGGACTCAGACACTATTATTCTTATCTTATCCCATAAAATTTTACGTTAGTCGCAATCTAATTTCGTCATGAAATTTGTCTACATGTATATCATTTTCTTTCGCCATATCATTTTGACATAAAATATACATTCATGTGGGAGAATTCAGTGATCGGGGATAGACTGAAATTATCTAAATATTTTATGAAATGACCATTCTCTGATCATAAAAGTAAAATTATAAGTAATCTTCAAGCATGTTTCTATTTTTAATTACTGATTACTCCACATTCAGTACTGTTGACAAAGAATTTTATTAATGGTGTCCTTAAAAAATAGGAGCTTCAAAAAACGTATGTACTCAGATAAAATCTTTACGATATATAATTTGATTCCATAATAAATCTTAAGATAATTAAAATCAATTAATTATTATAAAAAAAGATATTAAGAAAATAAATTGCTTAAGTGAATTTTAGACAAGCTTTTAAGTTAAATACGACTTTTATTTTTGGGACATACAAAAATACATTCAATGGAAGAACATTGTAATTAATTCACTAGTGCAATCCTCCCATAGTAAACGAACCTACTCTAGAGGCCAAGGGGTGTCTACGAAACCAAATGATTTCCTTTTGGGCCATCTTTGGGCTCCTTTGCAAATGTGAGTCAAGATATTGGCCCAGAACAAAGCCACTCCTACGCAGACTCATTTTTGCCAGGACTTGTTGGGCTTTGACGGCGCATTGACCTCCAGTTACTTGTTTGTATGTATGAGTAATTACTAGTCACCATGGCCTATTTATTCGGTATACATTATTTTTTTTCTTCTTCACATTTGTATTCTTCCATTTCTTGCCGGATTCCAAATAATTTAGCTTCAAATTTCCTATTTCACTCCCCTTGTAATCCAACACGAACCACAGTTTTCTGTTCATACACTCAATTCCTTTGCTGTGCGTATTTTCTAAGCTCTTCGATTCTCTCTCTGTCTGCTTTTTGTGTGTTTGCTCCAAGCAATATTAAGTTTTGTGTCTGGTTTTGAATTGATCAGAAAGCTCAGCTGATGCTTAAGAGTACGAACACTTGGGGATCAGAGTAGGTTTTGGTGTTAAAGGCTTGATTTTTAACTGGCTGAGGTATAAATTCTGGATCCAAATAGGTTTTACTGCTTTTTGGGTGGTGTAATGGCTAGAAATAGATTTATGATTGTAACCCTCATGTTTCTGATTTTCGCGGATTCTTTATCCAATGCCTCCATTGTCTTGAATTTCCGCAAAGTTATTCGTTTGAACAGATTTCCTTCTGCAACACAGGTAATACTCTCTCTCTCTCTCTCTCTCTCTCTCTATCTATCTATCTATCTATATATATATATATATATTTTGGAGCAAGGTAGTATAAGTTTAATTTTACTTGGCAATTGTGGAAATGATATTGGTATTAGAACTCTCCGCTGCTGAGTCCTGTTATTGGTGGCAAGGACTTGAATTCTACTACTGTTGATTCTAGCAAACCTGTAAAAGAGAAGCCTAAGGATCCTGAGGTTATAAACAATAAGACCACGGGTGCTGCAAGTCAACCAAATCGTGAGCAGAGAGATAAGGAGCAGAGTCATGAGGGGAAAGATAAAGTTGGTGGCACTAAAGACTCTCAATTGGTTTCCAATGGAGGTTGTGAGGGGTTACCTAAAAGTTGTGAGATTCAAAACACTATGATTGCCTGCATTCTAACTTCGGAGGAGGGTAAATTCTTATTGCCTTTGATGAATTATATGCATTCTTATACCATTTGCAATCTAGTACAACAACTTTAGATTTGCAGTTGCTGTATAAAAACACATGTCTTTTGATAAGTTGAAACTTTTGATGTTTGGATATTTGAGTCTTCGGTATCATGGTGTATTGGGTTAAGGAGTAACAAAAAGTTAGAAACTTCATCTTCAATTCTTTCTCAATAGTCAATATTATTAGCACAGCTAAATATGCAATTCATTGAGACCTAGATCGATAGTGCCATGAGGTGCTGAAGGACACTGGAATTCACCTTGCCCTATTTTACAATGAAGAACATGTTGCGTTATTAATATCTGAAGGCTATCCATTATAATTAGTATGAATTTGAATATGAACCTAGCGAAGCACAAACATGAACATATAATTATAATTTCTGATTGAAAAAAAAAGAGCTTTGAAAGACATAACTTGAATCTGTTTTATTCATGAAAATTAATTTAGTAGCTTTGCAATTTTTCTTTGAGGTGGAAAACTGTGGAGGTCGGAGATTGAGTTGGGAAGGAGGTAGGGAGTTGGGCGAGGAGTAAATTGGCAATAGAATTAAAAATATTGGAGAGTTTCGTAAAAAGTTATGATGTCAAGAAGGTGGCAACTGTAGAGGGGAGCAAAGAAGGGAAAATGAGCTTGGAAAATTTGGGGTTTCCAGATGAGGTTATGCAAGTTATCCTGGAATGTGAGGGGGGATTAATGATATTTTGAAGAGGTCACTTGTCAAAAATATTCTCTTGAGCTTGTTTTCAATGGTGGTGTGCCTTTAGGAGACTAAGAAGGGGGTGATGGCGGATTGGGTGTTGAGATCTCTATGGAGTATCTGCAATGTAGATGGATGTTCCTCGATGCGGTAGGTACAGCTCGGGTTGTTAGTATTGTAGGATTTCCAGGTGCTGCAGTTGGTGGAAATTTTCAAAGTCGCTTTTTTTAATCTCGTGCTTTTCCTAGGGATGACAATTTGGCCCCGAACCCATGGGTTTACTTGATCCCAACATGACAGGGTGGGTTTTTTCATGAAGACGCACTTACTGAGGGAAGAAAGAAAAAAATTCTGGAGCATCTCTGTTAACATCTACAGTTAGTAACCCCCAAAACCAAGTTGCTAGAGAATGATCTAAACCAAGTCATTAGCATTAGAGTGATGAACCAATGAAGATGGGGAAATTTGAATCCAAGATCTTCAAGACATATAGCTTTGTTAACATGCTAGACAAGTAGTAATTTCTTAAACTAGTTTTTAGAGAATGGAGCAAGCCAAGTTCTTAACAAGATAGTCTATACTTAAATCCTGAGCTACAACCCTACATCATCATAATATAAATCAAGAGTTGAACCTTGGCAGGTCTGCTAGGAATGAGCTAGAGTTTAGGTGTTTGCTGATTTAGAAATTATTCATTCTCTCTGACATATTATGTTCCATTGTCTGCACCATCTTAAAAAAAATTTCATTCAACATTTTCTCATGTTGGGAGTTTTTATTGTCTCATAAATCAATGAATACTACAAATCTCTGATTATCTAGCCTTTTTGTCTTATACATGTAGTTTGCAATTTGTTCTTTATCATAGATCTAACACTTCTATAACAACCTTAAACTGCATTGCTGTAGCAGGGTCAAAGCAGTTGGTCATTCTGGTCCAAAATCAAGCAGAAAGGACTTTGAAAGTGAATATTGCCAATCCAACCACTGTGGACAAGGCTTTGCAGGCTTTTGAGATACCCTCCCACCAAACCAAGAAGGTATGTATTCGATGCAAAGCATCATTATAGGATTTTGAATATTTGCTTTGCAATGATATGCTATAGGCGAGGGGGTTGAAGGTGTGTAAGGATTGGAAAAGGCTGCGAGATTTGATTCCTCACAGAATTTTGGGACGATTTGGTAGGAATTAAATAATCAATGCTGGGAAGGAAGAATGATGCCGCTTAACAACATTCATTGTCTTTTTTGAGACTTTTTTTGGTAGGCATTTTGAGGTGTTCCTAGGCTCAAGTGTGCATTTTGTGTACATTTTGGGAGAGTTATCTATAGGCAGTGTTCTAAAAATCCCCGCCTAGGCCCCCCTGGCGCTAGGCCCCCCCTGGAACCTCACCTAGGCCAAAGGCGGCAAAAAATTTCCTCTAGGAGATTAGGTGGGATTAGGTGGGGCCTAGGCGGGCAAGACGTAGAAATTAGGCCCCTAAGCGTGGCCTAGGCGGAGAAATTAGGGCTGCAATTGTTTTTTTATTTTAATAACTAAGCTACAAAATAACGTCGTGGGTCATTATCTTGAAGGAGTATGAGTGTGAGTCCGATGGGGACATTATCTTGGAGGGATATGGAGAAGAAAAGTTAGAGATATAGAGGGATATGGAGATGAGGACTATTAGTTTGTATTTTTGATTATTTGTTTGTGTTTAAACTTTGAACAATTGCATGTTTGTATTTGAACTTTGATATTGGAAATATGGATATGTGTTTGAACTTTAAACAAAGGTCTTTATTATCTTTATTATAGATTGTTTTGCTTTATATTATTGTTTTGTTTGGATA
The DNA here is from genome assembly GCA_034770075.1 of Aralia elata. Classification (NCBI taxonomy): domain Eukaryota; kingdom Viridiplantae; phylum Streptophyta; class Magnoliopsida; order Apiales; family Araliaceae; genus Aralia; species Aralia elata. Next base: position 468,153 of record CM068379.1, on the reverse strand, counting down.
AATGTAATATAAAATATTAAAATTGACTTAAAATAAAAATTCCGCCTAGGCCCCGTCCGGCCGCCTCCCGCCTAGCGCCTTTTAGAACCTTGTCTATAGGGGTCTAATGTAGGTATTTTGGGGGAGGTCTTTCTGTTTGTTTGGAAGCATAGGTGTGCTTTTTTATTTCTCATATGCCTTGTATACTTTGAATGTGTGAGATTCCCCCCCTCCCCCCTTTTGGTGCTTCTAATGAATTTTTTTTACTTATATATATGAAATAAAGATACTTGCATTCCTCTCTGTCCAAAATTTTACCATCCTTACTTCATCCAAAACCTCTGAACCTGATCTACAGAAAAAATGTCAAGAGAAGAAAAGCAAACCTAAGCTAACAGCACAAAAAACAAACTCCACAATTGACTTGCTAAAGAAAAATGAAGTAAAAGGTGACAACGATTCTAAATTATTTATGCACATTACATAATACCCGGAAACAAATGCTTGTTGGGCCTACGCCTCTGGCGCAAGTAGTTTGTGTTAAGCTGTTCCAGACCACACAAAAGACTTAACTTTCATGGGAGCTTTAGGCCTTTAGCCTCCCAAATATAAGTATTAAGAGGGAACTGAATAGCTGGCCAATGATGAATAAGAATCCGAAAATATGAATTAGAGGTAAAATATCGAGAGCGATCCAAAGACCAAACAACCTATCTGGGTTAGAAGAAAGAGAACATGAAAAAAGAAGAGTTAAGAGATATAAAACATCTTTGATTCCCTGTCATTAAGGTTTTGAAAAAAAAAATATCCCAGTTATAAGAGCATACGCAAAGAAGACGACAAAAAAAATTTAGGAAAGGAAAGAGGGAATATCCCCCTAACCAAAATTTCCTCCCAAGCATACTTACAAATTACTGCTGCATTTAGAATTTACCTTCATCATTGTTGAGTTGAACAATTGTTTAGTTTTCTTTTTACCAGATACTGGAAACCTCCAGTAGGATTCAGATCATGTCTGTCTGGCTGAAATCAACTATGATTCACTCCACTAGGATCTCAATTTTGATACACAAACTAAGCCTTAGTCAAGTTATATCAAGTATTGACATCTTCTTAACATACTGTGAATTTGTGATACTTTATGCCAGTAGAATTTCTATTATCCAATATATAGCTGTTGTAAGAGTTCAAAAGATCTAAATGTGTTATTTGTATGGTTTCTATTAAATGCGTTATTTGTGCGGTTTCTATTAAATGCGTTAATAGACGTCTATTAAAGCATTACCATCGCTTAAATTTAGGAAAAGTATTAGGAGAAATTTCATTTATGATTCAATAAGGCATGACTTACCCAGCAAAATGTGTTTTACTCTCGAAAATTGAATATATAAGTGAAGTGCACTAAGCCCCCGAAAATTTAATTCCTTATTTCTAGATTTCTTCAAATTTCGATTAGCAAATAGAAAATTTTGATAAAAAACGCAAATAAATAAAGCTTATTGGTAATTTTCTTTGAGACAAATCCATTTTACTCTATCAGCAAACAGTGAATGATTTGAAACACAGAACTGCCCCCTGGTTGGCACTCGTGCCTGATTGGTGGTTGCAAAATTTCATTGTAGACCTTATCGGTATGTGTTTTAAAATATCCTTCCGATGCCTTCTTAATATATATCATCGATAGGATGAACTGTTGATGTAAGAAGTATCTAATAATGACAAGAAGAATCATGTTTGGTTCATACCTTTTTAAGTATAAGATACAATGGAAAAAAAAGAAAAACTTGTGTGATATTCTTAAATATTTTTTGTTTCCTTTTCCTTTTTTGCCACTCAAATTCATTAAGCAACAAAAGGAGAGGCAGAAGCCCACACCATCAGTATCTACTGCATCATATGGGAGCACGGTTATAGGGACTGACCCTGAATGAGAACTAAACGCACAGGATCCCTCATTTTATCTTGATAGAAAGAAAGAGCCAAACATTGTTTCTTCTATTAACTGTAATTCTCGTGCAAATCAGCAGTGTAGTCCAACAATTGACAATATCCTGCTAGGTTTAGAAAAGGTTAGTTGTTGGACTGTTTCAGAGTGTATAGGACTTTTACTTCTGCAGAAGTTTTCTATTTGTGTGGTTTGAGTCTCTGTGATTCATAATCCAGAAGTTTTCTATTTGTGTGGTTTGAGTCTCTGTGATTCATAATCCTATTGCTCTCCAAATTGTACATTTTCATTCTAATTGAGTTATATATGCGTCATTCTCATTTTCAAGCTGTATACTAAAGTTAACAACATGGAGTACAATCACTGTGATGATTGCTAATCTGAACTTCTTGATTGTATGTGCAGTAGTATAGTTTGCATCATATAAGGGCCTTTATTCTAATTTCCAACTTCTTTTATTGTTTTGAGAGCACCCAAGTTTGAGCATCATGACCTTCTCTGATTCTTCTTCTTGGATTGTAGATCAATATCTTGGTGGCTGAGATCAAAACAAACAAAATAGTACTAAATACTGAAAATGGGATTTGCGCGATACTCACAGCTCCTGCCTCTGGGAAAAACTTTTTCAAGCAGCTCTCATTTTATTCTAGGCAAGTGACTCCAATCTATGGTGTGTACTTCTTGTTTCTAGTAGGACTAGTTTTTGGTGGGATATGGGCTTGCTGCAAGTTAAGAAAGAGGAGATGGCAAGGAGGCGTTCCATATCAGGAACTTGAAATGGGGTTGCCAGAAACTGGTGCTGATGCTGTTGTCAACGTGGACTCAACAGAAGGCTGGGATCAGGATTGGGATGATGACTGGGATGAGAGTAAGGCAGTGAAGTCCCCCGGGGGACACCATGTCGGAAGCATCTCAGCTAATGGCCTTACTTCCAGGTCTTCTAAGAAAGATGGATGGGAAGTTGATTGGGAAGATTAATGTTTGTTAAAATTTGGTAAGAGGAAGAAAAGATACTTTTGCTGCATTTAGAAAGAGAGAGTTTAGTAAAATGTAAAAGTTAATGTAAAGTCCCTCGTATAGAAAGTTCACTTGCTTTTTAGCCTTTTTTGGCAAGTAATGCAAACCTTTCATACACTTGTCGTGGTGACATCGGTGCGTCTTGAATACTGCATTTTTGGCGATTGTTGGATAGAAAAATGAGTTGTTTTTTACTTGAAACAAAGCTCATGTTGTAATGTTAACATATCCTGAATGATTCCAGATCTCAATATTTTGCAAAGATGATGGACGTTGTGGCCTCTTCTTTTTAGTTGCTTTGTGGCTTATTCACCACAGCCCAGTTAAATGCTCTGACCTAAAAAGGTTTTTGTTGGTATGCCTCACCTGTTGAGCAAACTCTGTCAAGTGCTCGTCCATGAGAAGCCCCCCACCGGTCCTTGATTAGTTGGATGGAGCATTATGGGAAGGTACCCATCGTGGAATCCAATGCATTGTTAGAAAATGGTGGCTTTTGAGAATCGAAGTTGTTTATATCGATTGATTAATCGAGGTTATATTAATTCTTACTTATATTTTTTCAATCATGTTAGTTCTACTTGCTTAATTTCCAATTGTTAAGTCCAATAGTGAGAATTACTGGGTACAAGTGAATTTTGCACATATTTTTCTACTTAGTTGTGCATTTCATTTTTTTTTTCATACCTAGTTTTATCTCATTTTTTAAATCTTTGATGTTTTTTACTTGATTAACATGAAGCTTGTAATTCAAGCCCTTCTGCAGACGCACGTTTCTTTTTCCCATTACCTCTCTTGAGAGAGAGAGAGAGAGAGAGAGAGAGAGCGCGCGTAAAACACAAAATAATGATAAAGTTAACAGAGCGTGTCTTCACTTTTATTTCGTAGGATGATTACATTTACAGGCAGAAATTGAGGGTGGTTTACACACTCATGACAAAGGGATTCATTCATTCCATTCTGTCCCCACGAAACTCCCCTTTAATAAATCCTAAGGTGTCCCTTAATTTCTTTCTTTTGTGGAGTGGAGTGGAGTGGAATGGTGTCTATTACTATTACTATTACTATCATTCTGCCTTGTTAAAGTTAAAATATACCAAAAGGAAAAAGGAAAATCGCAAATCCTCTCCCCATTCCCACAACATGAATTCAAACACACTCTTACCCGACTCCAAGAAAGCTTTGTGCTGCCTTTTTTATTTATTATTTACTATCATATCATTATCCCTCCCTCCCATACGTACACTACGTATGCCTACTTTACAAACTTTTTGGACTGCTAACATTGCCCCTCTTCCATGACAAACGACATAAAGAATCAAGTCTGAAAATAATAATAATAATAATAATAATTTATAAATTTGCCACTTTTGATGATAAAACATTAATACCTCTTTTACTTAGAAGAATGATACTACTACCACTAGAAAAATATTAATTGCTTTTTATCCGTTTCGCAAAAAGAGTTGCATGTAATTTTATTTATTTTAGTCAAAAATTAGAATCAATTCACATAATTATTTGGATTTTTATAAAATTAACTAGAATCAAACTCTAATTAACACAACTATTTTTGTGCAGAGAGAGAGAGAGTAAGTAGTAGTAATCAGTGAGCATGATAGTAGTGCAAGTTCAGAGGGGGGACACCAGCAACAACACCACTTGATGAGGAAGGTAGCCTCCTCCCATGTGGAGAGCTTTTATTGATGTCAAAGTGCATTGATTTGGTTACCTTTTGGGGTCTAAAACCATTTGATTAAAAAACACTTCACATCTAAGCATTAATTATCAAACCAACCTTACTCAAATATATTATGGTTTGACTGTGATTTTTTTTCAGTTAAATGTGCAAGTCACTCTTCCAACTTTACAATATACTCCTAGTTTACATGCCGCACACTAAACTAAACTAAAGAGAGAACATAGAATGCTAAAAAAAATATGAGATGAGAGATAATGAGAGGGAGGAAAAGGAAAAAAAGTGAATAAAGAAGAAGGTTTAAAGGGTAAAATAGGAAAGTCAAAAAAGTGAATCTTCACTTTTTTGTTTACACAAAAAACAAACAAACAGTCATTCCTTCCTTCCTCCCGCTTTATAATATAGAGAAATATAGATAATTATTCCCTCCGTCCTAAATTAATTGCATTTCTAGGACTTTTTAAAGTCAAATTGACTATTTTTAAAACTAATTTTTTTACTATTTTTGCTAACATATAGGTGAAGATATTATAACCAAAAGAAAGTATATACAATTTATTACTAATTTCAATTTTTATAATTTTAAAAATATATTTATATATGCTTAATTATTAATTTTAAAAATAGTCAATTTGACTTAAAAAAGTCCTAGAAAAACAATTAATTTGGGACGGAGGGAGTAATATTTAGCTGTAGCACAGAGTGGTACAGGCAAATGCACTTTATATTTTAAATTTGCTTTCAATTCCAGCATTTCTTTCTTCAGAGTTCCATTGCTTAATGCCTTGGTTCATGCAATTTAAATTTATATGTTGGTAGTTGGGGCAGACCGAGACTGGAATTAAAAGCCATTCAAGATTACTGTGACCTGTATGACAATGCGCTAGTCACTAGAGACCCATGTGGTACTCACTTTTTTGAAGGTACTACAATGGAACCAAACTCTGCTTCAAACTGAAATTTGAATCAGCAGAGCAGATCAGTTCAACAAACATTGTAAACCAAGCAAAACACAACAATGTTTCAGTCACTGTAATATGCATAAAGATATATCATTGGAACCCAAATTGGAGCCGGTGAAAAGGAATCCGGTAATATAACCTCAACAAAGATTTGAGAGAGAATATCTCAGAGAGAAATACACGAGGAAAAAAAGAAAGAAAAATAAGTTTAAATGAAAAATAACCTTCAACTATATATTTAAAGTTAAAACACGCAAACCGGATTCCTGTTCGCCGCAAACCCCATCTCTATAGCAAGCATATTTCTGAATTCTACTAAGTATGTGAATCATTCCGATTCTTCTTGCCCTTCTGAAGGACATTGAATCAGTTCTAGAATTTTGATAACCTCTTCCATATCCGGACGATTTGATGGCACTTGAGATGCACATATCAACCCAAGCTTTATGACGGGAATTGCCTCCTCTACTGGAAAGTTACCAATAAGCTTCTTGTCTACACAGTCCTCTGCCCTGCCCTCATCCAATGCTTCCCTCACCATATCACACAGCACCACCACATCATCCTCCATATATTCAACTGGTCTCTTCCCTGTCACCACCTCCAGTATCAAGATCCCAAATCCATAGACATCACATTTCTCTGTTATCTTCACTGTTTGACATGCAAACTCAGGAGCCATGTATCCAAGTGCACTCTGAATCTTGCTGCTTAACTTATAACGGTCTAACATGGGCAACAGCCTTGCCAGGCCAAAGTCTCCCACCTTGGGTTCACCACAACTGTCTAGTAAAACATTACTAGGTTTTAAATTGTAATGAATTACGTTCAACTGGTGCAAATGTGCCAACCCTTTTGCTGTCCCCATAATTATATTGAACCTCTGTTTCCAAGAAAGACCATCTTCGGACTGTCCCTCGTGAAGATGTGTATACAAACTTCCATTGCCAACATATTCGTTAATGAGCAGTTGTAAGGATGGAGTCCAGTAATACCCTTCAAGGGCTACAAGATTATGGTGCCTTATCTTTCCAAGATTCTTAACCTCTCTCTCAAAATCATCTTGGGATTTCAACAGACCGGACGCATTTAGCTTCTTAATGGCGACTGAACGTCCATTTCGAAGGGATGTTTGATAAACAGCTCCAAACCCCCCACGCCCAATTTCACATTCCTTGTTGAGCAGTCCATGAGCCCCATCGCCAAAGTCAGAATCACCAGAAAACACAACAAGCTTGCCGTAGTTGGACTCATTTGTATGCGCATGGCTAAAGTCATCCCCACCTGATAAAGCGAAGGCAGCAGCAGAGCGAGACATGGAAGAGCGAGCATGCAGATTAAGGATAGCAACTGTTACAACTCCAAGAGCAATAAAAACAGCTGCGCCAATAGCAATGAGAGCAGAAATACTGAGTATGATTTTCTTATGGCGGAGATTAGGGGAGAGAGAACCATGACTGGAGGAGTCGGAAGATGAATTTGGGTTAAGGACAATAGGCTTGGGATGGATAGCATGGCATGAATAATTGACAATAGAGCCACATAAGGTTGGGTTACCAGCTATCGAAGAGAGAGGAATGGTGTTGAAGAAGCCACCAACAGGCAGTTCACCTTGTAGGTGATTGTGGGAAATGTTGAAGGCGTGTAGGTGTGAAAGGTTTGTCAGCTCCTTGGGTAAGCTTCCAGAGAGCTGGTTAAAAGACAAATCCACGGTCTGGAGTTCAGTGAGGTTAGCAATTACCACTGGGATGGAACCTGTAAGGTTGTTCTGAGACAGGATCCTACATTGATAAAAAGTATTGTAGAAGTTAACAGAATGATGTACATGACCAGGCTGACATATTTGCAAGTACAAGCTGCAAATTAAACACGACATAATCCATGCCTCTTGATTGAATTAACAGCAAAAAGTATCACAATTTCTTTCAAGACAAAGCACCCACATACCTGTCTAAGAACAATTGAGAAACCCAAAAGCAGAAAAATACTTGAATCACACTATACCTCGTAAACTTGTAGCTATATATGACCTAACCAGTCTGATCAAGAATACTGTTGATTGATAACACATTCGAATTATAAAAGGTCTAGTGCAGTGGCTATTATATAGAACAAGAAGAACAGTTAATACTATACAATATGTACAAAGATACATGGATACACACATGAAGCAGAAACCACAAAAGCCAGAAAACTTACAAAGTGGTCAGAGAGGAGCAATTCTCAATCTCAGTTGGAATCCTTCCAGTGAAGAAGTTATTATCCAGCCTTAATTCCAGCAATGCTACTGCTCCACCAATTTCAGAGGGAATGCTTCCGTTTAGCCAATTATGACTCAAATCAAGAACATGTGTGACTTTTAATTCACCTACACTTGCTGGGATTGAACCAATTAAAGAGTTCCCAGACAGATTCAATAACTGCAAGCTACTAAAATTCCGAATGCCGTATGGAATTTCACCAGATAATGCATTAGATGATAAATCCATGACCTGAAGGCTTTGATAAGAGGCTTCCGTTGACATGAGAAAAGGATAGTCTATGCTTCCATTTAGTCTGTTTCCTGAAAGAGAAATACTCTTCAAGCCCAACTTAAAAATCCAAGCAGGAAGATTACCAGTCAACAAACTCCAGCTAACATCTAGAACCAAAAGGTCAATGCAATTCTTCAATGACTCTGGTAAGCTTCCTGTAAATTGATTTGTAGATAAGTTCAATTCTTTCAAGAATTGAAGATCTCCTATTGAGTATGCAACTTGACCAGAAAAATTATTAGCAGACAAATCCAAAATCTCGAGGCTTCTCATATTTCCAATCCAGTCTGGAAATTCACCTGTGAGCGAATTCCCTCCTAAACTAAGAGAAGTGCACAAACTAAGTTTCTGCATTGACCAAGGAAGTTCCCCAGACAAAGAATTCTCACTAAAATCCAGCGATTTCAACAACAAACACCCCCCAATGTCATCAGGCAGCTGTCCTGTGAACTTGTTCTTTCTTAAACTAACAGCTCTCAAGTCATACAAACTCTGAATCCCCTGTGGAATCACACCTTCCAACAAATTATCTGTAAAATCAAGTGAACAAAGAGCATTCAAAGACCAAATCCCAGAAGGTAACTGGCCCGAAAGATGATTAGATGAGAAGTTAACCTCCTGTAGCGTTGAACAGGAAGTGAAAGAAACAGGAATTGAGCCAGTGAGATTATTCTTGGCAAGTGAAATAACCCGCAATGAGCTGCATTGCTGAAAGAGTTGATCAGGGATCAACCCAGAAAAACTGTTTTCGCTCAGATCAATCACCCGCAAGTTGTGAAATTGGGCAAGAATGGGGTTAATGGTTCCAGTAAAGTTGTTTTTAGAGAGGGATAGTGTTTGAAGGAAGTCCAATCGAAGGAGGGCTCTACTAATATGGCCGGAGAGGGAGAAGCCATCAAGGAGCAGCTCTGAGACCCTATTGGTCTGAGGATCGCATTTTATGCCAACCCAGTTGCAGGGAGTGTTGTCATCTTCGTTCCAAGAACTAAGTCTTGATTGTGGGTCATTGAGGTCAGCTTTGAAGACTATTAAACCCAGGACATCGTCACTGAAAGCAGGGTCCACAGATTCCACAAGAAGGGGAACAACAAATAGAACGGTTAATAGGTTTAGCAGCATTCTTTCTATCTTTGGAATTGGAAAACGAGATAAAGAAAAAGTTTTTAGACTGCCATGAAAAGGGTTCAAGCAAGCTTTGTCTTGAAGTAATGGAACAGAATTAGCTAATAGAGTGAAATGGGTGGTGTAGAGCAAGAAATGCTAAATGGAACAGAAGAGAACGATTACAATGGGTAAGAAGCAAAAATGAGAAAAGGAAAAAAAGGAGGGGGAGGTTGAGTCGGGGTTTGGAGGTAATATACCTTGGGAAGGTGAGAGTTGCGCCGGAGAAGATGAGCGATCGGAATGGAAATGAAAAATCGATGGAATGGAACAGGAATACGAGGGAGATTCAAGTGTAATTAATACTCCAGCAGCTCAGCTCAGTAGCTCAGCTCAGTATTAAAAGAGTTGTCAGTAGGAGGACTGAAAAAAGGAAAAGAAGAAGAAGAAGAAGAAAAGACGACTTTTTTTTTTTTTCCAATTTCTCTACTCAATTTGTGGTCTTCCCCGAGAAAGAAAGAGAGAGAGAGAGAGAGAGAGAGAGAGAGAATTAAAAGCTCTGGCCTCTCTGTAGTCTGTATATAGGGGGGGAGAGAGAGAGTAAAAAAGCTTTATGGTGTAGCCTCTTTTGTTCTACTAATGATTATGTAACAGTTACATGTGTTTGTGTAAATTACTAATTACTACTAGTAGTATATTTAATTAACTAGGTAACGTGGTAATGTAACGGCGAAAATACAGGAGTTGTCTGTGCTGACGGAGCCGTCCCTCTTTATTACTCTACAGTCTCTACTCTACTAGTCATTTTATTTTTGAAATTCTTTCCATCTTCATCTACCGGTTACAACATGCTGTGGTATATAACAAGCTTTATTTTTTTATTTTATTTAGTCAAACATTGCCATACTAAATTAAACTCTCTTCTCTTCTCATTGTGTTTTTTTAGTCAAACAAGAAAAATACAGGTGTCAAACTAGTATTATCTAGGCAGAAAAATATATATAAAAAAAGACAAAAAAGAGTACGTACGTGGTCATTTAACTAGTTTAGGCTACATGAAGTAAGCCCAATATTAGGTAATCCCCCAGTGCTAAACTGTCCTTGTAATCTGTCTGTAGCCCAAACCCCAAAAAGAGTTCTATTTTGCCTTTTGAATTTGTGCTTCTTTCTAGGAAACCATAATATTAATACTTCTAGATTGAGCAAACTGGTATAAAGAGCCAATAATGATAAATATAAATAAAAGTATCTCATTTGGGCTACCTGGGCCATGAATGAAAGTTTTTCAAATTTGGGCTGTATTCCAATCTCAACTAGCCCAACAATCAACAATGGACGTGCTTCTCAGTTTGGAGAGACAAAATTTGCATCGGATGCCTTGCTTGGCTGGCTACGAGACAAAAGGGTCGTGCAAAAACTACAAACATACTCCATGCATGACTTACTTGCATTTATTCCTTTCCCTCCCTCCCCCTCCTTGTTTGTTCCCTTTAACAAGTAATACTATCATAGTTGTTCCTCTCAAGGTATAATTAAGCTAAAAGCATACTATCCCAATTAGCTTATTACAATTAATGAATATTACATGAATCTGAGAGTTGACGTTACGTTTAGATTAAAAGAATTAAGTTGATATATAAGGTAATGAAATGAAATAATAAGTGGAATAATTGATTTTATTTTTGACTAAAATAAATTATTATATAACTTTTTTTTTACGAATAAAATTCACAAATATGACGGGTAGAATAAAAATGATTCATGTAATAAATTAAAAATAAATACAATTCTGCATGATTCTCAATTACGACTTAATGATGAAGCTCACTCATATTACAAACATCAACAACGTAACCTTAACATAAACATACTACTAAGACAAGTAATGTGCAATAGCTACTAATTACGAAAGTCTATAATTTAGGTGGTAAATAAATAAATCTCCAAATGAAATAGCAACAGGCAACAGCAGCTACCCGATTCATCGGTGGGAGTGGGGTCGCACCCCGTCAAAGTAGTAGTAGTCCTAGGTTGGCACTTGGCAGGTGAAATATATGGGATTGGGATGGGGATTTAGCTGAGCGCAACTCACACCTGGCGCACTTTAGCCAAACTGCCTGACACAAGCCCCCCACTCCCCCTCTTGGAGGAAGTGTACATATTTCGTGTTCCTAAGTTTCTACAAATTGCTTCCGCCATCGTTAATTTCGCCTAAATTTCAATCTCCTCTCTCTCTCTCTCACAATATCTCTGTCTAGATTAGTGAAGCAAAAATGAGTAGTACCACTACGTTCGAGTCTTTTACAATCGGAAACCCTAACCCTATCTCAGCACAGTGCTTGAAGAAGAAGACTACTTCAATGGCGTTGTGTCCGCCGGCCTCTATTATTCCTAGACCCAAAGGAACCGCCTACAAAGTCTCTTTATCACTGACTCGCCCTGTTTTCCCAAGAGGGCTTGCTCTTGGTTTATTTCCTCCTCACCGTTCAAAGCTAAGGAATCAGTCTATTTTTTCATTCGCAGCTTCTCATGAGGAATCGGTGAGCACAATCTTAACATAAAAACTCTTTCTTTATCATTTTCTGTTCCTCATTTTCTGTTTTTATGATCAAATAATGTACAAGAATAAAAATTTTAGCTTGTTATATAATAACATTTGCTGGTGCTAGTGCTGGTGCTGGATTTTTATTATACTCCATTGCCCTTATGGACTAGTAGCTCCCTATATAGGTGGCGGTGTGGTAAATTGTAGTGTTCTTGTTTTTTGTGTAAAGAAGATTCATACAATAAATTATTGCTTGTGTTATTACTCCATTTAGTACGGACAATTGTTGGTTTCTTTAATGAATTCAGTCACATTGGAACCAAATTGTATAATCTGACCATCTGCATTATTCCCTCTGTATTTTTATGGTGCATCTGCTCTTCAGGCAAATTGCAATCTGAATATTAAGGTATTTGTAAAAATCTCATTGTCACTTTTAAACATGAAAATGGTTCATTTTAATGGGATTTTATTGGCTATGCATGTAAGCTGTGCATCATAATTGATGCACATTTTAAATGAAGCGTTGTGTTCTTGAAATAAGATAATCATTACCTTATCCGTGTGTGCACCCGCACTTGTTTGTACATATGCAGTATTAACCGGAGCTCCTCCTCCCCTCCTCTCCCCTCTACTTATACACTTGGTGGAAGGGTTCAAAACCCCCCTTGCCAATAAAAGATAACAAAATAATAAAAAAACATAAAGTGAAAAGGGCTGTATGAGTAGATAACTTATGCCTTATATTTTTCGTTGGTGTGGGCATTCTTGTCTTCTTCGATATTTAAAAAAAAAAAAAAAAAACTTATTTAATTAGTAATTTCTATTGTATCAGAAACCTTCAGATATTGAAGAGCCGGAGGAGAAGAGTGATATCAATGTACAGGCTAAAGAATCAGAAGAATACTGGAATCAGACATTAGCTTCTTTCAAAGAACAAGCCTTGAAAATGCAGAGTGTGTCACAAGAAGCATATGAGCAATATTCAAAGAAAGCATTGATCGTTTTAAAAGAAACTTCTGAGCAGTTAAAGATTCAAGCAGAAAAGGCAAGACAAGATTTGAGTGTGATTGCAAAGGAAGTCAGTGAAGAGAGTAAAGAATATTTGTCCATAGCTGCAGAGAATTCTCCTGAACCAGTAAAAGATATTGTGGAAACTTTTGCTTCCTCAACTGATAATTTGAAAGAAATTTCTGATATCCGTGATTTTTACCTTGGGATACCATATGGTATGTATACTGTACAAGACATATCTATTTATGATGCAAATGCTCAAACCTTTTGTTGTTCCATGATTTTTCCCCTTCCTCCTGATGTTTGGCAACTTCTTTGAGTGTATTTTAAGATTAACCACTTGGAAACTTATTTATGATGCTCGAATCTTTTCGATGCTCCATGATTTTTTCTTCAAGTTTCTGTGATTTGTTGCGGCTTCTTCATTTGTATTATGATTAATGATAAGATGATGTGTAATTCTATTAAATTTTATCATTCTATTGCTTATGTTTTGTAGGTGTCCTGCTTTCGTTTGGTGGCTTTCTTTCCTTCATGATAACTGGCAGCATTTCAGCCATTAGGTTTGGGACTATCCTTGGAGGAGCTCTTTTGGCCTTGAGTATCTCAAGTCTGAGATCATGGAAAAGAGGAGAATCATATTCTATAGCCTTGAAAGGGCAGACAGGTTAGTATCTCTTAGGACTGTTACTACTACCTCCGTCCAGAAAAGATGGTCACTTTCCTTTTTAAAGTTTTTTGGTGTGGATTCTAAAACACTTTAAAATATTACTTTTATAATATATTTAATATAGTTGAAAATATAATAAATGTGTTTCCAGAATGTATTAAAAGCTGTGCAGACACCTAAGGAAGGAGATTTGGACAGAGGGACTATAGTACTTGTTTGCAGTATTGTGTTTGTGTTTTGCTAGTTTGGCCAAAAAAAAAATGTATTTAACAAGTTTTCTCATTGAATTGTTTGCTCTGACGTTTCTCATTGAATTGTTTGCTCTGACGTTTGTCTATGTCTGTCAAGAGGGGTGACCACTGGCCACACTAATTTCTTCGCAATTCATTTTTAGGCGAGGTTAATCACATTAAATTAAAATATGTATCACATCAACTTGTTTTTGAACTCAAGACCAATTTGTAAGCTGCATATAGCCTAATAACTACGGCATGAACCCACTGGTTGATTTTCTTCATTTTGTAGTTGTACTTTCTTATGAGATTCTTTCGTAAGTGTTTATATCTGATTCTTTTCGATTATATGAAAACAACTTTTAAAACACTGTTTTCATCATTTTATGCCCTTCATCTCTAAACTGGTCCATATAGATTGGCTAAAATTTTAGCTCCCCACTGATGATAATGACTTAGCGTAAGGCTTGTGCAATATTCTTCTGTTTTTAGTGATTAATTTTTTAGATAGACTCCTTGAACATTTATAAATTTTGTTAAGGCTTGTTGAATAAGGTTATATATGTAGGATAAGAGTTTAGAAACACAATTCTTTTAATACTGTTATAGAGCTGCCTTGAGTCTATATGAGTATAAGGAATGTGTACATGTCGTCAATTGACTTAGTTTTAGAGACATCTTAGAAAATCTTTCTGTGGACTTAGTTTTAGAGATATTTGGTCTTAAAAAGTTTTTTGCTGGAGTTTCTGATGGCTACCTTTTTATCATATCAATTGTTTTGGGGAACTCTTGAAGCAGCAAAACCGTATCCAACAGTATACCAAATTTTAGCAGTAGTCTGTCAACTCCATGTCCATTACTATTACAATCATTTTAACATTTGGCTGATGAAAAAATATTTCATTATATTAATATAGTAATATAATTATTTGGCTTTGACCTGTTGGGCTTCGTGTGATTAGGAAATTGATATTATATGTCATGATGTTCATACTAGAATGTTCAGCGTAAGCTTAGACATTAATCTTGCTTAATCTTTATATGTATGATTATATTATCAATTGTAGTACTTACATTATTGATTTGACTATTGTTTCTGCAGCAATTGCCAGTATATTATTACTGAGGAACATACGCATTCTATTTGTGGTAAGATAGCATCTTTTTTTATGGTCTTTATCATTATCTCTTCATTAAATTATAAAATTTGATGCACATTTTGAGTCACTTTCATTATCCGACTTTTTCCCTCCTTGCAGAGATCATCAGTTGCCAGTTATTTGACAGCCTTGGTTAGGTAAATTTCTATTTTCTTAAAATTCTAGTCTGCCATGCCTCTGTAACGATTTTAGAGAGTTTTACACGTGCACTATTATGATATCAATCTAATTTGATTACCTTGTCGGATAGAAAACCACATGTTGTGATATTTTTTGTTTTCGTTTGATTAGCGGCTTCACCTTTGCCATTTTGGTTTATTTATTACTAGGAATTGCCCGTACCTTCAGGCATGGAGTAACGAAAAATCAGATTAAAATTCGAAAAATATTACATTACCTAAAGACTCTTTGCAACCTAAAATAACTTACAATCAGACATAACAATTATCATAATTCATCATACAACCACAATAAATAATACATACTCAATCATCAACACATATCCAACCACCAAAACATCAAGCTAGTCGGCTAGTCGCTACTAATTTCAAGAAATTTCGGTAGAGTTTCCTTTAACAATAGATATCCAGAAAAATCTAAAAACTGTCTACAAAACTTACAATCATCAATACATATCCAAA
Organism: Aralia elata; assembly: GCA_034770075.1. NCBI lineage: Eukaryota > Viridiplantae > Streptophyta > Magnoliopsida > Apiales > Araliaceae > Aralia > Aralia elata. The sequence goes on along the minus strand of CM068379.1, from coordinate 452,656 downwards.
CCACCAAAATAACCATCATTCCATACCTAAAATCATCATAATCATATATAAGTAGTTAACGTTACAAACTCATAAAGAATTAATTATTATTTTGTTGATTTAACGCATATCGTATCGTTTTCCACTTTGTATATATAACAACGTGAGGTAACATGACAATAAAGTGTTGCATTAACAGAACTATCTACCCAACCATTTATCAACATTATAATTATAATAAAGTTTTTGTTTGATGCAAAAATAAAACACCATAACCATAGTTGCATCCAACACATTGTTCTATAGTAATATGCTTGATCAATAGCATATTGAATTTAACAACTTGAAATGTATGCTATAAAAAAGATCAAAATATGCTTCAAACTACTGGAAAAGGTTGAGATTTCAATATTGATCGATGCTTCAAATTATGGAATGTTCAAACAAATTTAGAGTTTTAAAAAATGAGACCCAACAAAAGATTCAAATTATATGTCAGAACAAAAGCTTAAAGGCTACAAATCAACATTAAGATTAAGAAACTAAAACTCTTAACAACAAAACTGGTAAAAAAAATAAAAAATCATAGTTCCTCAGTAATTCAATTGTATACACATAATCACACTATAAAAAAAATAAGTAATATTAAATTAGACAAACAAAAAACATGTTGACAAATCAAACGTTATACATAAAACGAAACTTAAATTTTTTTAAAATCAATAACATCCTAATCCATTGTTAAAACAGAGAGAAAAGAATAGGAATAAAAGTGATACCAGTTGACAATCTTTTTTATTTGTTCCTTGTCTAGAAAAAAGAAAAAGAATCTATTTAATTTTTTGATTTTGTAATGGCTTTTTTTTATAAGTTATGATATTGTTTTTAATTTTGTCTTCTTACCATTGAATTTTTTTTATGTATTATACATTTTAAATGTATGTATATATATACATTCTAAAAAATTATTACAATTTAAAATAAAATATTAAAATATCAATTAATTAAGTAAATGAAGGAAGAGGGAAAAGGAGACTTAGGAGGAGAGAGAAAGAGAGAAGGTGGAGAAAATAGGAGAGAGGAGAGAGGAGAGAGGAAAGGAGAAGGAGAAAAGGAGAGAGAAAGAGAAGGAAGTGAGAGAAATTTGGGCGGGAATTTTTTTGTATGAGATGAAATGTGAGCCTTTAGATTAAGTTGGAAAAATTAAGATCAAATCTGAACCGTTCTTGTGCTTATAATAAAAAAAGATTCAAAATGGGTTGTGTTTTATTATATAGATTATTATTATTATTTATTTTTTTTGACAATTCATCTTGGTTTAAATTCTTAGTTTCAAATTGGGGAATTAGCCAATTAGGGGTGGGGGATGAAGTTCACTTTCTGGGGAATGAACTGAGTTGCTGACTTAGTCGGAGAGGTATATCATATTTCTGTGGGAAGTTCTATAAATCCAATTCCAAGCAAGTTTTAACTGTATAGGTGGATGACAAACTAATAAAGTTATATGGCGTTTAATTGATGCTGTCAAAAGATAGGGGTAGAGGATAAGACATTTAAGAACTCCTTTATAAGGTGCAAAATTGGTAAATTTGAGCATGATTCACCATTTCAGATTCAGACATTTCTTAATTGTTGCAAATTGCCTGGAGTCCTCAATATGTTTGATACGTGGATGGATCCAAGTAAATGACCTTCTCATTAAATTTCTACACACCATCCTTTTTACTTCAATTGAAAACCCATAATTGAATCAGTGAGAAATTTTACTTAACCTTTACGCTTTTATTACAATAAACTTTTGGTTGTCTAACAAAGGGCTTACTATGTGCAGTGGTGCTATGGTTGCATTCTATATCTATAGAATCACATTGGATGGCAAGCACTCAAAGGGATAAAACGTGGAAAAAGAAAATTAGTGCCTTGTAAGGTGTGTATGAGTTACATATTATGCGTTGTTTGTTTAACGTTATTGTCCATGCTGTATACACGAGGTAAATGGTTCATTGTGCCCCCTGTGGGTTGGTGGCCGGACTACAACACCCAGCACCTAATACTCCAAACAGTGGCTTAGGTTCAAATCCCAGTCCCAGGGATAAACATACCAAAATAAAATAGAAAAACTAATCTGTAAACTGCAAAAGAAGCTGCCTGATAAATTTGATCGAGTCGTAAGACCACGTAGCATCAAACGACTCTCTAAATTACATCACCTGTTTGTCACCATGTCTGGTGGATTTATTTTTTTATTTCTTTATTTTTGGGTTAAAGGAAAATACATCTAGTTAACAAGAATGTGACTCCACTACAGAATTAGAATTAGAAGCTCTAATCCTTTTCTCATGGTCCAGGTGGAAGGTTTATTGAACAGAATAGCTTTGGGAGAATTTGGAGTTCAAATCCAAAAACCAAGATTTGCTTGCTGCTGTTGGAGAATGGGGATCCATGATCTGGACTTTCTTAATTTATAGTTGGCTATGTAATCTTCTTTCTTATAACCTAAATTTGATAATAGAAAGTCGAGAGAATAATTTTCAGTCACATGTAGGAGGTGTAATGGTTGTAAGCTATCTGCTTTCTTTTCTTGTATGACTTTGTGATAACCATGGTTCGGATTGGAGGATGTCAGCAAATACCAACTTGGGTTGTGGGTTATGCAGTTAATTAATTTTTGAATGATAAGGGAAAGGTCAAAGTCTCAGGTACTTTCTTTTGTCCAACTTGCTTTATACTCCCTCTGTTCCTAAAAGATTGTCGTTTTAGGAAGTAATTTTTGTTCCAAAAAGATTGACGTTTTGAGTTTATCAATGCAGATGGAGTAATTTTTTTCAACTTTACCCTTATTTAAAGTTCTCCTACTTAATGATTTTTCTCAAAAAAATACAAAACTCTTCTTGATTGTTGAAATGTCTTTACAAATCTCTTCTCTTCCCAATACTTCTTCTTCATAATCTCATGGTTGGTAGTATACTCCTTTTTGAAATCTACAAAGTTAATAATTAGTTGAGATAATTAAAACAAGGATAATATAGTATTTTTTATAAGGAGTAATTGTATTCCTTAATCTACGTGAATTAACCTTAAACGACAATCTTTTAGGAACAGAGGGAGTAGCTAGTTACAATTATGGACAAGGATTGTGCCGAGTCATCTTTTGCTTTTAATTGATCTTTGGAAGGGATACTTATTAGATCCAAATATGTTGCAAAATTAGATTACATTAAATTTATTAAGATTCTCTCCTCTACATTATGACTTTTCATCTTCAAATTAGTTCTGCTGGTTTCTACTACTTCATGATAGGGAGCTCCTTGCTATTAGTTGATATTGCCATCTATATCTATATTATAAAGCCGCCGGGACCGCTTGGTGTAACCCAGCTTGGTGTAACATTGTCATGCTTTCGTTTTTTTTTCTTTTTTGCCCCTATAAATTTAATTATATTACTATTGTCCTTTTTATATAATTTGTGTTTATTTAATATTCCAAATTTTATAAAATTTTTATTTTACTTTACATTATTTACACGCCACCGGTTGCTAGTTTTTAATGAAGTGTCTTTGAAGCCTGGTTTTTTTTTCTTTACCTTTTTTCCCTGCCCCATTAAGCTAGGAAGGGTATTTTTGTTTTAATAATAACGGCATTTTGTTTAGAGGGAAGCTGGAGGACTTATCGTGCTAAAATATCCTTCACCCTTGTCAAAATTTTGGACAAGTTGACGGTTGCAGAAAAACGATCAATGAGTATTGCAAAAATTGAAACATCATAGAGCACAATACAATAATGGATAAGCAGAGTGAATTGTAATGGATAAGCAGAGTGAATTGGTTACAAGTTACAAGTGTAAAATCGACTCTAATGTTACATTTGGATTGAATAAATAGGATAAAGGAATTGAATTATTTATACCATTTTAAGTCCAAGTTTTGTTGATTGTGACTGTGATAATATGACATAATTGTCTCATCCATTCTACAATCTCCTCCCTAGAATGAAGATCAAGAGAATGGAATGAGTTTTTATTTCATCGAATAATTTATCCACCAAAATGATCACCAAATAAGCTATTTTTCATTCTATTTCTTACATCCATTCCTTCAATTCAAAGGTAGCAAAAAGGTAAAAAACAATAGAAAAGAAATAGATTCTAACGATAGAAACCATGGAAAAGGAAAACCTTTTACATAACCCCTCCCGTCTGTAACCAGACAGTCCAACCTCAATTAGCATACAACCAATTCTTGGTTGACTTTTTAGCTAAAGATGCCAATCAAGCGAGGTGCAAGGCTCAAGAGGGGTAACATAGTCAGAACAGCTACACAATTCAGTGAAGAGCAGCACTACCACTTTAAGGCGCCCAATAAGATAACAGATGGGCAGGGAAAGGAAACATACACAAATTTCCATTGATAGTTTATATATGTCATCATGACAAGCTTCTTGAAACCTAAAATTTCCAGTTCATTCTCTATTCATCAAGACAAAAAGGCAAGTGTATCATTTAAGAAATCCCTACTCGTGTGCCTAAACATATATATGGAACAAAGAATGAGAAAATTATCCACAACTCTATTTGAGGAAAATTTTCCCAATTTTATTGGGAGTTTGTGCATTAATCTGTGCTAACATGTACATAATAAATAAGGTACTCCTGGAAAATAAACATTCAATCTCAAAATGATACAAGGCAACTGGCATCAGGTAAAAACACCATTTCACCTCAACCAATAAATACTGGGGGTGACATACTCGAGGATATCTTCTAAAAGTCCATTCTTCAAAGCAGAGTTCCACATTTAGACAGCCCCTTGTGACAGATGACTAGGAACTTCTGGTTGGTTATCCAAGGGCATGTACTGTGCCATGATTGCCCGAATCTCCGAATCCATGTATCTCTGTGAAGAGTTCATAACTACATGTGAGTACCACAACCACGTATGTAAACAGGCCAAGAGCACTGCTTATGATATGGTATTGTTGAGATTGGTATTGCTAAGAATTTAAACCCCATAAAAGATGATATATGTCAAACGATTCTAAAATGCTTCTTTTATTAACTCTGACTGCATCAATAGACTAAAATATGGTGCAATAAGATCAAGTTACAGAAATGATGTCACAAATCTCAATGGGGAGTAGGGAGTTTATAACAGTGATCAAAGGAGCTCCTTTTTTCAAGTCTCATCTCTTCGACACATTTATAAGTGGAATATAATTATAACTAATTCTTATTCCACCTCAATTCACTAGCGAATATTAGGATCATAGATTCCTCTAGGGAATTGGAAAAAGAAACCACAAAGGTATGTTTGATTAAAATTTCCATCCTTCAAAACTGAAAATCATCCTACATTGCAAAAGGTATAATGAAGGAGGAAAAGGTAAAAATTTCTCTCCAACCCCAGCAGTTGGCGCAGTGGTTCAAATGATGCCCTGGGATGAGCCGTAGACCTGGACATCCTGGGATCGAATCCCACTTGCAACAATTGTCAAAGGCAATAAAAATGTTAATGGGGCCACGGGGACGCGGGTGCAAGCCCGTATGAAAAGCCTGACCCGGGGTGGGGAGATTAGTCCGACTGCGGTTGGAAACTCCACATTAACAAAAAAAAAAATAATAATTCTCTCCCCCTCCTTTCATACCCAGATTTTCATGGTAAAAGTCAGTTGCATCTCCCATTCTTTTTCTTTCAAGAACTCAAAGCAGACTAGGGCCTAGTATGTATATGTACAGTTTTGTACGTCTTTCTTTCCAGTTTCAACTAATCTCAATCACAGAAATCCACATCCATGTCTAGTATGATATGAACTGAACGTGCAAAATTTAGAATGAGTAAAACAACTAAAGACATACCCGGATCCTGTATTTGTACACTGCATATCCTCCAACTCCAGCAGCAGCCAAACCAAGAATAATAACCCAAACAAAGCCCCAGCTGACCTCTGCGTTAAAATCTTTACCTGTATATCCCGAATTAAGAAGCTTAGCATAGCAGGTAAAAAATGGTATTATAGCACATGATACTCGACAATAATTTAAAAGTATCCATTGCTCCAACACAATGGTATGAATTATTAATAACTGTTCTTTGGTAATCCAACACAAAAGATGCAAACAGAAGTTAGATATTAGTTGTTAGGACTCCAAATTATTATTATTACTATAATTATTAAATAAACCATTAGTATTTTTAGTAATTAAATAAATCACAAGAAGCACAGTTGTTAGGGCTCCAATTGCCTCAGACTATAAGGGAAAGAGTTGCAGTCCTTACAAGTTACTCTCACATTCCTTCCTTAATTAGTGACTCCCTCGCACTTGGAGAGAGAGACAAATGGATAGCAGACACTGCAAATATGCTGACAGAAAAGGGGGAGAAAATGACACTTAGAGAGACATGAACTCGAGGAATAAGATACATAGACCTCCGACAGAGTTGGGTTGTCCAGAAAAACTGGAATAACCAACCAACCACGCCGACCTGAACATACTTGCCATTTCCGGCTGTTCTACACTTTATTTAGTTGGTGGCGCTTCTTTTCAAAGAAAACCAAGTCTCTTTCAGTTGATGTGCAGTTCCTTTAGAGAGAGAAAGTTTTACAATTGAACTGGCCGTGTCCCGCATAGTTCTAAATATATTAGATGAGATATAAGTAAGAGTAAGATGTAAAGCAGTGTTCTAAAAATCATTAGGCGGACCTAGGCGGCGGAGGGGGGCGCCTAGCTCCTAAACCACCTAGTTGGTGCCTAGGCATTTTCCTAGGCAGACTAAGCATTTTCTTAGGCGCTTTCATCTATTTATTTTTCTATTGTACATACTTGTTATGCTATACAAAACATTTTTTAAAATTTTACATGAAACATTTTCAAAAAACAATCTTTTAAGAATTAGCAAAGTCATTAAATATTGTAGAACTTCAAAGTAGAGGTCTTATTCTGCCTAGGTGGGGGCCTAGGTGGGGATTAATCGGACCGCCTTAATCGGACCTAGGCGGCGGAGAATTTTAAAACACTGATGTAAAGATAACCTATCCCTCATTCTTCAGCTTCAGGCTCTCATCTCTCCCTTTCTCTCTCCATCTCCCTCTTAGTCTTTTACTCTCCACAACCCTCTTATTGTGTATTGTCAGTCATCATGGTTTCCTAACCTCCCTCCATAACATTTCAATGTTTCCCTTAAAAAAAACAATTTTTTTCTTTGTTCACTCAAGTAAAAGTCCGGATCGCTAAAGCTTCTTTATATGATATTTACTGTTGATGGTGCAAAAATTTTGTGGTATGAAGATAAATCATTTTCTTATAAGTTTCTTTTTTGGATAAATCATAAGAAGTTTGCTCTCTCTCACTCTCCTGTTCAATTTCAGATCTCAAGTGAAAAGATACACTACATTGGTGGGTTTGCCAACCATAACTCCACAAGTTTCTTCCAATTAACAAATTAAAATATCATAATTCTGGCAAAACTTCAATTATATAAATTAGATATGAGAAATTTCCAATACTCACTTATACATGCATCATGTTCTCGCATATACAGTAAATTTCCACTGCAGCTGCACTCATAACTACCCCAGGTATTCTTGCATTTGCACTCTGAGCATTGACAGGCCGATTTTTCTTTGCATTCATCAATATCTGGAATAAAACGAAACAAACAAGGAGAGTCAAATTTCACAGACTAAGCCATTTAAGCTGACCAATTACAGCTAAGGCTATAAACGAACCAAACAGTTCGCGCTCGATTCGGGCTTGACTCGAAAAAATATGAGTGAAACTCGGATTAGTTAATAAGATGATCCAAATCTAAACATAAAAAATAATATGAATAAAAATATGAGTAGAATCTGAGCAAGGTTACACTTGACTCGTTTAAGATTCAAACTACTCGAATTCTCGATTGTGATTCGATACATACTTAATTGATACAACTTCAATTAGATACTCGATACATTCTCTTATAATATATACAAAATTAAATCAAATTAGAATAATTAATTATTATTATTTTATTTTGTATTTAATTTTAATTGTGATTTTATATTTGTAAAGTGTAATAGTAATTATATTTTCTCATTTCTAAGTAAAATAACAAATTCAACTTATAATTATATTTATTATAAAGCTAGTTATTATGTGGAAACTCGAATTCGAACTTGAGTTTGAAGCTCGCGAGTAGTTTGAATATAATTCGATCCGAGTCGGATCGAATTCGAGTAATAAATATTCGAGTCGAGTCGAATCTGAGTAGAATTTTTCAAATACAATTCAAATTCGAGTATGAATTTAAAGTTTTGAGTCGAATTCGAGCAGCTCTCTGTTCGTTTTAGTTTGACTCGTTTACACTCTTAATTACAGCTAATGTGGATAGGCTGTCGCCAAATCCATACCCCTCGATATATATATGTATATATGTATATATATGTATATATGTATATATGTGTGTATATATATATATATATATATATATATATATATATATATGCGCGCGCACACACGCACCCAAAACGTCCACACCCCCAAAACGTGAGGAAGGTACAAAGTTAAATACAATAGAAAACTTCCACCAATTCATGGAAAAAACCAGAAATCAACTCTCCAAATATTATGCTTATTTAGAAAATTAACCGGAACAAACTTATAAATTGCTCGCGTACTCTTTTTTTTTCTCGGTCCACAAGCTCACTTATCTGATTTGGGTTTCAACTATAAGTGAACATCCCTAGGGATCAGCCTTGAAGAAATAATTTGAGAATATGCCCGTAAGGAACTAAAATAATTATACATTTACATATATTCCTATTTTATTTTTGTTTTAGTATTATTTTTGTCTTATCTTTTGTTTTTATATCTTTCATCTCTTTACACTCTTTTCTTCTTTGCTTTTATTTAAGATGTATGTATGCATTTTTTTATATGTTGTGTTTCTATTCCTTTTTTATAACCTTTCTATTCTTTTAGATTAAATTATTTTATCTTTTTCTTAATTTCTCTTATAATAATTTTCCCCCCTTTTTTCGTCTTTCTACTTTACATTTACATATGGGATTCATTTTCAGCCTAACCTAACTGGTTTCGGTTGAAAGGCATTCTTGAGTTCAGCTTAGTATGCCCGCAAGAAAACAAAAAGAAAAAGAAGAGCAGCCATAGTCGACTATTAACTCTATCAGGAAAGTAAGAACCAAAACAATGTACCTTCACAACTGTTGACTCCGTCTCCCTTAAATCCTAGTGGACACTTGCAACCTTTTGTATGATCCTCCTGAAAGGGCCATTAAAAGATTATTCTGGGTGGAGAATAGGTCAACAAGACAGCCATGTCATAATGTGAATCTGTCGAAGCAACCAACCCAAAAGCAATAGACAGCAGCCACATATTATATACCTTAAGACTTGCTTGTCTGATATGGAATATATTATTTTTGACACCATGCCCCTCATGGCATGACTTGAACCATACATAGAGACATTATATGAGGAAATATGTAATAATTATATTGCTCGTAACACATGGATAAAACTTGCTACTCTAACCAAAACCTAGTGGTTATGACAGAAGTAGCCCAATTGGTTTATAAAATGTGCAACCAGGCTCTACTTGTCTGATGTTGGGAATATTACTCGGCAGAAGCAGCAAGGATAAATAGGTAGATATTTACATAAAGGGGGGAAGGTGAGGTGTATAAAGAAGTTAAACCACTTACAATACAAGCAGAATATGTCCTGCCATTCTGGGTTTTCCGCCAACAGCCTCCATTATTAATTTCACACCGTAAAGCTCCAGAAGCTGTCAAACAGAAGGGCAGCTTCTGTTTAATGTCCAAACTCCAATGACCTCATATATCCATCATAGACTGTATTTAAGGATTACAAATGGCATGATAAACAGTGGTTCTCTCTTCCATTAAAAAACTGACCTTCACAATGAGTGTAACCATCACCAGCAAACTTTACTCCCTGCACTATTGGGCATTCACACACTCTCCCACGGAAAGTATCCTGTATCAAAATCATATGTACATCAGATGAAATAGGGTGACACAGTTGAATTGAACTCAAGGACAGATACGAGATGAAAATTCCACAATCATTCAGTGGTCAATAACCTTGCATGCAGTAATGTTTGCAGCCTTATCCTGCCAGCATCCACCATTGTTTTCTAAACACTCGTTTGTTTCTATTCCTGAGAGGAGCATACATTAAAAAAAATGAATATATTAAACAAACAAAATAAAAACAGTAACAAAGATGTTTAAACTGATCAAACAGTTATTGCTCTCGACAAAGTATCACATGTGGTTGCAATCACATTCAATCGGTAAAATATAACAAAAAAGTTACTCGAGTTTGGTTACTTAACATGGGCACTTTTTGCAGACAAGCTGTGAACAAACATATCCAAAGGGACAAATGGTTACCCTATAGAGCTTTTGAATTAAAAATTCATAGTTCCCAGTTTGTTATTCAAATTCGTAGAGATTGCAGACCCCAGTTCATTTGTTACAAAGAAAATATCTAGTGCAGTGGAGTAAATATATATGCAGTCAAAAGTCCAACAAGACTTCTCCTCTGCCATGTTGACCAACACAAATTATTAACCAAAATTTGGTGAATGAAGCAACAATTTCCTATAGAACCAGCAGCTCCCAATAACAGTAATTTATACCTGACTGGTCCTGCTTGCACTGGGCTTCCCCAGTATAACTATACAAAATCATGTTAATAATTTTAAAGGAGACAGGGTTAAGTCTGAAAGAAAGATGGCTAGCGATCTTAGCAGGAGTTCCCCTGAAACCCCATCAAAATCTAGACAAAAAGATTGTAGAAGGGGGATACTGTACAAACAAGGTTCTAACTACAACTGAAATGATAGCCTCAAGGTGAATGCTTCTGCCATCACCTCACAACAAGTGATATCTACCATCATATCAGCTTTAATGAGAAATAATTATGACCTAAAACAGCCAATGGAAGGAAACATACTGGTTTCTCCAGCATTCCGAAAATTTACATAGCAGAAAAATTCATATTCTAAATAGAAATATCATAAGAAATCACCTTCACTTAAGCAAATGGCCGGCTCGGTCGTCTCCTCGAAACCTGAACAAATGGCTTTGAGAACGGCTCCTTTGTCCAGCTTACCTGGAACAAGTAGTTTCAGAAATGTATATATGAAAACAAATGACAATGTAGGTTCCAACTCCATACCTCTATATTGTCTGCTGTTTATCACAAGCGTTGGCAGGATTGTAACGTCACCACGGGAGCCTTTGCCAATCTGGAACCAGAATTGCAGAATCATGAATTTATATGCAACCAAATATCTAATAAGACTAGGAAATAGGGGGAAAAATAACAAGAGAAAGAGAAAGCAATGATCTATAATTTAGAATATGAACCTGTGCTTCTTGTTCGATCTTGAGAACGGGGTTGTCTATGTCTGCATTAGGATCTCCTACACATTTGTCTATTTGCTCGAGATCGACACCTGTATAGCATATAAAAGGGCAAGATCATATATCAATCATGATCATTTTAAGACAATAAAGGCTAAAGTTCATTATTTCAGTTAGCAACACATTTCACAGTTCAGAATGTAAAAAGATAAGTTACTTGTCGGTTGTCACTGTTTAGTAAAAGCAGATATATATTTTTTGTGCCTATTTCAGACAGCCGACTTAAATAAGATCACATAACTATACAGAATACTCTAGCATTTGGAAAAGTAACTGATTAATTCCATAAAGGATGAGAACGCAAAATGTTATATGGAGATGAATCAAGTGATGGAAACTTAAGGTACAAAAGGATGTTATCAGAAACAAGAATCAAACAGATTGAAGTATGCTCAACATCCCATCAAGCTGCAAAAGGTGGCACATAGTGGAACAAACTTAAACATTACCGCTTCGTTGTTTGGGCTTTTTATTCTTTAATTTTTAGGGGATGGGGATTAGTTGTAAACCTCAAATATACAGCCCAAAAGAAACGTCAAATTAAGAATGAAAAACTAAAAACTTTCCCATAAAAACATCATCTAAAGAGCCAAAAGCAATGGGAAAATGTAGATAGAAAACAAAGACAAAATTAAATGCATAAAATAGACCATTAACATAAATAAGGGTGGTTCATAATGGGTCTAAATAATAAGTATCACATTTGAAAGAAAAAATCTACAAGGGTGCAAGAGTTATTAGCAGTTGTACCCTGAAATAAAATAAAAAATAGGAAGATAGTAGCAGGGAGAAGTGACTGTTCTCTGACAAAATTTCAAATCTATAGGTCAAAGAATAACTATGGGATGGGAAAAAGGAACAGAAATAAAAAGCCATATTCTATCATTCTAGATTTAGTGAGAGATTAAGAAAAAAATTATGTAACTTCAGGAGTTCTTTTTCAGGCCTGTTAAGCTATCTATCACCAAAGAAAAATATGTTAACATTGGTAGAGATTACAAAATGAAACATCCTCAATAAATGAATCTGTAACCTACCAAGGGAATGGATAACTTGATCAGCACACTCTTTGGTGTACATCTTGTCTTTCATTGGGCAGCGGATAGCAAAGTCTGTTACATAGTCCCACCAAAGCCATGGTTTTCCACTTTCACTGGCCACTTTATAGAAGCAAGCCTGGCGTAAATTTTGAACAACCACATCTTTCCCATCATATCCTTTACTGAAGTCCTGGTCTGGATCTGGAGCACAATACCTCCCATGGTTGATGCACTGGGACTTGCACTGTTTGCTCAAAATAAAAGCCTCTGGGCAATACCAAGTAATGTAGTGTGGCGTGAATTGGGTGTAACCTTTCCGCTCAAGTATCTGGGCTACTCCTTTGAAGTTCTTCACAAACTCTATCTGGCTTTCACACTTGGGGCCACACTCATCATTGCTATTCGTCCAGAACTCATATTCGACACGCTCATCAGGATGTGGAAGAGATTCCCTCCAATCAAGATTTATGTTAACCATGTCACCGCTAGATAGAGCTTTCTTGATTTTATCCCCAAGTGATTTGCTAATGAGTGCTGAAGGAATGGTAATGTTTTGCAAATAATCTGCTTGTGCATCCTCTTCCTCTGGGGTGTCCATGGTGATTAGAGGTTCAACCCTGTCATCTGCAACAAGAATAGCTGCTGCTCCAGCCATCTGTGCATTCCAGGCCTTCAAGGTGAAGTAACAATCTGCCATACGAGCAACTGAAGATAAGAAGGTGCCTTGAGGCTAAACCAAATCAATATGCCCACAAATATAAATCATATCAAGATCAATTTTCTCCTCAATTCATTTAAGACAGTCTCATTTCTATACTATCCTAAATAAGATCGAGCTACAACAAACAACTCAAATTTAAGGCGTAATACATCGACACTGCTGGTAGGAATGTTAAACCATATAAAGGTTAACCGTGCAAAGATAAAAGAAGGGAGAAAATGATGGAGGAGGGATGGAAATTATTCAACTGAGGCATATATAAGAATATACAGGTAGAGGGTAACAATAGATTTCTAGCTTCCATAAAACTCAGAGGTTTCGAAAAAATTTAAGCTGCTGATAGCTTGGATCATAATTAAATCAGAAACCCAAAAATGTTTCTAAATTGTCTTCATTAAAAAAAATTACAAATTAGACGTTTGCTAAATAAGAAAATTTGGTAATATGAATATGACTTGGACCGCCTATCCTTCCTTCCGTTAAGAAGGCAACAAATTTAATAAAGTGGCTCGTTAATGAACTTGCAAAGTAATGCTCCTTAAACAGCAAATTCAACAGCTTTGATAATATTTAAACCTTAAATGGAAATATAAACCACCAAATCATCCATACCATTTATTTACCAAACACGAAATCACATTAACTAGATACATAATTACCAAATTTAGAAGCCAAAATATATACTTGACTTTTTATTTACTTGACCAGCACCAAATGAAACAGTAAAAGTGAATTACTAAAAGAACATAAGAGTCCCAAAAAAAGAAGAAGCACTATTTACCCCCTCGATCAGCAAGAAGAAAGATGGGCAGGCCTCCAGGCTTGGATTTGAAAGTGATATCTACATCAGAGAAGGTCTTGCAAGCCTTTTGGTTGGCTTTGGGGTAAATGACTGCACCAACCAGAGTTCCTCCATACTGGGGAACCCCAAAATTCCCAATTGCACATTCATAAGTGTCTTTCAAGTTGTCCGGTGAAGTCACTTTTAAGCTGTTCTTCTCCACCACAAATCTACCCAAACAAGACCCATACAAAAGAAACCAAACACAAACAAAAAACCCTAGCTTTCCCATTAGCTTCTCTTCTCCCCTTCCCTTCCCTTCCCTTCCCTTCGATCGAAAGGACGCTTATCAGAGAACCAAATCTCCAAAATCAAATCTCAGACCAATTTGGTGGTAACCCAGATCATAAATACGAAAGAAGAGGTATAAAGATCAGGTTTTTTTTGTCAGCTGAATTGGAAGAGAGTTAAGAAAAGGTCGAGTCTTTATAAAACAAGAATCTCAGAGAGAGAGAGAGAGAGTTGAAAGAGGGTCGGGTCTGGTCTGGTCTGGTCTGGTGTGTCAATTACGTGTTAACTAAGAATTGGGATTTTATCAGATTAGTAAATGAAAAGAAACTATCAGATTTTTGGTTTTCAGTCGATAAAAGAGAAGAGAATCGTTGTTGTAAATTTATTCGAAACCTTATTGTGGAAGTAATAGGAGATCTACAAACCGCCAATATTGATGAATTGATCAGCCAGCCCACCAGCATTTTTTATTTATTTATTTGCCCATGCCCATGTCCGATACAATTTAGGTGGTGTTTCGTTTAGTGGGTCCAAATCGAGTCCTATTAGACTTTTGGTATGAGATTGCATGCGTGCCACGTGTACTTTCGACGTCATTCCACTAAGGTTATCTTGGTTCCGGATGTAGCGGATAATATAGTCCTTAAAAGAAAGTAAAAATATTATAAATAAGTGGGTCCTCTTCACATGTGCCCTAAAAACACATGCTAAGCACACGGTTCAAGAGAATATTTTTTTAAACTGTGTGTATATTTCTTTGATTTTTGCATTTGTACCAAGTTCAAGAGAATATACACACAGTTTAAGAGAATATTTTCTTGAACCGTGTGTTTAACATATGTCATAAGGAGACGTGTTAAGAAATTCATAAGTTTATAGATAGATTTAAACATGTAATAAACACCGGCACAAGTGAAAATGAGTTTGATTGAGAGCAGGAGGGCCGGGTGCATCTGATGTGAAAAACGTGGATAATCTGGTGGGACCCACGCGACTGCACGTGAATTGTTTTTTATTTTATTTTATTTTATTTTAAGTAAGACTTAATAATCACAAAAACCTTTAAATTTGTCATTTTTATTTCAATTAAACCTACGAATTATTATTTTTTCAAAAAAAAAAAACTTCTAACTCTGATAATTTGGCAAAATTAACCCTTGAAACTAAATCATAAATAAATTATTTACTTATAGTTTTTAATGAGGCGTCTTTTTATATGACATACGAGGTTAATCAATATTGACGGGCATATTAGATGGCATTTTAAGTCAAACAATAATTATTTAATTATAGTTTTTAATAATTAACTCAGTCAGAATTAAAATTATAAACAGTTCTTAAAACAAAAATAAACAAACATATTTAATTTTATAGATTTTCAGTTTAAAAATCAAATATATAATAAACGCATCAGCTTCCGGTAGGCTTCTTCTGGCGCCTCAACATCCCCTGCGGCCCATTTCTCATACCTCTTGTGTTTCGTTTTTGCGTGGTCATGTTATAGTTGTAGATCAAAGGATTTGGGTTTCAAATTGTGGTGGCGGTGGTGGTCAGGGCTGGGTATTGGATGGTGGGTGGTGTTGCCGTGGAGGGGATTTCAGTTGGAGGTGGTGGGGTTTCGAATGGCAATAGTGGGGTTGTTTCTTTAGATTTGTAGGCATAAAAGTTGTCCGTGGATTAGATGGGTGGTCCCAAATTGATCTTGGCCAAAGCTTGCTGCCGATTTTATAGAGATTTTGTAGACTAAACCATTTCATATGGGATTTAATTGAATCTGGCGCTCTCTCTCTCTCTCTCTCTCTCTCTCTCTCTATATATATCTATATATATATATATATTAACTATAATTTATATGGTAAATATTGTATAAGATTTTTCATTTTTAGTATTTTAAGTTAACATAGTAGTCTAATTTTTCATTTTGTTTTATCTTTTAATTTTTTATTTTATAAATTTAAAAATAAGATTAATAATTATTTTATAAATTTTTTATTTTATATGTAGCTGCCACGTATGAGCCAACTCATGATTCTTTATATTTTATACATGTCACATGCCACGTGTAGTGTCATCTCATTGCTAATTAACCATAGTTTACTTATGATTAGTTTTAAGGGAATTATTAGATTTGGAAGTTTTTTGTGAAAAAAAAATATAGTTTGTATGTTAAATTGAAAAAAAAAAATGACAAGTTTAAGGGTTTTTTTTTGTCTTTTAAGTCTTGAAGTAATAGTTGCAGCAGCTGTCTTCATTTTAAAAAGTTAAGTAAATTACAAATAATCACACGTGGTTGTTTCAAAATTATTTATAATCACCTATAATTTAAAAGTGAACTTTTAACTACTTATGCAACGTTTGGATTGATGGAATATGAAGGAGAATGGAATGACTCATTCCTATGGAATGAAAAAAATTATGTTTGGTTGCGATTGGAATGAAAAAAATTGTGTTTGGTTCCTCGAGGGAGAGAGAGTATATGGAATAACTCATTCCAACGAGAATGTAATGAATCATTCCACTCTTCATTCTATTCCTTCAATCCAAACGTAGTATTATAGTTTTATAAACATAATAAACTAATTCAATTCCATCCAAATTAATCGAGCCCACTTGTCTAAAAGCAAGTGAGTTTAGTTTCAATGTCTATATTCTTCATTAAAATATCTATATTGTTCTTTAAAATGTCATTTTTGTCTCCAAATTATCGTATATAAAATTTTGATTAAATTCTTTTGGTTCTAATCCCTACTTAGAAAAATCACAGCAAAATATTTTAAACTTTTTTCTCTCAAAGGTAAATGCTATTTAATTTCATTTACTCCACCTGTTCCAAAATTAAAAATATTATTGATTTTTTAAAGTCAAACTAAGATATTTTCAAATTCAAAATTCAATTGAATTCTTTTAATTTTAATTGATATACCGATGAAAATTTTAAACTATCTAACAAGTATTACTTGTTGTAAGATTTATTTTTTAATAATTTTAAATGAACCATCTTAATTTTGAGTTTGAAAATGTCTAAAATTGACTTTCAAAAGTCAATAATGATCATATAATTTGGAACGGAGGTAGTATTATTTTCCATTTGTGTTTGTTAACTTATTAAACAAAAATTTTGATTATTTTTATAAAGATCATCATGTCTTCATCAAGCACAAGTTATAAAAGAAATAGAGGAAATTTGTTAGCTTTGCTAGTATATGTAATGAAGTTGCCTGCATTCTTATTCAAATTACTTCTCTAACTGAGTTGTGATTTCATAATATTTTTTTTCAAACCCTAGACGAAATAAAGCAGTAGTCACCCATGAAAGCCCTAAATCATTTCTGAGATACATATATGTGGAGGGTAATAAAATACTTACACATAATCCGTTAACTTTTGTTAACGTTGTTATTAGTGGAGTGAGAGTATGCTATATTTTTGAAACTACATATGGCTATAAGTAACTTTGGGTAATAGGCAGTTATTTTCAATTTACTCTAAAAAGTTTTAAGAACTACGATTTATAAGTATTTAATTTTCCCAACAAATGACCTGTTTATACTCCATTAATTTTGTACTCTCACTTTATAATTTACTAATAAAAATGTATGTATAATTTTGAAAGGAAAGGAGCTCTCCGGAAAATAACCCAAATTTTAAAATAAAGGTGCGTGTTATAGAGTACTTGCCAAGTACAATTAGACTACATCCAATCTTTACAAAATTCTTATGGAATAACTTGTTAGGTTTCCTTATTCACAATTACAAGTCTCGTTTGATATGTAATTCTTTTTTATGTATATTTAAGTGTATACAGAAATACTCCCCTTTTCAAAATTAGTTTTACAATTAAATTTATAATCCAGAACTATTATTAATAAATCAAGTTTGAATATATTTTAAATAAATTAGAACTCTTGTATGTGTTCATACAGATAACCGTACAAAGGGAGGGGGGGGGGGGGGGGGAGAGAACATACAATTATATAAATACAAAAAAAAAAAAATACATATAATGAAGTAGGATTGCTCATGTTTTTGGAGAGGATATCCTGGGACCTTCAATAATCTCCATCCTTATCAAACTATGTATTATATGTCTGACATCTTCTAGCATTTATGATCCTTATCTTGCAATTCCCAATGAAAAACAATGCACTTCCATCTTCTTGAAGATGATTCAGCTTTCCTTTCTTCATAAATCTCACTAGTTATCAACGGCTACAAGATGAAAGCTAAGTCATTGCTTGCCCAAAAGTATTTTAGGGTGCAAGGAAGATGGGCAATTTAACAACCTTGATTTTGAAGTAAATTTCTTGTAGTAACACTGTAAAAATATATATATTTCTTTTGGTGGAAATAGGATAACATTCTGAGCATGATTTTGAGAAATATGTATTTAGTATTTTTCGACCAGACAAAATGTCCAGCTCCACTACTGAGCATTTACCATTTTCACTTGCACCTCTCTTGTAGAATTGTTGGTCCTCACCATATATCCGATCTATTTCCCACATACTTAAAAGTCAAATATCACTATATTAATGAAAAACAGCACCACACGTTATTAAAAATACAGTAATAGCAACATAGTCACACAATCATAAATAAATCAGTGTATGCCGAGTTATCCCACAATGTAATGTACACCAGTTAAATTTATAGATAAAACTCTTTTGTGGTAGCTAAATTTATAGTCGAGGCACTTGTAGACTTGATCAGCTGTAGTATTGACATGCTAAATCCTCTTGTATATTTTGGAATGGAGGAATATAAAGGCAATTACATAAGTAGTTGATCAGATGTAAGATTTCTTTACAGTCCAGCCATGTTCTGTTGATAGTATTATCCCCTTCAACACTCATATCCTATTTACAAACACCACTATTTGAAGGAGTAGTAGGTTCAGGAGAATTCCTAAACAAGCTTGAAATGGAAGGCAGCGATTGATTATCTATTCTTGTTTATCCTCTTCAAGGTCTTCCCTGAGCCCAATAACGTGATCTGTTGAGGTAGCCCCCTTAGTTTCCTTCCTTTCATGCTTGATTGCCATATCTCCAATCACTTTCACCCCACTTGTAAGTGATATTGCCTCCTCGTCAAAGTCATCTCCTGTCTCCTCTGAGTACGCATATCTAGAGACCATACAAATACCAATATTAGCAGCCGATAATAGTAAATTACAAGCAGTGCCTAAATGATAATAATTTCTTCACGGATATTATGGCAATTCAAAAACTATGTTCTACGGAATGAACTCATTCCAAAAGCTATGTATCTTCAAGGTCACAACGTTCTCAACAGCTTTACAAACTCTGTTTGTTCTAAATGTAACGAATAAAACCAGAAATTTACACAGTAACATCAAACCATGCTCAGGTAAAAGGTTGCACTTCCTGTTTGTGAGTTTTTAAAACTAAGGAAAGGATAGGAAAGCCAAGGAAAATTGTAATTTTCCTCATAAATCTCATGTTTGTGAGTTTTTAAAGTCGAGAAAGGTAAGGAAAGGAAAATTGAACCCAATTTTTTTTAGTTATTTTCTTGGCCAAAATGGTAGGAAAGCTAAGGAAAGGAAAATGAGTTTAATGAATTTATCTTTAATTCCGTAATTTCCCTTACTTGTAAGGCATAAAACAAATTTTAGACATCCATGTCCTGAATTCCTTACCAAACTCACAAACAGAACCAAGGAAAGTTACTTTCCTATCATTTCCTGAGTTAGAAATCCTTAGGAATCCTAGTAGGGAAAACTCACAAACAGAGTTAAGGAAAATGATGGTGAATATCACATCACATACCTAGTTGGGTTGTGTGAAGGAGCCCATAGGATACATATCAACACCAAGAGAGAGAATGCAAGCAGAGTCCAGAAACTTGGAATAATCCAGGCATACCGCCATAGCTCATTTAATGGGTCACTAGCATTGAAGTATAGCTGGCCAATGAAGTCAAAGGAGCTTAAATGATTAGAATCAATTCAAAAAAAGATATATATACTTCATAAGAATTCATAAAGTCATAGAGCTTATTGCATAAATGAGAATCCCCGAAGGTTTCATCTGTTGCTCATGCATACTTCATTAAGCCAGCATTACGTGAACAGAACAAGAAAATACAGTACCTCAAAGCCAATCCAAGCAATAGAGAGCAGCACAAAAACCGCAAGGTAATTGGTAAATTTTCGGTAGAGCTCAAGTTTAGCCATGCTTCTTCGCATCTGCACTCATATTAGAGAAAGAAGCAGGTAGAAAAAGAAAATTAACTTGGCGAATTCATAACACACTTAACAAAGCATGACAAAAAAATCCTGAGCCCCATCTTGTTTCTTAAAGAGTACATGATGACTTACATATGTGACACACATATATAAAAAAGAAATAATAAAGAACTAAAATATTTGCAGGTCGTGGCAAGTATTTCTACAAAGAAAAAGAGCGGATGACAGAAGTGTGAATCCTGCTTTGGTTTGACTTCATCTGAAATCGTAGCTTATACTCAAGTCGGCTTAACTACGCCACTGCCAGTGTCATTACATGGTCTCTTCCTCAGTTTTCTCCCAAATTTTAGAAGAGGGGACAGGTGGAAGTTGCAAGTGCTAATTTAAACAAACCCTCTTCAAATACAAAAAGACAGAAGACAACCAGGACCAGAGCATTTTTGTAAAAGAAGCATGGTACGTGTCATGCTTCAACAGTGTCTCTTAGTACATTACTTCATTCACACTTTGATCATGTCCTTGAACTACACAATAAATAATAACCGTGCTAGTAGACAAAAAGGAAAAAAAAATCATATATATAGCAGGGACTAAAACTCAGATTTTAACAGGTTGCATATTACATGAACTCATAAAATAAATAAAAAATAGTAGCCTAATGCTATCATAATGTACAAATTATAAAATCTGCCTTATAACAGATAGAATAACTAAAAAGATTTGGAGACTTTCGGTCTCTTTTGGATCGGAACCTATTGGCATGGAAAGGGGGATACTGAGACAGAAGGATTACCTGAAGTTTCTCTAATGTTTGGGACAATGATGAGAATATCCATAAAATAAACCAGGCATCCAAGAAAGCCAGAGGTAGCACCAAATATAGCATATTTATTCCAGAAAAGTCATTGATGTTCCCAAGATGCTCAACCAGCTCAAGTGCCTCTGAGGCAACAAAATATATAAAACCAAGAAGCAATACTTTTGAGGTTACACCACCGAGGGTGGGCCTCACCACACCATAGCCCATTGAAACGACCAAAAGAAGCAAGCGAGACAGAGTCTTCTTAACAGCAGTAACAGTTGCTGCCCACAATGTAATGCCCATTGGCCTGCTTCCGGTAGCATTCAGATTAGCATATTCAAAATACCAGAGCGCCATTTCACACATTCCAAGAGCAATTACTACCGTAATGTGATAATGCAGCTGTATAATATCCTTCCAAAACTTGAGAAACCTTAAAAACCAGATTAGGCCAAGAACAAGATAAGCTAAAGATGCAATTCCAAAGAAAGTCATCAAAGGTGCCATCTTCCCAGGTAAGTAACCTTCTGGGTTCCTCCACACAGTTCTTCCTCGGATTATTGTGCCCTCGAGTTGTCTATCACAAAACATAAAATAAAGATAGTACATTCCAGTACTATTTATATCTACTGACACAGTGTTCATTTTAGCTTCTTGATTATTTCCTTCAAAGAAAGTCTGAATTCGTTTCGGCCACTCAGGGTTGTCTGAGTGTTTGTGAATAATAACCTCTCCTACTGTGCAGGATCCATTCTGGGAAAGTTTCGGGCTGCAACATATTGCATCGGAGTTTAGAAAAGCTCCTCCAATTCTTTCTCTATCTTTCACCTCAAATACAATGGCTTCAATTAATCCAGTCCTACTTTGCATATCATTCTGCTTCTCAGCAGACTCCCTTGTCCTTACAAAGGACACAGTTTCAAACCTGCAATTTTATCAATGAGCTTGGCAGCTAACATGCATATATTAATCTTAGTATCTATAAATTCAACACAGATGCACAAAGAGAGAGAATGTTGAGGAGAGAATTAGTTTCTCTCTAAATGCAAAAATTCTATGTTCAGACTGCACGGTAATGTGAAATGGAACACGTTACTAACTACCTTTTTAAGACTGAATTGAAGTGGAAGAGCACTAAGAATGTCTTAAATCATAATGCTCTACACCAGCAGGCAAAAGTAATAACCTACCTCATTAGAGATTAGAGTTTTGTAGCACAGTGCATTTATTATTGCTGTTAATATTCCTTTTTATATATAATTTTCGCCCCAAGTATGGGAGTTGTATTATTGTTGTTACTACTATTATTTGACATTTAGCTAGTACTATACAGTATTAATTTCCTATTCAAAACTTGCACTTGATCATAAGTTGAATTAGCAATTTAGAATATTAGAGTATATTATTATATAGAATGTATTATTATTAGAACTTGGTCACCAAGTATGCTTGGTGCCCACATATATTTGGTCACTACTCAACTAGTAGTCTATATAAGGCTTTAGTCTTCTTTGTAACACAACAATATTCAATACACCCATTTCTCTAACATGGTATCAGGGTCAGGTACATCTTTAGGCTACCTAAACACTCTTCTTGTCTTTCATTCTTACCTCACTTGCAGTCCACTTCTTAAGGGTCAAAGTTACCCATTTATTAACTAGTATAACATCTCAATTGGGCCAACAAGCCAAAAAAGTTGTAAGTGGTTTACTAGCTCTTTAGGACCATAGTGTCATTCTTTTATGGGCTTGTCTTATGTGGGATTTTATATTCATTATGGTTCAAAGTATCGGTAGTTACATCGAAATATACAGGTATCAGTCGGTGTCGAACCACAACCATGACACAAATTACAAAATTAGGAATTATTTAGTAACTTTTGACGAAATTTCGACAACCTGGCATAACGTAGTGGTTCCGGACCAAATAAAGGAGAAATCAAGGCGTATAGGCGAGAAACGCCACCAAAAAAATAAAATTGAATATGTTGAAAGCTATAAATGGGAGACGACAAAATAGAACAAACCTTTCTCTATAAATTATATCTAAATTGTACATATGTAGTACCTAGTTAAGTATAACTCTAAAAAAAATGAAATAATATTGTATTTCAAATATACTTAGTTAAGTTAATTTGTGTCAATATAGCACCTAGTTAAGTATAAGTTAAAAGAAAGATAAAAAATATAACTAATATATAGTTAGTGAAGCTAAATTGTACTTAAATTATAATTAAATTGTACCTATATAGTACCTAATTAACTACAACTTGAAAAAAATAACACTTAAAATATACTTAGTTAAGTTAAATTGTACTTAAATTATACCGAATATGTGTGCTTAACCATTTGAGCTAAGACAACATCAATATCAACTTTATTCAAACGTAAAATTGATTAAACATATATGCGAGATGTCTATTATATCATTTGAACAATGTTATGTACACTAGATAGTATTTTTAGTGAACTTAATTGATTCATTTTATTGTTCTTATTATTTAAAAAAAAATCATAATTTTTTTTGTATTTTTTTTAAGCTCTTGACTAGCTAACGGTGCATATTGCCCGAAACAGCTACCGAGTCAAAAAATAACCTTCTGAAACATAGACCACTACCTTGAACCATGTATCATTCAATCATGTAACATGCAGCCCGCAATACACCGGGTTACACGTGAGGGGGAGTGTTAGAGTGTATATCTTGTCCCACATCGAATACCTTGAGGAAATATGTCTAGTATATATGAGTTGAGTCAACTCTTCTCATAGCCAATTGATTTTGAGTTGATGACTTTATATGCTAGACATGTGCCCATTTCATAAATCTAACACCGATAGATACACTTTTGCCATCGACAGATATAAGCCGTCAACGGGATATTATATTTTTTCTTCCGCTGCGTTAATTCTCAAGTTTTGTTTTGTTTCCGATCTTCAGTTTCTGATCTATTTTGCCTTCACTTTCGACCTTGGCTTCAGTTTTTTGAATTTGTTTTTTTGTTTCGGTTTTGGATTGAGTTTTGGCTTCGGATCAAATCTGACTTCTACAATATTTTTACTATTATATCTTCATCTGGTTTGGAAATCCATGAGTTTTCTAATTTTCACATGGCATCATTAGAATTCTTCACCATAAATGGTTTGCTAATGTTCTTTTGCATGGTGAAAGACAACAGGTTGCGCCTCCTAGTGTTTTATTAGTGTAACCTTATTTTCAGCACAATACGAAGGACACAAATGTTACAAATGCTTTGAGTGATACTGTTTTGTAGAGAGACATGATTAATTACATGCCTTTCACTAATTAGAAGTTTGACATGAAGATTACTCTTTAGGCATGTTCCTTATTTATTTTGTAATAAGCTGAAAATTATCATTTCAAGACTTTCAGCTTTTAGGGGGGAGTATTAGAGTATATTATTATTAGAACTTGGTCACCAAAAAAATTTGGTCACTACTCAACTACCAGACTCTATGTAAGGCTTAAGTCCTCTTTGTAACACAACAATATTCAGTGCATCCATCTATTTCTCTTAACATAAAATACACAATTTTAAAGAATCAAAGTCTAAAAATTGAAGACAAATTGATTACGGTGGAAAATCTTTTCAAAATAGTATCAGCAATAGAAGAACATAAATATGAGGCACTTATAAAAGTCGATCAATGTGAATGATGAATAACAAAATTAAGGAGAAGCCCAATTCATGAAATCCTAAAACAAAAAAGATCCAATAAATATGTAATGTAAATACCTAATAAAGGAGCGGCCTTTGTAGGGTTTATCGGGGGATGATTGGTGGAGCTTGGAAGCGTAGAGGCCCTCGCTACCACCATGAAAGAAGAAGGCGTTTGACTGAGTGGTGAAGGGTTGGTTTCCATAGTCGTGAACCGAAGCACTTGCCAGTGAGATTGAGTAGTCAGACCATACTATTACAAACGCAACAAACCCCACTATAAATCCCAACCACCCTTTACCTTTATTATTTACCCTCCCCTCTTTCATCTCTCTCTCTCTTTTGTTTTCTCTCCTCTCTATCTCTCTCTCTCTGAGTGTTCCCTCTCTGTAACTAAAAGGAACTCAACGACTTGGATTTTTGCAGAAGACGTGCTGTGCTACCTTGGATTTTGGTAAAGCAACCTGTGGTCCGTCAGAAAACGGTGTCGTTGTGACTTTTCCATACCTCTAATTATTTTGCGATGTTTCGTCTTGTAGTTTTAGTCAATAGAGAAAAGAAAATGAAAGTAAGTGGCAAAGAGCTATTTTGATCAAAAGGCTTTCTTATCACTTTTCAAAAGAAAGTAAGAAAAATCTTCTCTTTTCTTTTCTTTCCAACAAATCAATCCGTAGGTCCGAGTCATTATGTCTAGGATTTGGAACAAAGCAAGGCCCAACTCTGGAGTCCAAAAACCGTTAGAGCCCGAGGCCCAGAGACCTATGGGGTTCATATGTTCTGATGCGTATACCTAAGGCGGCGGCATAGGCAGCCCCCCTGACACCTGATGGGATGCAATGGCGTCCTTCTCTCGTGGGACTCCCTCCCTCCAGCTACCTACCACGGTTGGATGGATGGGATAGATTCCATTATCCCGTGACGACGACTATATAAGTAATTTTATGACCGTGATAAAAGGTTACTCACTCTTAACTTAAAATACTCTATTTCACAAAAAAGAATCCGAATTATATTGCACCCACTCGGAATCGACACAAGACTAACTAAGGTTTTAAACTTTTAATTTACATCAAAAATTATATTTGTTTATATAATGTATTATGCATTCATCTATTTATATATATACATATATATATATATATGTAATGTATACATTTATCCATATCATGTAATTAAATACTATGAACTTACAAGTTAATAAAAAAAAAATAGAAAGATAAGAACTTGGATTTGGATATATACAATTATACATATAACATATTTCCTCCGTCCCCAAAAATATGATTACAATGATAAAAGATTTTGTCCATGAATAAAATAAACAAGTCAAGAACATAAATTCTTACATTAACTAATTAATTTACTCTTTGACTGTATGCATCACTTACATAATAAATGAGTGGTTCACATAATTCTCTCTCTCTCTAAACTCTAAACCCAATACTCAAAGATAGATTAGAAAAAAAATTTATACTCTCTTCTTAATTTGGATAACAGAGGGAGTGTACGTATACTCTTGATTTAATGACTATTTATACAACATATATTAAAGAAATGAATTTGAGTTCTGAATTCATTTATCAATCGCAAGATTACGTTCCCGAAAAAGGAAAAAACAACTCAAGTGATCATTTTAGTTCACTCCAAAGTAGGCACACGAAACATATATATGACACGTAGGTCAAATGGTTATTCAATTACTAATTTATTTAAGTGCGACAGATTAAGCAAGCAACGTACAATGAAAAATAAAAAATAAAAAAAAAATATAGGGAAATGAATGTGATAACGTGACTTGTTTTTGCATTAAGTTTTGTGGTCTTTGGCTAACCTATTTAATTAATTTAAAGTTGTGGTCTGTATAATATTATACTACATGATGGTTTAGGCTTTAGCAGGAGTGGTGGGCATACCACTGAAAACAAACCTAACGAATATGGAGGCCGCGCGCCTATATTTCTTACCATACAAACTTACTTTGTCCATTGGAATTTATCCACAAATTAAGAAAAGCAAGACAAGTGCCTTGTAAGTATGCATCTACGTATTTCATTGCCTCGTGACCAAACCTCCACTAGTAGTATATATTAAATTAACATTTTTCATTATAATTATAATCCGCCACAACAGTCACATTCCAACCCAATTAAACAAACGGCTCCTGCTCATATATAAATACATGATACTATAGCCAGTCTGTTTTCATTGTGGCTGCCAACACTAACACTAGCAAGCGAGCTAGTATACTTGGTTTTATATATATCACAGGCAGGCAGGCGTAATATCTAATGGGTGGTGTGGTTCTTTATATGGACACCATCTTAGTCCCCATTAGTCTATTCATCACAATTGGGTACCATGCTTATCTTTGGCACAATTTGAAGAACAACCCCCGTCTTACCACCATCGGAATGAACTTTTTAAGGAGGAGACTTATATTCCAAGACATTCAACCGGTAAGTCCCTTGAGAGTCTTTTTAATCTTTTCAATTTTGAACACCCGCTTATATATATTGAGCGCAAGGAACAAATTGGTTTATTTATATATGTGTGCTGAATTGGTAAATATATAGAGTAAGTACTAACAAATTGGTTTATTTAATTATATATGTGTGCTGAATTGGTAAATATATAGAGTAAGTACTAACAAATTGGTTTATTTATATATGTGTGCTGAATTGGTAAATATATAGAGTAAGTACTAACAACTTGGTTTATTTATATATGTGCGCTGAATTGGTAAATATATAGAGTACTAACTAACTAACTGCGTAATTACTTAACTAAGGTTTTTTGTACTTGAGGGTCACGCAGGGTGATTTAAAGGTGGCTATGCTGGCTGTGCAAAGTTTGAGAAATAATTTAATGGAAACTATACTAACTGCTACCGTCACTATTCTCATCACCGTGGCACTGGCAGCTTTAACCAACAACACCTACAACGCCAACAACCTGTTCAGCATGACTAGTACTAGTGGTACTAGTAGTTTAATTTTGGGATTGCATTCGGCTAAAATAATAATCCTAAAGTACGGGACAGCGGCAATATTCTTGTTGTTCAGCTTTTCATGTAGCTCAATGGCACTCGGAAGCTTAATTGATTCCAACTTCTTGATAAATGCTGCAATATTGAATAATATTGACGATGATGATGATAGTGCGGAGGAGGATCAGTTGTCATCATTTTCTTCTGGTCTCGAGTACACGCTGAGTATAATGGAGCGCGGATTTGTACTGGCTGTGGCGGGCAGCCGGTTGCTTTGCATCACCTTCCCCTTGCTGTTGTGGATGTTCAGTCCGCTGCTGGTGACAATCTCTTCACTTGCTTTGGTTTGGGGACTGTATGGCCTTGATTATGCTCGCTCCCCCTCCAAAACTAGCTAATTATAATTAGCTACCTAACAATTGAAAGAGGTGATTTATTGATAGGCGTACTTACTAATATATATATATATATATATATATATATATATATATATATATATATGAACGTGCATGTGTATACAAAATTATTCTGAAACAGTACATTTGTGAAATTTCAAGTCACCAGGTATTGTTTTTAGTGTTGTTGTTACCTAGTGGAGTAGTATATTGCATTAATATCATGTCCCGTAAAAATGCTTTAAGATTAATTGGACTGGTCAACAGCTGAGCCAATATCACTACATGTCCCCTGCACTACTAAGAGTACTAAAGTCTACAACTAGATGAAATGAGGGTGTCATGAATTTCAAATGAAATGGACCTACCCTCGTACATCCTCAGAGACCTGAAAAAAGACCAAACAATGTGGGAAGAGAAATATTCTTTCCTTCCTTTTTTTTTTGGGTAATTACTTCCTCCATCTCAAATTATACAATCATTATTAATTTTAAAAATTATTTTTAAATATTTTTAAATTTAAAATTGATAAGATTGATTAAAAATTACGAATATATATATATATATATAATAATTAGTGTGTATTAATTTTAAAATTTAAAATATATTAAGTTAATTTTAAAAAATTAATAATAATTTTATATATATTTTGAAATAGATGTGGTACATTTTTTGTCCAAGTTTTGAGATGATAAATACCCAACATAGACGACTTAAGTCTTCGTGTATATCCTTAACCCAGGAAGACTCGAGTCATCCAAATTAGAAGTTGACCATCATCATCATCATCATCAGGAGGATGGATGATGGATGTTTAAGAAATCTCTTTTATGGGGGTTCATGAGGCCCTTATACACTTTATATGACCATATGGAAGGAAGATTTAGCTACAGTCGTACGACATGCATATGCATGCATGCATACATACATACATACGACGTGCAATGTAAACACAGCTGTTGGACTTGGACTTGGACCACCAACCATGCATTCTGTGTTTTCTTTTACCTCAAAAAGAAGTTTTCTTTAAACATGTGTGAACATAAGATGATCGATGGAGTATGGACCACTGACTATCCCGGACCCGGAGGGGAGCAGCCGGTGGAGCCCAAGATTTAATTGGTATCCAATCCAAATTTGTAATGGCCAAGACTTGCTCCATTTATTTAATTAATTAATTAACTAATAGAATATTATATTTTTGTTTTGTAACAAAAAGCAATAAAGGGATGCAGGTGCGTGGTGGGTAGGCAGGACAGTAGCGGGGGATACGGGTGTAAATGAGTCTAATTAAACTTAACCGCTCAAATTTTATTCGGAAAATTAAATTCATATCTACTCCCTTTCAAATTAAATCTTAATTAATCACATACATGCATGAGGCTTTGAAAAATACTCCTCCATTAAGCTAGCAGGCATTCACTCTGATCTACCTTCCTTCCGCTGTATAATTCACCACCCGCACACACATTTTCACACTGATTTGTTTTAATTACAACAATTAACGTGTCTTATTCTTAACATGCAAGGAAGTTATATATTTATATATAGAGAGAGAATATTGAAATGATTGATAGTACATTTTTCACAATGATTTGTTTTTAATTACAACAATTAACGTCTCTTATTCTTAACATGCAAGGAAGTTATATATATATATATATAGAGAGAGAGAGAGAATATTAAAATGATTGATAGCGAGGTGAGGCATTATCGTACCCTCCTCCTCTTTCTCCAAATCTTCCACATATATAATTATTAAAGTGACTCTTATAATACTATACTTTTGAATGGATGATCAAATTCCTAAGACCATATCACCAAAAAGAGAAGACGAAGAAATTGCTCGACACCTTCCATATATATATATATATATATATATGAATTAATTTATAACCAACATCGTAAGGATAAAGTTATTTTTACAATAAATTTCAGTTGTTTATCCGCGGATCAAACGGTAAGGAGGATTTTCAGTCCGCAATTTAATATGCAAGTATTCGCAATATAATACTACAGATTGGATGATGTCCAAAATATCATTCGTCAATCCACAGTTTAATACTGTGAACGCTAAGTATGGCTTCTCTTGAAGACGATGTTGTTTAATACTGCGGACGCTATGTATGACTCCCCTTGAAGACGACGCCGTTTTTGGTTGGCCCATCAGTAATTTAATACTGTGGACGCTAGGTAGCTCCCTTTGAAGATGACGTCGTTTTTGGTCAGCCCGTTCGTAGAATAAAACTGCGGAAGCTGAGTCTATTAATGATAAATTCAAACGGGCACCGTTTTGCGTTTAACCATCTGTCCGTACAACTAAACTGCGGATTTTGAGTGTTATCTATATCGACTGGACGGCTTTTTTCCTTGCTCATAGATCTAGACTACCTCTACGATTTTGAGAGTTTCACGGACAGATCAAGTAGCAATACAAGTATTTCTTCCTTCCATCTTTGCTAAATCGAAGTCATGTAAGTCTTTTACATTCGTCATATATCCCCATATATATATATGCATGTATTCTTCGTTCAATACACTCCAAGTATATTGTATACAAAGATTTATTGGCTACAAACATTTGTTGTATACATTAATGAATGATTTTTGGTAGTTTTCATTATTGTTTGCTTACATTTATTATGTTTCAATATATTTGTTTGATTTAGGTTATTTTGTTTTGAGTATTGTATGGTTGACAACATACTGCGGTATATATCCTTACAATTGTTTAACCATATATGTTTTTTATCAGTCCAAATCATAATATGCAAGAAGAAATAGAAATTTAATAGCTTTAAATCGAATTCTTCTAATTCTAATTCGCTATTGACTAAATGAAATGAGATTCAAAAGTCATGCTATGAATAACACAGATAAAACGCATATATAATACATGTATATATGTCTCACCATCCCCTTCATTCATTTTTCTTAACTATATATTTATTATAATTACTAAATATAACCATTAAATATATCATTGTCGATGTCGAGTACTGTACCTGCAACCTATGTCAAGGTAGAAGTTTATCACTGGACTCGCACAGTTTTTAGTACTAAATATCCCATTCTCTTAAATCATATGCATCCTTAATTCCCAGTATTAAACATCTCCGATTAAAATTTAACTTTTGTTGGCATTACTACTCCCTCCGTTCCAAATTAATTGCTTTTTTAGGACTTTTTAAAGTCAAATTGACTATTTTTAAAATTAATAATTAAACATATATAAATATATTTCTAAAATTATAAAAATTGAAATTAGTAATAAATTGTATATACTTTCTTTTGGTTATAATATCTTTACCTATATGTTAGCAAAAATAGTAAAAAAATTAGTTTTAAAAATAGTCAATTTGACTTTAAAAAGTCCTAAAAATACAATTAATTTGGGACGGAGGGAATATAAATTAAGCCCTTGCCTTAAATAAGACAAACACACAAGTAACGTCAACATATGCATCATTAATTCTTATCCAACATTAATTGGAAAGGAAATGAAAGGATGTGGCTGCCTTGTTTTACTACCCAGTACGTACATGGATGGCATGCACTGATCAATGAGTTGGTAAATTAGCTTCAAACATATATATATATACACACACACACACACATTATACATATATATTCTGAATCTTGTGCTGTACTATTAAATCACCTTAATTAATTTTCTAAATCACAAATATGTATAATCAGGCACAGATTGAGCAGGTGTATTAGTACTAGAATCCAATTAAGTCCATCATTTATCTTAGTAATTAAAATATATAACATTATTAAACATGCATCATGCTTCATGAATACCCTCTTGTGAAGTGAATCCAATTAACAAGGAGGAGATTCATGTGGGTAGGCTAGCTCAGCAACTTATAATTAAAGGAGGATCTCATCCCGGCCCCCTTGATCGGCCCCTCCACACATCTACAAAAGTAACTCATCATGTCCTGTTTTTGCCTTTATTAAGCGAGTACTCCATTTCTTCTTTGCAAGTGCATGGGGCCATTAGCAATCTAATAATGGTACTAAATTTAATTAGGTAAGAAACATATATATATATATATATATATATATCATTTATAATTAAATTCATTTACTATGTGTGCTGTACTGTACTTCAAGTAGAAATTAATTGTTTTTATTGGATGATCATTAAAACATCGATCTAGCTAGCTAGCTAGCAAGTAGTCCCTTACTAATCAAAACTAATATACAAACACACTAATCAGTCTAGGTAGCAGCTAGCTAGCCAGTTACAACAAGAAACTATCCATGACCATATCATCATCAAAATGGACACCTCCCACTCCCACCATCATGTGATCCATCTCAAAACTGTGAGTGCTTGTGGCACTTGAATAAACCCCTGAAGAAATCACGTCCCCGTGATCCGAACCGGCCGGAGACAACAGCTCAGAGGATCCGAAAGTGGTAACATTATTAGAGGACAAGAAATAATCGGTGGACGCAGATGAGGACTGATGATGATTAATTGAAGTCAAGTCTTCCTTGTAGGTCTCTTGTTTCATGAAGGGGAAGAATGTAGTATTTGGATTTGGATTTGGATTGTGGTTGTTTGGTTCAAAGCTTAGCAGGATGGAAGAATCCCTAGGGGCAGTAGAATCCAAGATGAATTGAGGTGGTTTAAGTAGGAGATGATCATTTCTGCAGGTGTGATGGCCATGGTACGTGGTTCGATATATTGGTGGATCCTCTCCAGTTCTTTGCACCTGTTTGGTTGCTTGGCACCCTTGATCAAACTTGTGTGTGCACCTAAAATAGTTCCTGCAGTGCAGTAGTACCATTTATATATTAATTGTCTTGATGCGTGTATATATAGGAGGAGCTAGTACACACACATATATAATTACCATTCATACATTCATCAACTGTTCATGAAGTATTATTAATTCTTCGTCCCAAAATAAGAATCCAGTTTTATAAATTACCTTAAATTTTGAAATGGTAATTAATTGACATTACTAAAACATATTAATGACGTTCATGTGAACCATAGGCCGATTGTGTGTATTGGGGTACAAATTTTGGATAATGACTAGCAACAAGTGGTTGGTTGTGTATTCATTTGCAAATTGTACAAGGATTAGTTAAAACCAAATTGAAAATGTAAAGAACTGGAAATAATTAATTATACTCCTATATATTATAATTTCAAACTCGCTAAGGGTTTAAAATTAATCAATGTGAAATTAATATCACCTCATTTAATATATAAAATCGATCGTGAATAGTAGTACCTTGGATACTTGGCATTGAGGATGACTTTTTGACCGTATTTTCTCCATGCATAGCCGTCCTCGATCAAAGCTGGGCTAAATTTTGTCACTGCCTCTGCTGTTCTCCTGCACATACATCCAATTAATTCCCATCCTCAGTGCCAAATTAATGGAGTATTAATACAAACTACAACACATAAAATGTTAATTTCTTTACATCATACATGGCACTTAAAATATTCATGTTCTAACAACTGAAATAATTATTTACTAATACAGATACAGTATTTCTCAGATTACATCTATTTCTTCGTTAATCATAGTCAGTACCATAAATAAATATATAAAAGAAAATACTAGTATATGACATGATGAATAACATGCAACAAATTAAAGATCTCTTCCATAAGTATCTTCTAGCTAGTTAAGATATTAATTATCGACAGTAGTAGTTTAATTATATTACAAGCAAAGTTAAAACGTACAGATTAACGCAACTGACATTTATCTATATATTAGTCCAAAAGTATTTTAAATATGTTACGGCCATTAAATATAAAATATATAAGCACTTGTACTAGCAATATATATATATATATATATATATATATATATATAATTAATCTGATCTATCACCTTCTCTTATAGCATCCTCTACGATCTTTGAATGCTGTAGAAGTCTTGCTACTTTCACCGGAATCTGCTTCTTCGGCCTTCGGACCAGTACCGTCACAGCTGCCGCCGGTGTTGGCCGGAACTTGGGAAGCCTCATCGGAGCCAGAAGAATTTAATATCAAAAGCGAATTCTTGAATGACCCCAAGATTTTAGTAACAAGATCTCCGGCGCCGGACAAGGGAGCATCATCATCATCATCTTTGAGGGGTTTGCTAAGCAGGATCCGTAGTTGGTTAGCAAGTTCACGGCCCTGAATCAATTCTTGAATTGCCCTTTTCTGATCGGCCGGTAAATTTTCCGGCAGAGAGGAAGAGGAGTAGTCCATAGTGAAGAAGTGTTTATTAGAAAAGGGATGGATTTAGTTTTATGGATGTTTATAAAGGAAAGCTTAAGGCCAGAGGCTAGGCTATGACAAGTAGAAATGGGACATGCATACATACATACATACAAACACATGCTATATTAATATGGTAGGAAGATTCATTGAACTTACTATGAAAATTCCACAGGCTCGGAGAAATTTAAAAGCCCACGCGCCAGTATATGATGAGGCCAATCATCATTATCCGTGTGGACCGAATGTCTAATTGCTTTGTTCTGATGGGAGGTAGTAATATGAACGCTTTATGCATCGCGTGGAGTATTACTATCTTACGTAGTCTGTTACTTTTGTTTTGTCATGGGTGGTATGTCATTCAGCTTACATCATTTATTTGCCACCTTCAATACTTAAATGAATTAGTACAGCTTAATTTATACTTTTAAACTACGAGTGGTTGGCTACACCTCCTTATCCTATTAACTGCCAAAGATGGGGGCTAATTGACTGTAATGTCCTTGATTTGGAAATTGTCTTGGGCAAGAAATTGCTGGTAAGATGGGCTTATTCGAGGGGCATTTAGGAATATTCATTCAGTAAGAAGAGGACAATGTTGAGGTTGTTGTAGTACTAGTTATATCTATTTTAATTACTTTGTGTGTGGCCATTGTTTAATTACTTTGGCTTGCGGAGTTTGAGTTCTTTTAAAAAGTAAACGAGTGAATTGGATTTTAAATGAACTTAGAATCTTGCATATAAACTAAGGTGTGGTTTATTTTCCTCTTATTGACTCTTAATATATCGTCTTTTATTTGATAAGAGGCAGATGACTGTTTTTTTTTTGTTACTTTTTAATGCCTCTAACCGGTTAAGATACAAAATTAAGTTTAAATAATTCAGAGTCATGTCTGAACAAAGTTTAATATTTTTAGACAAAAATACTCTCTTCAATATTATTAAATTCATTTTGTATCCTTGCACACCACCACCAGACCACCAGATCTGCGGGGAGGAGGGGCGAGGGGAGGCGCGGCGCGGCGTGGCGTGGGGAGGAGGTTGGTGGGGCAAGGGCGGGGGAGGGGGGAGGAGGAGGTAGAAGAAGAGAGCTTCTTTTTTTCCTCCAAGGGTTAAAATAGTAAAAACATATTATTCAGACATTTTAAAAAAAGTAATTATCAAATAACATTTTTTCATTCAGATACAATTCTATTTAGATACTCTATATTATTCAGATGTCTAAACTATTTAGATCTTAACAACTAATTTTATCAAACACAACCTAAGTTCGTTTATAAAATGAGTTGTGCTTGAATTCGAGCCGGGCCTAAAAGAGCTGAGTCAAGTTCGAGCTTAAGTCCAGCCCATTTATTAGTATTATTATTATTATTATTTTAATTTTTTTATATTTTCACCTTTTTGGATATATATATATATATATATTAATAAAATAATTTATTTGTATTATATATTTTATATAAATAAAATAAAATGTTAATTAAATAATTATTAAACGAGTTGGACTTAAACGAGTCGGACTCGAGTCAAGCCTAAACGAGTCGAACTCGAGTTAAACATCACATTGTTCGAGTTCGACTCGTTTAACTAAACAGACTAAAGATTTTGTTCAAATTTGAGTTGGACTTAATCGAGTCGAGTCAAATTGAGATCGCAGACAGTCCACTTCGTTTACAGTCATAATTAAAAGGGGTTGATTTACTGAGTTTAGTCTCTTGTGGTCCGTATTTGTATTAATGAAGATGGAGTCACGTGCTCGCGGTTTATTCTTAACGTATCAAAATAATTAAATAAATTTGATGGGAATTACTTAAACCTCCTCCATGCATGTTACTATTAGTTCTGATGAATATATATAGAGCGGGAATTGACATTTTTAAAAATAAATATGTTAATTTTACGAGACTCTCTCTCACACGAGACACGAGGTCAATATACCTCACTTATTACTATTAAAATGAATAAGACTGAATTAACCACCATTTTTACTTTAGAAAATATTAGTACTCTATATATAACGAGAGACTTGTCTATTTACACGTACGTTGATTGCTTGTTTATGGAAAGAAATTTACAAAGACTATGATAAAGTTTATTATTTCTAATTAAGTATCTGTTGAACTCTTATAGATTAACCAACCCAAATGCTATCTATGCGGGCGGTCAAACACCGTCAAATTAAGCAAATTTGATAGAGGAGAAAATGTGTGTGTTAGTTCTTAGATGGGGATAAATTAAATGGAATTAATAAAGGGCCTTTTAATCAGTTGGTTTATCACATCGATCCATTATTGCCATGCACCATTCATTTCAAGGATTAAATGGAATTGAATTTTGATTTATATATATATATATATATATATATATATATGGGGAATGATCCACAAAATACGTTAGCTACGGGCACTGTTTCGGCTAACTGTGATCCAGCCGTCCAAAATAAGATCCAAGGGTGGTGAGAGGGCACGGCCGCTACTCGTAGTAGCGGCCAGAGATTAATTAAATTATTTTTTATGCTGGCCGCTAGAGGGAGTAGCGGCCAGTCAAAACGGGGTTGTTTTGACTGGCCGCTACTCCCTCTAGCGGCCAGCATAAAAAATGATTTAATTAACCTGGCCGCTAGAGGGAGTAGCGGCCAGTCAAAACGGTGCCGTTTTGACTGCCCGCTACTCCCTCTAGTGGCCAGACAATTAAATTGATTAAATGCGAGGGTATTATGGGAATTTATCCTGGCCGCTACTCCCTCTAGCGGCCAGGCAATTAGATCTAAATAAGGGTTTGCTGCAGATCGAAGAAAAGGGTTTGCTGCTGCAGATAGAGGAAGAAATATTGACTGGCCGCTACTTTGTGCCAATCGACTCAAGTTCAAGTATAAATCAAAGTAAGTATTGTTTCAACTTAATTTTTTTGCAAATTTCTTCTTTAATTCATTGTATACGAAAGCATGGTCCGATTTTTGTATGAATTTTGTTATTGTTGTACGAATGTATACAAATTATGTGGAATGATTGTATATTTATTGGGTATTATATATGTTGAAAATGCTTGGTATTATGGTTTTATTATTCTATGCATACAAATTAGGTGTATAAATTGGGTGATTAGTATGTATATTTTTGGATATTATGTATGTTGGTATTATTATTTTATTGTTCTATGTATACAAATTAGGTGTATAAATTAGGTGATTAGTATGTATATTTTTGGGTATTATGTATGTATAAATTGGGTTAACTATTTTATTGTTGTTGGTATTTTGTTGAATTTTTTTTAATTTTGTCAGAAAATAATAGTTGATAGAATTTTTTTATGTTGTTGAATTTATTATTGGCCATGCATATATTTAGACATTGAATAATAGTTTTATTTTTGTTGTTTATATTGTAAGGTAAATATGGACAATTGGCTGCCTGGACCCATTGATCGTAGTGTCCTTTATGATCAAGAAAATCATGTTTCAGAGGATGTATGGAATGGGATTGAAAGGGGTACACTGATGTCGACCCAAACGACATCAACAATATATGATAAATGGGAACTGACCAGCTTACAAAAAAAACTGTTAAAGGGATGGGGTTTTGGGGGGTTTAGTTATCCGGCAGTAGTAACGAGAACGGATGCCAGTCTTGTATCTGCCCTAATTGAGAGATGGCGGCCGGAGACAAATACGTTTCATATGAAATGTGGTAAAACAACAATAACATTGGAGGATGTGCACTTTATTTTTCGCATGCCGGTATTGGGTAAGCCTTTAACTTGTCCTTCATTTGATGCCCCTTTAACTTATTTTAGGGAAATATTTGGTGCTCAGTGGGTTTCAGAATGGGACAATGTCAAAAAAGACGTGGTATTTCCCTAGTATGGTTGCATACGAATTTCTCTAAACTCCCAGACAATGCTGATAGGATTATGGTTGGTGTATATACAAAGGCATACGTCCTTTGGCTATGCGGGGTGGTTTTATTTCCCACAAGGTTAAAGAACACTGTACACCCTAGATATATGTATTTTATTGTTGAGTCAACTGAGATTGCCACATATGCATGGGGTGCCGCCTGTTTGGCATGTTTATATCGGGGTCTGTACACAGCAACTAGGAAAGGGAGTAATTATGTCAATGATTGTGTCACTTTATTACAAATTTGGGCACATGAGCATTTTTTAGTTGGAAGGCCTAACCCTAGGCCAAATTCCGTGACTTGGTTCCCTAGAGCAACTGCATGGGCATACTCCGCTAAACATCAATATGGTGATAGGCGGGATGATCCCCATCACCATCTATCTTTCTATCGGGGCGAATTTGATAGGCAACCCAAGTGGGAGGTAGTATGGCGGCCATACAAGCAATGGGATGATGACTGAAGGTTCTATAACTATGAGGCTAGAATGACAGGATCCGCTCGGGTCCCATTGATTCATTTTGATATTATCGAGTATCAAATGCCTGACCGGATAATGAGACAATATGGGTATATACAAGGAATTCCGTCCCCGGCTGAGAGGCATGATGCTTTGAGACAGGCCATGAGACAGTCATTTGAGCCAGTGGATTACAGAAAAATGAGGAAGGAGTACATTGAGCAGTGGGAACTATATATGGTAGCATTCGAGGGACAAGTCCAGCAGGTTGCAAACACTATCCCCATGGATACGTACTTCAAGTGGTACAACAAAATTACCCGACGATACCTGCACCGCCCTCG
Source organism: Aralia elata (assembly GCA_034770075.1). Classification (NCBI taxonomy): domain Eukaryota; kingdom Viridiplantae; phylum Streptophyta; class Magnoliopsida; order Apiales; family Araliaceae; genus Aralia; species Aralia elata. Next base: position 413,373 of record CM068379.1, on the reverse strand, counting down.
ACGCGAAGGAGATCCCAACACTACCTACGAGCCTCGCTCTATATATAATCAGCATCGTATGGTTAGCATGGTAAAGAATATAATTTATTGTTTTTTTAATTTGAAATAATATATTGTATTCTTTGATACGTACTTCATGTGTTCGTCTGTGTCTTCTTATTTTCGCCCTTTTTTTTCCACAGATTGAGGGCGCAAAATCTCTCTTGGACAAAATATTCAAGTTGAAGCAAGACTTTTCTCCCGAATACAATCACATGAAAGAGGGATGAGATCAACTATATGAGTTGTATGATGTGGATGTCAGGGGTGGGGGGAGGAGTATATGGGGGCTGAGGATTCAGAGATTCCAACTTCTTCGACTGCCCTCGACGTGTACATCCCTAGCACCCAGGCTACTACTGATATGTCCCAGCTTACTCAGCTTACTTACGAGGGTGTGTAATATTTCGAACTCTAATAAGATTTATAAATATAAACTGTGTGTTTAATAAATGAAATTTTATGATATGACTTTGTATTATATGGTTATGTATATTATTAAACAATTAGGTCAAATAAAAATTTTTCGCCAAGTAGCTGTGTCGTGCTTAATCGGACAAAATGATTTGTCGTGCTTCCGGCGAATTCACCGAGAAGCGTTTCGGCAAATTATTTTTGTAAGCTGCTGTGTCGTGCTTGGAATTGACGAAGTGCTTTGTCGTGCTTCGACATTAATATGATATTATATTAATTGGCAAAATCCTAGAAATAAGTTAATTAGGGTTAGAATGTTAAACGGAAATAGAAACCCTAAATTTCAAAACCCTAATTGATAAAATTATCCGAATTATTTAATCGAAACCCTAATTATTGTATAAGAATTTTAATTGATATACTTAGATTCTAAATAATGAAACATGATATTAATTATGAATTATTGAGGTTAAATTAAACCCTAAACGGAAGATTAAAACCCTAATTCGGAACCCTAAAACCCTAATTTGGTTCAATAACCCTAATTTATGAAATGTAAAACTTTAATTATGATATATTAACTTAATTAAGGTATTACTAACCATGATTAACATCCTAATCATGATTAACAAAAATTTACTTTTAATTAGTAAGTAAAATAAATCAAAAATTAAAATCCTAGCCAATGAAAATGAAGCTAGGAGTGTGCAAGCTTGTGCTTGGCACACTCCAGCACAAGTAGGTGAATCATACCAGCTTATAAGCAGCACAAGTCAAATGGTAGGATATTTGTAGAGGCAAAAATTTGGAATTTAGTAAGGAAACCCTAATTTCAAAGCCTATAAATAGAATGAGATGCTAGGGTTAAAAGCTACGAAATTTTAAAGCTTATACACTCACATATCCAGCCTAAACAAACCCTAGCAATCACAAGGTCAGAATCAACAGCCAGAAATCAAAAAATCCACTTAGAAAGGTATTAAATCAATTTTGGATACTAGATCTTTAAGTTGTTAGTGATTTTATGTTTTAGATGTTTAGAGATGTGTTATAATATGTTAATAAGTGATCTGGGTTGGTTAAACAAGATTTCATAACATTTAAATGGTCGAATTTGATGAAAAATCAAAACTGGCAAGAACAGCCAAAACTCTCTGACAGGCTACTTTGTCAGACAGTTTGATCGGCTTAAATTATGTGTTTGATCTGTTTTAATGTATGTATGTATAGCGTGCCATGTGGTCTTTAAATCCCGACGTGTAGTATAGCAAGAAAAAGTCTAGATCAAAAGTTATGATCGGTCAAATGAGCCTTGACCGTTCGGATTTTCATTTCTGGGTAACCCAGAATTCCCTTGAAGGTGTGTGACAAGGTTTGTCAGACTTTCATGCAACCCAGAATCGGTCTATATGATGTGTGTTATGTGATTTCTTTGTTTATACTTGTTCTATGTTATGTAGAGTACAATCTGGTAACATTAAAACACATGAACATTAACTAATCTAGCCGGAAATTGCAGTCAAAGTACCTTGGCCGCAACTGACTTATGAATTTCTGGGTAACCCAGAAATTCATAAGAACAGTTGGTCTCCTATAGTTTGACCAGATCGTTCGAGCATCAAATGATGTGGTTTGATCCATTTCTTTGCATGTCGTTACTCTCTACCATATAGGCTATAACCAGCAACTAGAATCAAACAAAACCATTAAAACATCAAAGAGAAATTTGAGATCAAAGTAGGCTGCAACGCGTTGACCAAGTGTTCTTCATGAAGAACACCTTTAGCGACGAAATGCATACACCAACCCAGAAACCTATGAAACTAAGCAGACCGTCGCTAAAGCCCTTTAGCGACGGATTTTTTTAATAAAAATAAAATAAAAATTAATTAAATAAATTATAAAATATAAAATAAATATTAAATAATTATTAATAAATAAATCCGAAAATTCATTTTTAAATTATAAAAATTTATTTTTAATATTTTTCTATATTCTGAAATATTATTTAATTTAATTAAATAATAATTAATAATTATGATAAATCATTTAATAATTGTTTTAATTATTTAAAAATGGTATTAAATTATTAAATAATTATATTAATTATTTAAAAATGATATTAAGGTAAATAAAATTATTATATATAATAATTAAATAAAATATTAAATATTTAAATATTATTAATGATAAATAAATCATTTAAATAATATATTAAGTATTTAAAAATTATTTTAAATGATAATTAAATCATTTAAATATCAAATTAAGTTTTGAAAATTATTATAAATAATAAATAAATTATTTTAATGATAAAATAAAATCTAGAGATATTATTAATGATAAAATAAATCATTTAAATAATATTCTATCTTTCTAAAAATATTATAAATGATAAATAAATCATTTAAATAATATTTTAAATATCTAAAAAATATTCTAAATGATAAATAAATTATTTAAAGAACATATTAAATGTTTTAAAATTATTCTAAATGATAATTAAATCATTTAAAAATATTTCTAAGCTTGTAAAATTATTTAAAATTACTTCCAAGCTTCTGAAAATTATTTAAAAATAATACCAAGCTTCTAAAAATGTTAGAAATAATAATTAAATTATTTAGACTAATAATTAGACTCCCAAATGAAGTTTTATCAAACAATCTATGTGTTTAGCCATTAAGGATGCGACCGAGATACCGAATCAACGTCGAACCTTAATGAAACTTGTTTAGATTAGCGTGATACATGTTTATATACGTGCTAACGCTTATTATTTGGTATACGTAGACTACGTGCGTTGACCGATTGTACTAAAATTATAGTGAGCTACGCTAAGGCAAGTGTCCTAACCTTTCTCAATTTATATTAAGCAAGTATTATACATCTTGCTATCAATTATTGTGAAGTTATTGCTTCTTCTTCAGCATAACTTAAGAAATGAATTATTATTCATATATTGCTTGTTCGAGCTTAAATTGTTGTGTCAAGCCAAATTGTTTGGTACGACATCTGATACTGAGAAATGGAACACCTTGATGTAAGGTGAACCCGAAATTTTCCCTTAAGATAAGGTGACGAAATTCCCTTAATATAAGGTGACGAACAGTTGATAATATATCAACATAAATTGCTAGGATGATATGCATACTCCTAGGATATTGGTGAGGTTGATCACCTACCAGATATCCAAAACTCAAATGGTTCTAAGTCATTAAAGACTGATAGAACTAAATGAAATATATGGTTCATGTACAGAACCCTCAGTATACATCATTGACATCTTTCAAATCAAACACATGGTGTTTACATATTTAAATGAACTTGCTGAGCATTTGTAGCTCATTCTTGCGCATATCTTCTTTTGCAGCTATAAATGATATCCCTGGCACGTCTGGGACTAACAAGGGGAAAAGTCATGCTTATTAGCTTTAATGTTTATTGTTGTATACTTTAAGTCTTTTTAAAGACTTGCTATTGTAATAACTTAGTATAACGAATGATGTAACCGAACAAAATGTTATGTAATATATTATGATCCTTTATGTTATAGAATGCGTTATACTCTGATCTTTAAATTCTTTAGAATAGTTGTACTAAGTTAAATACAGTGTCTATACGAACTATACATCTGAATGAGGGTATTTAAATGATGTTGAGAGTCCTATAAGCTCTGGGGTTACACTTAATGAGCGCCGGTAAGGTGCCATCTTTACCGGAATGCGCCCCTCAGTTCTATGGATAATCTTATCATTAATACTGTGAATGTCAGATAGATAGGGAATATTGATATGAAAGAGATATCCACAAGATATGAATCTGTACATCCAAGTGAGGGTATCCAAACACGGATAACGTTCTGACGAGAATTATTATCTGTTATGGGATACTGTGAACCTTGGATAGATAGAAGTCATATTTTATTGAATATTTATAGTTGTATAGTTCCACGTGAGCACCAGATCTGCTACAGGGGAGTGTAGAGATTTGGGGGTGTCACAGGGTGCATCTGCATTTATTGGGAATGATGTTGCAATAGAAGAATATGGACCTAAAGGGTCTATAACAAAAAGACTCCGTGGGCACAAGATTGGATTTATCAACGAGAACTTCTTCAACTCAACTCCGGTGAATCCAACATTATTTCCCATCGAGCACCCCCAGCAATGGTACACGTTGGGTCACGAAGAGATGAATTCTTTGCGACCCGGAATTTGGCTATACGAGACAGTGATGGATGCGTATATGTGTCTTTTGCGGGATCGAGAAGACAAATATCAGCGCGAGGGGATAAAGAGATGGGCCAAATTTGGCTTCATGCCCTCCTACTTCATGCATTTGGGGAAAGGTGCCTTGTCTGTTGGGGACCAAATTCGTGGAAATAGTTTCTGTCAGTCATATGTTACGCCTCAAGCGGGACCCCTATTGCATGAGTGCGACTTTATGTTCATGCTTATATGTGTCCCTGCAAACAGTCATTTCATACTGTTAACCTTTGTGGTCCAGGCGCGGAAGGTTTCTATTCTCGACCCCCTATATAATGACACACCATACATAAAGCTCACTAAAATGTACAAGGACTACGTCGATGTCGCGGTACGTCACAAATTTAAATTTTTCAATACAATTGTTTAGTTTCCCCGCTATAATCGTTTAGTGCCCTTGAAAAAGTATTGGGTAGTAAGCCTCACCGAAAATGTGCCATATGTGGATTCGAAACTAACCATGACAAGCGCAATCATTATAGAGTGTTAGGGCTTCCTGAACCTAAAGATAATTAATGTATGTATTTATTTAGAATGTCTATGGAGATGTAATGTAAGTAAACTTTGAAATGTTTGTATTTTACTACTGATTAAGATATTTTTCATGTTCCCTGTTATTATGTTATATCAGTATACCATGTTAAAGGGGGGTTGATTAATTGGTTGAAATTGAGTCGGTTGAAACAAAGGTAGCAGCTAACCCAACCCTAAATGATTTAATCAATTTAATTGCCTGGCCGCTAGAGGGAGTAACGGCCAGTCAAAACGGTGCCGTTTTGACTGGCCGCTACTCCCTCTAGCGGCCAGGTTAATTAAATCATTTTTTATGCTGGCCGCTAGAGGGAGTAGCGGTCAGCATAAAAAATGATTTAATTAATCTCTGGTCACTACTGCGAGTAGCGGCCGTGCCCTCTCACCACCCTTGGATCTTATTTTGGACGCCTGGATCACAGTTAGCCGAAACAGTGCCCGTAGCTAACGTATTCTGTGGATCATTCCCCTATATATATATATATATATATACATACACACACATACTGAAGATTGAAGAGTAGCAGTACATCATTTCTTGAATTTAAATTCTTAATTTTCTCTCACCCTCTTTGAAAATATAAATATAGCTAGTTGAGCCAGGTTACAAATTAATTAAAAGTTACACCGTTGGGTCCAATTACTTTTAACATCAAATGAATGATTATGATGTTATGTGGTCTTGGGTAAGGCTGTAAATGGTAACCGGAAAATTCGTATTCGTCCGCATTCGTATTCGAAAAAAAACGGATATTATTCGTATTCGAGAAAAAACGGATATATCCGTATTCGGTTTAAAGGTATCCGCAAATAAACGGATACGGATACGGATATAGGCGTATTCGTATTCGTTTAATATCCGACCGTAAATATATCCGGCGGATAGCGGATATCCGGAATTCGATATCCGGATTCGTATCCGTATCCGAATAAATATATATATTAATAACTTATATGCATTAATTATATATAAATAACTTACATTCATTAATGAATAACTTACACACACACACACACATATAGATATATATATATATATTAATAACTTACATATATATATATTAAGTTACAAAATTATAGCTATTAGTCTGTTACATATATGTTAATAACTTAAATTCATTAATTAATAACTTACATATATATATATATATATATTAACTTACAAAATTATAGTTATTAGCTTGTTACATATATATTAATAACTTACATTCATTAATTAATAACTTACATATATATTAACTTACAAAACAATAGTTATTAGCTTATATATATATATATAGAGTCCGGATCTTAAGCATACCCTCTTAAATGACATACCAAGCATACCCCCTTTAGCGACGGACCGGGCGACGGTTTGGTCCGTCGCCATAGGTCCGGTCCATCGCCAAAACCTTTAGCGACGGGTCCGTCGCTAAAAGTTGTCTGTTGCTAAAGGCTTTGGCGACGGACCGGACCTATGGCGACGGACCAAACCGTCGTCCGGTCCGTCGCTAAAGGGGGTATGCTTGGTATGTCATTTAAGGGAGTATGCTTAAGATCCATTCTGTATATATATATATATATATATATATATATATATATAAAACTTACGTATATATATTAACTCACAAAACTATAGATATTAGTTTGTTACATATATATTAATAACTTACATTCATTAATAACTTAAATTTATTAATTAATACTAATAGCTATAGTATATATATATATATATATATATATATATATTAACTTGCAAAACTATAACTATTAGCTTGTTACATGTATTAATAACTTATGTTTATTAATTAATAACTTACCTTCATTAGTATAGCTTTACATTTATTAATATCAGTATAGCTTTACATTCAGTAATATCTAGTAATTAAATAAAATATTAGTAATTTAGCAAAAAAAAATTAATAAATAATAATAACAAATTCTTAGTTTTTAAATCTGCCGGATACGGATACGGAAACGGATATTATCCGTATTCGGATATTATTCCGAATACCGGATACGAATAATATTTTTAAAATCCGCCGGATACCGGATACGAATACGGATGCGGATTAATTTTCCGGATACGGATACGGATATACTGATATCCGTATCCGTTTATATCCGTTTACACCCCTAGTCTTGGGTTCTAAATTGGCATCTGTCAATATCACTTGCAATTCATAATTTCAACGAAATTTTTTTCCAGACTTTTTATGTAAAACTGTGACCAAACCTAGAAGCTAGGCAATGTATAACAAAGTAGCGGCATGTTAATTAATGGATCACAAATCACAATATATTTGCAAGTGGCCTAAATAATTTATAGCTAGCTAGCGCGAAATTGAATGTTTTTCCCTTGAACTGAAAATTTAAAAATCTTTGGCCACAAACTGTTGGTATTTACATCAATGGTTGTTTATCAGTATTAATTGGTGGGAGTATATGTTATGAATATGCATGGGGTATAGCTCGATCCGTCTTGGGTTTTTAATTCTAGTCTTTTTCATTATCTTTACGCATGCTACACTACACTACACGCCTAGAGCATTCAACTTCTTAAAACCGGGACATGGTGGGCAGGCAGGCACTACATTATTGGAATAGAAGCGAGACAGAGAGAATTAAACAATACTTGAACAAACTTGGAGATAATACTACTAATATGTACACCAACTTGTGCGATATAACTTAAATGCATGCTAGCTCTTTCTTTTTACCCAAAAAGAAAGGAAGCCTGCTTGTTCCTTTCCTTGGTTGATTCATTAATTTTATTGGAACATAATATTACTTACTTGAGCAGTGCTGTGCTGTGCTGTCACACATCCATTTTTAAGTGTGAACTGGAATCTGAAAGTAGATCTACGGAGTAGTATATCTTTTGGCATCCCTCCGTACGAAGCTATTCTAATTTATGGCACTACTGTGTAGTTGCATTCATTGGCCGCACCTGTGTAATTTTCTTATTTTATTTTAACTTATAAGTCATTATTAGTCGAACACATCCACAATTATTACTTATAATTCCTGACTTATAAGTAAAAATAATGTCGAACACTATTACTTATAAATCTACTAAAATTTTAACTTATAAATCTACTAAAAATTTAACTTTAAGTCAAAAAAAATAAGTCATTCCCGAACAGGCGCCCATAGTAGTATATAGTATTACAAGTGCAACCATTTTCATATGGACTACTTGATTGGATTGGATTGGATTTTAAATAACCATCATACACACCAATGTCTCCGGTCCAACCATTTTGATTGTGCAGGTCACTTTCATTGAAGACAATATCAAGCCCAATTGTGGTCTCCATTGTTTTTCTCAATAATTTTTTCCATAAATACTTGAACAATGTTAGGAATTCGCAAGACATATTGTTAGGAATTCACAATTTATTCTATTATATACATGAATGAACCCAAGACCTAACGGCTTAAGCATTTGAGTCGAGTTGTGTTCCAAACTTGGTGTGTTAGTATCTTGTGTGCACGCGATGTGCAAGTTTCCGAGTTCTCCCCCAACAAACAAATGGCCTAGCAATAGGACAAAAAGTCCAAAAGGAGTAATAGATAAGAATTAAATGAAGAGGAAACAGTATTGCCCATCCCATATATGTTAAGTATCATGTTCGCCTTTGGTTTGATATAACAGTAATGCTCATCCCAAATAAGAAGGCAAAGATATTTGACATAATGAAAGAGTAACCTCAAGTAGAAACCTTTCTAATTTGCCAAAAGGAAATTTGGCCTCACCTATGTGACCAATAATACTACACGCCATAATACAATAACGAACAGCAGAATAACAGTGAAGGTTAGTATCTGTTAATTGAAAATCACATGGTTGTAGGATAATCCCATCCCTCCTTGACAATTAATGTTAAGAGAGAAAAAAGAAAAAGGTCAAAGGATATGGTAATCTTTTTTAGAGCAGAGGTTGCCAAACAATCACTAATCGCAAGGAGGATAGGATAGGATAGCACAACAATCCTTTCCACAAATTGAGCAGTACATAATTAGAAGTTAAATTGACAAGAAGCATATAACAAGTCCAGTTTTAGTTGAGTGCAGTGCAGGATTAACTATATAAAGCAACATATTCAAGTGGAGTTTCACCACATTTTAGTTTTCTATATGGTAACATAAGTTTGTTCAATTCATCGATGGACAATGCGTTTACGGGAAAGGAGCACCACAAAATCATAGTACAGATTAAAAGAAAGCTTCTCTCAATATATCAATCATTTTATTCGCGAGAGTTGCTAAAATGATTATACTCCCGGTGTTCAAGAAGTTCTTTCAATATAGATTGCCGGCCTCCAATGACCTATATGCATGCTAAATCATTTTTATGAAACAAACATACAAAGAGATATTCATTCCAATAAAAGAACTTTATATCATCATGAGCGTTTCATAGCATTCCCAGAGTACAATGATGTATTATACCAATAATTTCATAGCCATATCTTGATTCAGACATAAAAAGATGGACTAAATGAGTAAAATTAACCCCAAAATTAATTCAAGAGTAGTTTTCCATTTCAATTTCTGAGTTGAGAATCAGAAGATCCTTGTTAATGTGATCCCACTTTGTAGTTCATCAGATCTGTCTTCTGTCTGTCCTCACGTACGCTCTGAAGTTTAACAAACAAATTAAGACATGCATTTGTAAATAGAATTGAAGAATTAAGGCGTTAGAAAATGTTGGTTGGTGCCACTTGCCTTTTAACAGATTATCTTCCTTAATCTTCTTCTTTTCTTGTTCCTTGTCTCTCAGGGATGGAATTGGAGATATCTTCAACAAATTTGCAAACAATCCATATACATATATATCAAAACGTACATTTCCAAAAACATAAAAATTAGATGATGAAGGGTAAGGTAATACATACCAGGCATGAAGATCTGAGCTGGTTTAAGCGGTAGAGGCGGTCGACCTCGATCTCGAGCATCCTCTGAATTTGTCCCTTCTCTAGGAGCTGGTTCATTTGCATGTCCAGCACCAGATCCCTCTCTCTAAGCATCTTCTCGGTCTCGTCTTTGTCGAATCTCATTCTTTCCAGCTTCTCGCGAATCGCGCTCAGCTCCTCTGCCAGCGACGCATCCAATGTAGTCTTTGTTTCGATATGGCTTTTTTTCTTAGTCGGAGGATGAGGATTCTCTTTGTTGGATTCATCATTGTCGGCGGTGGAAAGGGAGATATCAATCCATCCAGTTTTGGGAAGTTTGGGCTTATAATTAGTATTATTATTATTAGTATTATTATTATTATTATTATTATTATTTACGTGGTGGTGGTGGGGGTGGGGGTGATTCCTGGGTTGGAGTGGTCTTCGGACAGTTTTGGAAGGATGATTGGGATTGGATTTAGGATTGGGAGATGGCGGAGCTGCTGCTGCTGTTAACATGTTGGTTGCTGATGATGATGATGTGGGAGAGAGAAGATGAGAGATGGGAGAATAATTCTTTTGCTTTATTGGGGGAACCGAACCGAATAATAGATAGATTGGAGGAATTGGGGGTTGGGTTGGGTTGGGTTGATTATGAATTCAAATTTCAAAGTAGCAGCCAGGCGGACTAACTAACGGCTACCTATTTTCATTTTACTACTTGGTAACATTCCGGATTTGGAAGAAAAGATTCTTCTCTTAAACCTACTACTAATATACACACTCCATAGGGAGGGAGACCGGAGACATGACCAAGCAAAGAAAAACCCACACAAGTTGAACCCAATCAATCATATCACTTTTAAATTCATCATAAATAAATGTGCTTTCATTTGAAAATTTTTACCTCCTAATTTCTTTTTCTTTTTCTTTTTCTTTTATTATAAAAAACTAAACTCATAACATGAATGCCTAGGATTAAATTGGTAAATGCAACTATGGGCTTCTCTAGTGTTGCTTTAATTACACAACAAGTGTGATAACGTCTCCCTCCCTCTCTCTTTCTTACCCTTTTTTTTTTTTAATAATTCTAGTGTGGTGAGCATAAAATTTATTTACTACTCATGCGAGGAGAATCTTGTAGAATTATTATTTTTATTTGTAAAAATATTAATTTTCTAATTCTATTATATGAATTATAATATTAGTTTGCCAAATATCAGAATTTCTATATCCAATCTTTAACACAAAAATATGTCCCATTAGCTCGGTTACTTATAGAGCCTTCGCGAAGCTCATAGGTTCAAGACTTGCATGGGCCATTTTCCTTTTCCATTTTTTTCCCGTCCATCACAACAACATCAAGAGGAGCCATTTTCCTTTGAAGTTTTTTTTCCCGTCCATCACAACATGAAGAGGATCCATTTTCATTTGAAGTGGACTAAAGCTACATTTGGCAACTCAATTCTTTGGAATTAAAATTGATTGCAACTCAATTCATTTGAAGTGAGCTTTCTTTCCTCAACACAAAAGACGAAAACCACCAGCCAAACAGAGTTGAAAGGTGTAAGCATCAATCCATCAACAACTCAACATGCCAAGATACTTCTCACTCTCAAAAGAACAGAAGAGAGAATGCAGAGTCATAACGTCCCAACTCTATTTTCCCAATAATCAGATGCAACCAAATCATCAGTCCAAGAAAGTACTCCAGTCTTTTAGGCATCACATGTTAATCCTACCAACTATCTCTTGTTTGCTATCTTAATCTCAAACTACATTGATAGGGTGCCAAGCTATTCGGTAAAAGAAAAAGTGGCAAATATATATATATATATATATATATATAGAGAGAGAGAGAGAGAGAGAGAGAGGACAGAGGATGTATAAACAAGACATAAAGCATCATCCTTGCAAATTATAAATAATCCATAGGAAGTTCCCAGTCATCAGCCATCTCTGCCACTTTTGGGTGGGGATTCCGACTAATGGAGCTTCTCCGCCTACGCCGACCATAATCAGACTGAACAGGATTTTCTAGGTCAGAATACTCGCCAAGCTCGTCCATGGATTGCAGCACCTTCTGAGCATCCCAAAACCCCTGTTCTTAGCAACAATAAGCTTTTGCTTTTCTTAAACATTGAAAAATATAGTATATCATACACCTTGGTCAAAAGATTCTATATATAAATGGCTGAAACTGACTGATATGGCTAATGTCAGCTTATCTTTTACCAAAATTATAATAATGTCAGGTGTACATTGAACCTTACACTTCTCTATATAGAAGTATTATGTCTGAATATATGCAGTCCTAAATGATTGAACTCTGAGCAATATATCAATTCAAAGTTGAAATTAATTATTGTTTGCATATCTTCTGATGTACTCAACTACATGCATCATCATCTGACTACGTAAATTACTTTTGGGCTAAATATGTGACCCGTAAGTTTAGTTGATAAAATGATGATGTATTTAGCATCCACTAAGCTACCTAAATAGAAACCGTGAAAATAAGATTCAATATGCACAGAAAAGTACCTTTGTAAGTCTCTGTATGCGAGATGCTGCAGCTTCATGTACTACAACAGTATCAGATACGACTTCGAGCACATCTTCAATGAACAATGCATAGGTGCTCACCTGGAATCATAACAAACGTGATTAAGTGACTAGAACCCCCTGTCAAATTAATTATAAGCAAATTGTCATCCTTGTAGGTGAATACTGTAGTGGAAATTAGCAACTCATTGAAGCTTAGTCAAGTTGAAAAGACAAGGAAATAACATCATTATCAGCATCCATAAACTTTCCACTTGCGGAACTGAGTAAAAGGACCATGCACATACCAGACTTGATGGAATGATGGATATTCCGAATGAATCAAGCTCAAGTGATTCTACATCCCCTGAGTTAATATTGAAAGTGTATCCTCGCACCTGGAAATATAGATGATAAGGTAGTTATGAAAAAAATAATAACATGAAGGTTTCACGACTGGTGGGGAAATTAATGCATGAAATCTATTACCTTTCCAATATTTCGTCGGCTTGGTGTTACAACATTGTATCCTACCTAACAAACAGCAGTAGTTAAGCATTTTAACTGAAAATGTAATAGACAGCCAAGGTACCATGAGCTTCAAAGCATTTCTGAATAGTTCATGGCAAGACCAATTAAAATTACTTCATCATCACATGCAATGTGACCAACAATGCTGTAACATTTTTCCCATGAAAATTAACACAGCCTCCAGCAGGAAATAAGGTTCAGCACATTGTCTATCGAAGAGCAACTTTACGTTGCTTTTTTTGGTTCAGTAAATAAACTATAGGAGAAAAAATTAAGGATGAAAAGATATATGGTATTGCTATTCCCATCTAAACTGAAATTGTCTTTTTATCTGAGAATGTTCGGCTGCCATCAGGGTAAGGCCACTAAAATATCATATTGCAGTACACTCCCCAAATTTTAGAATACTAATTATATTCGAATAAACTTAGCAGGGAAGAACTCCCCTGAGATTGCCAGTAACACTTGCAAGTCTAGTCAAATCCTACCGGAGACCACTAAAAGACTGTTCTCAATATCTTACAATCAGAACAGACATTGAATGTCATGACTGAGGACAACAATAACTTGCAATTATATATTCCAGACACCAAATTAGCTGGATACTAATGATTTGTGGTGAAAAAGCAAAAATTACAAGTCCACAGACAGCAAGAAATTAGGTGGTTATTTTTCCAGATGAATCATGTTTTGGGGTCTATCATACGGCATGCACAGAACCTGTATGGTGATGCCTTCCTTCTATTTGTTCTACCAACAGCATGAATTTTCATTAGATTGATTGAATTTGAAACAACAAACGTACCAATGTCTCCAGTCCAACCATTTTGATTTCATTTTCCATCACGCTCTCATCTTCGATGAGCACAACATCACCAACCTATGAAGAACACAGTTAGGTAGATAATAAACTTGAAGAACTCTCCATTCATGGTCTAATTATACTTGAAATTAGTTCGTAATGATATAATATATTACCCTGGAAGATATTGTATTGCTTGATATACAATAGAATAAATTCTAGAACAAGGGAGCTGCACAAAAAAGTTGAGGACAGGACAACACAAGCTCAAACAAGAATCTATCATATATGTATATCAGCAGATGGATTGGGAGGCAACATTGAGTCCTGGGACGGGGTACAGGTCATTAGACAAGATCTGATTGAGGACAAGGTGTTAGAATAGAGAGAAAGAATAAGAAATAAGGTTAAGAACCTATGCAAAGAATACGTAGAAACTCACTCAAAATCATAAATCTTTAATCTTAAAATAATAATATATCCTACTCTCAATAATAACCAATACATCTTCACTGTTTCGGTCGGTAAAAATATTGACAAGTAAACAAATGGCCTAACGATAAGAGAAAAAATGTCCACAAAGAGCAATGGGACATATGGGAAAAAAAAAGTGAAACTCTATAAGAATTATGATGTTTGGTTGATGCAAGAAAGTCATGCTTATCAAATAAAGCTTATACATAAACCTAGAATTGATGTGTTAGGCATAGTGCTAAGATTTATCGGCAAGGGATTCTCATAAAGTTTTACACACATGCATCCAAAGAGCATAAAGAATAAGAATGCGCAAATATTTGACATATACTAAAGAGTACCTGCGCAATATCCTCCAGTAGAAACCTTTCTAATTCGCCAGAAAGTAATTTTGGCCTGATCTCTAAGACCAATACCACCCACTGTGTAAATCAACAAAGAACAACAGACTATTATTTCACACTGGCCCTCCCTTGTAGTCCTGATTGATACACTGAAGTTAATTCAATGAAGAGCTAGGTCAAGCAAGGGTTCAAGGGCTGGTACCAACACAATCAGCAAATTAAAAAAATAGAAAAACAAATAACAGTATTTCTTTTCTTTCTTTCTTTCTTTCTTTTTTTTTTTTTTTGGAAAGATTAGAATAATATTCCACTCACACTATTGAAAGGATGCATGACATGCTAATAGCACATTGCCAAAGAAACTTCATAAATTTTTATTTTTTATTTTTTAAAATGAAAAGAAATTGCAATAGAAGTTGCTTGGAAAAAGGTGTAATTTTAAAATCTTTTAATTCCATAAGGACTAAGGTGGAATACAAATGAAATGATAATCTTTATTCAGGATAGAGGAAGTAGTAGTTATAAACGTTAATTCTGAAGAGCCAATCTTTTGGTTCAAAAAACCACCAATCTCAAGGAATATAGCACAACAATGTTCTTAGAAATACAAAAATAAAAGTTTAAATTGGAAAAAAAATAAATTATCAACATTTACCATAAAAACAAGTCTAGTTTTACTTCAATGCAGTATTAATTCATATCATTCACCTATTTGAACATATTGAAGTGGATTTTCACCATATTATGGTGTTCTATATCCTGCTACAATGTGCTTACAGCAGAGGACTACCACAAATCATAATATAGCCTAAAGAATCTTCTCCCAATATAACAAACGAGTTGAATCAATTTGTTGAGAAATGAATGACGAAAAAAATTCACTTACAGAATTAGTGTCCACCCAAAGTTGGGAAACAAAACCCAAGCTTATGGCAGATTGGATGCTGATCACTTGCTTTGCAATCATGTTCGACCTATTCATCATCTGTCGTCTTCTTCTTCCTCTTCCGCTCATAGAAAGATTGCTGCTTCTGACCTCCAATTCCTTCAACCTTAAACCAGCATCATCATCATCTATTTTAATTTTGATCAAATCCTCGTCGTCTTTCACCTTGACCTTACTACTAAAGGTGTTAGAATTTCTTCTATACCCGTCATCAAATCCAATAAAATCCGATCCATACTTGAAAGTCGAGGTCGAATTCAATTCTTCTTCACCATTCGCACCAGTTTCGATCTCAATTCCGTTCTCATCTTTTTCCTTGAACCCTAATTCTGCATAGAGCTCGTACTCATCTGACCCTGACGAGCTCGAATTCCGACCAACTTCTATCGACTTAGTGGTTAATTTGTCGGTATCCATATTTCCGACATTTGATCCGAAAGTGTTACTGAAATACTTTGACCCGCCATATCTAGCCCTTGTGCCAACTGTATACGGGGATAAGACGAAAAGCTGTTCGGGTACAGTACTCCGTCTCCAGTTGAACCTAGTAAAACATGGAATTCTTATTCCGATGGAAGAACAAGGAAGCACCATCGACGGAATACAGTCACACATGGCGGAATCTTTAGCTGGAGGCTAATTAATCGAGAAACCGGTCGCCGGAAAAGGAAATCATCGGTTGAAGGGGAAAGTTATAATTGCTGAGCTTTATGTTCCTACGGACACTGCCCTCAATTTCATTTCTCTTATTAACAGTTGATTTTTTTTTTCTTACATCACTATCAGTACAGTATAGTTAGGTAATGTCTAATTATATTTTTTTTAATTAATTAAACTTTAATTTACTTACGAAATGTTACAAAATCCGTTAAATCATATTCCCTCCGTCCCAAATTAATTGTTTTTCTAGACTTTTTTAAATCAAATTGACTATTTTTAAAATTAATAATTAAGCATATATAAATATATTTCTAAAATTATAAAAATTAAAATTAGTAATAAATTGTATATACTTTCTTTTGATTATAATATCTTCACCTATATGTTAGCAAAAATAGTAAAAAGATTAGTTTTAAAAATAGTCAATTTGACTTTAAAAAATCCTAGAAATGCAATTAATTTGGGACGGAGGGAATATTAATTTTAAATAGTTTGTCACATCTAATTCCATACAAGAGACAAAGTTGACACGGAACTATCATGTATGACGTGACTTGAGTAGAAATGAAAGAACTTTTTTTAAAAATAAAATAAAATCAGAAAATTTAGCAAAAAAATAGAAAAAATAAAAATAATAATTTATTTATTTTCGTGATTAATAAAAAATAAGTTTTTAGATAATTAATAACAAATATAATTATTTAGGAAATTATAAAAATAAAATATGCTAAAATTTAAAATCAATTCTTATTAATTTTATATACATACATATTTATAAATTCGTTTTTACAATTCTTATTGATTTTATATACATACATATTTATAAATTCGTTTTTACATTATATACATGCATTCTTACTTGTATAAATACCGTGGATTTGAAGAGCTCAGATGTAAATATCACTATATCAGGTAGGATTTTGGGTAAACCACGTGCGGTAGTTTGTATTTTACTCTTGTTTATCTTTTCATAATTTTAAACATTAACAGCAAAAATGAGAGTGTATTTATTTAGTTATTTTTGGGTATTTTAGCTGCTACAAAAGGACCCAAGCAAGCGCTTTGGCAGTGGTCCGAGCGGGAGTGATGAGGTAAAGCACCATAAATGGTTCAAGCCAATTAATTGGAGGCTAGGGAAATTAGGCCGAGTCTTTGTCCTGAAGTTGCAGGAAAACATTGTATTGCCAACTTTGATAAGCGCTGGACAGACATGCCACCGCTGGACTCTCCAGCTTCCAGTTCAAATGCTATTGGGAACCCTTTCCAGGGCTTTAGTTATATGAGGCCTGCAGATTCATTTCTGCAGAGGAATAATAGTTCGTTCGTTGTGCTGGGATGGGATGGGATTTATGTGCAAGGTTTCTAAATGTCATTGTTCCATCCTCTTAGGTGGTTTTTTTATGAAGTCCCTGATAAGTTCAGTTGATATTTCACAATTTGAGTAAATGTATAGGCCAACTGTTTGATTAGTATTTGCTCTATCAGCACGTTTATCTTCATACATATAAATTACCGAAAGATTAGCATAAGCTGCTTCTGAATTGCTTCTAGTCCTGAGTTTCCATCTTTAACTGATACGGTATGTTTGAGTGGCGGAACATTGCAGCTTATATTATCATGTCTTTTTATACAAGGACCTTCTGACATTGCAGCTTGCAGTTTTTCCTGCTGCCCCATCAAGACAGGCATTCACTTTTTTAGCTGCTAAATCTTTTACCCTATGATGTGTTTCTTCATTCTGCTGACTTGAAATGTTTGTCATACTGTCAAGCTGTGGGGTGGGATTGGAAACAGGGTGGTTGTTTGCAAATAAGACACCATCTCTCGCATCTTCTTTTTTCTCCTTTTTTTTCTATTTTTTTTTAATTTCTAAAATTAACTTTAAATGGTCACTGTGAAAATAATGAAGGTTTAACTGTGTAAACACCTGTTTGATATCCATGTGAAAGAATATTTGGTAACATCGTAATAGACTTATAACTTTTTTTTAGCTTTTCATTTAAACAAAGAATCTTTAAGTTTAATGGAGATCATTAAATAACAAGTCTAAAAGAATTTTTAGGTTGATACTTAAAAGAGTTGTATGTTCTCCTATGCATAAAGAAATTACATCAGCAACCACCAGAATTTTATTCTAAATAGTTCTTAGAATTATTTACCAATCACAAATTGAGTAATAAAAACATATACTATCATTCTCCACTATTTTGGAGGGATATCACCACAACAGCAAATGAATATAAATTACATAATACTGATAAGAATAAGACCTCTAAGCAACAATGAGACCACCCACCCCCCACTAACTTTGGAGGTTAAAAAGTAAAATTTTATTAGGTTGGCAAATAAATGAATTGCTGTTTTCTCACTCTCCACACAACCCCCAAGGCCCCAATCCAATGGATAAACCTACGATTGAAATGAAAATTCGGTTGCTAGTTTACCAAACTAGCGCTCTGCCTCTTCTTCTTCTTCTTCTTCTTCTTCTTCACGAAGAACTATTATTATTGGCATTCATGGCCTCTCTGCTTCCAACTACTCTTCAACAAAATTCGAACCTCATTTGTTTCTCTCCTTCAAGACCCCTATCACAAACCCATCTCTGGACGCCTTCCAAAAGAAACCCACTGAGGTGCAATGCATTTCTTGATAACATTTCGTTAGACGGCACTCTTCATCTCGACCAAACATTGTCCCTGTCCCCAGTTTTTCAATCCGGGTATGCTCAATTTCAGAGATTTTCTGGGGAACTACCAGAAACTGAGAAATGGGGAATTCTTGTTTTTGGTGGCATTATTTGGATTTACTTAACTGCTAGGCCAGGTGTTCTTATTGGTGCCATTGATGCATATATTCTAGCTCCTCTGCAGAAGGGCGTGGACAGTTTACTCGGGAAGAGGAGCCTCAAGAGGTCTGATTTCTTAATAGGGGACAAATTGGGAGAAGGTTCATTTGGTGTGGTTTATTCTGGTGTAATTGTGCCCAAGAATGTGACGGTAGAAGAAAGAGCCCGGAAAAGAGGAAACAGAAAATCTCTGGAGATGGATGCCAGGTTCAAAGATAAGGTTATTCTTAAAAAGGTAAAGACAAATACTTTGTTTTGATTTTGAACAAATATGCCTGCAATTATTCTTCAAATGGTTACTCATACCTTCTATTTCAGTTTCTTACTAGTAAAGGGGAGGGTACTTGTAAGGCGCTAACTGTTTATTGAGATGATATCTCTGTTTATGCAAGCGCAGTAGATGTTAATCACTAGAGCAAACAAAAACTCTTTAGGCACATTGTATCATACCATAATGCAGAAATATTTAGGCACACTGCTTATTTCCTTGTTTAAAGTATAACGAGAAGCCTATTAGATCAATATGTCATTTACATATTTCTGAAATATTTCAGTGTTTATAAAGAAAAATGTATTTCGAACTTTCATTATTATGAGTTTCATTTTCTTGATTTTCTTTTTAACACCATGTCCTTACCCTCGTATGTTTCCTCTGACATGCTTTTTTATTCTAGGTTAAGCTTGGAGTTCAAGGTGCTGTAGAGTGTGGTGAATTTGAAGAGTGGTTTAATTACAGACTATCAAGAGCAGCTCCCGAGACGTGTGCTCAATTTCTTGGAAGCTTTGTTTCTGATAAATCTAATACACAATTTATCAAGGGTGAGAAATGGCTTGTCTGGAAATTTGAGGTAATAATCCCTCCATGGAAGGAGGGGGGGGTGTTCATTTATTTTATTTTCTTTGAGTACCTTGCACGTGGTCCCTTCAGGATACAGTGGTTCAGGCTGCGCTTGGCTATCACAATTTATAAATTTGCTTATGTTAAATTTTTGATGTTAGATGACATCAATTTTTTTTCCTTCTGTATGTGTATGTGTGTGGGAGGAGGTGTTTGGGGGTGATGTTGATGGATTTTTCATTCTGAGTGTGGCTTCTTTAGGCATAGGAAAACTAAATATGGTATAATGCTCTGAATTCCTTCATAGGAATAACACAACATCTTTTCATGCTATAAGATTCTAGCTGTCATTATGTATATTAAGACTGAATATAGAACCTGAAGGTAGCCACGGATAAATGGCTTCCTCACCTGCATATCAGTACTCAATTAAGTTACATTTCTTTTAACATCCCCAAGGTAAAGTAACTATTGTTACGGTGGAAGGCTCAAACTATTGTCATTTTGCCTATTATTTAGCATATCCATTGGATTAGCATTAAGAAAGTTCATTCATTAAGCCCTTCCAAGCCCTTCATGTCAACTGTTGGAGAACATAATTAGTCAACTTCCACCATCATCGAGCACAGGCAAATATGCTTGTGTTGTCCATGTGAGGTGAGCTTGTAGGAATTTATGGCAGTTGTACTAACCATTCTTGTATTTCTTGTTCAAATTTTATATTCTGTACAAAATGCAAGCCTAATTGTGTCAGCAGATGGTCTGCTAAATGGTTTATTTCATGCGACAGGGAGATCTAGACCTTGGTGATTACATGAAAGATCGTAGCTTCCCTTTGAACTTGGAGTCTGTCATGTTTGGCCGTGTCTTGCAAGGACTAGAGTCTATCGAGCGCAATGCATTAATCATCAAACAAATAATGCGGCAGATAATTACTTCACTCAAGAAAATCCACGATACAGGTATCGTTCACCGAGATGTAAAGCCATCCAACTTAGTTGTGACAAAGAAGGGACAGATAAAGCTCATAGATTTTGGGGCAGCCGCAGACCTTCGGGTTGGCAAGAACTACGTACCAAATCGCGGTCTGCTTGACCCTGATTATTGTCCACCTGAACTATATGTACTCCCTGAGGAAACACCAAATCCACCGCCAGAGCCGATCGCTGCTTTTCTTTCTCCAATTTTATGGCAGGTACTAGACTTGCTGACCCTATTCCTTATGTAAGATGCTGAACTCATCCTCTATTTTTTTTCACTAGTTGGATCTATCTGCTAAATATAAATGAAAGGAGAGGTAAGATTCTTATTTATGTGGATATGGATATCTAGTGGATGTTAGATAGCTGACAAAGAAAGATTTCCAATATTGAGATTATCAAGTCTCCACAGATTGGAGTTGGATCACTTAGTTATCATTGATCGCTTATTTAATCTAGCCGTTGGCTGATTGGCATGCAGGTCACAGTTGAACATGATGTTGCTTGGATTTCCATTTTTAAAAGATGAGGTAAAACATGTTCTATTAATGCTACTAAAGTTTGTTTTCCCCCTCAACTTGCAGCTGAATAGTCCAGATTTATTTGATCTCTATTCTGCTGGGATAGTTTTCATGCAAATGGCGGTGCCAAGCTTAAGATCCACTGCAGGCTTAAAGAATTTCAATCTAGAAATAAAGACAGTTGGATATGACTTGAAAAAATGGAGGGAGAAGACTCGTTCAAGGCCTGACCTGAGTATTCTTGATCTTGATTCGGGTAGAGGGTGGGATTTGGCCACAAGGCTTATTTCAGAGAGAGGTTTCCTGCAAAGGGGGCGTTTATCAGCCGCAGCTGCTCTGAGGCATCCATATTTTTTGTTGGGTGGTGACCAAGCCGCCGCAGTTCTCTCAAAGTTTAGCTTAACCAAGTAGTGTCTTTCTTGGTAACTAAAGGGGGACCAAATATTTTGTGGATGGCTGCGGGATGCAATTATACAAGAGACGAATTATTTAATAATGTGAGGGATCTCAATTCTGGGGATTTTCTGGAACTAGTAATGTTAAAAGTTTTACTCTTGGGTGTCCATTATCCTCCCTATTGACCTATGTCAGGTACTTGGCGCCTGGCAGCTAAGATTTTTTTCACAAATGATCACTGTTTCTAGAACTTAATATATAGTTGTCACTTGTATTCTTGGAGCATGATCTTTATAAAAATACATGATACAGTCGAGAGGAACGGATGATTGCCTCTCTGTTATTTCCCCCCCTCACTTGGTGTACTTACTTAATTCTTATGCTGCTGGGCAGTATTTCTAGTGAAAAATTGCGTCTTGATGTCCCTGTGCCTAGATATTAGTTTGTATTATTCCCTCGCAGTCTGTTTCATTTGTAACTACTAAAAAGACTACAATACAGACGGAAGGGAAAAACAAAATATTTGCAAGCAGAACATCGAGGGACTTAATTTACTTGAAAAATTGCTAATGAAGACTCCGAATTTTGCCTTCAATATAAGGTATGTATGGTAAATATTGGGACACGGGAATGATTAATTTAACAGAACGTACGCAGTTTAATAGTGATAAAAACTCCATAAATATTCAGATATCATTTCCTGTTCATAAAGGAATTACAATTCTTGTGAATTTAGCCATTACCTAAAACACATTCCAACTGATTCTCTAATAACCAGTGTGTTTAATTTAAAACTGCAAACTAACTTGGGAATAAGATAACAGATGGTTAGGTTTGTAGACAAACAAGACCAGTTCCCTGTGTACGTGAAGAAAAATATATATATATATATATAAAAGAATGACCAGAATCAAGCAAAAAAGGAGAGGCTGGAAAAGATTTAACTAGATCTACTTTGATGCTTGACATGTTTAATCAAAGTACACAAAGCTGTTATACATCCTTTCTTGTTTGCTCCTGTATGATTGTTAAAGGAATTAAGGAACGGACATCATATTATATTAGTTGCAGATACCATGCATGATGCCAACTCTCTATGCTTAGAAATTAAGCTGCTACTTTTTTAAACTTGCTGCAGGTTTCTTCTTCTTCTTTTTCTAGCCAACGAAGGCATTTTCTGTTCCTTCAGAACCTAAAAAGGAAGCAAAAATGTTCCAAAATAAGATCATTGATCATTCACTGATCCGCTTATATCTCCTGTCCTGCTTTCCTACTATCTATTTATCTCTATTGATATCCCCCCTCCCTCCCTCCCCCCCCCCCCTCTCTCTCTCTCTCTTTAAATGATTTAAATAATTAAATACGTAACGGAACCCAAACTTGGTAAGCCCATGGCCTATTAAAACTGGTCCAACGATTGATGCTACTACCCTACTAGATGAGTTGCACATATCATATCTCGCACAATTATTGAATTGAATACTTGTGTCAGGTCATATGGAAATTGAAAATTAAAATTTAAAAATATTGACATGATTATTATTGTATTGATCTATTTAATAATGTAATATATATTTCAATGTAGCACAACGTGAAACTAACTAATGCAAAACCATTACCATTACCATTCCTAGAATTGATACCGGGAGGGAGGCAAGGGCACTTGATAGTTTTATCAACTTTAGTCGCGTTGCGTTGCGTTTGGTTTTGGATCTTCTCATTCCCTTCTTCTGTATTTTAATCTTCAAATATAATCTAGCCAGCCAGCCATCGATTTCAAAGGACTTCAATCAAATGGCACATATTCTTTTGATTAAAACGAGTAGTACTCCGTAAAAGTCAAAATAAGACGGTTTATTTTGATTGATTGGGAATAAGAGAATTAGAGGAAGCTAAAACAAGTAGGAGGAGTAGCAGTAGTAGTACTTATTTGAAAAGCGTGATTGGCACAACCAGACAGACAGACAGACAGCCTACCCTGTTGGAAAACTAACTAACGCGTGTATGCCATTGCCAGCTCCAACCGACCACACACTTTTGATAAACGTGGTTGATGGCCCCATTTCATTAGACTCTCTCTGTAGTGTAATACTACTAGTACTAATTTGATTGAGGATGAATGAGTAAGAGGTGCCGACTTCCTCCTATGTACAAATGGAAAGAAAATGCAATAACCATATTCAATCACAATTTCTTTGTTTTTTATTTTATTTTTTTTGTCTTCGAAATGATGTGATATTGAATGTAATAAATTTTTGTATGACATAGTTAACTATAAAAAAATATGTACTTAATCAATATAATAATGTTATAGACATTCTTTTAGATTATTTTTTTTTAAACTCTTAATATTATCTTAAGAAATTAGATTGATATTGCTTTGATAACTAAATAATATATATATATATATGTTAATATTGAATAGTGGGTATAGTTGTGATTAACTATAATGATTTGACCTATTTATGTATAATAACTATTGTTTCGCTCATAAAAATATGTAACAAAATAATGTGTTAAAATATAATTAGTTGATTTATCATTTTTGAGTGAGATTAGAAATTATAATCATACACATTATTTGTAATCCAGATTTTAATACCTACTTTTTAGTCACAAAAACATTATACTCTTTTTTTTATGTACTATGAGATCAATTAATTATGATTTACAATTTATTACATTATTTTATACAGGCAAGGATATTCGATATTTGATACGGCCGCCGCGTATAAACAATTGTCCTCCCTGCTCTCGGCCTCTGTTTTTATTTTGTCAAAAGGAAAAGGGTCCATCAATATGCTCTCTCTGTTGTCCACAATTATTCTGACGCGTTAATGAACCATAAAGATATATAATGATGATGATAATGACAACATAATACCCATTCACTCATACTCTCTTCCTAGTATGTTCTTTACTTTTATTTTTGAGAACAATCTTTACTTTTCTTTTTTCTTTTTTATTTATTTATTTCCCTTTTTATATTTTTCTCTTCTTTTCATGATCAAGTGTATCTTTGGAAATTGGAACTTTAACTTAACTTCGTTCATTTTGTACAAAATTAAATTCCCCCAAAATAAATAAATAATTGTCACCATCATCTTCTTGTTAAAGTGAAATAGTGTGTGTATATACATATACACATATATATATATATATATATTTAAAATTTAAAATTATTTTTTTTATATAAAAAATTAAAAATTTAGTTCTAAGAGGTAAAACTAAAGTTTTAGCCAAGCTTGATTAAGAAAATAATATTTTTCACACACACACGCGCACACACACGCACACACACACGCACACACACACACACACACATATATAGGGACTAATCTATAGTCAACGTTGTCAACTTAAGGTTATTCTTACAACACATCGTGACTGTCCGTAGATCGAACGGATAATAAAGCCCTCGTCCGCAATTTAGTTTTCGGTATTCCGCAGTTTAATACTACGAACGGGACAGATGTCCAAAATATCTCTCATTGTACAAATCCCCCGTCAGCAGTATTAAACTGCGGACGTTATGTATGACCAACAAGAAAATGACGTCGTTTTTAAGTAAGTTCGTCCGCAGTATTAAACTGCGGATGCCAAATTTAATTTTTTTTTTAATTTTTTAGGCTCAAATAAAAGAACACCTATATCATTCTTGTAATCATGAAATAATAAGTTTATCATTGATCAAATAACAGACATATAAGACATATAGATGTTAATTTCAAAATAATTAGCATAAATAAAGATAGATGGATTATATATAATAATAGAGAAAGCAGAATGTAACTGAAGACTAGATGCTTCTCCGGCGATTCCTCCGACTTCTTCTTCTTCTTCTTCTTCTTCTTCTTCTTCTTCTTCTTCTTCTTCTTCTTCTTCTTCTTCTTCTTCTTCTTCTTCTTCTTCTTCTTCTGATTATTATTATTATTATTATTATTATTTTCACAACTCTCCATTAACAAACCCATTAACGATTGATTATTTCTCCTACTCCACCACAACTCTGTTTATTTATAAATTCCTAAAACCCTCAACTTAAACCTCTTCTTACTTACGTATGTCTGCAACTAAGCAAGTAAATCACCAAAAAGAAAAACCCAGCAAGCAAATTATCATATAGAATTTTCTGCAAATTGCCTAACTAAGGTCAAACACTAGCACAAGGACCTGGAGATGACAATTGAGGCTCTGCATGTACAATAAACTTGTAAGACCCCAACTTTTTATGAATATGACTTAAATTTTTAAATATTATTCTAAATATTAAGGTGTTGATTTAATAAATGTTATAGTTATGGATGATATGTGCAAATTATAAGAAGTAAACAGTCTGTCGGGAAATATTTGTTTTGTTGAGAAATATTCCTTTTGTCGGGGAATATTCGTACGACAGCGCCGAAATAATCAATCATTGGTGAGCCCCACAACGGAATAACTGTTGGATATAGAAAGCGATAGAAATAACCTTTTTAAAAATTGGCGGCAAAGCTTTTACTGTTAACTATTGAAATACCCGGTAATAAAAGAACAGTAACGTGCGCTATTCCACAGTAACACACGGTATTGCACAGTATTTTTGATTATTGATTCAATAATTGCTATAGTAGTAGCCATTCAGTATTTCATTCAATAATTGCTACAGTAACAACTGCATAATAATTTATATTGTTGATTCAATAATTGCTACAGTAGTAGTCACACAGTATTTCATATTATTGATTCAATAATTACCACAGCAGTAACTACATAGTATTTTATATTATTGACTCAATAATTGTCATAGAAACAACTGCACAGTATTTTACATTACTAAATCAATAATTGTCACGACACAGTAATTCATATTATTTGAAATGATATTATTAGATTAGTTAGTATTATTGGCAATGTCTATAAATTCTGTCGAGGAAAGGGGGCTATTTAATTGCGCGTCATATATATGGAAGACTCCCTCTTTCCTAAGAACGATCTGGTTGCCAGAATTGCTACTCTATAATATATGTGATATTAATACATTAAGACAATAATACAGAAAATGGATTTATAATAACAATGGTGAATAGTAAAGAAAAAAAATGATAATCTTGAAATGTGTAATATGTGTCCTTAAATGTGTAACATGTATCCTTAAATGTGTAACGTATGTCCTAAAATATGTAACGTGTGTTCTGAAGTGTGAAACGTGTGTAAGAATAGTCTTAAAGTGTGTAACATGTGTTCTGAAAATGTGTAACGTGTGGATAGGTGATGAATGGTGTAGATTAAAAGTTATCTAAAATGTGTAACGTGTGGATTGGTGATGAACGGTATAGATTAAAAGTGTCCTAAAATGTGTAATGTGTGGTGATATTGATGTGAGTTAAGTTTTTGCTAAAAATAGGGGGGTTAAACAGAAGGATTGTCATAACTCTCTTACTTAATCCTTCCTTTCACTCTCTAAATCGTTAGTGTAAGTGTCTTTGAGTATGTTAAGGTTGTCTTAAGTTTTGGTGTAACAATTGTTCATGTAAGTTTTTTTATAAAAGTTGCATAAGCACTCACACACACATCACATAGTTTTTACAACTCTTCCTTTAAAAGATTTATTTTGAAAGGCTTCCAATAGAAGATTGTTTTGAAATATTACTCATTTCTTTCAAAAATTATTTTAAAATATCCTGTTTTGTACACTACATAAATTTTTACTATCAAGTTCATTTTGACAATTTCATAATATATGAGTTTGTGTACACCATGAAACTTATATGTAGAAGTTACTAATTAAATTATAAATATATATATAGGTTAATCAAAACAGAATCTAATCACGTGCTAAAGTAAGGGATATCATTTTCTTTCATACTCCTAAATTTATGGTAAGAAATTATCATTTGTTTCTACAGTGTTATCCTCAAACGGTGAATTTGTTTCATCTAATATTTTTTCACCTGAATCTTCCTAATGCACTTTACACGTGCTTCGTCTAATTTTTTTTACCTGAATCTTCATATTGTGATTTACATGTTATAGTTGAATTGTAAACCTTATTTATTCTATTCTTGAACTCTAATCGAATTTCTGGATATCATTTAGACATTATTAGACTCTGGACAAATTAAATGTCAAATCTCGAATATTTATTCTTTTATCTTATTATTATTACAGTTTTCGTTCATTCTTTATATTACTGTTATTTGTACTAATCATCAAAGAATCAAGTTATGGTGAACGCCTTTGGCCTGAGTGCAAAGATAATATGATTGTTAAGTGTCTTTGGTATGTATGGCAAGGACACGTGGTGAAAGTTCTCTTTGACCCGTAGTAAAAAGCTAGACTGTTGATTGGCATGATTATAACCATTGGTATTACAAATGAATATCTTTAGCCTGTAGTGCAAAGATGAACTGTTGATTTGCATGATTATGAATAAGAACTGTTACAGGGATAAAATATTGATGGTAAACTTTTAAATTGGAGAATATAGTAGGCTTTATGGTGTTAGAGTCTGCATGATTATTATGATTTGATTTGATGATGAAAACTTTTAATGTATATTTATACTAGTATGTTTGTAAAGTCCTTAATAATGATTTGATGTATAAGGACTTAGAATTGAAAGATCAAATATGTTAGGTTGATCTATTTGAGCTGATATGTGTATAGCTAATAAGTAATAAGTGTTTGTTGAGTTAGTCTGCCAAAATCATAAAGAAAAGATGACAGATCGCAGACTTAACTCTTAGATCGTAAAGCATCAGACAGATCACAGAGCCTTTGTATTTGCCGTAAAGTTCACCTCAATTCACCAAGAAAAATTCGTAAAGTGAACAGGATCGTAAAGCTTAGCAAAACTCACTAAGCAAAAACTGAACAAAGAGTGCTTCAGAAAATCGCAAAGTAAAAGTCAAATCGCAAAGCAACTTCAAGATCGTTCAGCAGAAGAAAGAATCGTAGAGTCAACTTTAGAATCGTAAAACAAAACTTCAACTAAGCTGAATCGTAGAGTCTCACTCCCTTCGCAGAGTCAAGCCAAGTCTAACAAGGGAGCGTTGCTGATTGAAGGTCCCGATGTATTATGAAACATCTTTAGTCTGAATCGAAGAAAATCAAAAGATGTGTCTACCAGCTAGTTTGCTGATAACGACAGCTCAGTGGTGTTAGGTAAAAAAACAGAGTGATGTGACAGGCAAGCAAAAAGTAAGTTGACACATGGATATAAAAGTCAACATAAAAAATCTCATGATATCTGAAGCATTAAATGCACCAACGGGAACTTAGCAACGAGAAGAAACTCAGGCAAACTATAAAAGGCTACAGAGATCCAAAACTCAAATAACGAACAACGATCAAAAAATCTAAACTCTGCCAAAGCGAAAAGAACATACTCTACGATTTGAACATCTAGTTCAAGTTGCTAAATACCTGAGAAGAGAAGCATAACGTCAACTTAGCAACACATATCAACAACATTTTACAACTATTCGTTATGGTCTTAGTGACCACAAAGATTCTAAGTCTGCTGGGCTTAAAGAGTACTTAGTGTACTGAGTTGTTCCAAGTCTGCTAGGCTTAAAGAGGACAAAAGTGTCATTATTTAAGTGACTAAATATCCAAGTCTGCTGGGCTTGAAGAGGTCTTAGTGTCCTGTTCTAAGTGACCGAATTCTTAGTGGATTCCTTACTCAGTGGAGTAGGAAAGTGGAGTAGGAGTTGTTTAGTCTTCAAACCACTTAAAAATCTCTCTGTGTCATTTACTTTATCGCCTTTACATTCATGCATATTATTTATTCTGCTTGTGAGGCTTAGAACCAAATTTAAATCTAGAACTGAGATCTTACTATAATCTACAAGGGAATTTTCCAAAAACATATTCCGTTATGCTTAATCTAATCCTGATTAATAAATTATTTGGCAATAAATTTTTAACAAGTTAATTTTTGAAAAAGAAAAGAATTTATTCAACCCTATTCTATATCTTTAAGTGCCTCTAGGAAACAACATATGGTCTACTTGACTCTTCTAATGGATTGCTTGTTCCGCTGCAATTATCGTTGAAAACTTATATTATCTTTAAATCTCTGATTTATCACTATTGAAGGCTAAAGATAATTTATTTTTCATTATCTTAGTCATGATATTCTTTACTGGGCTATTTGAGCTCCTTTTTTCTTTTTGTTTCATTGTTCTTTTCAAGAAATGAGAGTGTAGCTGAGACTAACTGGGAAATGAAGTAATGGTCCAAGATAGTTACTATAGTAGTCTTCACTATATTGTAAAATAGTGTGACAATAATTGTAGTGAGGACTTAGAATGACTTGTTGTATTTTGTACTATATTATAATAAGTTGATTGTTTGTCTTTTGATGACTCAAATTAGGTTGTGTGGATCCTATTTTGGGGGCTTCACAAAACTGGACACCATAAAGGAAACCCATCTCTATTATTTGAGCCTGGAAAACTAAAAAAAAAAATTGAATTTGGCTTAATACGATTTTGATCATATTCTACGATTGTACTCTATGATTTTGATTGTAAGACCCCGAATTTATGAAATAAAAATTTATTATTTTCTTTATGATTATTTTTCTAAATAGTGAAGTGCTTAATTGTTAGAAATGATAGTTAAGGGTGTTATATGCAAATTATCTGATAAATAGTATGTCGGGGAATATTCCTTTTGTCGGGAAATATTCTTTCTGTCGGGAAATATTATATTCGGTACCGTACGACGGCGCCGAAATGGCAATATTGTCAATGATAGTGGGCCCCACAACGGGTTAACTGTCGGATATAGAAAGTGATAGAAATTGGCGGCAAAACTTTAACCGATAACTGTTAAAATACCCGGTGATAAAAAGAACAGTAAAACGCGTTATTCCACAGTAGCACACGGTATTCCATAGTAGCTCACGATGTTGCACAGTGTTTTATATTATTGATTCAATAATTGATAAAGTAGCAATTGCATAGTATCTTGATTCAATAATTGTTAATTAGCATCTGCATAATATATTTTACTATTTGTCACGACACTGTAACTTATATCATTTGATAGGATATTTTAGCATTATCGACAATGTCTAGAAATTCTGTCAAGGAAAGGGGTTATTTAATTGCGCGCCATTTTTTATGGAAAGCCCCCTCTTTCCTGGGAATAATCTGGTTGTCAGTATTGCGAGTATATGCTATCTGTGATATTAATACATTTAACACAATAATACAGAAAAATGGATTTATTGTGATAATGGAGTTATTTTTATGGTTTTATCTTTTGATAATGGATTAATCTTTTTGAATAAATGGATGGATGATATTAATGGAAGAAAAAATGGATGGATGATATTAATGGAAGAAAAAATGGATGGATGATATTAAAAGAATATGGGGAAAAGACCAAAATCCCTCACCTTGATTTTCTTATAAATAGGGAGAGTTTGCTTAAGAAATTTTCACACCTTCATTGCTTATACTTCCTCACTCTCTCTAAATTTCTGAAGTTCTCTTAGTGTGCTAGGCTATTGTGAGTATTTGTGAGAATATTAGTATTATCCGAAGTTAGTAAACTTCATAGAAAGTAACATCCAGTTAACAAAGGTAGGGAATATCATTTCTTTCATACTCATATATAATATCATTTGCTTTCATGTTCGTAAGTGATATTATACTCATAAAGGTTGTTATTCATTCTGTATTAATTTGTGGGGATAACCTGGCCGTGCGGTATGACGCATGCCTGGTGAATATCCTTTTGTATTCAACCCTTATTATTCTATGGGAATAACCTGTAAGTACGAGTGTCGTACCTGGTGAATACCCTTCTGTATTCATTCCTTATTAATCTGTGGGTATAACCTGTTCGTGCGGATTGACGCATACCTGGTGAATAACCCGTCGTATTCATTACTTATTAATCTGTTGTGGAAATAATCTGTCTACGCGAATTATCGCATGACAGGTGAAAATCCATTGCAGTTTCATATATTCTGTTATACTCATATAACTTATCATTTCTTTTGTACTCTTTAAGGGATATCTTTTTCTTTCACATTTCTCCATTTATGATAAGAAATCCTTATTTGTTTCCAAAACCTTATTTTTAAATGGAGAAAATCCCTGAAAATTAGTAGAATATCCTTAATAGTTTGTGCTTCATCTAATATCTTTTCACTTGAATCTTTCTATACGTTATAGTTGAAGCATGAAATAATTTCTTGAATATCATTCTTGAATTTGACTCCACAATTTAGTTATCGTGTTGGCAATTTGGTCAATCTTTGATACTGATTAAATTATAAAGTTTTTCTTATCCTTAATCTCACTGTATCATTGTCATCATCCTCATCCTCATACTTAAATTGTGGTGATAGTTCTCTTTGGCCCGTAGTGCAAAGATGGACTGGCGTGACATGATTTTGACCAAACTGTGTATTGGTATAATCATGACTTTTTGTGTTACAAACAAAGGCGTATGGTGAAAGTTCTCTTTGGCCGTAGTGTAAAGATGAACTGGCGTTTGGCATGATCATGACCGGTGATGTTACAAATAAATATCTTTGGCACGTAGTGCAAAGAGAGGCTGTTGAATAATAAATTGTTGATTTGGATGTTCATAAACAGGAATTGTTGATTGGTGTTACAGGGATAAAATATTGGTGGTGATCCTTTAACTTATAGAAGATGGTAGATATTATAATCTACTTGACTCTTCTAATGGATTGTTCGTTTCGCTGCAGTTGTTGTTGTTGAACGAATATAATATCTTTAAATCTCTGATTTATTATTGTTGAAGACTAAAGATAATTTTTATTCTTCATTATCTTAGTCATGATATTTCTTACTGGGCTATTTGAGCTCACCCTTTTCAGTTTTGTCCCATTGTTCTTCTCAGGGAAGAAAAATGTAGCTGGGACTAGCCGGGGAGTGGAGTGATGGTCCGAGTTAGTGGTTGTCCTTATCAAGTTATGGCATAGCTTAATAATGATTGTATTGGAGACTTAAAACATGTGTTGCCGTCTTTTTACGGCATTGTAATAATTTGGGTTTGGATACTGTAGTACCATACGGTACGATATTTGTATGGAAAGTCACAGTATGTGTGTGGTCGTATTTTGCACGACAAGTATTAGTGGTAAATGGGAAATTCGTATTTGTATTTGTATTTTTGTAGAATGTTATTGTCGACTCAAAATGGGTTGTGTGGACCTATTTTGGGGGCGTCACATTGATTCTACTCTATAATTTTGTAGTACTCTACGATTTTGCGGCTACTCTACGATTCCAGTTGGCCACACCTAGTGTCTGCAGTTTAATACTACGGACGGGGCCTTGTAAAAATGGTCTTATTCCACTCTATGACTAAGACTGACTCTACGATTGCATTAATTCCACTCTATGATCAAGTGGCCTCTTTCTCTTTTATTCTCTATTTCCAGATCACTCATGTTCTGAGGGTATATAACTCCCACTAATGAGGTTTCAGTTTCACCGAATGACCTGTGCTACGAAGCCATAAGACTCCCGCTTGTTCGTTCGTCGGGCTTTGGTTGTGAGAGATCACTAACGATATATATACATGCATACATAAACATATATTTCAGTATTTTTACTATATTACACACAACAAGAGGAAAGAATCCATTATACAATTTTTCGTAACGCTCTATGCACAATTAAAAATGCTTGATTATGATGAGGCAACACTCATCTAATAATACTCTGCATGTATGTATATATGTATGTATTATCTTAACCTGAAGCTTTTTACAGAGTGAAAATGGCAGACGACAAAGGCATTAACTTGGAAGAGATCAAGAACGGAACGTGGATTTGGTATGACCTCTCTATATCTGAACTTAGTGGTTGGGTGGAATAAGACCATTTTTATAACTCTTTAAGGAACTCATCTCTATTATTTGGCATCCGCAATTTAATACTGCATAACCTAGAAAATTTAAAAAAAAATAAATTTAGTTTATCAGTTGGCCATACCTAACGTCCGTAGTTTAATACTAAGAACGAGGATTTATACGAGAAGTAGTATTTTAGACATCTGTCCCGTCCACAGTATTAAAAATACTAGAAACTAAAGTGCGGACGAAAACTCTTTTTAACCGTTCAATCTACGGATGGATGGTCCCGATGTCGATGTGTTGTAAAGATAATCTTAAATTGATAACGCTGACTATGGATCAGTCTCCTATATATATATATATAGAGAGAGATAGAGAATATGTTGTCCTTCAAAGTTTGTTACTAGTTAGTAGTCTTGTTTATTTACTTAATACTTTGCAAATAAATAAGTATATAAATGAGATGATCATTTTTTGTTTTATTTGTTTTCACTTTAATTATTTTTAGGAGTGGAAATATAATTCAAGTAATATTATTTGGTGATTATACATGTTTAAACATCAATTTTACATTATTTTATAAAAAAAATAAAATTCTAAATTTTGTTATCATTAGATTGGATATCTGAGACCCCATGTGTTGTCAAATTTTGAAGAAACAAATTTTTTGATGTTCAATTTTTCGTTACCAAAAGGAATTTTGCTTTTGCTTTTTTTTTTTCCGAAACAAAATAGTTAAAAAACAATGTTGTCTACTATTGATTACAAAAATAGAGAAGCAAAAATAAAAAAAAATTAAAACAGAAGTTGACAAAAAAAATAAAATAAAATTTGTGTCATCTTCTTTTTGTATCCTAAATATAATATGAAGTTCCCATTGCCTTGATCTCCATTCAAAACTCACAAGCACTGCGTTACACTAGTAAAGTAAAAATGTAGAAAGTGACAGTAGTATGTATACTTAATTACTTATACTAGAAGATGAAGAAGAAAAGAAGAAGATGATGACATGATGCAGATGCAATCAATCGTGAGTCGTGATTGACTGATTACCATACAAGACAACTGTCTGTCTGTCTGTCATACGATATTACGAAGAAAGAAAATACAGTAGAAAATAAAAAATAAAAGCGGCCAACTCTCACTTTCTACTTCTGATTCCCATCCTCCATCTCTCTCTCTTTCTCTCACAAATTCTTTGCTCCCTCTCTCCCTTCCCTCCTTCCTCTTTCTCAGTTTTTTCTTTTCTCTCTTTCCGACCACCGACTCTGCGTTCAACTTTCAAAACAAACGAGGAACCCAACCATTTTGTGATTAGTGTTTGTTTGGGTTTTTGGTTGGATCCATGGCTTAATGCAAGCTTCCCCATCTGGTGGATCTATCTTCTGTTCATTAATTACTCACCGCAGCCTCCTCCTCTACTGGCGGCAGCTTTCCACTTGTTAAGGTAATTTTGTTATCTAATTGCTTTCTCCTTTCCTTTACTGACCTACTTTCTTCATTTTTTTCTTGGATCTGCCAACTTACACTGCCTTTTCACTACTTGTCTATGCTTGTTTCTTAGTTGCTCCTCCCTTCTATCAACTCATTTCAGCTGCTTTCCTTTGGTTTGAGCCCTAATAAATTAATTAATTTCACTCTCAGCTACCTCATCCGATCGTGTGTTAGTATTGTTCTAATACATAATATTACATACACATAATTATATTACTCCATTTCTTCCACAAACAGAGTTCCATCTTTCATTTTTTTTTCTTTCACAAAAACTGTCTACCATTTTATTGGTAGTCCTAGTGTAAAATGACCCAATGCTTAATTATCAGCCCACTACTGCTAAACCAACCAACTTATTACTTGAGGGATAAACATGGAAAAATATTCACAATTTTGCATTTGATGGACCGTTTCTGATGTTCTTTTATATCCCCTTTTATCTGTCCCTGATTGAATTTGATGGACCGTTTCTGATGTTTTTATTTCTGTCTGCTTATATATAACTGAATTTATAATATTTGATATTGATTATCTTGTTGCAACATTTTCAGCCTCTCTTTTTTCCTACAGGTTCATCCTCAAATATCTTCCATGAGGAATTCCAGTCAGTGTCATCATCTCGGTTTGATTCTTGGTTTCTTATTAATTTCCTCTGTGGCTCATGAAATATCAGCTGCCAATTATGTCCCGGCTGATAATATTCTCTTGAACTGCGGGGGTCCTGCCCAAACAGTTGATGGTCGGGAATGGACATCAGATATCAGGTCAAAATTTGCTTTGGCAGGTGGCAAGTCCTTAGAATCCCCTGCTGACATTCAAAAACCATCTGTGCCTGAAGTTCCTTACATGACTGCTCGCGTTTTCCAATCCGAATTCACCTACAGTATTCCGGTAGCTTCTGGTCGCAAGTTTGTCCGCCTCCATTTCTATCCTGCATCATATGCAGGCCTGAATGCATCTAATGCTGTCTTCTCAGTGTCCTCCGGGCCTTACACCCTTCTCAAGAACTTCAGTGCAGCCCAAACCACTGAAGCCCTTAACTACGACTTTATGGTTAAGGAGTATTCTGTCAACGTCCCATCCACGATGCTGAACATTACCTTCACACCGGATTCAAATGCTTCGAATTCCTATGCATTTGTGAATGGTATTGAGGTTGTGTCACATCCTGACATCTACAATACTGTTGATGGAACTGCCATGATCGTTGGGCTAAGTTCACCGTTCATCATTGACAATTTCACTGCTATTGAGAATGTTTATCGGGTAAATGTAGGTGGAAATGCCATTTCTCCCTCGAGCGATACTGGTCTCTATAGGTCCTGGTATGATGACATGCTTTACATATTTGGGGCAGCATCTGGGGTTTCGGAGACTGCTGATTCGAACATGACAATAGCATATCCTGATAGCATGCCGACTTATGTTGCACCTGTTGATGTTTATAGAACTGCTAGATCGATGGGTCCATACGCCGACATCAACACGCAATACAATTTGACTTGGTCATTCTCTGTTGATTCAGGATTCTTTTACCTGGTTCGGCTCCATTTCTGCGAGGTTTCTGAAAATATAACAAAGATTAATCAGAGAGTGTTTCAAATCTTCCTTAACAATAAAACTGCAGACTCTCAAGCAGATGTGGTTGGTTGGACACAAAGCAATGGAGTTCCGGTGTACAAGGATTACGTGGTGCTTGTTCCAACTGGGCCTCCACAACAGGATCTTTGGCTTGCACTGCATCCGAATGTCGAATCAAAATCCAATTATTATAATGCAATCTTGAATGGCGTAGAGATATTCAAAGTGAATGGTACTACTGGAAATCTTGCTGGTCCCAATCCAGTTCCAGCGCCAAAACAAGACAGAATTGATCTATCATTAGATCGACCTTCGTCGAGATCGGGTCACTCAAAGAATAAGAATGCTATTATTGGTGGAGGTGTTGGTGGCAGCATTGCTGCAATCCTTCTTGTTGGTTTACTTGTTTGTGTTCTTTCCCGACGCCGTAGGCAGAGGAAGGATTCAAGTGCAAGTGATGGACCATCTGGGTGGCTCCCTCTTTCTTTATACGGAAATTCACACTCCTCAGGCTCTGCAAAGACGACCACCACAGGGAGCTATGCCTCCTCCCTCCCTTCAAACCTTTGTCGACACTTCTCTTTTGCAGAGATCAAGGCTGCCACCAACAACTTTGATGAGGCGCTAATCCTTGGTGTGGGAGGTTTCGGCAAAGTGTACAAGGGAGAGGTTGATGGTGGTACTACTAAAGTTGCAATCAAGCGGGGGAACCCACTCTCTGAGCAAGGTGTTAATGAGTTCCAAACTGAGATTGAAATGCTCTCAAAACTACGACACCGGCACCTTGTTTCATTGATTGGTTATTGTGAAGAAAACTGTGAAATGATCCTTGTATATGATTACATGGCTTATGGAACCCTCCGTGAGCATCTGTACAAGACCCAGAAACCACCTTTGCCATGGAAGCAGAGGCTTGAGATTTGCATCGGTGCTGCTCGTGGTTTGCACTATCTTCACACTGGTGCTAAGTACACTATTATCCACCGTGATGTGAAGACTACTAACATTCTCTTGGATGAGAAGTGGGTGGCGAAGGTATCTGATTTCGGCTTGTCAAAAACAGGTCCTACATTGGATCACACTCATGTCAGCACAGTGGTTAAGGGTAGTTTTGGATATCTTGATCCGGAGTACTTCAGACGGCAGCAACTGACAGAAAAGTCCGATGTCTACTCATTTGGAGTTGTACTTTTTGAGATCTTGTGTGCTCGACCTGCTTTGAACCCGACACTACCAAAGGAGCAAGTTAGTTTGGCTGAGTGGGCTTTGCATTGCCACCAGAAGGGGAATCTTGATCAGATTATTGACCCATATCTGAAGGGGAAGATTGCGCCCGAGTGCTTCAAGAAAATAGCTGAAACAGCAGTGAAGTGTGTGGGGGATCAGGGAATTGACAGGCCATCAATGGGCGATGTCCTGTGGAACCTCGAGTTTGCCCTGCAGCTTCAGGAGAGTGCAGAGGAGAGTGGCAAGGGTTTCGGAGGAATAGACATGGAAGAGGGAGCATTTGACGCGACCTGTAAAGGAAAGAAGGATCCAAATGCGTCCCCAGGTTTTGATGGGAACATAACAGATTCAAGAAGCACTGGGATGTCTATGAGCATTGGTGGCCGGAGCCTAGCGAGTGAAGACTCAGATGGATTAACCCCCAGTGCTGTTTTCTCGCAGATCATGAACCCGAAAGGACGTTGAGATCATGAGGCAAAAATTTACTTGCCATGATTTGGTGGTGCCCGGTAAGGTAATGTGGTTACTAGTGTCTGTTAGCCATAGAAATTACGCTTTGTTTTGTATCTTATTATTTTTAACGACTATTTATTTTTTTGAGTTCTTGATATGGTTTATTAAAATACCTTCACAAGTTGTATCTACAGTTACATGAAGACTGAAAATAATGATGTACTTGCTTTTTCCTGTTTGCACTTGACTACCCGAGTGGTCATTAAGTTGGGGGTTTTATGTTGGTAATACTTAAAAAGCAAAGTGATGGTTTTGTGTTCATACTTGCCTTATTAACTCTAATGGAAATAGATTCCTTAGAGCAGTTGCAGTTGGACACTGCACATGTACGTGTTTGACATGGGTGAATAGAGTTGGTGGAGTGAGCTGTATGCGTGTTTCTTTACACGGGTGGCATGTTATGTTTGCACCAATTGGCTTTTGTCTAGTTGTAATCCTGATATATGTCCGTTGTTTAATGTTGACATTCATTACGAGTGGGCTGGCATATAGTCTGGAATCTTTTTGTGTCTAAAAAAGAAATATTATGGTTACAAAAACTGATTTAGAATAGGGATCATTCGACTTGGACCATTTCCAGCTGGAGGGAAAGAGAAGGAATAACATGGTGGTGGTGGTGGTGGTGGTTCACCAGAAAGCTATCAACATTAAGAAACGAGCAAGACTGAGTCAACGTACGGGTGTTTGTTATACTTAATATATACGTGTATGTTTGCCCTTTCCAGCATATTCCTGCCGCCCCTGGTTTGTTGGGCTAATTTATTTTACGAGGAGTCCCCATCTCTATAGCCTATAGGCTATACCCGGGGAGAATTTATAATTCATTTCTCCCATTTGTCCCCGGTTTATTTCCCCAGACCTCAAGCAGACAAAATTAAATACGTGGTTGCAACTCTGCAATGTATTGTGGCCTGTCTGTGATATAATAATAATAATAATAATAATAATAAGAAGCCCATAAATCGTAAGAAACAAAAACATAAAGAACACGAGGAATGATAGACTGAAATCATTAATTAAAGAACAATCAAACGGGGTTTAAACTACTTATAGCATGATCAATGTTGACTGTTTTTTAAGGTCACATTGAGATAGTTTTCAAATTCAAAAATTTTAATGAGTATAATTAAGAAAATTATAAAGTACTACTAAATATGAGAATTATAGTTATCAAAAGTTAAATGGATCATACCAAATCTGAGTTAATTTTTTTTTTTTATATCGACTTTAAAAAGTCAATTTATTTTATATTCAATTATTAGATCATTGTTGATTTTTATAGTCCCGTTTGAAACATTTTCGAGCTTGATAAAATTCATATCTATTTAATAATAATAATAATTATTACTTTTCAAATAAAAAATCTATCAAGTTAGACTTCAAAAGAACCGATGAAGTCGATGAATTTTCTGAACTTTGAAGTATATTCTGAAGAAAATTACTCCATTAAACTCCTGACCTTGGATAACATGATAAGATTATCTGCACTTGAACAAACAGGCCTAAGTTAGTGCACTTCTAGTACTTGGGGCGCATGTTGGAATGTATCCTGGGTTTCTTAAGCAAATGGACGCCATCTTACTGCTCGAGGGCAAACTTATCTTAGGACTCCTACTGCACAAACCGATAGTACAAAGCATGCCCTTGCATATAGAATCAAAACGAAAGGAACTATAACAAAGAAAATACTGGCCAATGATTAAACTTAAAACCAGGACACAGAAAGAACAGCTGGTTATTGGATTACACAACAACAGAGAAGGGGGCAAAAAACTCAATTTTCTGACAATTCACTAAGGGACATACCGAGACTATATATGAATTTACAATCTAAGGGAAGCATAGAAAGAGACTTGCAACATAGTGTTCCCTTGCCACTTGTTAATATCAGGGGAACCACCATACTATAGCAGTTCTTTCCTAACTCCGTGCTACAGAATCCGCAATGGAAGTCACCTTCTTCTGCAGCTCTGGCTTGTTGGCCCCCACCAGTTTGTCAAATTGCTGCCCATCTTTAAGGAAAAAGAAGGTTGGTGTAGCTTTGATATCCCATTGTGTACTAAATTCCTGCAATGACAAAGACATATTATTGCCTAGAAAAGCTTTGATATCCCATTGTGTACTAAATTCCTGCAATGACAAAGACATATTATTGCCTAGAAATTTGAAGACCCCTACGAAATCAATCAAGCTGCCTGCCTAATCAAAAAAAAAATAATTTTTTTTTAAAAACTTAAAATTTATGTGCAAGTTGCTTATTGGGGTGAACATTCAGCTATGCTGGGTTCTTGAGGGAGTTCTAGTCATGGTTACAAAAGTGATTAAGGCCAGGAGGCCCAGGACGATAATAAGAGGTAAGACCTCTGCAGTTTACTTCAATTGTTATGGGCATACATATATCTTTGTCTATTCAATTTTGCAATATAATTGCATTACTTACAGTTAATTCATCGACATCAATGGTTAAAAATATTAGAAAAGGGTATTTCTCAGACAGCTCGCAGTAGTATGGCGCAATCATTCTACAAGGACCACACCATGATGCACTGAAGTTGGCAACCACCTGTTGAATAAAACCACTAGTTAAAAAAAAAGAAAAAAAAGAAAAGGAGAATCCTAGAAAACACACTCACCATATTAATTCTTAATTGAGCATAAATGAGATAGCAAAGTTTTCCAAGGGGTACTTGTACACTGATATGGTTGCTAGTATGCCAAAAAACTGTCTTGTGTATGTATGTAAGTATGAGAGAGACGGAGAGGGTGTGTGTTTGTTGTGTGCATGCTCTTATGTAGTCCAATCACTTGTGTGTAGTAGGAACTGACAACTATAGTTCATGAAAATGAAATTTCCCCAGACTTTTTTCTAGCCTTATAACTCATCTAGTAACTTCGGCACAATATAATTTTTTTTCTTAAGCCAAATGGTTAGTAGAATTTTTTGCACATTTGGTATCAATGATAAGCAATAATTCTCTCAAAAGATGGTAAAATATAGGGTACAGACAATGTTATTCCTCCAAGATATTTCGAGACATGCTATTCAAAATTGTCGACATAATCACTGCAGCCCAAAGCTACATTGAAATTCTCAGAAAGGTTATCTATCTAAAGAGGTCCCAAACACTTCTAACTTTTTACCCATTTCACTTAAACAAGTGACTATGTGTATCACTAATAGAGTGTAAGAAAACGTGGAAAGTTAAGAACAGTTATGGCATATGGAGTTTAGTCTATCCAGATCTGACAAAATTGAGTTTATTACGGAAAATTGGATACATTAATACATATATATATACATACATATATATATATATATATGACTTTTTACACATGTTAAGGCTTGCCGAGGACACAATTAGATATAATTTTTTCCCAACACAAATTTCAGAATTAAGCTCAAATATTAAAATACTCATCAAAAAGGTTAGTCTAAGTGTGTCCTAGGCAAGCTTTGACTTGTGGTTAAAAACATATGGGGCTCTCATTCTGGGAACTGAGGGAGAATACAGATGTCTGACTTATCACAATAAATTCACAAGCAATGAAGTTGCCCCTAAAAGCATACAGGTACTTACAATCTTGTCATCCCTCTTTGCTTCTGCTAGCTTTTGTTCCCAACCGTCTTTCGTAGTCACAAGTTGAACATTTCCACCAGCGAACTCAACATGATGATCAGACTCCTCCCCATCATTTCCATTCTACAAGTAAAAACCACATTATAACCACTTTGCAATTGTAGGGAAGTGCTCGAGTCAGCAAAACACACAACAATGAGATTGAGTTTTAAAATCTAGCATCTAGGCATTCTAATAGTCAAACATGGACAAGTAACATATACTTTCAGTTGGTCTTCAACAGAATTTAGTTCAATTTTCTCAAAGTGAATTCTTTTAAATGGAAGAACCACAAATGTTACTCCCCTGAGACAATCGCTGCTTGATCTCCTTCACATTGGATATTAAATTTTCATAGAGAGACATGATGGAGCTATGAAATTAGACAGAAAAAGAAGAATAGAATAATTGATGCAGCCAAGAAACATGGTAGTCAAGAAAAATTGATTGAAACAATCTGAGGGGTAGGCGTGAAATGTTGGAGGGGGTCACAGATTTCATACAAGGTCTAACCCTAGATATTTAGCTATTAGTTCCAAAATAAATCTGAGAAATTTGAGTTTTTTAGATAAAAGATGAAGGCTTTATCAGGCAAGAGAGAGGATAAGACAAAAGGGAAGGACAATATGTCCACACAACAGATTATATATAGTGGAAAAAACACAAAATCCTCAATGTAGGACTGCCCCCAATCTTGATGAAGATCCAAAACAGGACCCTGAAAAGCACCCATTGCCGATGCCCAAAGAGATGCAATGAAAGACATTATAAGAAGGGGAGATCACTATTCACTGTCCATTCTACACACCACTTGTCATTTGCCAATATGGACCTCACATTTCTCATCCTCAAGTCATTTTAGCATCTTTAACCCAAATAAAATATCAATTATAACTCATAGTATGTTTGGCACTTTGTCTTCCCACTGGTTTGGAAAGGGAGAGACTCATATAGTTTGGATAGGAAGAGTTAAAAGAAGAAACTGCATAATTGAACCAAAAACATTG
Organism: Aralia elata; assembly: GCA_034770075.1. Taxonomy (NCBI): domain Eukaryota; kingdom Viridiplantae; phylum Streptophyta; class Magnoliopsida; order Apiales; family Araliaceae; genus Aralia; species Aralia elata. Next base: position 370,091 of record CM068379.1, on the reverse strand, counting down.
TGTCCTACAACAGTGTGGCGCAAGGAAAAATGAAGAAAAGAAAAGAAAAAGCAAATAATAGCAACCAATAACAACAAGATATATCATGTATAAACTATAAAGCTAATACAAAAGTACATCTTTTGCTGTGATCGGGTATAATTAGTTTGCTAAAAATTTCTTTCTTGTATTTTGCTAATTTGGAGTGCATCTTTGATTTACCTTGGAGAAACACATTCCCATTTTGACCTTATGAACAGAGGCGAGGAATTGTACCAGCTGTCCTGAAATTGAATTGAGCTATTAAATGATAATATTAGAATCATTTCTTGGAAGTAATCAACCCCCAAGCCAAGACTGGTGAAAATATCAAAGCATAAACACCTACTAGATAGAGAATCCCATCAAAACTAAATAATAAGTAAGTTGGAGAGTTGAGTGAATGTCATAGACTGAATATGATATATTACTAAATTCTAAATGACAACAAATATAGTATTTGCTTCAAGTTATTAGCTACCATAAGCACCAAAAAGGTGCACTTTTTCCCTCCGACAACCTTTCTACAAGAAGAGAAAACTAACTATTTATCTTAATTTAACAATACTTCGAACTATTTAATCCTTTGAAGAAGGACTATTAGTCCTTTATGTTGGACTATTAGTCCCTTAAAGCCATTTGATAGCTTAAAATAGGGGACTATTAATCTCACATTATCATGGGATTATATAATCCCTAATAAATAGCTTTAAGAATGACAAAAAATAGTCTATGGGACTATTTGAAGGACTATTAATTCCTTACTGCAAAATAGTCCAAAATAGCGTTAAATTTAGACAAATAGTCCGATCTCAAGCATGTTTTTTTACAAACAAACGTAGCCCGAGAGAAATGGCTGGTAAATAGCTGGCATGCAATAAATAAGTCTGAGTTTACATGACAGCAGCTAAAAGAAACAAATCATGGGTATTCTTGAAGAAATTGAAATGAATCTGATGTTACAAGTGAAAAAAATTTGGAATTAATGCTAAATACCACTAAAACTCCGACGCAGAAACAAACCACATAAATTAATTGGGTAGTTATAACAGTGTGACAACAAAGTTGCGAACCAATTAACCATTAATTTGTGTTTCTTGTTCAGATGCAAAAACAAATTACATTTACAACTCACAAAAAATGAAGAGAGCGTAAAACCGCACCAGGGATTGGTAGATATGAAGCTTTCTGAGGTGAGCTCGCTCGTTCCAAGGATTCGATCAGTTATTCCGGCGGAAAAAGGTTGAAACTTGGAATCGGAGAAATCCCAATTAAGCTAGATAGATGGGAATTCCGATTTTCAGTACCTAATTTTCTATAGGAAGTAGATGATGAATGCGTAATATATGTATATATATACCGAGTTTTTGTTGTGATTGTCCAAAAAAGAAGAACAGTCTTAATTTGTTAATCCTCCTCTTCCACTGTAAAGATCACTTTTTACTGTTTTAGCTTAGCGTGGGTTGTCGTTTAGCTGAAACAGTAAAAAGTGATCTTTACAGCGGAAGAGGAGGATTAACAAATTAAGACTGTTCTTCTATTTTGGACAATAACAACAAAAACTCGGTATATACCGCCCTAGTTCAGCATTAGGAAAGTTCTCTTGGACTAATGGAAAACTTACGTTCCCAATTTGGTAAAGTGGTGTAGAGTTAAAAGCACATTTTTATTTAAATTACTACGTTTACAAGTATTGTTAATTTATAGTCCCTCAATGCTCTAGTGTTGCTGTTTTTTTGATTGAAAAAGTTATACATAAACTTTATTATCTGATAATAAAATTCTATAAATTTTGAGAAAACAAGAGGGCAACATTTGCTAACCCCAAAAAGAACCGGACAATCTTGTACTTATACATTTATAAAATCTAAAATACTACAATTATATATATATATGCATAAAGTGACGCACAGTCGGAAAAATAAGTTTTCTAATTATTTTTGGTCAAAAAAAAAAGAAAAAAAATTAATAAGCTCGCCACAACAAATAATATTTAAAATTGTACTCAAAATGTGTCTTATGCAAAAAAATTTCTCTTTATTAGTTTTTTATTATAAAAAAAGTCAACAAGAATGTAAGTATTCTCCTAAACATGTTTTTGGTAATAAGCTTTTTTGCTTTAACAAAATCCCATCCAAGTGGCAATGGGAATTGGGACTACCTTGGCTTCTTATACATCTCAGCATGACCATGAGCCCACGAGGCCATGACCACCAGGCGGAGGCTACAGGAAGGAATTAATAACCCACTGGGTTTCAGTGTTTAACTAACGTACGTTGTTTGAAACCAAAGGCCCAAGCACAGTACGTCAAAGGCCCAACACAGGTAGTACTGTAGTAACACTAATATAAATATAAAACGCGATAAATGCCGTTAAACATTACCTGTATCTCTCCCTCCTGCAACTCGAGGCCCGTCTCCCCCCTCCCCCCCCTCCTCGTCCTCCTCCTTGGGTGAGAAACAAAAAGAAGAAAAACTTAATCTTCAATCCAAAGCGTAATTTGTAAGACTTCTATTTTTGGATCTGTTCTATCCATTTTTAAACTCGGCTCTGCTCTGCTCCGTTTATTGATTTTTGTTTATTTACGTTTCACATTCATATCATCTTTCCTTTGCATTTCTTTTTTAATTGCTTCAATTTCTGAATGTCCCCGTAAACGTTGTGCGATTAGCTTTTTTGATTGATATTATGGAGTAAAAATGTTTTTTCGTTGCTTAAAAAAAAAAATTATTATTATTATTATTATTTTATTTTTTTTGACCTTCTTTAGATACACGTTAATTGAAATTTTGATTTTGATTAGAGGCATTTGACACTATTTTTTCAACGGAGGAGGAATTAATATAATAGGTGGCTGAATGAAACTAGACCGATTTGGATTAGTAACTTGAGACACATCATCAATATTTATCAGCATGATTTTGATTCGGTGGAGTTTTATGTTCTTGTAGGTAAAACACAGTTTGATTTTAATGGAAGACGAAAAGAAGAAGAAGAAGAACAAGAAAAAGAAGAATAAACAAGCTAAGACTGCTGAAGCTGTAGCCGTTGGCATTGAGGGATCGGCTTCAGCTGATCAGACGGTCAATGGGTTTGAGCAGGATCATCGGGGACACGTCTTTAAAACTGCAGATATTCCGAATGACGTGCCAAAGTCTGATATGTATTTGGACAGACATCACACCAGTGGCAGTGTTGACGTAAGTTTCACAATAATTCCAATAGTAATTCTTTGTAATAGGACATTTGATCTCCAGCTCTATCACTCACAAAACATATATTGACATATTTTAAGCATGAGCTTTCATGGCTTTGCAGATTTGAGGTTACTAACTTGCAATTGTGATTTTGCACTGTTACCTTTCCCAGATTAGGCACTTACAAACACGTCTAGCTGGTGTTTAGTGGTTAAGGGTTTATAAAGTATACCAAAACTGAATTCCAAAACTCTCACCTGCAATTTTCAAGTGATTGATTTATACATGAATCTGTTTATCATATTTATACCAAAACTTTCAAAAGATTTTTTGAATGCCTTTACAGTTAATTCATGGGATCCCCTTTGCGACTGTATGCATTATGGCTGTCAAAATTGAAAAGAAACATTGGTATTGTATATTTTTGGAGTTGCTATTTCACAAAGAAATATGCTATTTCACAAAGAAATATGCTATTTCGGTAGTTCCACAAGTTTCCCTCTCACATGGGCGTGCACCCATCTGCATGCATAGAGAAGATCTTGGGGAAGTGGCGTGTTTTATATTTCTTGGGTGTTCTATATTATGTGCTTCAACACTCAGTTTAGAGTTCTCTTTATTTCCATGAACTATATTTTTGCACCTTTACGGTGTATCTCATTCTAGGCTGAGAAGCTTTTCTGGCTGAACAGAGGATAAAATGAATTCTAACTTTACATGGTTACTTGATCTTTTTGTCTTTCAGTATGATGCATTAAGTAACTTGCTGGGTTTATGCAGGTCAGCCTAGAAGAACAAATCAAACAATTACAAAAGGACAAAGATGCGTACATAAATAAAGAGGTAAAAAACTTTATTAAATTGGCGTGATTAGATAAGTAATACAGAGCATTGTGAAGTTGCTTACTTATTAATGTTTTATTTTCTTTTTCTTTTGATATTCTACTTTATGCTCAAATAATCTGTGATAACGATCCTTCCTCTTATAATTTTCAGGTTGATTTAGGGCTTAAAATTTCACAACTACAGAATGAAAAAGATTTCTGGCATCAGAAAGAGGTGATATGAATTGAATGATTGAATTATACTTAGTTTGCCGGGTCTAGATCTTGGGCAGTTACTTTTAGATGGAAAGTCTCTGTCCTATTGCTACGGTGCACATAAGTTTTTGAATTGATCTTTTAATAATCATTCAACTTTCTACTAATTCTTTATCTACTGGGATTTTGCAGACCAGCCTAGAAGAACAAATCAAACAATTACAAGAGGAAAAAGATGCGCACATAAGTAAAGAGGTAATAAAAATTTATTGAAATTGGGGTGGTAAGATGTTAGTACAGAACTTTGTAAAAATGACATACTTTTATGTGTGTGTGTGTTTTTTTTCTTTCGCTTATGGTATTCAATTTATTCTCATATAATGCGAGGTATATTCTAGTTTCATGCTTGAATCTCTACATGTGATATCTTCTTTTCTCTTTTTGTAATTTTCAGGCCGATTTAGGGATGATAATTTCACAATTAGAGGATGAAAAAGAATCTTGGTTTCAGAAAGAGGTGATTCAAGTGGAATGCCTTAATTATACCGAGTTTGGTTCTTCTAGATCTAGGGGAGCAGTTACTTTTACATAAAGAGTTTGTGTGCTACAGCCATTGTGCACCTAAGTGTTTCGAGTTATCTTTTAGTAACCATTTATTTTTTGCTAATTCCTTGTCTACCCTTGAAATCCTCTTTAATTTTTATGGGGAGCTTGAAAATTAAGGCCTTGTTATATGCAGGCTGATTATAAGGAGAAGATCAGTCAGTTGGTAAATGAAGCATCCACCACTAGTTTAAAAGAGGTATTTGTTTTATACTTCCTCAATCTCAATTCATGCGCAACACTCTCCTGATGCAAAATTAAGCAAGCTAAGCTTTTTGTCTTGTATGATTTCCATTCAATCAATGAATAAATATTTTGCTGGTTATTACTTTTGGGTCCCACATAGGTTGCTCTAAGAGAGGAAATTTTAAATTCTTCTAATTTAATGGTTTCCATTGAGATTACTTTCAAGATATAGTTTCAAAGCATCTAGCTTTCTTATCTGTGTGAAAAAAGAAGTGTTGCAAGTAAATATTGACGGAGTGTAATTTTTAAACCTGGTATCTTCTTAGTGCCCTCAATTTACATCGTATTTATGTATTGATATATATGTATTTGGTTGAGGGATAAATGCTTTTTTCATCACTGTACTTTAGATCAACTTACAGTCAACTAACTCAACTTTTTTTTCTTACAGTCAACTAACTATACTTTACTTTTCTACAAACCGTTAGAAAAACCGTTAAGTCCTTTGACTTAAACGGAAATAGACACATAACCTGCTGAGTTGTAAAAAAAAAAAATTGTGTCAAGGATTATCCCACGCGGTCTTCATTATGTGGATCTGGAGGGAAAAATTTATGAAGAAAATAAAAAAATTATTTTAAAGTATAATATTAATTAGAAAAGTTAGCCAAAAAAAACAAGAAAATAAATGAAAAATATATTTAATTATTTTTGTAATTAATATCAAACGAATTTTTATTTATAATTAAGCCATTTATAAAACATTAAACCTAAAAATATGCTAATTAAAACTAAGGGGAATATGAAAGAATTTTTTTAAAAATAAAACAAAATCAAAAAATTTAAGAAAAATACATGGAAAAAATTATTTATTTATTTTTTTACTTATTTTTGTAATTAATAGAAAATGATTTTTTAGGTAAGGCTTAAATATTATTTCAAATGAATTTTTTATATTTATTAAATGTCCAAGGGTAAAATGGTCAAACCATATGATAACCTTATAACACTTTTCTCTCTCATTTCATCAAGCAAAGAACAATCAATGCAAAATGAGATTAAAACCAACAAATTGGATGCAGTGGTCTAAAAATTAACCCATCTGAATAGAGCTGGTCTAAAACACAGACCCACCATCACATTTCATCAAAAATTGGACATTTCATCACATTTCATTTGGAACAAAAACACAGACCCAAATGAACGAATTGGATGCAGTGGTCTAAAACAAATTGGACAACGCTGTTCACCACCATCACAAATTTACCCACCACCAACAGCCACCACCACATCAGTGTGTTCACCTCTATCACCACTGTCCGTCACTCAATACCCAGACGCCCACCATTAACAACACCACTTCAGATCTACAATCACCACCTATATCCCACACATTCACCACCGCCACAACCACAAAACAAAAATTCAGCCTGCATCACCACCTCACCACCACCTATGTACTACCACACCACCAAATTTGTCAAAATTTCACCCCACCACCACCGTACCACCATTTAGCATCACAACCACCACCAACTACTATTTTTCTTGTAGATTCGGAAAAGGAGTGATAAATTTTGCAAACAGAGAGGTGTGAAATATTTGAGATGAATATGATCTGGAAAGAAATGAGTTGGTTCATGAATGTAGATCTGGAAATGGGTGAGTTAATTTTAATGTTAGATAAATGTGGTTTGACATATTTACCCCCAAATGATTAATAATTGTAAAAAAATATTTGAAATAATTTTTTTAATTACACATAAGCATGTTTAAGTCTAGTCATCAATTTATATTGAAAAAATTAAGCCACGTAAGTGCCACGTCAAAGTTCCGTTAAAAAATTAACAGTCAAGACGGAATTTGAAATTTTTGTTAGTAAAGTAAAGTATAGTTAGTTGACTGTAAGAAAAAAAAAGTTGAGTTAGTTGACTGTAAGTTGACCTAAAGTACAGTGAGGAAAAAAGCATTTATCCCATTTGGTTGATTGAACTATGGATTTTCTCTATTTATTTTGTTTGTCTATTGTCTAGGATTCTTATTGGTGATTTATAAACATGTCTTCTTTTTTTTTTCTTTTTTTTTTGGGAGTTTAAAGACCTATTTCTGTTCTATTCTAGGGGGAGGGGGAATGAGGTTTGATCCCCTGACCTTTTGGTGGAGCGGGGGCGCCTATTGCCACTGAGGCTAACCCTCAATCTCTTTCACAAACATATGAAGCAGCATTAATGGAGTAAGTTATACATTGTTCCACAGGTGGGATTAGAAGAAAAAATCAAACAGCTGGAGAAAGAAAGAGAATCATGGGCTCAAAAGGAGGCAAGTCCTTATGCCGTATTCCATACAATTTTTTTGGTTTAGCTGATAATCTTTACATTTTGAAGAATTTTTCTCTTTAAAATCAGAAGAGCTAGTGACGGTATGAGTAGGATACTAAGATGTAATAGCTGCCATGCTAGTCATGTTATTGGTCCACCACAGTTTCCAATAGTGGTACCATGTTATATCTACATACTCATAAGTCATATCTGCCAAATAGCTTGGTCACACATCAAAACAGCTTTCTTTGTTTTTACCACAACGGCTGAACTAGTAATAAAAGTTTTAGCTTGGTCACACATCAAAACTGCTTTCTTTGTTTTTACCACAAGGACTGAAGTTAGTAATAAAAGGTTTCCATTTTTGGTATTTTCAATTTTCTTTTCATACAAGCTTTGTTGTAGAAGTAACCATGTCTTGTTTCTCATCTATGTGATTTTCATTTCTTGTTCTGAAAAGAAAAAAAAAACAGTCTTTACGCATTTAAAAAAATATTGAATCATCATATTATTTTCAGTTATATTCAACTTTCTGTGACTTTATTGGCTATCATAAAACAATAAATAGTTAGAATTCTAAAGTTTCATTTCCATCGGCTTGTAAAGGATCCCCAGCACCTATGCCTGTTTCTCGTTACAATAATACCAATTTTTTTTCACGAAAAGTTAATTTACTTGGGGAACAATTTTGACTACGATGGTGAATAATTAAGAAATACAGTTGTTGGTTTGTCTTAATCATGTAGTGCGTCAATCATATTACATTGCATTTTGCTCCTTTTCTGTTGAGAGTGGAGAAATGAAGAATAAAGGCCTCATCTTACTTGTTTTACAGAATTTTATCGAAGGAACAATTGCTGGCCTAAATGCTGATAACACAAGACTACGCTCACAGGTACATGGCTTTTTTAATATCCATACCATTTATGTTTTTTTATCTTTAAACTATTAATAAAGCCAGTAGAGAGGATTCAGTGTTACTTTTTTGTTGGTTGTGGAAGAGATGTGATCCTTCAATTTTTTATGGGTGTGTTTTTCTTACTCTCCTTGATCTTCCTTATATCGCAACGCGCCATTGCTTTGTGTACGTATATTTTCAACCGTAGTTGTTAAATTACAATATCTGTACTCGGTCCTATCACGGTATCACCTATGCACACATCATAAACCATTCACAGACTAGTCACAAAGGTATGTTAATATATTCTGATATGGATATTAAAATCAAAGCCTCGCAGGTAACGGAGTTGGAAGAATCCCTGAAGAATCTCTTACAAGAGAATCAACAGCTAATAGAAAACATATCTGGTCTGCAGTCACAGATACAGAATTCAGCTCATTTATCAACTGTAAGCAGCACGATGGTTTGTAATTATATCTCCTCGCTCTTGGCACATTATATGCCTATAATTTGTTAATTCTCGTTCCTTGTTCAAAAAAAATTGTAATGCTTGTCCAAATATTAGTTTGGTGGTATCTTGTGGATCCGACTCCGCTTTTAGTATTTGATACCATTAGTGATGTCTGTTCCATAAATGTCGTAAATTGGTTTATGGTGCTTGCCCAAATGTTTTGTGATTCCGATACTCTGTTTTCTACCTTTCTGTTTTATAAATTTTAGATGCTTAACATAGCCTTATGGAATGGCTAACTGAGAAATGTTTCTTTGCAACATGTGTTGTAAAGACAACCTTAACAAAACCCTTCCCTACCATTTGGAGTTGGCTTACACTGTCCTGTGTATCAATCTTCCTCTTTTTAGTGATAGATACATAAGTTAGTCAAAACATGACGTAACTTTTGCAAATTAAATGACGTTATGATGACTACCATTTATCTCCTAAAAAAATTGCATCAGTGATCACTGACCATATTGCATTTTTCCTAATCATCAGAGGCACTTCTAGGATGGATTTTCACATACAAACATACATGCATAATTACATACATACATTTATATATATATATATATATATATATATCTACGCACAGGCACTTCTAGGATGGATTTTCACATACAAACATACATGCATAATTACATACATACATTTATATATATACATACACATATATATATATATATATCTATGCACACACACATACACATATACATTTAAACTTGTGTGTATATAAGGAATTGTTGTTTTCACAAGTAAAAATGATATCACCACAAGGTCCTCTCTCACGAGTGTGGATCCACTTACTATTCATGTGAGGAGGACTTTGTGCAAATATCATTTTTACTCGTGGAAATATAATTCCTCTATATATATGTATATTTGAAAACATGAAGATGTATCTTGAAACTCATTCCGAAATGTGTCTCCTAGCCTTGTGAAAAATGGAGAATGAATACACAAGCTAGGGATTCTTTTCTTTAAACTCCTTAAGTCCAGCTTTCCTTTCGAAATTTATATCGGAAAAGGAATGCACCATGCTGCAAAATGGATAATTTGTCCTGATATATGTTATCATTTTTAAAACTGAAGCAATGTGACATAACCATGAGGTGCGTTCACTTCTAACTTTCAGATTATGAGTTTCACGGGATGAGCTATTTACTCGAACTATTGATAAGAATGCTATCGAGTTTGTGGGAATTTGTGTGGTGTCTCTTTTATATGCTGATATCTTTCTGACAAAAATGGCATCTCCTGGTGTAGCGTGCTTCGGTAAACGAGGACATGAAATCAGAGATGCTTGCTGCTCAAACAATGATTAAGAAATTGCTCTCTGAAAATGCAGAGCTTGTTGAGAAGGTAATAAAGCATAAACTTTTTTAGGTTTTGAAATATTTTGACGATTATGATTTCCGTAAATATATAGGGAAGGTCCTTAGTTTACTGGAGATGAATATGTCTTGTCATAATGGTGAGAGAAGAAAATAGATTTCTTAACAAGATCTGCTCAAGAGTCCTCAGTGGCCTAGTGCACTTTTACAATCCTTCAGGAAAACCATAGAAGAAAAATACAAATCAAGTTGAACTACTCATTTAATTCTCGAATAATTCTATGTACACTAACTGCTCAACAGGCATGCAGAGAGAAAATAGTATCTTGGTCCTAGTATATAAATTAATTATGAGATTTTTGAATTGGACCCATGTATTGTTTTTCCTACGTTAGTGACAAATGTTAGTGCACATAGAAGTACTCTTAATTTTCTTATGGGTCGATGGTTATTATGTATTGTTTCAGTTGAAGGCTGAGCATGATCAAAAGGGCGCAACGGCTGAACTGTCTTCATTTGTTGGTCCTGATCCGATGGTTTGCAAAGTTGCACCTGCCCTTGTTGAAGGTTTAGCTATTGCCTCTGATCAAATGGATGGAACTGCTGAAAGGCTTACAAGTGTCCCTGTTGCAGAAAATTCAGCTCTTGGACCTGATCCAATAGCTGGAACTACTGAAAGGCTTGCAGGTGATATCATCGATGATTCCTTGTTTGAATCCAGTGAGAGGCCTTCTTTATTAGGTGAGAAGATGATGTCCATTGAAAATTTTGGGAGTCACCCCCCCGAGAAAGATGTTGGCAGTTACGCTAACCACAAGAACCCTGATGTACTTCCAAATGATGAGACCATTGTGTCTGAAGAAATTGTGCAGATTCCACTGGATGAGAATGAAGTTGGGGTTACAAAGTTGGAGGATTCTCGTAGTGTTGAGACAGCCGACGTGCCAATATCAGATGCTCCACTTATTGGTGCTCCATTTAGATTAATATCTTTTGTGGCTAGATATGTTAGCGGTGCTGATTTGGTCGACAAGAGTCATTTAAAGTCTGAGCGGTAACTTCCTACCATGGCCTGGGTAAAGTTATTGTTTTTGTATCCAAAGACTAAAATTGTTACAGAAATGGAGATCAAAGATTGGCCCAAGTAGGGGGGTCAAAAAGATGTTTTGTAATAGGCATATATTAACAACTTGAGTCACAGAAGGTTTATTGCTTTTTCTACCCCATTTTTCACCGGGTAATTTTGTGCATTTATCATGGAAAACCACAGAATTTATTTATTTAAATTGTTTATTTAAGCGTACTCCTAAAATTGTTTTGGATCGAGTACTCAATGTGAATGAGTTGTCAGATATGAGATGGTTAATATGTTGTGTTGGTGAATAGTCGAGACTATTATTGTTCATTGTATGTGGTTCTTAGGAACCAAAATGTTGGTGCCAGTGTGATATAGAAAGCTTTAAAAGATGCGAGCCTGCTTAAAGCTTGTAAGAATATCTATACTAAGCACCGTGAGAAATTGTAAACCAGTACATTTCAGAGTGCTAACAATTGGCGATAGATAATAACTGATGTGACTAACAACTCTGTAAACTGAAATTATATTCCTGCCAAATACAAATTCTCAGACCTTTGGAAAGAGAGAAAACACCTGTTTTTGGTCCAGAGAAGTGATGCCTCTTGGAGCTTGGAGGCTCTCCTGTATGTTTTGCCCTTAGAAAACAGGTGACAAATATGTACTATTACGTATTAAGTGATAGGTATTGAAGAATATTTGTCAAGCTTTCGGCAGTAGCAACATCCATAATCAAATTGAACCGCCCTCCATCCATTGGCATTAAGTGTTTAGGAAGAACATAGTCGATCAATAATTTGATAAGATATAGTAATAATGAACATGGTCGTACAAGTCTACGACTTTGTTACAGTAGACAAACTCATTTCTACGAACTAAAACAATTCAAACATTCCCATGCATTACCTGTTAAAAATCAACTTACGTGTGTGGAATATATATCACAGTCAGAATGGGGTTCCGGAATAATTTAGTAGTAGCATCATTGCATACCACCCGGTCTCAAGGTGTCCAAGTAGTAGGGCTTTTGGAGTTGTTATCCTCTGATGATTGTCGGCTTTGTGTTTCCGATGGCCGGATTTTCTCGATCATGCTAACAACTTCTTGCATCTTTGGCCTCATGTCTGGCACCGATGCCACACATGCCATTGCAATCTGAAGCATCTGCACCATCTCTTCTTCAATATCTTGATACTTTATCAGCTCAGCATCAAAAACCTCTGCTGTCCATTCCTCTCTAACAACAGACTGCACCCACCGCGGGAGATCAACCACATCATCATGTCCTGGGGACTGGACTGGTGCTTTGCCTGTCAGCATTTCGAGCAGGAGAACACCAAAGCTGTAAACATCTGATTTTTGACTAGATTTCTTAGTTTCAATCACCTCGGGTGCTCGGTAGCCTGCATTTCTCAACGGGATAGTAGGGAAACCCATGAGAGGAGTTAGGCCCAAATCTGAGATGCATGCGTGGAGGTCTTGTGTGAGGAGGACGTTGGAGGACTTGATGTTGCCATGGATTAGTTTCCCACCATCAGCAGAATGGATATGAGCAAAACCCTTGGCAGTCCCAAGGGAAATTTTCAGTCTGGATACCCAGTCAAGTGTTATTCCAGACTCTCGGTTTCCTGTATCCATTAGAGCACAGAAGAAGAATGTTACAGCTTTATTCATATGTGCATAAAATGTTGGAACAAACAAGATTCAGTTTTATTCATCTGCTGGCATGGTTATCAAATCACAGCCCAACAATATATATTATTCATTTGTTTTGTGTGTAGTAGCAAAAAAGACTTTGCTTTCATATGAATTAAAGGGTTCAACCGTTATAATCCACACAAAAGACACCAAATATTAACTTGACAACTTAGAAACAGAGAGATAAATGGACAAGTGGGGATTGGATACCGTGTAATAGCGTGGACAAGCTTCCAATGAGTATGTAGTCATAAACAAGGAGTTTCTCATCCTTGGAATAGTAATAAGCACGAAGAGGCACAACATTTTGATGCTGCATTACGCTCCCCACAATTTCCATCTGCTGCTCGAACTCTCTTTTCCCTACCACCACTTCTTTAAGCCTCTTGACAACCACCGACGTTCCCTCCTCCAAGATAGCTTTATAGGTTGTCCCATAACTCCCCTTCCCCAACACTTCAGCAGAGGCTCTCAGTAAATCCTCAAGATCAAAGTTATGAGAGCTACCTCCGAAGAAAACCAATTTGTTCTTCTCAGCCTCTTGCACCCCACTCCCAAAGTCCTCCTTAGGCTTCTCACTCCTTCCAACACCAAAGACCTTCCCTTTCGGTATACTACTACCTTCTTGACTGTTCCTTTTCTTCAGACAACACAGGACCATCATCAGAACTAGCAGCAAAGGAACTGAAGAAGCCCCGATTGCAATGGCAATAACAGCGCCTGAGCTCAATCCCTTCTTGGATTTTGGTTTTTGAGGAGCAGTTGGTGAGGCTGACAAATAAGTTGGAGAAGGAGAAGGAGAAGGAGAAGGAGGTGGTGGAAGAAGGTTTGGGGCAGGAGACGGTGAGGGGGTGATATAATGGCACTGATTCAGGGGTGACCCACATAACATAGAATTCCCTTCAAAAGAGGAAGCTGAGAAACTTTGTAGAGAAGATGGAACTGAACCATTGAGCTGGTTATTACTCATATTTAAATGCTTTAGTTTAGGAAGTTTGAGAGCAGGGATAGATCCTGTTAGGGAGTTGTTCTGGAGGCTCAACCCAGTGAGATTTGTCGAACTTTGAATTGTGGTTGGAATGTTACCTGTGAAGGAATTGAAGGAAAGATCAATCAACTCAAGTTTGGGGGAGAAAGAAGATGGAATATCCCCTGAAAAATTGTTTTGTTGGAGGTATATGTAGCGGAGGGAAGGAAGGGAAAGGATATCAGCTGGAAGACTACCACTAAGGAGGTTGGACCGAAGGCTGAGGATGGTGAGTGAATCCAACCTCCCAAGAGTATTGGCTGGAATGGGGCCATAAAGTCCAATACCAGGGAGCCGGAGAGAAACTACATGGGTTCCATTTCCATTTCTTGTGCAAGTGATACCAACCCAAGACCTGCATACCGGAGAAGCAGTAGTCCAGTTGAGTTTGCGACCATGAGGGACAGCAGCAATGAACTCAAGGAGGGCTTCTTTATCTGAATTCAGGTCAGCAATATTTCTGGGGAGGGCTATACATAGTAAGAGGAAAGGTAGAACCGCAAAATATTGTCGTTTCATTGAAAATTTTCCACTTTAGCCCTGAAAAGGTGTTTCTGTTTCCGACTGTGATCTTCTTCTTGTCCTGGTACAATCGTAACACATTAACCTAGATAAGAATGGAAAACTTGGCTTGCTTAGAAATATCACAACAAACATAAGTAGATTTTTTATTGACAAGCTGCATTATTATGGAGTAGATGAACAACCACATAAATAATGCTGAGACATTGTGTAGAGGATGTGTTTATGTGTGTGGGCAAAAGAAGGGGCAGAGAGAGCCACACACACACATATATATACATACATACAGAAAGCTGGAAACTTTAATATCTTGAAATGAACTGAAATTGCTTACATTGTTTCAGCAGTTTACAGAAAATAGTTACTATCTGCTCTGCTCTGTTTTGAGTAAAGCCAACTATTAATAGAAGGTATTGGTTATTTAAGTTATTCAGTCAGGAAGACCTAATTGTTCATTATTCTTCTGAAAGACAACATAACGCTCTTCTTACTAAATAGGTGATAGTAAATCACCACATCACGTTGATTAGCAGCTAATTCAGTGCATTATTTCATTCTCTTATATGCCATTGGATCCTACAAGTTTTCCATATCTTTCCCCTGAACATGTATTATTTTTTTTTGGGTGTGTGGGGTGGGGAGGAAATAGGAGACAGATGGTACTCTTTCTAAGGGTCCTCATGAGGGGGCTTCAATGGAGTGTAGGTGAGTTAAAAACACACCAGCTACTAAGTTTTCTGTCAAATTAATTAATGCTCTCAGTAAGAAGTATCTATGGTTCGTAGTCTGGAAAATCTATCTTGTATGTTTACATATATAGCTTAACAGTGCTGTTTCTAGGAGTACAAACAAGGTAACTCTGAGTTGGGAATAGCTAGCAAGGTCGCTTGAATCTGATAAAGCATTGTTGTGGAAAATCTTTCACAAATTCGGTATGGAAATCTAATCAAGGGCCAGGGTATGAAACATCAGAAGAATAGTACTCTCTCCTCTATTCCTTTTTATTTTCTATTTTTAGAGAGAAAAATTGTTTCTTTTTATTTATTGTTTGTAAATTTCAAGGAAGAACTAATGACTTAGTGTTCCATATTATTCCTAAACATTAAATTATAATTTGTTTCTATTTCATCTTTTCGATGAATTAGACAAAGCATTAGTTACGTTTCTTAATTTATGTGCTTTATCCTAAAATATATCCTACAATATAATGGGGGAGTATATATATACTAGGGTTAACTCGTGCCTTCGGCACTACGAAAACTCGTGTAATTATTACGCGGCGATGCCGAAAAAATAGGTGCCGACCGGAGCGTCGTGATGCCGAAGAGCTGTGGGACCGAAAGATAGGGAAATGAGAGTGAGTTAATGTGTTTTGTTGTTAAAGAGGCTATAAAGAAGAGTGAGATTTATCCCAAATTTGGACGGTCCTGATACTTTATTAGGCTGAGCGAATAATTTTATTTTTTCAAAAACATGTATGTTTTGTTATATATATATATAACAGGCAACTATATATGTATGTTTGAGTGAGTGGTAGAGAAACAAAAAGTATAAAACAGGAAATGGTAAAAGCATATAGAGACGCATCTGAGAAATTGTCTGATTTGAATTGTTCACAGCACACAATGTCAATGGGTGAAAGGGATTAAAAGCAATGAGCGTCAATACACATATATAATAAAATAAGAGATGTTGAAGTAGATGACGAGTACCTGTGAATATATATTGATTGGTGACTATTGAGTTTTCCTGATGTTTGCTAAAGTAAAAAACAGAGAGGCCATGGAACCTGAAACAGAATGATAAAATTTATAAGATTCTAACATAAAATTAAATTGTGGGTGAGGAGGTACTACGTATATAAAAATGTGAGGGGGGGAGAACGGAAATTAGGAAGACATATATGACTATATATATATAGAGAGAGAGAAAGAGATAATAAATATGAATGAGAGGAGAGAGAGGTGGGGGCTTGACTTGATTGAGGTGGCGATCTGAAATCCATGCAATTAACCTCATCTGAATTAATGAAGCTGCTAGCAATGTGAAACAGAGATCTGTGAGTGCTGCTGCTGCTTACTAATTATATATAGTATCTTCAAACAACGGTATAAATTTTGCACTCTCTCCCCCTCCCTCCCTCCCTCTCTCTCTTTTGTGAAAGAAAAAAGGGAAAGAAAGAAAGACAGAGTCAGAGAGAGAGAGAAGAGAAAGAGCTTTGGATTCGTGGGTAAAGTAAGTGTGTGTGTGTGTGTGTATATATATATATATATATATATATATATATATATATCTTCTACACTTGAAAAAATAAAGTGAAGAGAAATAGTAATTAATTAAATAAATTACAATTACAATTAGTTTAGCAGCATCTGCATGCTTCTTCGTTAAGCCAACGGAACCATAGTAATTGATTTAGATTTGAGACCAACAATATAATTGGCAATACCATATCTATAAGTCTTCCGTGTATGTATATCCTGAGTCAGCCAGTAGTGAGTTAGTCAGTCACAGATCTCGATGCCCCCATATATCCCCAATTCTCCTTCTTTCCAACTCCATCCCTCCAGAAATGATCATGCATCAGAAAGCCTTAGAGCTCCCACCGGAGATTGATGCGCATATATATATATATAATTACTTGTTCAGGATCAGGCCTTTTATATATGCCACCAGTTTCACCTACATGTTTTAATTAATATGCCACTCACTCAAGTATTGTAGTATATATTACGTACGTACAAAAACAAGCTGAGAGCAAGCAACTTTAATTATGTCTTAAGAGCCTGGCAGTTGGGGTTGGTTGATCCAGGTGTCCGTCTCCATTCTCATTATTACTGCCAGTACCATCCATGATCCATACTACTAGTAGTATTGCCAAATATCTGTAAAATTAAATTTTGTTTCACTATTTTTTTAGCAGGTCCCACGAAAATAAATTGAAAAATTTAACCACGGAGTATATATGCACTATAGTTTATAGCTATAGTACCTCCCTCTTAAGCAAATAAAAGATAAAAATAAAAATAAAAATAGTACCTCCCTTTGATGGATGGATGAATGAATTAATTAGTCATCTTCTTCCTAACCAATAACTAAACAATACATTAGTAAAATAGCCAAGTATGTATATACCATTTTTTATGTTCTGATTGCACATATATATATATATATATATAATTTGATTTCTGTATACGGGGTACCTAATTAACACCTTAATTCCATGATAATGGAGTATTAACTGTTTTTAATATCAAAGTCCTTCCCCTAATTCCCACATGAAATATTGTAGTATGGGCAGTTGAAAACTGATGTAGTATTAATTAATTAATTGTATGTATGTGTCACGATCCATTAGCATCATATGTACTCTTTTCTATTGTAATGCGTAAGAGTAGTATTTGGGGAGGAGGAGGATCGAGGTGGAGGAAGAGTTGGGAAAATCTTGTAAATGAGAGCAAGCGCGCACATGCATGCATGCATCAATCAATCAACGTGACATATATATATATATATGTATATATATATATATATATGTCTGTATATATATATATATATATGTATACTCCATTAATACTATAAGGGTCCTCTTAACATGTGCCCTAAGAGCACATGTTAAGCGCCAACATCAAGGCGTTATATTATTTATTTATGCATTGGTATTAGTAATGCACAAATACAAATGAATTGGAAATAACATTGTTGATCCAAATACATTTGTATTTGTGCATTGCTGATACCAATGCATAAATAAATAATATAACGCCTCGATGTTGACGCTTAACATGTGCCCTAAGGGCACATATTAAGAAAACCCTTAGCTAGCTAAGTAGCTGTAGTAAGAAACTAAGAATAGTTTTCTAAACAAGCAAGGGGGTGGGTTTGACCTGAGCTGGTGGGTGGGTGCTGAAATTAGTGGTTTTCACATTTGGACCTATACGTGTGTGTGTGTATATATATATATATATATTATATCTTGATTTACGTTAGTTACTGATCTGGTAGTGCTAGATGTGGTGGGTTGGTTGGTCAAACTCAAAGGCAAACTAGTACGAGTAATTCACAAGTCTGTCTAGTTCACGTCATCTTCGTTTATTGGGCTGGGGCTCCCCCTCAGTCATCCCTACCTCTAACAAATTTTAATCACGAAAATGCAATTAGGTAGGAAAAATCCTTACTTGTTTAGATAAAAGAAGAAGAAGAAGACGCTGAGAAAAAAGCCAACACGTACATATCCACAGAAAATTTGGAAATTAAGTCATTTGTTTTGGTCACCGGAGCGGTGAACATATATAACAAGGAAATACTACTGTAATAACATATTTCCCACTGTAATAACATCTTAGTGTACGGTGGTGGTTGATAACTTACTTCAAAACATCTTCCTCTTCTGGGCCAAGAGACTGCAGCTATCCAATTACTACACTTCAGGGTAGGGTAGGGTAGGTTTGAATAATTGAACCATATATAAACAAAACAAATGGACTGACTATTATTATTATTATTATTATTATTATTATCCACGTAATTATTTATTGTTTTGTTTGTGTAGCTCAGTAACTTATAATGGACTAGAATTCATAGACTCGCTATATATATATATATATAATAGATAGATGGGCTGGCAAGACTCCAGCAGTTACACGGTCCTCTTCCTACCTAATCCATTACTCGCGGAAGTCAAAATGGCTAATACTAGCACCCTAAATTTACGACCGAGTTTGGACTGGGTAGGACCACATAAATGCTGAAAATATTACACCCTAAAAATTACTACTCCATTAGCTGTTAAAATTACGACTAAGATTCATTGATTTACGCAGAGACCTGCTGGCAGGAGCATTTAATCTAATCTGATAAACTTGGATGTTTGACAGTTTCGCAATTGTTTGGTAGAAGGAAATGAGTGGATAGAAATTTAAATAGAGAAAGTGATAGTTGATTTCTTATAATTAAGTAATAATTTGAATCATTTTATTTGTATTAATACATTTTTGTACACGTCAGCAAATCTTGTCACGTGTCAACCACATCAAAGAGATTCTAACACCCGTTTGTCTAACTAGTACTATTGTTAACGGGAGGAACATAATTGAGCTGAATTTTATAATGTCATTCACATTTTTTTTTATAAAAAAAATCAAAATTAACTGGGTTTACTGTCCAAACCTCAAGGGGCGCGTTTGCCCAAAAATAGAACGGCAGTACGACTTTGACTTTTGTAGTTCTCATAAACAATGAATGAAGTGAACGGCAGTACTTTTGTAGTTTTCACAATATCATACTATTACTACTACCGTACCTTATTACTGTTTACTACAAAATCAACCTGATTGATTAAAAAATTAACGTCAAAAGAAACATTTAAGGACTTATAGGCACACCTTTTTATTTGGTCTAAAAGGCAAATCTTGCAAAATTGACAGATTTCCTTATCCTTTATGAATCAACCGAGTAACTTGAGAAAACATCTGAAGAAAAAGAATATAACATTTTAAACAAAAACACACACATCGGCGAGAGGTTATAAGGGACCAAAAGGTTCGGGCAGATGTTCGAACCCGTTATCAAATATGGGTCCCTGATCAGACTTGTCATCAGCGCTATGCAACCAATTTGTGTTCTTCAAATCCTCCTTCAGCAGAATTGCATCATATCTGGAACTCTCATAGATATCTACTTCGCTCAGTTTTGAAGAAATGGGATATTTGTTTTCTATATTTCCATTTTCAGGATACCTGTTGACATAAATTCCATTGTCTGAGATGACGCTAACAGCCTGATTTCCGTCTACTACTGATCCTGGAGCACTTGTAGCTCGACCAGTCTGGCTTTTGGAATTTGCAGATCGAATGCTCTGCGGGAAGAGGGTTGTGCCTGTAAGCTGACGAGTTCCACTGCTCCCATTTCTGATATCCTGCAAGAAAACAGAAATACCTTTAAAATTGGATTCATATCTATCAAATTCCGGGAATATTGCTACACTGACAACCCAAAAAACTTTGAGCATGATCCTGACAATATCATTTACTCATGGTTTAAACCCCATGGAAGCACCATTTAGTACTATGTATATGGAGAAAAGGCTCCGTTTGGTACTATGTATTACTAGCCACTAGCCAGAATAACTTCTCCTTTCTTCTCTTTTGAAAGAAAGAAAAAGGATTATAACCAAAAAACCCAGCCTAGACCACGTAGGAGATCAGTTCCTTAGTTACTCATCGAATATATCCAAGATCTGGATACAAGTCTCCTCTTACTCTTCCTTATTTAAGAACTGATTGAAAGTGCTTCTACAGTAACTGGTGTTGTGATGGCAACAGCGGTTTTAATGTTTTATACCACTAATGATTACTGTAATACAGTAACTGCAGAATAGGAAATATTTGATGATAATGAACATGTGAATCTGAAGATGGCGGCATCATGTGAACTATTGCAGCTAATGTTTAATTAACATTAACAAGTACACAAAAGGTAATATATCAAACTTCACTTTATAAGAAGAAAGTGGATTTATAACTTGAAAATGTGAGTATCCTAACTCACTTGTTGATATCAAGTTTGAAAAATCTGCATGTTCAGAAAGGAAGAAAGGAATGAATGTGCATGCATACCATATGTCTGATAGCCATATCCAATGATTTTTTTGAGATCGTCCTCCCAAATCCTGTGCTGTCTGAAGATGTCTTTGTAGGTTTCCGTGTTGACGACTCTAAGACATGTGAGGCTTTACGAGACTCCAGCGTATCAACGGCCTGGCCATTGGCATGGACGCGTCCCCTTCCATTAGGCTCTGTTAGTCTTCCCCTAGTGACAATGGGTGACGATTGTCTTCTGGGAATTGCAGTGCTTGGGGTCTCAATGTTTCCCTTAACAGTGAGAGCGACACCTGGTCTAGACCTACCAGCAGAAAGTGGCCTGTCTGGCAAAGTTGTCCGTAGATTTGGAGGAGTGTCAAGGGGAAAATCAGGGAGAACAATTGGCTGTGGCGGGGGTCGAACTCGTGGACCAGGGGAGCTTGGTCGAGATACTGGTGCTGCATTGCGCCCATTTGACAGAGCACGCCCAACTGTGGTTGAAGGTCCAGTTGACGGAGACAAAGAAGGTGCAGAATTCCGACGAGTAGGAGTAGATGGTCTGGAAATTGATCTAGTAGATGGGGAACTCAAGTTTGTTGGAATTTGGGGCCTAGATGTCGGAGTTGAAGGTCTCGAATTTGGGGACGGTCTCATTCTGTCACTGGAAGAGCTGGTGGGGGATGGACGCACTCTTGAAGGAGTTGAGGACCGTGACGGCGTTGAACGAGCTGCTGGTGTGGAAGGCCTTGAAGTAGATGAAGATCGAGCAGTGGGGGTGGAAGGTCTAATATAAGATGAAACTGAAGCGGAGCTTGTGTTGAGAATGGAGGTGGATTTATTTGAGTAGGTGCTATATTGGGTACTAGAGACAGACTGGCGAGTCACTGAACTGCTTCTAGCTGGTCTTGAGGGATGATTGCTCTCTGATTGAGAGACAGAAAGCTGAAAATGAAAGCTCTCATTCATACATATTGATTCATCAGATGCAGTTCAAACAAGCAAGATATACGCTCAGATAATGTAATGAAACAATAAAGCTTCTGATTTCCATCTGAAGCGAATCATATGATTACAAACATTAAAGGATCAGGTTGATCAATGTTTCTTTCCATCTACATTGGATGGACTACTATTATATACAAGAGGAAGGAGAAAGATGCTGAACTTGCAATCTACAGCGGAAAGGCATTAATTAAGTTAAACATCGAATTTGTCAAACTGAATAAGCCAGTGTCTAAAACACCATGTCAGTACCATCCGGTTGTTTGGGGACCCACTTTCCATCCCAATTCATTTTGTTCACAATATTCCCATTAAACATAAAGGCATTGAATTCATTCCCGACTATTATCATGGACAACTAGAACAGGTTGTAACCTTTACAAGCATATAAAAGTTCAATCAATACAGGACAGTTCAAATGGGCGATTTTAAATAAGTTCCTTGAGGAATTTTTTTTAATGGAGACAGTCAGTTTCAGCCTCTAACTGATAATGTATTGCAGACCCACCCTTTAACGAACGGGCATGTGTAGATCTATATACCAGATTAGAAGAGCATGAAAGAGTATCAGCGCACCATTTCGAGTGGTAGATATATGACTAATTAAATAGACTATTCTAAATTGATTCACATTCATATCAGGAAGATTGATTGCAAACAAATTTCTCAGTTTCCAAAGATCATAGCAGCAAGGATGAGTGGTATCTTCTACCATCCGTATAAGGGACGAAAGTACAAGTCCCACCTGATACAAGTAATAGTATCTAATTCCTAATGAAAAATAAAAAGAAAAAAGAAAAGGATAAGATGTATATAGCAGAAGCAAACACACATATCTATCATATTCTTATCAATATGACCAAGCTTGAAGTCTCAAGTACATATGAGAAAAGTGTAAAACACACCCTTGAAGCCTTAGTTGTAGAGACAGATCTGGCCGAGGGCCTGCTTCTTGGAGCCATTGAGGCAGGTTGGGATTCTCTTCCATCTGATGAAGGAAATAGAGGAGTTCCAGGAGGAGTGAGAAGCCTGTTGACACCAAAATGCAATAACTATAAATTGGAACTGCAATCATAATCCTACTTTTTGAAGGACCTTAAGTATTGGCTTTGTTCAAATCGTCAAAGCAACTACCAAAATGCCATGATGTGAGAGAAATGTCAAGTTTAAAATTTCAAAGAGAAAAAAAATCCAGCAGAGCTTTAACATTTAAAACCTTGCCTTTGCTCTAAGCTCAAAGGTTAAATAACAATCACATATAATCAAAGAAACAAGTGACATTAAATATTTTAATCATCATTTGAAAAGGAACTTAGATGCAAAATCCACTTATTTGAAGGAAACACGCATCTAGCAGAAGGAGGAAACACTTGTTTAGACAGTTGGTATGTGGCAATGAAATATATGTGTCGAGGCCCACAAAAAGAAGTTTATGTATGAGTAAAGTCTCATACCTAACTATGCTTTATTTATCCGAGGACAAATAGTCCTTTTCAAAGTGTTGTAATATCTGATGATTATTCACCGAACAATCTTACAAGTTCTTTATTATGACTTCAAATCCAGGTATACTATAGCTATGCATAACGCATTGCAAATTATTAGCATATGGAGAAATTTTGTTTCATTGGAAATACGGTAAGCCACACACAAACAGGTAAGACAAAAGAAATGGAAAGAAAGAGTGACGAAAAAAAAAAGTCTGAAGTTATCTCACAAGTATGCAGGTGGTTGGGCCTACTTATACGCTCATAGCTGCTTACTTTTTGAAGTTCAGTCTAACTTTTAGTTGTTAAGTGGATTCACCTCATCATTACAAGCATTTTTACTTAATATTAGCGTTCCTCATTATAATTATAAAAAAAAAAAAAGAAAAAAAAAAACCATGATTTATATCTTACTCAACCAAAAAATCTAGCTAAAACTTCATGCTATCGCTTCTAATATGTTCTTTCTCTAGCTTCAAAGGCCATTGTAAGTACCAATATGGTATAGAAAAGAACCAAAATCATTGCCTGACGTTGCTTGTTATTTGTCAGTTTTTCTGAAGAACCTCGCTCACAATTATGATTTCAGTTATCTCCATTCATATATGGAAACTGGAGGGGCACATTTTACAACTAACAACAGACATTGAGATGAAGTAGTAGAATTTTCCAATTTGAGATGAACTTATAGACATTTGCCTTTCAAGCAGATAAATCAGTTTTAGATCCTGAGTATTAATGGTACTGCAAAGTGAATATTCTTTGGTAGCTGACAATATAAGTGGAAGTATTTATATTTTAGCCTAAACAGATGTAGCATGTAAAAATTGCTTCATTGGGCAGAGAAATCTAAAATTGGTTCATTGATCTTTCAATTGGAATAATTGACTATGAAATCATTTTGTTATAGCAGAACATCACACTAAATTAATTGAAGACAGAGAGCGCAGAGCCCTTAGAATATAGAGCAAAATATTGGAACTTGAGAAGTTTTACATATGAAACAAAAGAGTTTGGGTGAGTCATTGACATATATTGATCGAGTCCTTTGATTAACTTGGAATGACGCCACAAAAATAGTTTGGATGAAGAGTCAAGTATTTTAATACAAAAGTCCAACTAATTGATGCCACATTGAAAGACAAAATTAGATCTGGAAGTATATATTTAATCAACGTCAAATAGAGAAATAGAATGTTGAGATTCACCAATCGTAGTCGTTCTTTCCTCCTTCGGTAGAGGACAATAGTAGATCATCAAATCCACTTTTTGCCTGTTTAGCTGATCCAACAGATAGTCTCCCCAATTTTACTGAAACTGCTGCACTCAGAAAGCATCCAGATAATTTTGTGTTAATTAAACAGATGAATAAAAAGAGATCTCAAGGAGTTGGATCGGGGAAGGAACTGTTAACAGAATTGTTTGCTTAATGTGAAGAAGATAGGTGGTGCAATAGAAACTAGTGGATACGGTGTCGTTGCAGGTATTTACAAATACAGACGAGTAGGATAGAAAAGTGCATCATTTTCATATGATTCATCACATTATCCATGGAAGGGAGAAACTGGTAAAGATGAGAGGCCTGGCCTACTACCAAAATGCTTGATACTTGGGAGGTCTAAAAATATGATTAGTGCAATCCTATCTATTGATAATACTAATAAGTAGTCCATGTGTAACAGAATGAGTGAATGTATGTTGAAAGAAGATCCCATCCAAATTCCAATCCAACGTAACAATAGATGAGATTAAGCAATGCTACAAACAGAACAGAATAGAATAGAATAGTACCTTGGGAGAAATCGTCGAAGGAATTAGGAGGAATGGAGAGAGAGCGACGATTGCGAGAGAACAGATCCGTCATGATTAAGTGGTGATGGTCGGAAGTAACTAGTAGATTCAGATTCAGAATCAGAATTCAGATGATGATGATGATATTAATAATCCCTCCTCCCCCTTCTCCCTCCGGTGAGACTGAGCGAGAGCCAACCACAAAATGGTCGATGGGATGGGGATGGGGATGGGGAAGGGAGGTGGATATTTGATTTTTCATAATTTCTTCATGTCCGGAAATTCTAAGTCCAATTTCATGTCCAAAAGAAAATAAGAACGTGGGAGCATGTGAAGAGAGAGAGAGAGAAGGAGCAGTAGAGGAGCCACGGAAGTCTTTTTTTTGTGATGTTTACGTCAATAACTCACTCATTATCTAACCCAGCGCCCAGCACTTCATAGGAAAGAGAGATAAGAGATCTCATGTGTCATTGTAAATTGTAATGTTAATGTGGGGAACAGGTGACTGACTAGAAGAGAGTTGTGGACTTTAGAAGCAGGCAGGCAGGGCTCGGGATCGGTTCGTGTAGTAAGAAGTAAGAAGTAAGAAGTAAGAAGTATGGTTTAGTTTTACAACTTCCTACTATTACCACCACTACTTTTGCATTTTGTGCCATCCATGTGTCCCTCCCTCACACTCATGTCTCACATCACACCTTCTCCTGGTATACTTTATTTTGTAATATACTACCTGGAGCTTATTTTTTTGGCCCAGTAAGTTTCATTAAAACGCAAATGATGCAATAATGGGTTATAGCGTGCCTCTAATGAAGATTTTAATATTCAAAATATCATTCTCTTATATTTTTACTTACAAAAAATATGATATATAAATGTCATGAAAAACAATATCTTATACTGATACATAAATGGAAATAAGTGTGTGTGTGTGTATATATATATATTTATAGGGGAATGATCCACAGAAAACGTTAGTTATGGGCACTGTTTCATCTAATTGTGATCCAGCCGTCCAAAATAAGATCCAAGGGTTGAGCGTGGGCACGACGGCTACTCCCTCTAGCAGCCTGTCAAATTTTTCATGTTGGCCGCTACTGCCTCTAGCGGCTAGTCAAAACGATGAAAGTTCGTAGAAATATTTGGTCTTCTGTTCAGGACAAAAGCCTAAAATACCCTCATCTTGGTTAGATTTAAATAGTTTTAATATATAAAATATTTAGAATTTAAATTTTAAACAATCAAATTATCACAATAATTCACAATGTTAAATTATTTTACATAAAAAATTATATTACAAATATTTTATACAAATAAATACATTGAAACATTATGCTCTCTCTTTCATCGTAAAAGTGATTAATCTATTTTACATTTTTTGAAAATATTGGAAAATCAAAATCAGACAATCTAAAATATTATACACCCTTTCTTCCTGAAAATTATAGCACATTTACAATTTTGACAAGTTGATAGTTTGTCAAATATCATACATCCTACCATGTCAATACAAATACAAGAAACATCTCCAAAAAAATAATAAAAAATTGAGTGAGTTTATCAGAAATTAAGATCTCTTGTGATAGATTTGGTCAATTTTTCATTTAGTTGTAAATCTCTAATTAATCTTTTATGGTGTCGGCCACAGTCCAAGAAGTAGTCCTTTTCCATTTGCTGCCAAGAAGTACACTCATGGGGGTTTCATGGCTTCCAAGTTCCCATTTGTCCATCCGTATTTCTCTTTTTCCCATTAGATAGATATATATAGGGGAAAGAATTCTCTGTTTTTTTCAGCTTCAGGGTGTAGTTAATGACATTGCAACTACTTTTTAGTTTCCTAATCTATATCAATAATCATTTTCTGTACCTTAAATGATACTCCCTCCCTGATCCGTTTTACAAAAATAAATAAATAAATGAAAAATCTCATTTGTCATTTTTTTCCTCCTAAAAATAGTTGGATCATATTTTAATGATAATAGTATAAAATGATACAATATGCTAAAGTTTGTTATCATAATTTTGTTATTATTACATAATATTAAATTAACAATTTATTATTTTTAAGATATACATGAAACAAAAAGAAATTCTTAATAATCACAAATTTCACAAACATGACTTTTTTTATTGTAAAACAGAAAGAATGTGTGTATTCATACATATATATGTATATAGCTCAATAGGTTTTTCTTTTATTTTTCTATTTTTTTTTATTTTCGTTTTCTTGGTCATAAATTTTGGTATTCTCAAAAATCAATTAAAAAGCTCAAAAGTTATGTTTTTTCACAAAATTTTAAAGATACAATATATCCTTTTTCACTAAAAATTGAGTAAAAATAAAAAAAGATGAAATAAAAATAAAAAAAATATTTTGAGCTATTAAGTACGTCACTAAATTTGGATTGCTGAGTTGACTCGAGATTTTGTTCAAAAATACTAAGTATATAATATAAAATATATTTGATAAATTGTTTTTAAGTTTATATGTACTTTGTATCCATTATTAAACTTGTGTATATATAAATGATAAATACACTCCGAATTTTATCAGTTAAACTCCACTCGCGAATAAAATTTACTTGATTTTAACTTTATACCGGAGAGTAAAAGATATATAAGGTTAAAAACTGAATCAAGTACGTACAGTGAGCCAGTCATGACCTTATAAATTAAGGAGGATATATTAATATATACATATTTTCTTGTCTAACCGACACGTACTAATCGTATGGAATAAGGAAAGAGGAAAATGCATGGCCGTGATATTGAATTCTATGTTACAATTAATTAAGTCAGTACATGTGTCTGTATGAGTGTAGATATCATCATGCATGCGAATAGTGTAGAATTAATTAATTAGTAAAAGGACCAATCATGTGTGGCGACCCATAAAATAAAATAGGGTCGTGCATGCACCAAAAATATAAATAAAATACCAAATCAAATTAATAAACATCGATCCTCCAAATAAATGTAGGTGTAGGAGGGAGTTTGACTAGATCATAGGCCATCAGCTTGTAATGAAGAAAATCATTAATGGTTGTTCACCTACCTCTGAGCTAGATTTGGAAGATAAAGGGACCATGAAGGAATATATATATATATATATATATATATATATATATATATATATAAAAGGGAAAAAAAAGAAAAAAGACATGTAGTAGTAGTAGTAGTATAATTCAAGGGGCTAGCTAGGGACGGAAGGAAGAATAAGGGGAAATTGTGAACTACGTTTTTAAGCAAAGGATCGATGTCATTTGTATCGACCATTCGACTAAAAATTTGTACGCTTCAACAAAAAAATTTGTTTTGTTTTTTTTGGTAAAAAAAATTGGTTAAACAATACATACTTAGCAGCTTTTCTTGGATTTAATTAGAAGAGTTTTGATAAATGGATTGCCGAAACTAGAAAATACTACGTATATATGTAAAAGCAAATTGTTTTTGGTAGTTTTCAAGCTCGAAATGGATGCAACGTACGGCAGCTATATCTCTTGTTACCAACTGTTTCTCTCATGTCATCCTCCTAGTCAGGGGCGGAGCTGTGTATGGGCTGGGGTGGGCTCCAGCCCGGGGTAAATTTTTGAAAAAAAATTAATACTATACCTTCTTCAATAGTCCAGCCCATACATAATATTAATAGCCCAGTCCATAACACCCATAACATAAGACCTAACTAAGTTATCCTAAGAGAGAATTAGATTTTGAAAATCGTCATTATCTATCTGAAGAAAACGGGAGATAGAGATCTGCGGATTCATGTGAAGAAGCAGAAGAAGCTGCTGGTTGCCTGGTTCATTTTCGTCCTTTTGGATTTAGGAGGAGCCATCAGCCATCTCATCTTCCTTTCTTTACGCAGCAGCAAGGTACACAATCTCCAATTTCTATTTATTTATTTTTTTAATACCATTGTCCATTGCTAAGTCTGCTATGCCATATGGTGCCTTTTTTTTAATATGTTGTTTGATTCTTTTCTTATTCTAGTCTTCTAGAGTATGTGCTGTTAATTGATTTTAAAACTTTGGCTGGCATTTTTTTATCCTTGTTGCAAATGCATTTTAGGTGTTCATGTGCTCTGTACTTGTAAACTTAGCCACTTAGGTGTATGCTTATTGGGCCAATTTTAACATAACATAATACTATAATAGCTTGGTGGGAGACTAGAAGTCTACAAATTTTTTTTTATTACTATTTCAATGGATTTTTTGGTCCATGAAATCATATATTTTGTTCCTTGCCTTGCCATAATTTTTATGCCGAACTTATGCAGGACAATTATTATGCTAATTTTGAGGGAAATTGATTACTAACCAGAGCATTGAATAATTTTTGAATGTTTAGGTTTTGGGGATTTTTAATTTGAATAAGTCACAATGGAGAGTCAAGGAAGCAAGAGAAAAAAAACTTTGTTTTCTTTCTTTAAACCAAGAGAAAGTGCATCAACTAGTGAAGGACATTCTCCATCTAATGTTGATATCTCAAATCACCAACCACCTCTTTCCAACTGTCAAAGAGTTGAAATTGATTTTAATACTCTTGAACGAGATCCTGGGATTCGGATCCCTATATGGCAACATCCCGTTAATCAACGAGATGAAATTAGGAGAGCTTATATCAAAATGGGTCCGTATCAACCTAAGTTGGCAGAGTACCGAATGACTAAATCAGGGTCACAAAATCGAAAATTTCAATATTCGTGGTTTGAATCCTTTCCTTGGTTAGAGTACTCACCATCAAAGGATGCAGCATTTTGTTTTCCATGTTTTGTTTTTCAAAATAAGGTGCCTCTCCATCCTGCATTCATTACCGAAGGGTTTAATAGTTGGAAGAGAGTTAATGATGGAGTTAGATGTGCATTTTTGATGCATATGGGATGTCCTACTTCACCACATAGGAATGCAGTGAAATGTGTTGAAGACTTAATGAAAGTAACTAGACATATTGACAAAGTGTTAAATGCACAAACTCTAGAAGAAGTTCAGAAGAATCGGTTGCGACTTACAGCAACAATTGAAAGTATAAAGTGGCTTAGCTTGCAAGCTTGTGCATTTAGAGGTCATGATGAATCTTCAACTTCTAGCAATCGTGGTAATTTTATAGAGATGATAAGACTTATGGGCCGACTGAACGTTAACATTGGTGATTTAGTCTTAGAGAAAGCTCCGAAAAATGCTAAATATACTTCACCGACTATTCAGAAAGAAATTTTGCATATTCTTGCAAACAAAGTTAAAAGAAAAATTCGTGAAGAAGTTGGAGATGCAAAGTTTTGTATTTTGGTTGATGAAGCCAAAGATGCATCAAATAAAGAGCAGATGGCTATTGTTTTGAGATTTGTTGACAATCATGGTTTCTTACGAGAGCGTTTTTTTGATATTGTGCATGTTTCAGACACTACTGCTTCAACATTGAAGAAAGAAATATCTAATGTCCTTGCTCGATATAATTTGCATATCCTTAATATGCGAGGTCAGGGGTATGATGGTGCTAGTAACATGCGCGGTGCTTGGAACGGACTTCAAGCTCTATTTCTTAAAGATTGTCCATACGCATATTATGTACATTGCTTTGCTCACAGACTACAACTAGCATTAGTTGCAGCTTCTGCAAAAGAGATTTCTGTTTGGCAATTTTTTTCGAAACTAACAGTCATTATCAATCTCATTGGTGCTTCTCCCAAATGGCATACTGAGTTATATTCTGCTCAAGCTATTGAAATTGCACATATGGTAGCTTCTGGTGAACGTGATACTGGTAGAGGCATTAATCAGATTGGTAATCTACATCAGAGTGGAGCTACTTGGTGGAGCTCTCATTTTGATTCTATTTGCAGCTTAATTGATATGTATGGTGCAACTATTTCAGTGCTTGAAAGTATTGTTGAAGAAGGATCCTCTAACTCTATGCGTGGAGAAACTGGTGGTTGTTTGATCATAATGAGGTCTTTTGAATTTATTTTCACTCTATATATGATGCATAAAATTATGGGGATTACTGATTTGCTTCGTAGAGCTTTGCAGCACAAATCTCTTGACATCGTAAATGCCATGGATCTAGTCTCAACTACTAAAGCACTACTTCACACTTTGAGAGAAGAGGGATTTGATCATCTCCTTGAGCATGTGCAATCAGTTTGCACACAAAATGACATTGACATACCAGATATGAATGCTTCATACAAAAGGGTTACACGTCGTTCATGCCAACAAAAAGAATCGATGACAGTTTGCCAGCACTATCATTTTGATGTGTTTAATTCAGCAATAGATTTTCAGCAGGAAGAGTTGAATTCCAGATTTAGTGATGGAGCAGTGGAACTCCTTATACTTAGCTCTGCTTTAGAGCCGAAGGACAACTTTAAATCATTCAAAGTTGATGATATTTGCAAGCTTGCTGAGAAATTTTATCCAGAAGATTTCAGTGAACAAGAAATGCATTATTTGAGATGTCAGCTGAATCATTATAAAATTGATGTGCTCCATCATCAGAGCTTTCAAAATATGTCTACCATCACTGAATTGTGTCGCGGATTAGTTGAAACAAATAAGTTGCAGCATTATAATTTGATTGATAGATTGATTCGTCTTGTTTTGACTCTACCTGTTTCCACTGCCACGACAGAACGAGCATTTTCAGCTATGAAACATGTTAAAACTGCTCTTCGCAATAAAATGGAAGAGGAGTTTTTAGCAGATTCTATGATGATTTACATTGAACGAGAGCTTGTTGAAGATATCGATTCAGACTCCATAATAGACGAATTCTATTCTACAAAACATAGAAGGATACAACTTAAATAGTGTGTTTTATTTTTTTTTTGTTACATGTTATGTACCTTTGAACCTTACTACTATGTATGATTTTGAATTTATGATTGATCTTGTTGGGACAATTTCTTCTATATATGGTTAGTACTTGATAGCCCAGGACGGAAAAAATTCCTGGCTCCGCCCTTGCTCCTAGTACTCTTCTTAATGACTTCAGATGCCTTGTGCAACAACTGAAGGTGGAACGGATTGGCCATGCTTTTCGCGAAGCAAACCGATGTACGGATCGATGCTCTTGCTAAATTGGGATGTAATAGTAATAGTAGGCTTAATACCTATTGTTAACGCCAAATTTTGGCCACCTGATAAAATCACCAAAAGGCAGAGCCAAATTCGCGCCAACGGGTGATGGTGTAGTCTTGTGGATTTTAACCCACAAAATATATAAATAACAACATACACCAAAAATATAAATACAGAATAAATAACAAGAACACCAAGATTTAACGTGGAAACCCAAAATGGGAGAAAACCACGGAGAGAGCAGTAATAATAATATCTTGATTACAGAGAGTGTATTTGTGTTGTGTTTCATCTAAGATCTCTATCACTACTTGCTCTCTGCAGAACTTCTTTTTAATGTTCTTGCTACTCATCGGAATGCTTTCTGATGGTTTTCTCTTGAGTTGGAGTATTCTCCCCCCATTGTTGTTGTCGAGAGGCTATATATATAATCATCTCCTTTGTGCATTTCTATTGGGACCCACCAATAAACTACACCAATTTAAGAAACATGGCAGACAAGGAACATGCACCAATATACAGAGCATAAAACAAGGGAGTTTTTTGTGGGAACTTGGACCCACGTGAGCCTCCTCAATATTACATCCCAACATTGCCCCCCAGTCTTTCGTTTCAATGGAACATTGAATCGGAAGAGTACATCATTTAAAAGTCCAAGAACAACCAATGGTTGGGAACGACTCGAAGGCCTATTCCTGATCGGCACCACCGCCTGACCAATTTATTGGGAACATCTCGAAGGACTGTTTCTGATCGGCAGCATCGCCTGACCAATTTATTGGGAACGACTCGAAGGCCTGTTCCTGGTCGGCACCACCGCCTGACCAATTTATTGGGAACGACTCGAAGGCCTGTTCCTGGTCGGCACCACCGCCTGACCCATTTATTGGGAACGACTCGAAAGTCTGTTCCTGATCGGCCCTACCGCCTGAACAATTTATTGGGAACGTCTCGAAGGACTGTTCCTGATCGGCACCACCGCCTGACCAATTTATTGGGAACGGCTCGAAGGCCTGTTCCTGGTCGGCAGCACCGCCTGACCAATTTATTGGGAACGACTCGAAGGCCTGTTCCTGGTCGGCACCACCGCCTGACCAATTTATTGGGAACGGCTCGAAGGACTATTCCCGATCGGCACCACCGCCTGACCAATTTATTGGGAACGTCTCGAAGGACTGTTCCCGATCGGCACCACCGCCTGAACAATTTATTGGGAACGTCTCGAAGGACTGTTCCTGATCGGCACCACCGCCTGAACAATTTATTGGGAACGTCTCGAAGGACTGTTGCCGTCCTGATCGGCACCACCGCCTGAACAATTTATTGGGAACGTCTCGAAGGACTGTTCCTGATCGGCACCACCGCCTGAACAATTTATTGGGAACGTCTCGAAGGACTGTTCCTGATCGGCACCACCGCCTGGCCAATTTATTGGGAACGTCTCGAAGGACTGTTCCTGATCGGCACCACCGCCTGACCAATTTATTGGGAACGACTCGAAGACCTGTTCCTGGTCGGCACCACCGCCTGACCAATTTATTGGGAATGTCTCGAAGGACTGTTCCTGATCGGCACCACCGCCTGACCAATTTATTCCAAATGCTGAAGCCGAAGTGGGTGAAGGCTGAAGCCAAAGGCTGAACCCGAAGGCTGAAGCCTGAACCCGAAGACTGAAGCCTGAACCCGAAGACTGAAGGCCGAAGGCTGAAGCCTGAACCCGAAGGCTGAACCCGAAGGCTGAAGCCAAATGCTGAAGCCGAAGGCAGAAGCCAAAGGCTGAAGGCTGAACCCGAAGGCTGAAGGCCGAAGGCTGAAGCCTGAACCCAAAGGCTGAAGGCTAAACCCGAAGGCGGAAGCCAAAGGCTGAAGGCTGAACTCGAAGGCGAAAGGCTGAACCCGAAGGCTGAAGCCAAAGGCTGAAGGCTGAACCCGAAGGCTGAAGGCCGAAGGCTGAAGCCTAAACCCGAAGGCTGAAGGCTGAACCCGAAGGCTGAAGCCAAATGCTGAAGCCGAAGGCAGAAGCCAAATGCCGAAGCCGAAGGCTGAAGCCAAATGCTAAAGCCGAAGTCTGAACCCCCAAGGCTGAAGGCTGAACCCGAAGGCTGAAGCCAAATGCTGAAGCCGAAGTCTGAACCCCCAAGGCTGAAGGCTGAACCCGAAGGCTGAACCCCCAAGGCTGAACCCGAAGGCTGAATCCTGAACCCGAAGGCTGAAGCCTGAACCCGAAGGCTGAAGGCTGAACCCGAAGGCTGAAGCCAAATGCAGAAGCCGAAGGTAGAAGCCAAATGCCGAAGCCGAAGGCTGAACCCCCAAGGCTGAAGGCTGAACCCGAAGGCTGAACCCCCAAGGCTGAAGCCGAAGCCTGAAGGCTGAACCCGAAGGCTGAAGCCTGAACCCGAAGGCTGAAGCCTGAACCCGAAGGCTGAAGCCTGAACCCGAAGGCTGAAGCCTGAACCCGAAGGCTGAAGCCAAATGCAGAAGCCGAAGGTAGAAGCCAAATGCCGAAGCCGAAGGCTGAAGCCAAATGCTGAAGCCGAAGTCTGAACCCCCAAGGCTGAAGGCTGAACCCGAAGGCTGAAGCCAAATGCTGAAGCCGAAGTCTGAACCCCCAAGGCTGAAGGTTGAACCCGAAGGCTGAACCCCCAAGGCTAAAGGCTGAACCCGAAGGCTGAACCCGAAGGCTGAACCCCCAAGGCTGAAGCCGAAGGCTGAAGGCTGAACCCGAAGTTACCTTATCTTCAAATCGTTGATCTTTCCAACAATTTCCTCACCAGTCCAATCTTCGACTCTATATAGGCTCTGCCATTTCTCTCTCCTTCTTGCTTGATTTCACGAACTGGGTCACATCCAAACTCACCGCCGAGATCACACCCGCAGTGCCATTGAATTCTTTGAACCGAACGACGAGTTTCAAGAATAACTCATTCTCTTGGCGAATTGCAGAATCGAAAGAGATTGATGAACACCTACATGGCAAATAATTTTCTTCGTTCATGGTTGATCGGTGATTTTTCGAACTTAATATCGATTCCCACAGACGGCGCCAATGTTAACGCCAAATTTTGGCCACCTGATAAAATCACCAAAAGGCAGAGCCAAATTCGCGCCAACGGGTGATGGTGTAGTCTTGTGGATTTTAACCCACAAAATATATAAATAACAACATACACCAAAAATATAAATACAGAATAAATAACAAGAACACCAAGATTTAACGTGGAAACCCAAAATGGGAGAAAACCACGGAGAGAGCAGTAATAATAATATCTTGATTACAGAGAGTGTATTTGTGTTGTGTTTCATCTAAGATCTCTATCACTACTTGCTCTCTGCAGAACTTCTTTTTAATGTTCTTGCTACTCATCGGAATGCTTTCTGATGGTTTTCTCTTGAGTTGGAGTATTCTCCCCCCATTGTTGTTGTCGAGAGGCTATATATATAATCATCTCCTTTGTGCATTTCTATTGAGACCCACCAATAAACTACACCAATTTAAGAAACATGGCAGACAAGGAACATGCACCAATATACAGAGCATAAAACAAGGGAGTTTTTTGTGGGAACTTGGATCCACGTGAGCCTTCTCAATATTACATCCCAACACCTATGATATTCCCCTTGATTGTATTGTTCCTCTTTTGGAACAAGACTCTGTAGGAACTTTGGTTCCAAGACTATGTTCATTTTATGAAGTTCATATTTTCACCAAAAAAAAGTAAAAAAACCTCGTAGAACTTCCAGTTTACTTTTGATATGAATACAAGAATTAAGCCCCATAAATACATGCATATGAATATATTAAGGATAGATGATGGTGCCAATGCCTCCTCCTCAACCAACTCATTGATTTGGACACATCAACAGCTCTGTCATTTCAATGGATGTTAACGTGTGTGTGTGTGTATATATATATATATATATATATATATAT
Organism: Aralia elata; assembly: GCA_034770075.1. Classification (NCBI taxonomy): domain Eukaryota; kingdom Viridiplantae; phylum Streptophyta; class Magnoliopsida; order Apiales; family Araliaceae; genus Aralia; species Aralia elata. The sequence goes on along the minus strand of CM068379.1, from coordinate 333,810 downwards.
ATATATATATAAGTGCACCTAAATGTTTATAAAACGTATCTAAATGCACTCTAATTTTTTTTTTTTGATAAACAAAAAGAACTTTCTAAAATTTAAACTGATCAAAATGCATCTCAAAATTTTTTTCCGCTTCACAAAATACACAACCAAAACTTTTTTCCGCTAAACAAAATGCACCTTCATTTTTGAACGGTTAAAATTTCGAAAAAAAAAACTTTGAGATGTACTTAAATACATTTTAAATATTGAAATGCAAACCTTAACCATCCTACAAATTTTGGGGTGCAAACTATATTTTATTCGTCTAACTATCATCAATGTACAATAATAATGTAGTAATACTAACAACAGGCAGTTAGCATGGGAGTAAAAGAGATACTAAATACAGAAGTGTTGACCAAAAAAAGTAAAAAATAAAATAATAGTTTACAAACTCAATCAGACCTTACATTATGCTTGAGCGAGCTGCTTGATTGATCGACCAATTACATGACTGATATGCTGAATGCTACTCATCACATAATTCTTCAACAATTCCACAAACAAAAATGGTAGGAAACTCAATTTCATCTATTCCTTGTACTATGTATGGGTAAGTAGTATAAATACTAATTAAACCGTAATTAGGTAGGGATGATAGGATACATGAATGAAGGTAAGCAAGTAAATAAATATGTTATGAATGTAATCAGAAATAACGGAACGGGTGTGGAATCCCTCCCAGTTGGGCTGTCCCACATGAAGGATGTGAGCCACGAGCATACATCCATCTATTAAAAATGTATGTACCCCTTTATTTGGGAGCAAAGTCTGTCATAATTAATTTTGATGAGGTCTGGTCAGCCACGTTTTTGTTCTTGTTCTTGGTCTTGTTCTTGGTCTTGTTCTTGTGCGTGGGAGGGAGCAAGGGGGTGTTAATCGTTGCAGCCTATCTTCTTATCCCTCTCACTATCGGTGTCATGTATGTATATGTACGTACTGCGTACATGCATGTGCCCCAGGGCCCAAACCAAAGAAAAACATATACTACTACTATTACTACTACAGGTACGTAAGAGTCAGTGTACAGACTACTATGCTAGCTAGTAACTACAAATTAATTAATTAATTAATTAATAAATAAATTGGGTAACCGATCGAGTTTTGTCTTTCTTCGATTCACATGGGGGCTTTTGTGCGCACAGTGCACACACTGGCCAGAGAAGACAGAGAGAGATACTGGGGAGAGATGGGTATCATGACCATGGCCATGGTCATGGTCATGACTCATGAATATTTCAATCTATATATATTATGGGTTATGGAGGAATATCATTAATTTTATATCTCACTCCTGCCTGCTTGCTCAACTAACCAGCTCCATCACTTCTCATGGGTTTCATATATCACTACATGACACAGCAAAAGGCACCATCGAAAAAAGAATACTAGTACTTACGTAACTTCAAATTGCAATTATATTCTTCCCAATACTACTTATTTGATATCAAATGGATTATGTATCATGCTTGCTAAAATTATTCCTATCCTTTCTACTTTTTCCTCAAACTTTTCCAGTTCCAAACAGTGAAACTAATGGAGTTGAAATTATTGACAACACTTATTTAGATTAATTTTTAGCAATCCTTAATTTTAATCCTAAAATTCAGTAATAAATTCCGAGTTTTTGATAGGATAGGAGGGGTCGCTGTGCCGATCTTTAATTAGATCCGCAAGTTAAGGGCTAAGCTCATGTATGTATGTATGTATGTAACTTCAATGAACAACAATATATTTATATATATTATTATATATTGTTAGGAGTATTGGCTAGGAACTTGGAAAAAAACTTGGGTTGGTTGGCCCTCAGTTCGGCCGAAACGTCGGACCCGTGACCCGAATAAGTCAAAGGCTGTTGCTGAAATGACCAAATTACATTTACTGCCGTCAGTAATCACTAAAATTACTTTTGTTTTCGGTTCATCTCCTCCGCCATCAATTTGTTTTCTCCCGGCTGCAATATATAGAAATCAAACGTTTTTGGTGTCAATTTTATTTTTCTTCAAAATCTGTAACTAGAAATCGGGACAAGATGAACGACGCAGATGTATCGAAGCAGATACAGCAGATGGTCAGATTCATTCGGCAGGAAGCCGAAGAGAAAGCTAATGAGATCTCCGTCTCTGCTGAAGAGGTTCTTTTTTTCCTTTTCTTATTATTTTATTTTTGTGCATCTCTTTCAGAAAATCCTTTTAATGCATCTATGTACAATTGTGTTCTGTTTGTACATTCTATTGTTGTTGCACTACGTCTGATTGTGATTCTGTTACGAAAGGAGCCCGTTTGCAAGCTTTGATTTTAATCCTAAACCTATAATGAGGAGTTTTTAGTTTAGTAGCGGTGATGTGATGGTGAAATTGTTTGAAATTAAACTTGAAGACATTGTGTTTATAATGTCATCAACAAAACTGGGGTTCTTTTGTTGGATATTTTTTACAAAAAGAGACTTATATATATATATATATATATATATTATTATTATTATTATTATTATTATTATTAGTATTAGTGTTAAAACTCTATCAAATTCATAATTCGGCCCCCAAAATAATTGGGCTTACAATTTATTACATAAACTACCTATTTGCATACAATGTCCACTCCAAAATCAATTTTCGTGGCAAGCCAAATTGTTTTATACTATTTGACCGTATTCAGATACGGTTTGACTTTATTAAAAAAAAAATTAATTATAGAAAAAATTTTAACAAAGAAAAGACATCTTAACAAATATTAAACTGTTATTAAAACTTTAAAAAATTAATACCAAATTTTAAATGTTAAAATTTTACAAATTAAATAAAATACAAGTTAAATGAACAAAAGAGTATTTATCTAAAGTTCTAATTTATACTATCTTTTTTTTATTTTAAAAAAAAAGAAAAAAAAAAGTAAAGGAATCTAAATCACTTCTTCTTCCTTTAATTGTCAGTTCTCCTTCCCCTCCTTACTTCTTCTTCACCATTCCGGTTGTCCCCCTCCCCTTCCCCCACCTACGCTCGCTCCCACTCCTGCCCCCACCGCCTCCGGCTTCCCGCCTCGTAACCGGTAACCCCCGTCCCCGATCCTGCCTCCCGCCCTCAATTTTTTTTTCAATTGGAATGATATTTACATTTTTTGAAATGAAATTATGGATTTTGTTTTATAAATCTATGTTTTCATATCTTTGTTTTCAGATTTGCCTTTTAAATGTGAAAATTTTAATGATTTTGATGTGATTGTGCAATTTGAGATAAAGTTAGGGTTTAGAAAAGAACTGGGTGTTTGATGATGTTATGGAGGAGTTGAAAATGGTGGTGGTGGTGCAGCGGCTGTGATCAGACTGTGGTGGAGCGGGACAGTAATGGTAATGAGAGATGCTGGTGATTTTTATTCTTTTTTATTTTTTTCTGTAATTTGTAATTTTTTGTTAAACATTATTTTGTATAATTTTAAACTTTATATTTTTAAAATCAACATTATTTGGGGTTAATTGTATTTAGAAGTATTTAATTAGAGGTTAATTGTATTTAGAAATATTTTAGTTAGAGGTCAATTATATTTTGAAGTATTTTAATTTGGATCGTTAATTATATTTATAAGTATTTTAACTTTTTAATGAAGTCAAGCCGTATCTAAATACGGTTAAACTGTATAAAAGCAATCAGATCCAATTAGATTGTTGATTGGGTCGGGTATTCCGGGCAATTTTCACCGAAAATTGATTTTGGGGTGGACATTTATGCAATTAGGTAGTTTATTTAGCAAATTGTAAACCCAATTATTTTGAGGGCTGAATTATGAATTTGGTGGTACTTGGTGTAATATAAGTGTATTTAACCCTTATTATTATTATTATATCTTCTGAATTTTCATTTACATTGTTTTATGTCTTTGAAAATTGCTTGGATAATTTTTTTTGTTACCAAAGACTGTTACAATGAATATAGGTTTATGCGTCTCCAAATGTACTTGGTCTGTTGTACTTTTTTCTACTTCATTGATACTTATTCGTCATCTTTCCGGTCTTTGTTTTTAGGAATTTAACATCGAGAAATTACAACTAGTTGAAGCTGAAAAGAAAAAGATCAGACAAGAATATGAGCGTAAGGCGAAGCAGGTGGAAATTCGTAAGAAAATGTGAGTGTTATACATGTATACTTTCTCTAGAGCTAGACGATTCCTTTCACCCAAACTTCCGTCGTTTATCTGAAGCATTAGTTTTGGCATATTGTGGACCATGAATGCTCATGTGGAACAAAGAGCTTATTGGATGGGCTGTCATGGCAGCTTTGGTGTTTCCTTAGCTGAGGTCAGGGTATGAAAACCTGTGGTTCTTGTAACATGAAATTGCTGGATTTTGCTTTTCATGGTAGACTATTGCACTTTTAGTCAAGTAGTCACTTGAGATTACCTTCTAGGCCACTTGACTGAATCCTTTATGTACATGTTCGAACTTGTAACATATTTTAGTCGCAGATAGAATCACTGTTGGGTTCAGTCTAGAGTATGATGAGGCTTGTGAGATTCACTTCCTTCTGTTGCATGCTCATGTTTGTGGGTGTGTTTTGGGGAGGGGGGTGGAGGAGGGGGGGAAGGGAAGTAATTCCACTGGAAGACCTAGAAAATGGTTTAGAATATTGTAGAAGCTATTATACATGATAATGCTTATTTTTGCTAAAACCTTCTTTTGATACCTTCTTTGAATTTTGGTGTCTAAATTAGTTTCCGTGCAGCGAGTACTCAATGCAGCTTAATGCTTCACGTATCAAGGTCTTACAAGCTCAAGATGATGTTGTGAGTGGGATGAAAAATTCTACAAGCAAGGAGCTTCTGCGTGTTTCCCAGGACAAGAATGCATATAAAAAGCTTCTCAAAGGATTGATTGTGCAGGTTCCCACTGTCACACTTATTGGTTTTCTTTCCTCTATACATCTAGGAAAACAGGTTGGTACTATATGTTTACAAGTAAGACATGGTGCCTATTGGTATGCTCTAAAGTTATGTGTAGACAGTTAAACTGCTTGTTGACTTACAGAGCACCTGATGCTGGTCCATAAAAGTGTATATTAAATGCAAAAATCAAATCATGGCATTTTAGTTTCATTTTTTATTTTCTCTTAGCCCCATTAATATTAATTCTTAATTTGTAGGAGATGGTCAGCTTATTTCTTGATCTGCTATTTATGAGAGTTACTAAGCATTTTGGGATTTAGTTATTGTATGATGTCCTTATCAGTCCACGGTGCGCTTGCGTAAAGTGAACGCTGCATGGATCGTTATCTAACGAAACTTTATAGTGGAACATGCACAACACCTCAACCCAACGCCTATATTGAAGCGCGAACTTTGGTACAATTGTTTGTGTAAGGATAATCTGCGTTGAATGGAACACCAACGACACATCAACCTGTTGTCTATAATGAGACAAGAACTTCGGTACAATCGACGCTTGATGTATGATAGAAGACGCCACACCCAATTATGAATTGTTGAATGATTAGTCAAATTGAATTCTCAAGAAACTAAGAAAACGCTTAGAAATTCTTAAAGAACCAAAAGATGAGAAACCTCTCAAGAATTTTTGTTAATAGAATAAAAGTTGTATCCATTACAATAATTTGGACCCCTATTTATACTAATAATAAGTAACTCTAATCCTAATAGCAAAAGGAATTAAAATTACATAAGACTCCTAATTACAAAAGGAAATAAAAATCAAATTAAATTAGAATTCTAATTACGTAAGAATAACAAATCCTAATTAACTATCCATGCTGCTAAATTCCTTCCCATGATCTGATTTGGAATTATCATGACTTGTAATAAGCTTTGCTTGCACATCCTTTCTGACTAGGAATTGTAATTGCCGAATTTTATAAGGAAAAAAACCAAGCTGCATGTCTACTCCTTTCCGTGTTCAGATTGTACAAGCCATACGAATTATTTCCCGACTAAACTTGAATTGTGCTTGGCCCAATTATTTGAACCAAGTTAATTAGTTTTAATTCAGCTCCCTTATTCAATTCCATTGAATTATCTCCAGCCCAAATTAACTGGATCAGTCCATTAAGCCCTTCTTTAAATCTTTTAGCTCTTGCCCTCGTCACTGGACCCACTGGAACTTGAACAGGATCATTCCAAACTTTATTTTCTTGACTCCTATCCAAGCTAAGCTTGTCCTCATCAGTCCTCCCATATATTATTATAATAGCATATCGTCATGCTAAGAATTAATATAGGAATAAACTTAACAAGGACTAAAATGGTACATGTCACCAATATAATTTGCCCCTTGAAATGATAACCTTTCTTTTTAAGGAATTCCTAGATTCAATATATTATTTTTAGAGAATTATGTGGCTTATTTTCCTCATTTTCCTTGTTGTACAATGTACACTAAGAAGCAGCAACTTTAGATTCTCAGTTATTTATGTTACCTCTTCCTGCCACTGATGTTTACTTTTATGTTTTCTGAAACTTCTAGAGTTTACAAAGGCTGAAGGAACCATCGGTGTTGCTGCGCTGTAGAGAGGTAGATGTTTCACTCGTTGATTCAGTGTTAGAGGAAGCAAAGCGAGAGTATGCTGAGAAAGCGAAAGTAAATGTCCCTTCAGTTACTCTTGACAAGCGAGTTTATCTCCCACCACCTCCGACTAGCGCAGACACCCATGGTCCTTCATGGTAATTTTTGCTCTCTTCCTGCAAGCTCTGCTACCACAGTAAATTGTATTCTCTCTCTCTCTCTCTCTCTCTTCATTATCTTACTCCATAAAGCTGTTTCATCGTTTTCTTTGGAACATATAAAATTAGTCTTTGCTTCTCAATCCACTTTAAGTATTGTCTAGCTGCATTTTTAGGATCTCATCTCATATGATAGTGTGATGTTAAATTTTTTTTGGTATCTTTGATTGTGAGGCCCACTTTTTTTGTGTTTGAAGTTTAATAAGTTAATGATGACCAACTTATTACTCTTCTCTTATTGATGATCTGAAAGTTCGGGAGGGGTAGTTTTGGCTTCGCAAGATGGAAAGATTGTCTGCGAGAACACTTTGGATGCTCGTTTGGATGTTGTTTTCAGGCAGAAGCTTCCTCAGGTATTTAGGCTGTTCATGTATCCCCTCTATGTAAATATAATATGATTGCTTCTCAATATGGGTCGCTCAATAAACTTAAAGTCGGTGTCAGCTACCTGAATAGAATCTTTAATAGACTACAGTATCTTCGTAGGCTAACTATAAATAGAGGATCTGTTTTTTCTCTGGCCATCTCACCAACTGTATCTTTTGCCACCTTCAAATGCTGTAGCACCTCATTTATCCAAAAAAATAAAAAATAAAAGAGAAAAAATTGTAGCTCATTGTAAGTTGTAGTATATGGAGTATTGTGCCTAATTAACACTTGATAATTCAATAGTCAACCATTCTGACTTTGGGTTACTGGAGCTTTGATCTTTCTCCTGTATTCCATCTCCTTTTCTTTTCATTTATTTTTCCCTCATTCTTTTTGCCTGCCTAAATTTGCAGGAGTTGTGTTCAAACATCAACAAAATTCAACTATAGGAATCAGTTGTGCAATAATAGAAACTGCACTCAATAGATTGTTTTATAGTCAACCATTGCCAAAAAACATACAAAAGACTGTCTTCTTTCTTTTTTTTTCTCTCTTATTGATGGAGAAAATCAGCTATTGCATAGGAACAAAAGAGTGTCTTCCAAGTGTATAACATTGAAATTTATGGAACTTATAATTATATTGGGTCAATTGGTTAAACATGTTTCTCTCAAACTTGTATTACTTGTACCTTACTGAGGAACTGGAGTATATATCCTATCAACTGAAACTTAACCTTTCAGTTGCTGAAAGGAATACAACTTCACTGTTGTCTGGTGTTAGCTGGTATTTTTAGAGCCAATTAATCAACATGTCCTTTTTCCTTTTATGAGCTCTCAATCAGGTCTTCTGTTCCTGAGGACATTTAGATGTTTTGCTGCTTCTAGTGTTAAAATTTAAAATAACCTGTGAAAGAAAACGAATGACATGAAGAATGAAAGCCATAATGTCATTTATTACAGGGGAGGACTATTTCCACCAGCTATTAGGCTAGTTCTATCAGATCCCCTCTCACATGCGTGTTGTAATCCACCAACACTCTTGAGAGAGCACTGTGAGGGACTTGATGAAACTAGCAAAATAACTGGCAGCAATAGCCGCCTTCTATTGTATTGCTGCTTTGTGAGATGCTCACTTTCGTTCTTTTCACACCTGTGTAGATCCGCAAGAGCCTTTTTTGTCAAGTGAGCGCATGATCAAGGATGGTTTGGAGCATATTTTGGATCCACTTTTTGGCCAGCTCTAGTGAAAATTACATATTTTTTAGCAAGTTTTAATAATGTTTTGTTGCATTCATCCCTCGTAGACAAATGAAGCATTACAGACCTTGATCTAATTTGTAATAATTTGGATCTCTAGATCCTCAGATGAATATGCTGATTTGGTCTGCATTTCAGTAATAATGTTGTTAGTTGCCTTGTTATTAAGGTATTATGGTTCTATCCACCAACCACGTGTAAGTTGTGCATTGGTTTGGTCAATTTACCCTGACAAAAAAACAAAAAGTAAACAACTGTGGAATCAGCCAGATAAAATTGATTAGTGGCTTAGGTTTTTCCCTTCAGTTCAACGAAGATTTACAGCATTCTGGAATTATCAATAGAGTAGATATTTTGTCTCCGTTGTGGTTCCTTAGTCATCACTATTTTCAACTCTTACTAATGTAATTTAGTTTGGTTTTAGCTTTTGAAATAATGAAGTTCTATCTACTCAATGAAGCGAAAAGGGGTCACACACACACATATATATATATATATATATATATATATATATATATATATATATATATATATATATCTGTGTGTGTGTTTGGAATTCATTTGTTGGTACAGATCTTGAACCGTCTATTATAAATCTTGACGGCCACAACTTTCTGCGACAATGTGTTACAGAACAACTTAATTATCAAAAAAATATTAAGATCCTCCACAACAATATATCAAGGAACAACGAAATTATCTCACTATTGTGATGTGAAAGGAACTTGTCTTATGGGCAAGTCAAAATTAATAATCTTATTAATGATAGTCGTTCATCATTTTATTAACTAAAATTAAGTTATTTTGATTAGTAAATTGTTAAAACAAAAAATCTATTGTAAATAAAATCAGTTAATTGACAAAATTAAGATTAACATTTAAGTTAGTGTAGCCAGATTGATGTATTAAATTGAAAAATGGATTCTTATTTTAAATATGTAACAAAAAGAAAAGTGAACCTTTAGGTTAACATAGATTAATATCATTATACAACATTATTCTAAAAATGAAATTTGAACCCTAGATTCGTAAATATTATTTTGAAATAAGTCAATATAATTATTGAAAATAAGTCATTATAATTATATTCCTAACGGCGGCCCAAATTGAGTTAAGCTCTAGCAGAATAATTACCGTATTCTTTACCATATGGTTTTGAGAGGCCCAAATTGAGTTCAGCTCTAGAAGTGAGCTCCAGCCTCCCGTCTATCTTCACAACCAGAAAATGGAAACCTTGAACGTGGTCTTACCGTCTCTACGGTAGGTATCCATCCATCCATCCATCCATCCATCCATCCATACGAAATAAGGGTTCTTAGGAATTCATTTTGATGTTTGATTTGAAGTGATTTTTCCATTTTTCATATGTTTCAGTTGCTCTATATTTTCTCTCGGATGCCGCTGTGAAGTATGGGATCAGTTACAATTTCCTCACAATCTTAACAATGGTTTTGAGAAAGGTCCGTACACTATCATCATCCTGTTCACGCTGATGTGAATTTCATAGGATAAGCTATGTCAAAATTTGAACCATTGTGCTATTTTTAATTTTTGTTAATTACGGAGCTCGGCCCGGTAGCAGTCAACAAGGTTTTCCTTTCAATTCGAATTTTCCTAGTGTACAGAATTTACTTCACTTGCTGCCTTTTTTTGATATAGAAATTATATATGATGCTAATAAACTTTTTCCCCAAAGGTAAGAGGGCTATGGCAAAGGCCTTTGGCCCAATGGTATGACTCGCCTCATGGTTTCCATAAGGTCGAGGGTTCGATCCTTGGTGACAGCAAGGAGGGTGTGTGTGTGGGTGGGTGTGTCAACAAATAGCAAAAAAAAAGAGGGCTATGGCTCCTCTTACTACATAGAGAGCTCCCACCCTAGACTTGGAGACATGGAGTGCATGCTCTACAAGTAATACATTACTCAATATGATGGGAGGATGAGAGGATCATATATGGATGTTAATTATTTTAGTGGGCTGCATGATACAGTTTCACAGTCTATTTCTTCATTCTTAACTGGAAAAGGCGTGCAAATTGTTTAAATTTCCCACCATGCCACCTTAATTTAGATATATATAAAAAAAGGGGTTCAATTCTGTGTAAGGAAATACTCCCCTCCCCCCACCCCCCTCCAAATATGAGAATCTGATACAACTTTTTGACCTTTTCTTTTTCAATAAATGCATATCAACTTATCAAGGTTTGTCTATGATACACTTAAACATAATTTCTATTATATTTTTTCTCAATGATAAGGTTTAATCTTAGAAACTAATATTGGAATTTTTTATATTAAAACAGTATATGTCTAAGTATTTCTGTAAGAAACCTACCTTAACATTCTTTTGGTCAGATAGTCAAACAGAACTCTCACTTTTGGATAGATGAGTATTTCTCAACTTTATATGATAAAATAAAGATTTTTGGTCTGAAAGAACTAGTGAGTTTTACTTGTCAAATAAAATTAGTGATTTCAGTGATTATTTTAGTAATAGCTGTTCTGAATTATAGCAGTTATCATCATGAACCTTACAGGAAGCAGAAAGCTTAAGGTTTCTCAATTGAAGGCTGGCTTTTGGGAATCCATCAGATCTGGGTAACTCGAGCTATCTAGTGTTGTTTCAGAAAAATTACACACAAACATACACAAAGCCGTGCTGCAACATATTGTATTGGGTTGTTGAATTTTCTCTATTGCACAGTAATATCGAATATGTATGAGCAGCATCATAGAGTAACACAAGTTCTTTTCCAAGCTTCATTGTTGTGGTCAGTTATGTTGTTTTCTCTTTACCAATCATTTTATGAGCTTGTTTAGGTTTTGCATGCATGCCAGTTTTTGCAAGCCTTTTTGTGAGTATTTAAGAAGTATAATTGAACTTCAATTATTGTCTCTCTAGGCAATAGGCTTACTAATTTGTTTAGTCATTTTCTTCGCGTTGAAGCTTCTCAAGTCTCAAAAAAATTTACCAAGTAGGTGTTATAACTTATACTGCATTTAAACCTTGTTGAGGCATTCCTCAAGGTAGGAATTTCTCATGTCGCTGAGCTTTTAAAACTTGGCTTGTTATTTTTGTCCAAAGATGTGCAAATTTTAGCCACTTACTCTCTAGATGGAAACTTATAATGCCTCACAAAAGTTTAATGCATAAAGGTGTTAAACTACATTTGGACCTTATTAGAGTTGTTCATTAAGTAGGCAGCTTTCATACCTGAGAATTTTTTCCTACACTATTGAACAACTTTAAGAGGTTTTAAACTTTAAATGCAATAAGCACCCGAGTATTCTTTGACTTTATTTCAGTTTCTCATTCTTGGCATATTCTCAGTTTTTGTTGGTGTAACAAACTTTATGGGTTTCCCTTGGTGACCAATTATATCTGGAGATTTCATCTTTGTGAGATTCAAATTTTTACAACATTACAGATTTATACACTACTTGGTGTAAATTTTAAAATTAGTAGATAATTTTATGAACCCTAATCTTATATATTTGAGGATGTATATATATACCCCAGGTCATCCGGCAAATAATTGGGTTTCCTATCTGCCTCTTGAATATATTTTATTTGCTTATCTGAAGTATAAATCATAATACACTCGTGCCATTTCCAACGGCCTGAACTTGTGAACTATTACAGGATTATGAAGAACAATACAACAGAGGTTATTGAACCACCCTCTGATGTCCAAGAAGAGGAAGAACCACTGCCTGAGGAATTTGTTCTACTTGAAAAGACCCAACCAGATGGTACAATTGAACAAATTATATTTTCTTCAGGTGGAAACGTTGATGTGTATGATCTCCAAGCCTTATGCGATAAGGTGATTGCACTTTCCAGACCATTTCTTACATGCAAGCTTGTTTGTTTTTCATTAAGTGCATATTCATGGATATGTAAGTAGGACACATGTGAATTCGTTACTATCTACCACTTGGCTGGTTGTGGGTTTTCTGGATGTGTTGGTGGTCGGGACCATATGTTTCACAACCAGGTGTGTAGTTTATTGACTTCTCAGCGACTTATAAATCACGAATTGAGTTGCCACCGAGTAAGATATCTTGATTGCAATGGTAAATAATCAGCTCGTTGCTTTGCAAAATCATAGGTTAGGGATAAATTTTTCAATCTGTCAAATATTGCTTAAGCAATCTACTCCTTTCTGATAAAAATATTTAGCTCATATACTCATCGTATGGGTTTTGGCTACTTTGGACTAGCAGCTTCTGAAATTGAGTTATAAAAATACTTTACATCATGGTTTTAATAGGTTGGATGGCCTCGGAGGCCACTATCAAAATTAGCTGCAGCTCTGAAAAACAGCTACATGGTGGCCACACTGCACTCCACAACGATATCAGCTGAAACAGGTACTTAGTATACATGCATTGTAGAATTTGCGCGCACTAGATGTATTAGGTTGTTCAAAGTTATTCTTTTACGTGCTCATTTATGCTGAAACCATTTTCAACCAAATTTACTGTTTCTTTTAAAATAAATGATGAATATCTTAGTGTACTTGGAAGACTTGCTTGGCAGACGGGAATAACAATAGGAAGCTCATCGGCTTGGCTCGTGCTACATCTGACCATGCATTCAATGCAACGATTTGGGATGTCCTTGTTGATCCTCAGTATCAGGTATACTTTGTACTACACTGCTAGGTGTGCATGGACAAATATGTTGATATGGGTTTGTAGAAAATCTTTTAAACTATAATGCCAAGTATGTATCAGTCTATTGTTGGCCTTTATAAGTTAGAGTTGTCGGATATGCGTTATAATGTTAATAAATTTTGTGTTAAACATAAATCAATTTGGTTTTCGTCTTATCTTTGCAGAAGACCGCTTGTGGGCTTAAGCAATATGGTTTGACTGTCCTTACAAAAGACCATAGTTAGGCAAGGTCTTGTTTGTGCACACTCATATTCAACTGGCTTGTTATAGGTTTCTCTGAAGTTTGGCGGTAACTTTTGAGCAATGTTTGCTGGCTTTAAAGGGGCAACTCTTTTTAGTTGGATGGATAACAAGAAAGTGGCAGTTTTAATTGTCATTTGTCAAAAGAATTGCTTTGAAACAGTGAAATTAATATGTTTCTGGAGCAAGACACTGGAGAGTGGAATTTGTTTGTTACTAATACTCCCTCCGTTCCATATTATAACATCATTATTGACTTTTTAAAGTCAGCTTAAAATCCCTCCGTTCCATATTATAACATCATTATTGACTTTTTAAAGTCGGTTTAAAATATTTTTAAACTCAAAATTGACATAGATTCCTTTAATTTTAATCAATACAATGATGAATCTTGTAAACTATCTAAAAAGTATTACTCATTGTAAGCTTTATTGTTTCATAATTTTTAACGAGACATCCCAGTTTTGAGTTTGAAAATGTCTCAAATTGACTTTCAAAAATCAATAATGGTCTTATAATTTAGAACGGAGGAAGTATATTTTTTTACGAATGCACCCGTGCGAATACGTTGACATTTAGCTCTTAGGTCCCAAACACAACTTTGCATGTGTTGTGCAACTGAGTTACATTGCAAGGAATCACCCTTTTTAGGTGGTGGTGTTGTGTTGTTGGACTATATCAATATGTGATTAAATGGGTCTCAGAAAATTGCAGCTATGTCTTGCTATGCAATATGTGTCTTTCTTTCTCTCACTCTATTTCATATACACATGTACAGGACTCCTTTTCTATTAATTTTTTCCTTCTTGTATAATATGTATAACACGAGTTAGTTTTAATTGTGTTTGTCCTTTTAAGTAGTTGTAGTTCTATATATATTCAGGGCCAAGGTCTTGGAAAGGCCCTCATTGAGAAGCTTATAAGGGCTCTTCTGCAAAGGGACATTGGGAATATTACTCTATTTGCAGATAGTCAAGGTATAAGATTCAGGTTATGATCCTGGGTTCATTACTTGCGGGACATTTTTATTTTTCTGTAATGTACTTGTCTCCCTGTCATTTGAAACTCCTATCAGCTTTCGTCCAATATTGAAAGGATGATTAAGCTTTCTTTTTGTTCTACTTTTTCAATAGTAAGAGTCATTGATATCAAATTCAAAGCATTAGATTTAACTTGTTTATTGTAATCATTGCAGTTGTGGAATTCTATCGAAATTTAGGTTTTGAACCTGACCCAGAGGGCATCAAAGGTATGTTCTGGTACCCGAGGTTTTAGTTTCTCTCCAATGTTGAGCAACATTGTTGCTCCAGTCTCCAGATACCATATTGGCTTGGCTCGTGCTGTGAGAGTAAATGGATGAAGCAGATTGATAGGGGAGAATTTGTACACCAAGTGTTTATGATTATTAGACGCAGAATTTATAACTTCGTGTATATTAAACTTGCTCAAATTAAGCTTCATGCATATTAAACTTGTGTAAATTTATGCCCCTATGGTCCAAGGACATGTAATATATGCGTGTCCTTGGAGCTCTTTAACTGGGAATGATATTTAAAACAAATCTACATTTGCAGAATGATTTTTACTTTCTTGGGAATGGATAATTTCATTTAACTGGGAATTTGAATGTACTTTGTGTTCTACTGCATATCTCTTCCTGTACTTTTTTCCCTTTTTTCAGACCTCTAGAGTTTTGGACTCATGACTTGAGGTACTTATGATGTTGATAGCGTTTTGTTCATTGGTTTGGAAGGACTTTGTTTGTCCGTTTGGGATGTCAAAACATGTCGGAATGCCCATCTCATTTTTATCAAAATGCTAATCTTCAATTTGACTTGAAGACCCAAAAAAACCCTTGAACTTGTCACTTTTTTTTCTTTTTTTTTTTAATTTGAAGGAACTAACGATTAAATTGGTAATTAGGTTTTAATATAGACACACTTTTAATCACATATATGGGATTAAAAATAATCGTTGGAAAATTTAACTGGTTAGATAGAATACATTACCCTTGACATGATGATGTCATCACATTTTGGGTAAAGAGTTGGTCGAGAAATTTGGTGGAGTGTGTATTTAATTGTCTTGGATTGAAGTTTAGGGTGTATTTAATCTAAAAAAAATTATATACGGTGCAAATTGATTTTCGCTGCAAGGTGCAGAGCCGGTGTAGCATTTGATGATATTCCAGTGATTCTGTAACGCCCACGGTAATGTGTGAAGAGGGGCTAAATCCTCAACATGAAGCAGAGAAGAAGCATATGGTAGGGAAGGCAATTCAGTGGACCGGGGGGTTGGGGTGGAGTGGGGTGGGGGGAGGGGGGTGATAATCCTCATCCAAAGTCTTTTAGTTGTTCAATCAAAAGTTTTTTTTTTTTTTTTTTTAAGAATCAAACATCAAATTCAATAAAGTTATATTAATTTTAAATTTAATAATATTTTAAAATACCTTTTAAAAAAATTAAACTTGATTTCATATTTTAAAACAGAAAGTAAAATATTGTGAAGTGTTTTCAGACAATCTAAATACAAATTTTGGTAATAATATAGCATCGCTCATTGTAATATAGTAAATAAATGAAAATGATAATGATAATAATAATAATAATAATAATAATAATAATAATAATAGTCCAACTTGTTAGCATCTCCATTACGTGGGATATTATTATTATCATCTGCATCTTCAATAGTCCAACTTGTTGGCGTCCCCGTTACGTCGGATATTAATTATTATCATCTTCATCTTCATCTTCATCTTTATTATTGCAAAAGGACAACTACTAAACTCATTAAAAAAATAAACTCATCATAAATAATACTCGGAGTAGTAGCATATTCTCTCTCTCTCTCTCTCTTTCCCTATCTCTTTTATTTAATTTCAATTACTAAAAGACAGATGTCATACGAATATCAATCAACCCAACCCCACCAAACCATAACGAGTATGCCGTTTGAGATGTCGTCTTCTCAGAATTGGAATTGGAGGGAGGGAGAATCGTCTACTGTTGTTGGTGATTACTTACTTAACTATTGGAATCATATACACTCTATCTCTATCTCTATCTCTATCTTCCTACAATTTCCTTCACCTTTCTTCTGGTGTTGGCACGCCTACACCACCACTAGACATTTCATCTTCATCTTCATCTTCATCTTCATCTTCATCAGGACCACTCTAAAGTCGTCGCACTGTTGGGATACCACGTACGTTTGACTTTTCTTCCTCCTTGAGGTGATTTTCTTTCGTCTACTTTTATTTATTTATTTATTTATTTATGTATTTATCTATCTATCTATCTTATTAACTGCCTGCTTGTGAGCTACTATGCTTCTGTGGTTTTGCTTATAAACCCCCATATCACATAATTTTACTTCTTTACTCCAACAATTTGGGGAAGTTGAATTTCTCTCCTCTCCTCTCCTCTCCTCTCCTCTTTATGTGTGTTCCGGCAACCACCACCAAGCACTGCCGACCTTATCGGATGCTAGTTTCTTCCTACTTTCTAGTATGATAGGCTGATAGCACTTGAGCTTAATTTATGAACCCCTCCCTCCTCTTGTTTGTATGTTAAGAAAATTAAATTATATACACACCACACCCAAACAGTCAATAAGGATGTTGTTAAGAATCTGTTCAATGTCTTATGCTGACTCCTTTCCCCTCCTCCTTGAATCATTTATTCAAGTGCTTTACTTTGAGTTGTTTGATAATTCTTAGTATCTATTTATCATTTCAGGGTTAAGGATGGCAGAACAGGGACTATGTAAATGTGTTTTTGCTTTATCCTTTTGTTGGTTTCTGCTCCTTGCGGTCGCACAAATTACTGATCCCTCCGAAGGTCAACTTTCTTATCCAGTTTAATCACATTTCATGGCTGACCTTATGCTTTAGTTTACTCTGTGCTCACTGTTCTCCTAGTGAATTTCTTGCAAAAGATGAAGATGAAGAATGAGCATAGCTGAATACAGCATGCTTAGATTGATGTTGGAGTGGTTCAACATGGAAACATGGATTTAAAATATAGCTTATGAAAATTTGGGGTTTGCGTTGGGTGAGAGGAAAGTAAGGCCTATTCTTAACAAATACTTCTGGAGCTAGTTCTGTGCAAATAACATAAACAATCATAAGTAGTTGATTTGGTGTTGCTTTATCAGTGAATGAATGCAATCATAAACCCAATGGTCTTACTTTGCTTTGAATTTTCTGTGTTCAACGGTGGAAGTGGCTTATTAAACAAACTTTCCTCTAATCCTCTCAACTAATATCCCTCTCATATGATTTTCGTGCTAACTGCAAAACTACATAAACTTGTCACAAGAATGGAGCATAACTTGAGTTGGTATTTGGGATATTTTTAGTAGTATTTCCTTAGCGGGCTTATGAGACTGAACTAGTTGTTGATGAACATTTGCAGTTTCCGCCTTGTTAGCTGTTAAGAGAAGTTTAACCGATCATATGAAGCACCTTAAGAACTGGAATAAAGGGGATCCATGTACCTCAAATTGGACAGGAGTCTTTTGCTTTGATACCACTGGAGCTAATGGTTACCTGCATGTCCGAGAACTGTATGTGCTTGCTCCACAACTTTTGAGCTCTTACTACTTTTTTCTTGAATAAATATTTAAAATTGAAATTGGCTGTTTTAGGAGTTAAGAATCAATGTTGTGCTCTTATTACTACGTAATATGCTTCTTACCTGCTCAAAGTTAACAGATAATATTTCCAAATTTAGATATTTGATATGTACATTAACTGAAATTGCCTGTTGTTATCATCTCTCCTCCTTTGTAGCCAGCTACTGAATATGAATCTATCTGGAAGTTTAGCACCTGAGCTTGGTCAGATGTCTCATCTTCAAATATTGTGAGTCTTAATTTGAACTTTTGATTTTTTACAGACATTATTACTATCCCAGCTTCGATTTGATGTCTCACTGATGCTAGCTCATATTTCTTATGTTGTTGTTTTCTTGTTTTTTCTGGGAAGAGATTTCATGTGGAATGAATTAAGTGGCAGTTTACCGAAGGAGATAGGAAAAATTGTTACTTTAAAACTCCTGTAAGTACATGTCATTATAGTTCAGTTTTAAAATCATTTGTTCAATATTGTTGTTCCTTTTCTTCTTCTTCCTTACTCTACTAAAAGGAACGAATAAGAAGCATCTGCTAATTTATAATTTTTAGCAAGAGGATTGATCTGTGGAATACTGGAATATAACCTTGCGAATCCTGAATTATGCAAACCTTGTCAAAATCATGGACAATACTTTATTAGTCACTAATCTCCAAAAGATAAAGTTGTTGCTGAAAAAGGTAGTTTACGCTTTAAAACTTCCATCATATGTGTGGGCCCAAGTATAAACTAGGGTTCACATGTGACCTAAAGTATTGAATAAAAGACAAAAAAGTCAGAAATAAATGAACAAAACGTAAATAAATGAACGAGACAGATAATAAATGAACAAAAGGGGGAACACTTAGGGTTTTGGCCCCTTACGGTTCGGCCACCCTAGGGTCCGGCCCCCTAGGGTTCGCCCCCCTAGGGTTCGCCCCCCTAGGGTTCGGCCACCCCTAGGTGGTCCCACCCTTGTGACAAATTTCAATCATGACTTCCCTGATTGAACTTGATTTGAACTATTGGAACGAAACAAAGACAAAACAAGGAAAACGAACGAGGAAGGAACAAGAAAACTGAGGTAACCCCCTAGGCACCCTAGGGTTCGGTGACCCTAGGGGGCACACCTTTTCATACTCTCGAATGTCATGTCGGACAAGCTTTGAGCGGTACAATGACAGAATAACGAACTCAAACCAAGGAAAAAGGCAAGAAAACTTGTGAGGGTCTAAGAATGGTTTTCCTTGAATCCTCCATGACAAGAGAAGCTTCTTACAAGGCCGATAATCATGAGAAAAAGATGAAAATTGAGCAGGCCAAGGTGAACGAAGGGGATCGAAGGAGGCACGTATCTAGGGTTTGCCCCCTAGGGTTCGGCCCCTAGGGCATGGCCTCCCCAGATTCGTGCCGAGCTCCTGCAAAGTTTCCGACGATGAGATCGAATGATATAATGTTCGGAAAAAGAAAGAAGAACGAAAAGGCATAGATTGAACAACAAAGACCTTGAAATACGAGACTTGAGAGAGGCCTCCATGAGTCTCGAGGCAGAAGGCTTATGGAAGCAACTCGTTTTGAAAAATGGTTGAGGGATTAGATTGACGGCTAGAAGGATAGAACGATTTGAGCATGTTAACATGATATACAATATTGGGCAGTTGGTTACTTAACATGGTATCAGAGCTTTTGGTGTGCAAGGTCTTGGGTTCAAATCTTCCCGACCGTACAATTGTCTTTATATTAATTTAATAGTGGAAATGCACTTTAATTTTCTCCCTTCTCTATAAAAAGTTGCATTTGAGGGGAGTTTTAACATGATATACATTGTTGGACCCTCCATCTAACAACTTAAGCTTTTAGATGAGTTGGTTACTTAACATGACATTATTTGGGTAACTAAGGGTATTTCTAGAATTTCACCTGAGGTCACATGCCAGGCACATGACCCAAACATGTGCCAAGCACATGATCACTTACTAGGAAACTCTATAAATATTCTCTCCATTTAAGTAGAAGGGACTTTTTTGGATTCTCTCTAGACCCAAGACTCCCGAGAAGACTCTTTCTCTCTAAGAGTTCTGTCACGTGCTGCAAGAGTAATTGCCTACCTGTTCTTCTCCCCTCTTCACTTCTTCAATCATCTCCGTACTCTTCGTGAATTTCTATCCTCCTCAGCTCACACGAACCCCTAATTCGAGCAAGGTACGATTTCCTTGCCTACAATATGAAAACCCCATCAGTACGTGGGGAGACAACTTGCACAATTAACAGATTGCAACTGCACAACAAATAGGGAACAATATGCTAGTGGGAAGACTTGAATCCAAGCCTTTGCGAAACTAGAGTGCTGACCTTGTGAACCCAGGACCTGACAATGAATACTGTGCTTTAGCAATGCTGCCTAATGTATCAACAAGTGAAAACTAGTCTTCTTTATTCTGACAAAATTGCTACAGCTTTGGGATTTGTGAGACTTGACTGTTATCAGTATGACACGCTCAGAGTTAGTTCCCAAAGCAGTTAACTTGTTTATGATAATCCACAAAGCAATACTAACTGGATTAGTGTTTGATTGACGGTAAGATTGTGAAGGCTCTAAGCCAACTATAGTGCTAAGAACATAATTCTCATCCAATAAGATCTAGATCGCAGTGGAAAGAAAGGTATAAATCACGATAATGGATAATGACATTTATATCAGTTACTATCTTTTGTTTATTTTACCTGCTTTAGTTTTTTGCAGACTCTTGAATGGAAACAAATTATCAGGCTACCTACCTGAGGAGCTCGGGTATCTGTCAAATCTAAAGAGACTCCAAGTAGACCAGAACCAAATATCAGGACCAATCCCTAAATCATTTTCAAACTTGAATAGTGTTAGACATCTGTGAGTAAATCTTTGAGCTGAATGTTTCTGAAAAAGAATCAGGTTTTTAATTTTGTCATTGATCAATGAGTGTAACATATGCAGCCACTTGAACAACAACTCAATCAGTGGTCAAATTCCTTCTGAACTTTCCAATTTATCCAGTCTAGTTCACTTGTGAGTTAAGCAGCTTCTCTCTAATTATCTCTCTCACTCTCTTTCTCTCTGTCTCTGTATATATCTCCCTCTCCCTTCCTCTCTCTCTCTCAGCAATCTGTTTCATATAATTGCTAATTGGTTACTCTTTGATTGCTTAATTCTATTTTTGTAGGCTTGTGGACAATAATAATTTATCTGGGTATCTTCCGCCAGAGTTTTCAACCATCCCAAACTTAAAAATACTGTGAGTTTCTCCTCTGCAGATAAGTTTCTTTTATTATATAAAGAAAATAAATTGTTTACTTATGGGGTTTTAAATTTTCAAATATTGTTATCTTATACTCTAAATCTTGTTTGTTTGATAATGGTATGGTGCAGTTATTTACTGCCTGAAAGTTAGTTTTTGACACAGATCTATAGGTGGATTGTAATAGATACCATTCTTATGAAAGGATGAGATAAAAAGATTGATATTTAGCTTTCAAATGATGATTTTAATATGTTTGTGTGTGTGATTTTTCTTTATAAGCTGAGCATGTTATCTGATGTAGAGCTGAGGAGCATTATGAACATATTTGATATTTTGCAATAAGAAACCATAAAGACAGAATACAATAATTAACCTTGCATGCACTGTATGTTCTAAACTTCCCCAAGAGTCAAAAAGAATCTTGTATTCGTAAATCATACTATTTAGTGTTATCTACATACAACATGTTTTGTTTTTAGGCTATCTGAGTATGCAATCATATCCATCCACAATTCCTCAACCCATATCCGCATTCATATCCATTTTCATTATCAATCGTATCTTCAAGACCGCCCTGAATGAGGCCATTGTAACAGCTGAATCTTATACGCCCATGTGCATTTTGTTCTATTTTCTTTAGTTTTTTTGACAAGTACAGATGTGCGTTATTATCCTGCTGTGATTTTTCTTTTAACCTCTCATGGATATATTTATCTCTAACTGACCTCTGTTTTCTTTTCCCTCGTCCATCTTAACACTCAGACTCAAGTTCCAGAAATGTTCATTTGTAGAGCTTATTATTGTTTACACTGCCTAATAATCTGTCACATTAATCATGGCCGGTCTTATAGTGGTTGTGCATGACTTTTCCTTCATTGTTTTGGTATACACAACTATTACTCATGTCCAAGATTTTGTATCAACTGCCTCAATATTGGTCTGTTATGATTACAAGTTTTTTTGAACCTTGATACCTATATTTTTTTTTCCATTGTCCAAGTATACCATTTTCTCATGGCTTCATGCCGTCTATGAGATCTTTATGACCAACTTCTACCAAAGCCTTTTCATGTCCATTATCAGTTTCTACCTTTGTAAAAGCATTATTACTTGGGTGCACACACAGTTCTTCATGATCAAAGGGACATTTCTTTAAGTTGCAATGCAATTAATTTTTAACGATTTTGTTTGCCTCATGCAGACAACTTGATAACAACAATTTCAAAGGGGCTGTCATTCCTGCTGTTTATGGGAACCTGTCAAAATTGGTGAAATTGTTAGTGCTATACAAATTGTATCTGCTCTACTTCATTGTCTGTCATTTCTGCATGGAAGAAATGTGTTGCTTTTGAATTGCATGTTTCTTAAGCCTACTTAAAAGATTTAGCATATCTAAGAATCCAAATTTTCTTTTATGACGTATAAATGGCCCAACCATGCCCCACATCCGACTCATGGTTGCGTTGAAAATTCTGGATACACGAAATCACCTACAAATCACACGCATCATGTAAGTT
The DNA here is from genome assembly GCA_034770075.1 of Aralia elata. NCBI lineage: Eukaryota > Viridiplantae > Streptophyta > Magnoliopsida > Apiales > Araliaceae > Aralia > Aralia elata. The sequence continues at coordinate 311,095 of CM068379.1, read as the reverse complement.
CAGATGCTTTGATTCCAGACTTCCAGTGAGAATTGATGTCAATATGTACCACTGAGCCACCTGTGTGGGTTCATATCCAAGAATCCAGCTGTTGCTAACTCGTGTCTTATTCTATATTTGTATGCATACATTATAATGCATCATAGTTGGATTCGTAGGAAAAATTTTTGGATATGAATCTTCAAATAATTATCAAACAATGAAATTCATATCTTCAACCAAAATTGCAATGGAACGTCAGAACTTCAAAGAGTTAATATCAGCTCACAATAATTGCAAATCAGACCGATTCTACATGGTGCTTTATCCACATTAATTAATAAATACAACTTGAAATAACATTCGGAACCAAGTCAGCTCTTGTACTTTTCAAACCACTGCCCCACTTTCTGATAATTCTCTTGGTCTCACTATAGCTTTGGGCTTTGGTAACCTGGGAGATTTCTATTAGGAAAAAAAGGACGTATACTGTCATCAGTTTGATCAGCTCTACGATAGTGGGTACCAAACAAAAATATGTCAATTACGGTCTTCATTTACAAATACATCAGGTAGTCATCTGATTAACATATATGCTGCCAAGGCAGCTCTGTATATAATATTTCCTGTTCTTGTACCAAGGGCTTCTGAGTACAAGTTAAGTGAAATACAATTTTCGCATAAATACCATTTTATGCATTTTCAGGCTTGTCATAAAGACTAATGCATGAATCTTCTTTCTGCTGCTTAGCATCAAAGAACGCATATGGATTTCCTACATTTGTGTAATCCGTGCACCTGGTTCTGTTCTGTTCTTGCACCTGAATTTTATTTTTGGTCTGCTTTTGCCTTACTTCAAATGGGCGTATCCATGTTGGAATATCCAGCCTATATATGTTCATTTGAAACCACATCTTGACTCAAAAGGTTAACCTTTTAGGTCTATGGTCCATTAGAGCATATATGTCCTCAATATTTCTCCTTATGGTCTAATGTTGGACTTTACTATCACGTGGTATCTCAACAATCTACCCCTTAACGCGTGATTTCTTCATCTTCATCGACACTAAGCTCCCCCTTGAACTTTGATCATAGCCCATCATTTCTTTTAGTTGATATGCCAGTCTCTTTAATATCTCTTGTTTATCCACCAAGAGTCTCTACCAAGCCCATTAAGTCTTCCTCTATTTAATGAGCTTATCTCTCAATATTTTTTGTTTGATCCACCAAGAGTTTCTCCAAGAAGAGTCCACCACTTGCTCAAAGAATACATAATTCACCCAACATCTATAACTCATTGAGCCTAGCCCATCACATCTCCTAACTGACGAGCTCACACTCTTCAATATCTCTTGTCAAGACTCAAGAGCCAAACAAGAGCCTCTATTAGAAGAGTCCACCACTTGCTTAATGAATTATTTTCGTCCATCATACTCAATCCATATCGTACCCAGGACTGATTATTCGGTTATAACCGAACCGAATAGGCTATTCGGTTATAACCGAATACCGAAATATTCATAATTGTACTAACCGAAATACTAACCGAATTTGGCAATAACCGAATTACCGAATTTAAAATTCGGGTATTTCGGTTAATAACCGAACCTGTGCTTCCATGTTATCATTTATCAATAAAAAAAAAAGAACCATTTAAAACCAAACTGTAGCAATTTCCCCACTTCCAGATAGTAGCAATGTGTTTGGAAAAGGGCCTCACCATGTCCATGAACAAAACTAAGATATAAATTAATTATAAAGAAAAGAGTCATACTGTAACCAAACTTCATGAAAGGTAATGGAATCAAGTTCATATTTATATATATATATTAATTACCCTCAGAAGAATCAAGTTAGTTTTTCAAATATTATCTTACCACTACCAACACGAACAATAATTTATAAAATACAATCTTACCACTACCAACACGAACAAGAACAACAATCTGCAAAAAACAAAAGCTCCTTGAGTTGCGATTTGGGGACGTGAGTCACGATTTGGGGAGTATGACGAGAGTGAGAGATGAGGGCTGAGATCTAAGAGATGAGAGATCGATTTGGGTTTTGACTTTTGAGAGAGATCGATTTGTGAGATGAGAGATGCTAAGATGATTAGATGAGAGTCGAGATGGGTTTTGACTTTTGAGTATGAGAGTCTGAGAGAAAGTGAGAACTGAGATGAGTGAGAAGTGAGAACTGAGATGAGTTGTTTTAATTTTTTTTTATTTCTAATTCGGTTATTCGGGTAACCGAATAACAAAAAAATGAAAATCAAACCCGAATACCAAAAATAAATTCGGATATAACCGAATTACAAAAAATATCCGAATAATAAAAAATATCGGTTAAAAAAATTCGATTCGATTTGGTAATTCGGTTTTAACCGATTTTTGCTCAGTCCTGACCGTACCTATGACCCAAGCCCATAACCATGGCTCTGATACCCATTGTTGGGAATATCCGGCCTATATATGTTCATCTGAAAGCACATCTTGACCCGTAAGGTTAACTTTTTAGGTCTAGGGTTCACTAGAGCATATGTGTTCTCAGTATTTCTCCTTATATTTCGATGTGGGACTTTACTATCGCGCGGTACTTCAGCAATCCATATGTGTGTGTGTGGTTGCCTGGTTTTTTTCTTTTTTGGGGGTGGGGGGGCAGGGGCGGACATGGTCATGAGAGAAATCTTTTTCTTAGCTAAATCGCTAAAAATTGAGTATATCTATTTGCCCAAACATGAAATTGTTGATCTGTTAAGGAAGAGATAAAATGATAAAAACATTTATAGACTTTCAACTTTTAGGATGCTTAAAAAGTTTTACACGATGTTTAAGGGTAACCATACCCATCTCCCCCTGAGAGATTGAAAGAGGGAAAGTTTATGTATCACTATATTGAACTTGAAAGTTGAAAAGAGGACATGTGCTGATTCTTCTTCCTAGTTAAATCGCTGAAAAGTGAATGTATCTATTTGCAAAAACATGAAATTGTTGATCTGTTAAGGAAGAGAAAACGACAAAACATATATAGACTTTCAACTTGTAGGATGCTTTAAAAAAATTTACACGATGTTTAAGGGTGACCATACCTCCCCCCCCCCCCCCCCGGTGCGTGCGGGAAGAAAGTGAAAGAGAGCATAAAAGTTTATGTATCAGTATATTGTACTTGAAAGGTGAAAAGAGGACATCTGCTGATTCTTCTTGTCCCCAATCTGGCAGAAGTCTTAGAAATTGCAGCTTGCGAGGAGCTGTACCTGATCTCAGCAGAATATCGACCCTTCACTATTTGTAAGTTTGAGTTTGAACTCCAGGGTAATCCGATCTACCTTGTTTAGTTGTCAGGAACTCTTCTAGCATTTATTTCCTTTTATTCTTTGGCTAGTTGTTTATTTTTATCTAATCAGTTACTGGATTGGGATGTTACAGAGATCTCAGCTGGAACCAGCTCACTGGATCCATACCATCAAATAAGCTTTCTGACAGTATGACAACTGTGTACGTACATGACATACTAAGAAACCTAGATGTTACGTGTACGATATATATGTATTTCCTTTCCGTTTCTTCCTTTTACTATACTACTAGTACTGAATGCTAAGAAATTCATTTTTGTTAATGACTGTCTTATGCAGTGTCCTGTCATTTAACCTTCTTAATGGAACAATTCCAGGAAGTTTCTCAAATCTTCCCTCTCTCCAGATACTGTGAGGACCTTCAATCTGTATAATATTGTTTTCCTACTAAACAATTTAATTGTTGTTAAATACTTTAAACCTGATGCTCTTGGAAATTGAGATAAGATGTTCTGATTAGACTCCATAAGGGTTGATAGCGATTCTCTTTGATTAAGTAGCAATTCTACTGGACAATACTTTGCTATCCATTGCATGCATATTTAATAAAGGGTGTAAACGGTTTGTTACAGGTCAGTTGAAAATAATAATTTGAGTGGTTCTATCCCTGCTAATATATGGCAGAACAAGTCCTTCAGTGCGACCGCAAGACTTACACTGTAAGACCTGAAAGCAGAAACTTGCTCGACTCTTTAAAATAATATGGTGTTAATTCCGGATGAATGTCTTTTACAATTTAGTCGTAATCTGTTTGTCATATCTTTTCCTTTCTAATTTTTACTAAATGGACGTTTGATTGCAGCGATTTTCGGAATAATTTGCTTGTAAGCATTTCAGGAGTTCCCAATCCTCCAGCAAATGTGACCCTAAGGTGTGCCTTTTTATTTTTCTTTCTTATGAAATGAGGAGCACTGATAATGAATTTAATTAATAAAATCTATGCCTTGCCCGTACTTAGCATATTAGCTCCTATTCTTCAGGCTAAAAGGAAATCCTATCTGCAACATTGCCAACGTAGGCCAATTCTGCAGACCTGAAGTTGGAGAGGATGATAAGTTTGACATCTCAAAAAATTCGATCATTTGTCCTATTCAAGCATGTCCTGTACAAAATTATTTTGAATATGTCCCAGCATCTCCTGTTCCATGTTTTTGTGCATCGCCTCTTAGAATTGAATACCGGCTGAAGAGCCCTAGTTTCTCTTATTTCCCTCCATATGTGTATGCATTTGAGATGTACCTTAGTAGTTCTCTTGCCTTAAACCTTTATCAGCTATCTATTGAATCGTTTGTCTGGGAGAAAGGACCTCGTCTCAGGATGTATCTGAAGCTTTTTCCTACAGCCGGTGTTGATCACGCGAATACATTCAATACAAGTGAGATTCTGCGTCTAAGATCCATGTTCACCTCTTGGAAATTTGCCGGTAGTGACTTGTTTGGACCTTATGAGCTTCTCAATTTCACTCTCCTGGGACCTTATGCATATGGTAAGCATTCAATTCTACATATATTAAGAGATAGGAAGGCTGCTTATGCAATACTGACAATCATAATTTCCATATTGGTCGTTAATAGAGCAGGTCCAAACATTTCTTGCTTTTGAAGTCGTAGAAAAGTACTTTGACAATGTTGACTACATGATATCTAGTGGCATTACGTTTATAGTTATATATGCAGGCAGCGAATGATATAATTACTCTAATAGAAAACAGTTAAAAGCATTTTGGTTACGATACTATGTTACTCCTAAATGCAAAGCACCAGGCTCTTTTATGCGATAATATTGCACTGGTATAGCTGTTAAATATTATATATTCAGTTAGACATATTCTCTTACGGCTTAAGCTTTTAGAGCAGCTGGTGACTTTGACATGGTATCAGAGTTTTTGTTTCACATGGTCCACTTATATGTGCTTCCGCGGTACATTGTTAGTACAACTGCACTTAATTTTGTTTGTGCATTATAATGTCATTTATCTCTTTATGTGCGAGTGGGGGGCTACACATGATATATGTAGTTGAGCTTGTTCTTTAACATCTTAACCCTTTAGAGCAACTGGAGACTTGACAATGACATATTAATGAAACAGGTAAATCAACAAATAGAAGAGATTATTTTTAAAGTCAGGGCATATAGATCATTTATGCCCAACTTTGTCATAGACCTTGAAAAATATTACCAGGCATGCCCTTGTTAAGAAAATATCTGCCTACAGAAGAGGCCAGTTAAATATTTAATTGAGATTCTCATGAATGAAGTCATTGTCTACCTTCATATGTATGGCTACTTTTTACTGAACAATTTTATGTGTGCAATATTAATAGTTACCTTACTTAGTGTTGTCTTGTAAATAGGTTGCTGTCATAATGGTGGTTCGTATGCCATCATAAAATGTCTGTATATGTGAAATGGAAAACCGTTTGTCGCAAAGAGGAATCCTTGTATTGCATCAATACTGATTAATCATTAAAGGAATGTTTGAAATTATGTTGTTTAGGAAAAGAAAAAAGACTTGCAGTTTAAAAATCCATGACCCTAAGAGATTATCATTATTCATTAGAACCATGTTTATACAGAATTGAGGAGCATATGAGCTCAATGTCATGGTAAAGCCAAGGCTTGTAACAATCCATATGGGCCTGTGCATGCAAAAGCATCATTTCTTAACAGACAGTTAAGAAGTGGTTCTAATGACATTTGTTGCTTGAAGAAATAGCTTGCTGCCAGATTCTTTTGCAGGAGTTGCATTTCCATGTCGGATTATTCACTTGAGTTGTATCTTTTGTCCTACATAATTTTAGAAAGCAGTTTCCAATCTGATTGAAACTAATCTTCTTGTTATGTTACATTTCTTGGATAGTTGGATGTATAGGCTCATGTTATCTTCTGACTACTGCAGTGAATTTTGAGCCTCGAGGGAAAAGTATAAGTAAGGGCATTCTTGTAGCTATTGTATTAGCGGCAGTTGCTTGTGCTGTGACAATCTTTGCAACAGCTACAATTTTTATCACAAAAAAACATTATACAGACCCTTGTAAACTGTCAAGAAAACATACATGTAAGTTTTCAAAATTAATTACTTGAGTCTTTCTGTTGATTAATACATCTAGTCTGACAGTACATGGAGAATAGTTTACAGAATGTGTTCTCATTGCAGCTTCAAAGATTTGTATAAAAATTGACGGTGTTAAAAGCTTCACCTTTGAAGAAATGGTATTGGCAACTGACAATTTCAGTAACTCAACTCTAGTTGGTCAAGGAGGTTATGGGAAGGTTTATAAAGGGATGTTATCTGACAACAAGATTGTAGCCATAAAGCGTGCAAAAGAAGGATCCTTACAGGGTGAAAAGGAATTTTTGACAGAGATAGAATTGTTGTCAAGGTTACATCACCGAAACCTTGTATCACTCGTTGGATATTGTGAAGAAGAAGGGGAGCAGGTATGTTAGGTCTAGGAGACCCACAAATAAGCAGGTTCTTTATTATAATTCATTTTGAAGAATCTTCATTTGTTCTGCTCAGCATACTATTTTCATATTGGCAACTAAAACTACAGCTTTGATGAGGATAAATTCTATACAAAATTCTGAGTCTGTTCTTGGCACATATGCAGATGCTGGTTTATGAGTTCATGCCTAGTGGCACATTGCAATACTGGCTTTCTGGTAGGGAACTTTTAAGTTTTTTACGATTCTTTTGTAACTAATAATGGGTTTGAACTATTATTCTTTGGGGTGACCCTCCAGCTTATTAATTTGTTTTTGGTCTCTAGCTATGTACTAGTTTGAATCCTTTTATAAATGTCTAGATGCTAAATTCATAAATAAATTGTGGTTGACTGGTTGTATATTGACAAGTGTTTCATCTCTGTGTAGCACTCAGTTGTCAAAGGGGTCTGTAAAAGCACAACTGATATTAAAAAAAAAAGAAAAAAAAAAGTGCATCTTCATATTCTTACAAACTAACTATTTTCTGGTTCCCTTTTACTGTAACAAAATCCGAGAGTCATGCTCTGTTGTGTTTATCTGTTGAGTGTCTTGAATTCATGACCCAGATCCGATTAATGTTGTAATCCTGTCCAATATAAAAATTACGGTGACCCAAAGGAAAAGCATGATGAGGTTTAGTGGTGGAAGTAGAGGGCTTGGGCCAATAGGCAGATGAGCCTTGCTAGATATATGATGACAGTGTAGGGTTTTGATAGTTTTCTCTTTTGGCCGTCATTATGAGATTGGTTGTATAGGGGATTAGGTTTTGAGAGATCTCTAACCTTTGTACGGTTCAGATTGTTACTAGAGGATTTATTCTGCCTCTCTCCCGCAGTTTTTCCTGGGTTGGTTTTCCATGCAAATCTCTGTTTTTTTGTTTATTTTCATTGATATCTGTTTTTGCTGTAGTTTGTTGTAACATTATCCATCTTATTCTAGAGTCGTTTAATTCTTCCAGTTTTCATTCAAATAGCATCATTTGGGTTCATGGTGCTAATTATTTTATGCAAATTTGTTTCCGAGCTTTGAGAAATTGTTTCTATGTAACGACAGCTAAATCTAAAGAAACTTTGAACTTTGGGATGAGGCTGCATGTTGCTCTGGATTCAGCTAAGGGCATACTATACCTCCATACTGAAGCAAACCCACCAATATTCCACCGAGACATCAAAGCCAGCAACATTCTTCTGGACTCAAAACTTACTGCTAAAGTGGCTGATTTTGGACTCTCACGGCTTGCACCAGTTTTAAATGATGAAGGGTTTTTGCCTAATCATGTTTCGACAATTGTTAAAGGAACCCCAGTAAGTCTGGCTCTGCTAACACTGTTAAAGTATGGACTCTGGAACCTGTGAGATATATATATATATATATATATATATATGTTAGCATAATATTGTGAAATGTAACCGATAGGAAGCATAATTGTTAGATTTATTAAACTGTATGAAAAGAGAAGCATAATTGTTTGAAGATAACTCTATAATAAGTTCAACTTTGTTTCAAATTTTTATGGGTTAGGTTGGGAAAACCATGTACAATACATCACCGGGTTTTATTTCATTGTCATGAGCACGAAAATTTATGAAGCATTAGTCTTTTATTTTCTTTGTGTGTCATCTTATGGAAGCCTTGCTGATATCTTTTTATGGATTAGTGATACACGAGATAGTTGTTATCTTGAGTGCAATAGCCTGTATGACTACAGCTACTCGTGCCATGTCAATTATGGGGTTACTCGAAAGTTTAGAAAGACAAGGATAATGTTAAGCTTTAGGAACATCAATGGAAATATCTTATATCACACTATATTTGGTTTATGAAAATATATATCAATGTGAAAATATTTACCAATGTACTTCAACGGCATCGGATGAAAGGATTCATGAATCCTATTGTGAAAAACATGTCTTCCAACATGATCTATTTCAACTCTTTATTTTTAATAGCCTCTTACCTGCTTCTTCTCTGTCAGGTAAATCTAATGGATACTATTACATTTCAAAATTTGTAATTGGTACTGAAGTATTGCTTTATTGTGCTTAAACTTGCCAAACAGTTTTCATGCCTAAAACCTAGTTGAGACCAGTAAATTATAATTTGTACTCGGTAGGATATGAAAAACTTGAATTATCCGAATGGCTGATTAGTATTAGCAGTGGGTTACTTACCTGAGCATTATATATTGATCCCAGCTAAATGTTATCTTTTTCTATTGAAAATGATTGTAGTAATTTTACTAATTGAAGGATTCATTGAAGGAACAACATTCATATTATCAATAGATTGTGCTTCCAAGCATGTTTGTGAAAACTGGAATAACTTATACTAGAAGAAAGTTCCTTTTAATTTTGATCCATTTTGATCTCTTGTGCCATAATTGTTAAATTATTGTTAAGGCAGTCTACATGATTATACATGTGCAGGGTTACCTTGATCCTGAATACTTTTTAACCCATAAGCTGACGGACAAAAGTGATGTTTATAGCCTTGGTGTTGTATTCTTGGAGATCTTGACAGGCATGCAACCAATAGCACATGGCAAAAATATTGTCCGTGAGGTACTATGTCATACATTCTATTGTGATCTTTGAGGATCTTGTTCTCCACTGTATGCCTGGGTGTAATTATTCAAGTGTTTACAACTGTTGCCAATCCATTTTATTATGATCACATATATATTGGTATGTATATTTTTAACCATCCTCGGGCACAAATTTTGGCTTAACTAACAAATTTAGTGGAAAACAAATTGAGATAAATGATTCTTCATTACATTGTATATTATTGTGTGACTACTGTAAGTTTCTTTTCCTTAATAAATTGGCAGCATCTAAATCATAAACTTTCCACTAGTTATGTCCCGTGAACATTAAGATTTATACATATTCAATTTCAGGTTAACTTGGCTCATCATTCTGGCACAATGTTCTCCATCATAGACAGCAGAATGGGATCTTACCCCTCTGAATGTGTTGAAAGGTTTGTAGCTTTGGCCCTCAGGTGTTGCAAGGACAAGCCAGAAGAGAGGCCATCAATGCTGGACGTGGTTAGGGAGATTGAAAATATACTTCGAATGATGCCGGAAACTGGATCTGACTTGTTAAAATCTACATCAGGATATTTTGGGGAATCAGCATCCTCGTCATCTTTGGTCCATGCAAGTAAGGACTCTTTTGTGTCCTCAAATATGTTGAGAAGTGATCTTGTTAGTGGTGTTACAACAATCATCACTCCACGATGATAACCAAATAACTCTAATACATTGAGAAAAGGAATTGCAAGAGAGAATAGTTTTTGGATTTCTAGGAGGATTTGGTTCCCAATAGTCTAATGTAAATCAAGAACGCAGAGAAATTGATGTAAATTATGCACTGTTTATAACCTTTTTGTTGTGTTTAATCGATGAAGGCGTAAATCTTTTCTGTTGTGTATAATCAATGAAGTAATTCTTATCATGCAGATATCTTCTATATTTATTTGTTTTTTCAATTATGGAATAAGGATATACTGTTCTTAATGTGCAAAAGGTGAAAACAAGAATCTAAGGGGAAAACTCTTCTCGTTACTGAGCCTCACCATTTGGTCTTTTATAGGACTGCTTATTAATAGGCTGTGGTTCTTGTAGATAAGAGTCCAGGTTTAGGTCCGCTGTTTCGTTTGTTCACAAGAAAGTATTTTTTATATGTTTTTCTTTTTTGTAATCTATGGACTTTGATCATCCTACCTGCTTACTGTGTCTTTCACTCTCAGCTCTAAGTTAATGGCTAATAACTCGGGCTCGTTTTGCTGGCTTGCATTATTGCAGTTACGCTTTTGGAGATATCAAATGGCTGGCTACCTCCTCTTTGTCTTCCTTTCTTTCTGTTATATTTCTTTTTTGGACAATGAGAGAAAATTCCTAGCTGTTTTCCTAACTTGTCCTCCTAACTTCCATGTTTCCAGGGAGCACTTGTCCTCTGTACTTGGGGAATTTAGGACGGACTTTGCTGCTTCTCGTTTTTCTGTTTTTTCGGTTGTGTTTAGTTGTTAAGTAAAGACAGGTGTCTCAAGTTTTTTTTCAAATGATATAGCATTGAATAAGAAATACTAAAAATTTTAGGACATAGTCACTCACAAAAGATGTACTAGGACACATCATTTGAGGTACTATTTGGGACAAAATTTTAGAGACCCCCAGCAGTATCTAACATTATCCTTGGCTGCTTGGCTCAATTTTTTTGTGTTTAGCTGCTACTTCCAAATAATGATAAATTATTGTTTGTCAAGTAACGAGGAAAAGCGACTCCCTTTTTACATCAACATCTACCCTCCTAATGTTGAGGCCGTAAGAAGCCACCACAATGCATCCCATTTTAATCTGAACCTTCCAAATACAAACATAAAGCCAGAAAATACCGCTGCATACCTCTAGAAACCCTCATATTTAGTGCATTACATATTATACAAGCATACTCGTAAGCCCCAAAAATAATGAGTAGTTGCTTTGTATACAAATAAACTCTCTTATAAAAGATATTACATTTGTCAAAGTTTAATTAGTTGATGATCAACCACAACTATACACATCATTTAGTATACACCCTTAGTTTCTATTCTTTAGTCACAAAAGCATTATTGAAAAATAATAGATGAATTTTGTTAGACACTTAGGGGGTGTTTGATAAAAACTGAATGAATCTGAATCTGAATGAGCTAAATCTAAATCTGAATGAAAAAAACTGTTTGATAATTGGCATGTCTGAAACATCTAAATGACAGAATTTTATTATTTTACCCTTCTAAAAAAATTCAAAATTGTTGTAAATTTATTTAATATTACTTAATATAATAGTTCATATTTTTTTTTAATTTTTTAATTTTTTTAATTTTTTTTTACTTACTCATTCAGTCATTCAGCTAAAAAAATCTGACTTAGTCATTCAGCTCAATCATACCAAAACAAACGCACTGACCGATTCAGCCATTCAAACATTCAGTTTCATTCAGCTCTAAACAAACACCCCCTTAGTGAGTTTGTCCCAACCAGTGTCTCATCTATTGTGACAATTTTTTTATCTATCAATACCTATCTAATTATATATAAATTATAACCAATAATAATAAGTACTAATAAGTTTGTCTTCTAGATATCTAACATTCTACTAGAGAAAGATACACCTGACTCTGCACCACCATTTTACCAATCTTGAATCCTGGAGCCACCGTAAACGCCACCCGAACATCGTTGTCAGAGTGTCATGCTCTCCATATACACTTCCGAGAATCTACAGTTCCTACCAACCTGAAAAATACTCCCTTCTTGAACAAAAGAGAATGCCAAACAATGTAAAATCCATACCCTATTTGCTCAAGCGCCCCAAAGAGTTATGCCTCCCGGAACTCCCACACATTGATCAATTTCCTCTGGTTCAAATTCATTCCCGTAAAATGAGGCCTACATTTTTGGGTGAACCAATGGAGGTACTTGGCTCTAGTGAATTTCCCAAAACTTTTTAGGAAATGAAAAGAGTCCCGAAAAATTGCCATATGACACAATCTCGTTGTTAGGATATCACATCAAACACTGTTTTAGAAACTGATCCAGACTCGCAATTTGTATATGCCTTTTATTTGTTAGCAGGATTTACTGACATAATGGAAATTGAATTGGGTAGGGGTCGATCAAGAGTCAAGAACAGTAATATGAACAGCTACTGGGACCAGTTTAAGGAAATCCGGATCAACAGCCTCCTTGATATCACAAGGTCATTCTCTATTTTGGTTTTCATTTGATTTATGTTTCACCGGTAGTGCTAATCACAACTTAAAAAAGTACTTTAGTGAAACAGCTACTAGCAGTTTCATCAAGAAAATAATATTCGCTTATTAGTTTCAACAAGAACAAAATGTTTGCCCACAGACCACAAGGATGATGCATAATCAAAAGTAGAATATTTTCATATTTAAATTAGGCACAGGAGCAAAGAATCAAAAGCAATGACAATCAAGATGATCGATGATTCTGGTTGAAAACCAATTTTGTTCTTTTATTTCAAAATGCAAGAACCAAAAAAAGTAATGGAAAAATATCCTGATAGAAGGAACAAAACCGCATATTTTCCAACAAGATTAAACTAAGCAAGTAAAATTACTACTTGGGAACAGATTCATTGCTCTCTTGTATCAGTTTATTATCCTTCTCAGCAGCACCAGCCAATGATTCCACTTCTTTAACAGCGACCACCTTTCCCTCGTCAACACCAGAGCTTTGTGATCCCGTCAGCCTAGCCAATATCACGAAAGACATTCCACCAAGCACATTATTCAGCATTCTCAATACAACCACAGAGGTCTTGAAAGCAAATGATGGAAGCCCCTTTGCCAGCAAAAACTCAACTCCATTGAGCGTTTGGTATCTGAAGTTACTGCTAAGACCCATATGGGCTGCCCAAGTAAGAGAATTCAAAATGGTAGGGGGAGCCTTGTTTGGGGTCTCAAAGTTGGGATCCAGTTTCTTTCTCATCTTGATTAACCCATTGGAGAGAGCGGTTCCAACCAATCCAGCAGCAAACCCAACAGCAGCAAACAGAGTTCCTTTGTAAACAAAGGTCCCGACCCGATTGAGAAGACTGAAGGGACCAGGCTCAAACATGTGGCTGGTAGGACAGTTGGCAAAGATGGAAGGCAAACCAGCACCGGAAGAAGACAAGGTGGGTGCCAAGAGATACATGAGGGTAAAATTCAAGATGGAACCCACGACAAGGGTTGAGAAGACAAAATCGAGCTCGTTGAGGCCAAAATTGGGACGAGAAGCCATGTCACCCAGCACACAGGCGCTGACACCCACAATCTCCTCCATGAGAACCTTGAAAGGGAATTGAGGATCTGCGGCGACCCTTGATCTCCAGCCGTTTAGAAAAGCCCCAATAGGTCCAAGACCATCTGATGAGGAAGAATCGTCATCAGAAGAGGAGGAATCATCGCGGCCGTCACCGCCGCCGCCTCCTCCTCCGCTCCAACCACCAGAGCCACCATCACCGCCGGCAACAGTAGCACAAGGAATATGGGACTTGGGCGGGTTGAATTGATTAGTTGGAAGATGAGAGATGGAGAGATATGGAGCAGAGGAGGGTAGGGAGGAGGAAAAGAAAGTGAGATTGTTATAATCAGGAAGAGGGGGAATGGCGCGATTGGGGTTGAGATGGTTGTAGTGATTGGGGAGAGGAGAGTAACGAAGCTGAGCCATTCTTCTTCTTCTTCTTCTTCTTCTCCTTCTTCTATATTACTGAATGGAATGTATCAAATCCAGGAAATCTACAAACGAAGGGGGAAAAGATTAGTTTGCTTCAATAGAAGTTTTCAGAAAATAGTTTTCAGAAAAACACTTTTCTGAAAACAGTTTTCTGTTTTCATTTTCTTATTTTCAAAAATGCACTTGGTTATAGAAAACAGTTTTCTAATTTTTTGAAAACTAAAAATAGAAAACGTGACTGATGACTTTGTTTTCGAAATTCAAATTCACAAATAACAACATTAAATTATACAAAATAACGATTATATAAGGGATATTAATTATATTTAATAAAATTTGTGATAAAAGTCTAATCCATTAATTATGCTAACAGAACAATCCATCAATTGTGCCAAGAGAACAATATAATAATAACAGAATCTACATCTTCTTCACACTTGGAGCAGAGCATTAGCAAGAAGAAGAAAACCAACCATATAATTCAAAATGAAGCCAATTTCATCCAATTAGAAAATAATGGAAATAGACCAAGAAACAAATTCAACCTAAAGTAACTATTTTTCGGTACAAATGTATCTACAAAATCAATCCTAAAAGAAATGCAATTTGGTACCGGACCATCAATTCTGAAGATTTTCTTCACTTTATGCTTGCACCCATCAAAGTGTATATTAACTTTCAGGACACAAGTCCGCATGCATAAGTAAAACCAGTGTTACCTGAAACGTGATACGTTTCGGTACGCGGTACGAATATGGGTACGCGGTACACTACATAGCTAAAACGCGATACACTAGGATATATTTATATAAGTTCTTATAGTTAGAAATTCTCTTAGAATTTAAATGTAACAAACCTAAGTTTTATAGAAGATTTTTAATTGAATCAACAACCTATTGTTTTATAAATATTTTAGTGCAAGTGTAATGCTTGAGCGTCCAATTCTAAGTTATAATATTGATATTTGTACAATTATAGTTAAACAACAAAGAAATTTTTCGGTAAGCTAAATTTAGAGTATTGGTGCGTAAGAGTACCCTATTTGGATACGCAAATACCAATACATGGTTCGCTAGGTCTATGAGAATATCCGGTAACTCTGAGTAAAACCACATAAAATAGCAAGAACAAGTTATTGCAAATGTATGGGGAAATAGAGAGAGGGTAAAAGTGTTTTGAAGCTAACGTTGTGAGTTCTGCTTTTCTAAGAGCTCTAATCCAATCCCAACATTGGATCAAACCTCTGATGCTCCAGAGCTCCCAAAATTTTTGTTTAATAAATAATATTCGTGTTTAATCTTTTGTAGAGAAAATGATGCAGAGAGTCAGAATTCTTAACCCATCACGACATTCTTTTTATACCATTTAGAAACACTCTGTCAACAAAAAATCTACACTTGAATTGAATGCAATCCCAAACCCTCTTTGTGAATGAAACCATGTAAAAGAGCATTACTATCTAACCCCAAAAATCAATTTCAGAAAGAGAGAAGGTGAATGGTTTTCTTATATTTCGGGGGCTAGGGTTCTTCCTATCTGGGGAGAAGATCAGATTGAAAGAAGTAAGATAAAGAGTTTGAAAATCACAGATTACCTCATTTACCTGCTGATTTGGGTTTGAAGCGAGGGTTGATGAAGAGAGAAGAAGCCCCTGAGAACCGTTAAATGGGTTGAGACTTGAGAGAGAGAAGAAAAAAAATGGTAGGCATTTTTCACATATACTTATATCGATTTGTATTTTGTGTGTGTAGGTGGAGGGGTGGGTGGGTGGGTGGGTACAAAAGCAAGCAAGCAAATTAAAGAAAGAAAAATGAAGTAAAAAACAACAGTGTGTATATATAAAGATGAAATTGTGAAGTGACATTACCTCCTAATACCTAGGCTAGTACTTGCCCTTGCCGCCGCAGCCTCCTGGATCAACAGCAATAACAACAAATGAAATGGATCAGAAGGGTATATCTCAAACTCAAACTCAAACTAAAACTACTGAGAAATTTCTGTGTCCAAGTCTGAGTGGAGGGGGGTCAGGGGTGGGTGTGAAAAAGAAAGAGAGGAACGAATTTTCAAGGTTGGCAGATATATTACGAGGAGAGGACTCAGAGGAGAAGAAAATTGGAATAATAATAATAATAATAATAATAATAATAATAATAATAATAATAATAATAATAATAATCTGACGGTCTCTGACAAAAGGTGGGATCTCCCTGATCCCACGCGAGCGAGTGAAAAAAAAAAGAAAGAAAGAGACCGCTGGACGGCTGCGGATTGGTTGGGTTTTGGAGTTGGTGTTGGGTCTGGTCTCTACTCCACTAGTATTATATTTGCATCTCTTTTTATATATACTGGATTTGGATACTGGGTTTGGATTTGCAAATGTTAACCCTTCAAAAAAAAAAAAAAAAAGCATTTGTAATTTGCATATGTTAAGGATATATTTTATATCATTTATACCTCTAAAAATATTAAATTATTAATTTAATAATATAATAATAAACTTGAAAATATTGTGTCCTTTGATGTCATTTTATACTATTATGGCAAAAAAAATATACTCTTTTTTGTGAAACATTTTTTCCCCCAAATGGGTCTCTAAGTACTACCCTCCATTCTCCAAAATTGTTCTCACTAACATTTACTTTCCACTGCCACCACCACCAAAGTGTGCATATGAAGTTTATTAAGGTGGCAGAATAAATTTTATTAAAAAATAACCAATAAACAAATATAAAAAAAAAAAAACTCAAGCCCTAGTGGATACTAATAATTAAAGTTCTTAATAAAAAGAATGGGACCCCAAATGGTGAACACTCAAATACTTCTGAATTCACTTTACATCCATTTCGCTCTATCTACATAGTACAAACAAAAAGAGTAACATCGTGAGACACAAGCCCCTCAACAACAAAAAGAGGCCCAAAATAATTAAAGCCACCAGCTAAAGAACAATATGGTGAATCAATAAAATATGACATTCCACACCACCCCATGGCTACTAACACAAGAATAAATCCAATGAACCAAGTTCACAAGAACTGACATCACCAAACCTAACTCAAGTACAAACTATATTAACACCCAAAAAAAAAAATCTTCGTTTTTCTCTCTTTACCTTTTCCTTTCATAATCGTTTGCTATTGTTCAGTTGGAAACAGAGAAAAAGGCAAAAGAAAAGACAACCAAAAAGCGCCGGCCAGAATTGTCAACCAATTTTTTCCACTTTTGCTCTCTGGAATCAAAGTGTATTTGCAAGGTATACTCGCATGATGAAACATTTATCAAACTAAAAGTGATCTGTTAACGTCCAGTTTTTGCACGTTTCATTCCACTAGTATTGAAAGGAGATACACTACCACTTGGTCCAGGACTCTCTTCTCTGAAATTTGAATTTAGCAAAGCTAGCTCCCGTAACTGTTGTCTCTTGATGTAATCCTGCGACTCATCCTGCACACAGAGGAGACAAACCATAAGAAAACAAATGTTCAAAATTTTCATTTATAATACTGAAGGAAACATATGCCCAAGACATGCCACCAAAACAATCCAGACGCATTACATAGTCACATTATAACCACGAGATGCATGCTAGGGGAATGGGATTGCTTATCTATTATTTTGACCTCATGGTCTTAGTTGCTAAATGACCATCAAAATATGCCCATATCACAATCAAACAAAAAGATGAACTTTTAAGCCATTTCCTCACAACTACTTTCAAATGCCATGCTAAAACGTCTTAGTGGAGCTGTCAACGAAGGACCCCACCAAATACAGCAAACTTAACATCAATGGTAAGCTAACCAGGTTTTCTTACAAAATGTATGGCTCCTGGTCCCATGTTAATATCATATTATACAAAACATAGGAAGAGGATCACATTTATGATACAAAGAAGAAATTACTTTGAAACTTCAAAAAGTATCATAACAAAGGACTAGGATTAGATAAGTACCACAGGTTTGAGCAATTCTTCTATTATCTCTTGTGCCTGTCTCAGCCTGATATCAACAACATTGGCAGGTAAATCAGCCTCGATCAAGATGTGTAGTGGTTCATTGAGGTGCTCATACCCTGGTCGACCTCTTAGCTTCTCTTCCTTCAGTTTGAAAATCATAAACACAATTTGGGGCACATATTAGACCAATCTCAATTGGAGAAAGAAACTGTCAATATCATGCTTCACACACCAGCTGTTTTTGCCTATAAAATTATCAGATATATCAATTAGTATTACAAATAAACATAAGAACTGTTGTATTACCTTGTCTGGGTCCTTTATTGAACCTTTCCCTCTAATATACACACGACATCCTGTAGTAGCTTCCACGCGTTTCAGTGAATTACCTCTAGGGCCCAGAAGTCGCCCAACAAAATTGAACTACAATTCCAAAACAAAAAAAAAAAGAAAAAGAAAAAAAGAAAGAAAGAAAGAAAGAAAGTAGCTTCTGTGTTAATAAAATGAAGAGATCAGTCGAATGAGTTTATGCAGTACTCTTGCAATATATCTGATGCTTACATTCGGATAAGTATCCACTGGAATATCTAGGCGCAAAATCCTCTTCACAGTGTATGAACTAGGACTTGCTGGTGCCCCTTGCCAGTCCATTGTCATCCCAGGGGGTCCACTTAATCTCTGTTAAGTAAAAAATAATGCATTATTTCAAATTTTATTTGTTTTTAAAAGGGTATGCATGATAAAATATATAGTTCTATTTTAAAGTTTAAAAACTTGAATAAAATATGCTTACAAAATATACAAACAAAAACATACGCTTTGAATACTGGAAGACCAATTTCAGCACAGCACAAGTGGAATAACAACTAACAATATTTGAAGAATCAAGTGATACCAGGAAAGACAACCTTATTACTTGCGAACCTTACCATGAGAAAAAGTAGACACACACAGCCAAGAAAAAAAAAATTGGCAAGTGCAGCTATCCATCCATATCATGCATAACTAGCTATTAAATAATTAGTGGAATTTCCAGACTGAAAAAGATTGGCAAAATACTTATACTGACACCGAAAGACTGTATAATATATCTATCCACATTAGGGTTATATGTTTTTTGGGTGACAAAACTGATGTCCAACTTACATTTCCATCATTGAACTCAATTGTCTTACAATCAACTCATTAAACTACCATTTTTTACAAAAAATAAAAATCCGTCTAAGCCGTTAAGTTTTAAACAGAAAAAAAAAATGTGGTCAAGTAATGTGGCTAAATCTTACCAGATTAAAACATTCATTTTACAAGGCAACTTTGTCCCAAAAAATGGTAAACATGGTTCAGGTATAAATAACTCACCCATAACCCACAAACCACCCACCCACTAACATCTCCTAAGTCCTAACTTAATTAAATTATATTAAACAAGAAGTTATTTGACTTGCATTAGGTTTCAAGATCAAAATCATAAGGGTTAAAAAAAATTAGTCTTCCTCAACCACCATCATTCATCTGTTACACACCGTTTTGTGTAAGAATAGAAAGGGATCTACTGTTATAGGAAGAAAGTAAAGAGATATAGAGCGAGAAGAACTCAAGATCTACTGTTATAGGAAGAAATAAAAGAAAATTTGAGTGAGAGAGAACAAGAACTCGTGGAAGAGAAGAACAAATTCAAACATTAGGATGGTACTGTACTTGGACAAATCATAAATGACCTGGCTTCGGCCGGATTTGTTATGGCCAGATCTGTGTTTGTGGGATTGGCTTAGGTTGTTTGGTTGTGAGTTAAAGAATTTACAGTGGGATTTGGGCACGGGTATGACCAAATCTTTCTCCTCTTTTTGACTGTATGTGTATGTAAAATATATATACACACACACACATATATATAGGGGAAAGCCTTAGCCAAGCTTGGCTAAGGCTACTTAACAAAATGACGTAGTTTTGTATATACAAAAATTATAATTAAAGACTTTTTTATATAAAATCCAAAAATGGAAAACTTAACCCTATGGGTAAAATTACGTCGTTTTACTAGGTAGTCTTAGCCCTTAGCCAAGCTTGGCTAAGGCATGCCTTAAATTATTTATATATATATATATATAATTCTATGGAGACCATTAGTATGGAATATATGTACAGATTTAGAGGGGCGGTTGTGGTGGTGGCACAACGACAGTGATTACAGTAGTGTAGAAGAAAGACCTGGAAAAATTCAATGAAAAAAATCATTTTTTTTCTTTGGGTTAATTAGTATGTTTACTTAAATTAAAGGGTTAATAGTTTGATTGTTGTTTAATTATACTAATATTTTTTATTACTGTTGTTATTTTTTATGTTTGATTTAGCACCTTTTTTTATCCCCATATCTCATTAAAATGCCATGTTATCGCCGAGGTGGAGTTTTCTCTTTCCTCAATAACGGACCAACTCCGCTTTCTCTCTCTTAGTGGCGCACAAGTCTTTTTCTGTTAAAAGTCAAATTATCTTAATGGCCTTTGTGACGTTTTTTTTATAAAAAGAAAAAAGAAAAAAGAGTAAGTTCAATTAGTTGCATGAAAGAAATATGAGTTTAAGGATGCAAATGTAAGTCGTACCCTAGTGGTTTTAACCCATCCACGTTACAAAGGAACAATTTTCTGAATTGTATTGAAGGAATTGGAAATATAATAATTTGAAATTAATTATATAGTACTCTTGCAAAATATATAACAACTTGCATCCCTCCTAGAGACCAAAGTATTCATGAGCAATTACCAAACATCAACTCGAATTATAGACGAATATGTATACCATCCTGGTTAATTTGTACAAAAAAATCGGATTAATTCCTCTTAAATAAAATTCTATAATAACACTACCACGTCCACGTGTCCACGTCTAACAATTCCACCAATGTATAGGACCCACCAACAGCCAATCCTTTTAGTGATCAAGAATACGTGAAAATTAAACATTCAACTAGTAGTAACCACGTTTTTGCATCATTTATGTGAAACAGCAATGTAAGTGGAATCAAATCAGATGGCTAAAATCAAAAGATCATCGTTCATTTATTTATGTACATTAAATTCTGCTTCTCTTGCAATAAATGCAATCCTTTATCCTCTTTATAACACAGTAGGTGAATTCTTATAATTTGCTATACTGAGTAAGATAAAGATCTCAAGCGCAATGATACACTTTCTAAGTGTCTTTCGCTAATCGAGCCATTTGTTTCAATAGTTGCTTCCACAGTTGTATTATGCTAAAACATGAAATTAAACATATGCCTCCATTAATATATTAATTGATAAATTCTATGTCCATTAGGAGGACCATTATTTTTCTCCATCTATGTAAAGCACCTGAATATACATAATATGAGTTAGTCAAAACGAGAGGATCTTTAAGAAAAGGGGGCCACCCTATAGCTTAGAGGAAGAGTGGTCGTCTCAATGGAAACAAGATGAAATCTTAACTAAAAAATAATAATTAGATTCATAGTTGGAGAGTACTCCCTCACCAAATTCAATGATTTTGTATGTGTGTCACCAAAACTTCGAATTGAACCCGGGGAATAAAAAACAGAAAACTTCAACAAAAACAATGGGAGAAATTTCAAATTTATATATAAAACAATTTTAAAAAGTGTTGATTAAAGAGCTTTTATATTCTAAACAGAAATTCCAGAAATGTACCAAGCTATAATGTTTGGAATGTATGTATAGTGAAAACTTCGTGACAGAATTAAAATTACGGGGTTGTTTAATAAAACTGAATGAAAAGTTCTAAATGTTTAAGAGTGTCTGAATGAGCTGAATAGAGTAGAGACTCGAATACTGAATGAAAAAATGTGTTTGGTGATTAGTCTGTCTGAAACATTTGAATATGTATAATTTTCCATTTTAATCTTCAAAGTTGTCTTTAACAAATTTATTTCATAATCATAAATATGCAATATTATCTAAGCACAATTCATAAACTTTAAACAATCTTAATATACTGTTATTTATATAATAGTTAGTAAATAATTTCATAAATACAAAATGAATTAAATAAATTACGAACAAAATGTTAGTTAGTACTTAGTATTTCATTTGTCTTGAACTAAAAGTACTATTTTTTTTGTGTGTGTTTTTTTTAATTTGTTTGATTATGATATATTAGAACATATCTTTTATATTTTTCAATAATAAAATCTAATATTTAGAATCAATACTATAAAAACTGGTGATTCTATTTTATTTTATTTTTGGCTCATAAATAGTTGTATAATTGTTTCTAATAATTTAACTCACTTGTTTTTTGGGCAAGTGTATGACTCACCATCCCTATTCATAGGGATTAGGAATAGGGAGTTTTAGCAACAACAGGAATAGTGTGCCTCTCTTCCCTCTTCCATAATCATCAATAAGAGCCCCTAACAATAAATAAAAAAGAGAAGGAAGAGGGAGAACGAGATGGAGCCACATGCTCAGGCGACATGTAGAAGATGAAGTCATGGTAGATCGGAGATGAAGGAAGAAAACAATACGGACTGAATGGAGCACAGGATATACAAAGTAATTTTTATTATTGTTTGAGGGTAGTTAAGTAAAGGGTCATTCAGTTTTTGAACTTACCGATTCAATCACATAAATCAAACTGATTTAAGGCTTATTCAGATTCATTAAGAAAATTATTTATCCAAACAAACAGTCTGAATAGCTTGGCGATTCAGACTTTGGATCATTCAGCTTCATTAAGTGGTAATCAAACACCCCCTAAAGGTTGTTATTCTTTGTAAATTGTAAGGAATGGCCTAATGAGTGCATGTCATGTGTCCGTGCAATTCTATAATGCATGCATGTGTTGATTTCATTGTTTCTATAACTAGAGTTGTTACATTCTATCTTGCTTTGCAGGAAATGCAAGTTGGGAATCGTGTTGCCAATACAAGTTGGTTGCAGGCGTGCACCAAGCTAAAAGTTTAGAATAATTTATTGTTTCTACGTACCTAATGTGATATGAGATGGAAGCCTATTTGATTTATAAAGCATACTAAACCTATGTTTTGTTCTGATATTAACCAACATTTAAGCGGCTGGTTATAGGTAACAAACCATGTAGCATTGCAGCCCTTAAATCCTTCCCTTAAATAGGAACTTTTACATAGGCAATCAACGATTTTCTTCTCTACAGACATAGTAACCTTGTTATTTCTTGTTCAAAATAACAAAATTAATTTATGTCTCATTAACCAATAGGTCCAATATCTTCTTTCTCATAGAAGAAACCCAGCTGGCTGCATTGCAGCCCTTAAATCCTTTCCTAAAGTAAAACATTTACATATACACTCGGCAATTTTCATTCTCTGGCAACATAGTAACCTTATGATATCCTGTTCAAACTTGATAATTAATTTATGACAAATAACCATTATTGTCTTTCTCGGACTTGTGGGCATTAAAATTAAGTCAGAATAAGACAAAAGGTTAATAAAATCTAATAGAGGAAGAGATTAATCTAAGAAAATAATAAAGGTTCGTACAACAGTTACGATAATAATGCTTTAAAATAGTATAGCCATTGACATTCCTACAAATGTTAATGCTGTTATGTTCTAGGAAGAAAACACACAACTAGTGCTAAGGGATTACTTATGGGCTATGATCGAACCCAGGATCAGAATATTGTTTAACAGGTTCACATAGATAGACCATTGTCAGATATTGTAGTCAATTTTCATCAAGTAAATAAAAAAATGATGTTATTCATCTACAAAGTGAGGTTTGACTTTAGAGCTTGCTGCATAAGTAATTTTGTGAGTTGTGCACACCTAGAGATCAGAAAAGATGCATAGAAAACAAACAAGAGGACTTTTTAGCTCAGTCTAAGAAGTGAACTGCCAAAAGTATGGGGTATGAATTAAAACCAAAGATGAAGTTGAAGAAATCAAATAACCAATCACCAAGATACATGAAATCCTCAAAACATTTAGCACTGATACTAGTTATTCACCTCATAAACCATATCCTTGATGTCGAACTATAAGTTGAAAAGACAAAGATAGCATTCTTAACAGTTGGCAGGTATCATGTGCAGGGAATAGGAAGTCTACAGTCTCAGCTTCCATAAGATATAATAGCTTGGTAAACTAAGAACTTCAAAAATAATTACCTCCTGAGGAAGGCCATTCCAACCACCCATTGCTGTCCCAGGCATGTTTGACATGAGGTTTGAAGATGCCATAGGACTGGGGCTTCTATGCCGCAGTCTGTCAAGTTCATTAAAACCTTGGTTGGGCAGCATCCCAGAAACACGTAAAATTTCTGCAATTACAGGAGATTTTCGTGATTAGTTGACTTATATATATTAAAGTCCATAAATGACAAAACTGTATATATCATGTATCAAGATTTGGTCATTAAAACAAGAAGGTTGTGAAATGAATGAGAATTCAAAAGAATAAGAGGAATAAGGAGCTTAAGAGAAACAACAACAACAAAAAACACCATAATCAAGAAACAACAAGTCTAGTTAGAAGTGCTTCACCAATATGTATATAAATTCTATGAGCACAATGTTAGGGGAGATGTCTAGCATGTCATTAGACTCGATAGCAATAGCGGGAGAAAAACTTGACTTATAGTGATTACTGATTAGCAAATCAGAAGCCCAATAAGATGAAAGTTATATGTTGTATTCCTTATACATGCCTGCTACCAGTTAAGATCCTTTTACATAGATGAAAAAGAAGCTTTAAGATTAATCGAACACTCAAGTAAAACCAACAAACATTACGCAAGTACAGTAGCTGTCCCTTTATCACTAAAGCACTCAAACTGCTACCAGTTTTATGCTGCCAAAGGAAATAGGAAGGGATCTTAGGTCACGAATAGCCAACAACATGTTACCCAAAGTCCTATCAATTTCACTGAGTCCCAATTTTCAAACTTAGTTTTAGTAAACAGCTATTTCACTTCTCCATTTTCTGTCGTCACGCTTCAATATTTAATGATTGGAAATGTTTTTTATACCACAGGTTAAATTTGAGGTACTCTGGAGAATGAAAATTACTGATTTTAAGCGTTAAATTTATGGTATTGATGTGATACAAACTCCTTAAAGATGTGGGAGTTGCAAGTTCTACCCAATACCCATAGGATCTATTTTTGATTTTTTCTAAATTCATGGATAAGAGGTGCATGCTTTCAGGAAACTTAGTCCAGTGCTCCCAGAGTCTCATGTATCTCCCTATTAACTAAAGAAAAAGATTAAGGGGGGAAAAGGATGTCACAACGTGCAAAAAAAAAAAAAATAAGGCAATTTGCTATATCACAAGACTCCAATGTGATGGTCCAGGGGGAAATAGAGCACTATTCAATTTCTCCATGGACATTGAATCATCCCCATTGACTTCCAAATAGGAAGTTAGGACATTTCTTATTCAAAGTTATAGAGTCCATCTACCGATAAATCAACGCGCTCCAAATGAGTTTGCATTTGTACTTCAGTGAATGATGATGGTAACTTGACCTATAAGTGATTGTGGAGCAGAAGTGACTTTCATTCACAAAACAAAGATAAGTGTTCCAGATAGTATGTTCTTCACTTCCATTCCATAGGCAGCCCAAATGCCAACTCAAAACAATCAGAATCAGACTCAACCCCACAAAAATATATTTGGATTAGGAAAAACAGACAAAAAATAAATAAACCTCATGAAAGATTACTTCAAGAATCAAACTACTCAGAACAGCTGTCATACATTATTTATGGAGGATAAAACCAAGCAAGTCGGATCTAACTTGTACAATTCACCTACCATAAAAAGTGTCTTTCTTATAGTTAAGCCCCCAGAATGCAGTTAAAATTAAATAAAAGCAAAGTAAACTTAGATCCAAGAATAAGAACAAAAGACCCAGACAAACCTTGATTCAAGAGTCTAGTACAGATGGGAAGGACTTGCATGAATGGTTGAAGCTTCTGATGCTCACCCAATAGCTCTGTCAAGTACTGACTACACCAGATAGGATTAGATAAGTGAACAACATAAAAGAAAACACACAAGTCGATCAAAAGAACCAAAAATTCATTGAAGTACCCAAAAAAAAGGTGAAATTTAAGATCAAAACCCCAATAACTTAATAAGAGCTGTTGGATATAGAATAGTATCAGGGCATCAGGGGTACCTGGTGTCAACATCTGGGGTACTTCTAATCTGTGGGGAAACAGCTCTTGCAGGTGAGAAGTTGGGATTATACAGACCTGACATGCTTGCCGACAAAAAAATGGGAATGAATAAGATGATGATTGTATAGGGTTTATTAGTCGCAGAAGAGAAGGAGGAGGAGAGAGAGAGAGACAAAAGAAATGGGCTTTTGTAAATGTCACAATTAAAAAATTAAGGGGTAGTCCGTAGAGGTCAGGAAAGGTCTGTAAAATTTGCAGAAAGTAGTAGGCAAATCTTTCTTATGCTATTAATTTTATCTTTTACTATTATTTAATCAAAATAATAAAGTAATATTACGACTGCGCCGTTCACTTCTTTGGAAGCAAATATTCCTGGTTGGAAAGGAGATAGGAGGGGGAGCGAGCGAGCGAACTTATAATCACGTAATGCATATAGGGCCCCTTATGCATCCGCTTATTTTAAAATGACTTAAAATTTAAATTAATTTATAAATTATTTTAAATTATAATTTATAAATAAAAATGTTTGGCATCAATTAACATATAAATCAAAAATTAAGTTAAAACAAATTATAAAAGTGTTCAGCTTATAATTACTTATAAATTAAAATAAAATATAAAAATTACTAAAAAGAACATTAATAAAAAGATACATCGATTCAATATCATATTATAAAAATCACCAATTTTTTTATTAAATAAGACACTAAACAAATAAATATATTATATTGTATTATAAATATAATATAAAATAAATATAATACATATTAATAATATATTATATTATATAATATATAATATTATATATGCATATATACTATGTGTTATAATATTGTATATCTAATATTATATATGTATATTTTTGTCTTAACATTTTAACTTTTTTATTACATGTTTGTTTACGTTGGATAATAAATAGATAGTAGGTTGGAAGGATAAAGATGTAATTAAGTAAAATAAAAGATGGACAAAATAGACATTACATTTGGTCAAACCAACTTATTAGGAATGATTTATAAGTCATTTCTTAATAATGACTTATAAGTCAAAAATTAAGTTGTTGACAAATATTTAAACACTACAAAATGACTTATAAGTTGGTTTCATTGTCGAACACCCTCATATAGTGATCTCTTTATTGGCATGACAAATTTAAATTATGACATAAAAATTTATATGATTTCTTTGTTGAGTTCATTAGAAAAAATAAAAGTAAAACTTAAATTTTATATTTAAATTATTATTTCACCTTTATATTAAATTTGTTGAGTTAATACCAAATGTGGTAATCTAGTGGTGGAACATTAAGGGTTCGTTTGTAATTGTTTTTGCTTTCATGATTTTTCTTATTATTTTTGTTTTTATATGTTTCAGTTTTTATTTACTTTCACTAGAGAAAATAAGAATCAGACATCTGTAACAAACCAAACTTTCACTTGGTCAAAATAAGAATAGGGCAAGTTTTTAGAGTGAACCAAAGTTGAGATTAGATTTTAAAATCAATGGGTAAAATTAATTTTCAGCATTTACATTGTCATTATGTAAGTCTATAAGTCTAATGGGCCATTTAGTTCGTTGGGATGGAGGGCGAAAATAAATGGCCATTTTTCGACCATACATTTTTTTTTTGACGTTTAGTATGTTAAATTTGATCGAAATGACCATTTTAATAGAATCGCATTTCTTTTATACATTGGAATCGCGATTCCTTAAGTAACATAATGAAAAAAAAATATTAAGACCAAAATACCCTCACCCATGTAAATAAATAAATATATATAATATAATATATTTTATATATATGAATAGGTATTGTATTGATTTTGTATTATATTATATTCATGGAATATATATTGTATAATATATTAAATATAGGGTTATATATAGGTACACAACTGTGTAGTGCACAATCGGCTATAGTGACGGTTCACCCGTACCGTTTGTATCTATAGCGACGGAACCGTCGCTATAGTCCAAAAAAATCGTAGCTATAGCCGATCACTACATAGCTGTGTATATATATTTTTCTCTTCAATATATATATTATATTGTATTATATATATATATATATAATATTATAACATGCAATAATAAATATATCTAATATATAATATAATATATTTAATGTTATATTTTTAATATATATTATATTTAATTTATATTATAGTATAATTATATATAAAAATATATAGAAATATCTAATATAATATATAATATTATATGTATATTGGCATATATTATTATATTATAATAATATAACAATTATATATAAATGTATGATATTATTATATTATATATTAATATTGTATTATAATATTAATGTGTATTATACTTATTTTGGATTATATATATATATAGTTAGTTAGGGATATTTTTGGTCATTACATTTATTTCATTCCATTCCATTCCAATATCTTTTAAGTAACGTACCAAACACGTGAATAAAGTGTCAGATTCCGAGTTTATTTTGATTTGATTCTGATTCTAACCATCATTAAATTTGGTTCTAAAACGATTTTGTCATAGCAAACGCCCCGGAAGTTTGTATTGAATTAGATATGAATGAAAATATAATTTTTTTTCACAATGTATCTGTTTGTTATTCTCTTATCCCTCTCTCTAGTTTTCTGGATAATAGGCTCACTATATAAACTGCTGCAATGATGCTTTCTTTTGCAGAAGCTATTGATTGTTTGGATCATTTGCAGAGACACAAAACAAGAAATCGATAGGTCCTAACAGCATTGGAGATTCAAAAATTGGAATGGGATCACAAAGAATTCGTCATGAATTACTTTATATATCAACAATCCAACACAATTGGTCCGGCGCTTTAAGACTGGCCTAGTCACTTGTGCAACAACAGCCCAACATCCTAAGTTAACAACAACAACAACAACAAAAAAAAAAAGAAAGAAAAAAAGCATAGCAGCAGTCCAACTGCTCAAGGCCACACAAATATTTAACTCTCCAAGTCCAAGCTAGTGATGTCCAAAGACGGCAAAGAAAGACCCAAAAGGCTGCTCAATTGGATTCCTTTTATGACAATAATTCAGTTTTAATTCGAGCATTATAAATTCAACTGAAATATATCTTTGTTGGATTTAAGTATTAATTAATTTTCCATTTTTTGTTGTTGCTAAATTGTGAGTAATATAAAAGAACTAAATGATACATAATCAAAGGGCATACCCCGCGAAGGCCCTATAGTAACCACATCAGAGACAGAACTTATGATGCCATTGCTATAGCCAAAAGACTATAACTGCCAAATTCTAAGCTAAGGAAATTTGTCAACATATTTACTAAATTTTTTGACAGAGTACAATTTACATTTTACTATTCTAATACAGTCTTGAGCAATTGCGTCAACAGCAGTGGGATGATCCTCATGTGATCTTCTATTGCGTTCATTCCATATTTTGTAGACCATAACATCCAAACAGAGCTTCGTTATGCGGGAGGTCATATAATCCATCCGAGTAAACTGAATGTGATGAATCAATTGATCCCAGGCAAAAGGAATCCCATTTGGGTGGATTAATGGATCAAATTAAATCTGATCCATGATTTAACTCATTTGAAATATTGATCCAATAAATCAAATTATCACAAATCAGTGAATAAATGAGCTGAAGCTTTGATTCAATAAATTGTGCTAGAGCAAATCAAATCAGAATTAATATTCGGCTCATTGACAACCTAGTTGGGATGATACTGCGTTCGACAAATTGAGCTAAAATGACATCGTTTTAAAATGGGGTACTCAACTACTTCATTAGTAAGGTACCTCTCGTGGCCCCATTAACATTGTGTTTGTGAGTTTCAAAATGAAGAGAAAAAAAGGAAATTTAAAGAGGAGAATAAAAATTCTTTTTTTTTGTGAGTTTTTAGAGGATAGAAACGAAAAAAGAAGAAAGGAATTTTCTTTTAAAAAATTTCCTTTCAAAGTTCGAAAGATTTAAAAGAAAATTTGCTACACACTTATCTTCTAAACTAAAATACCAAAATTATTCTTATAATAATTTTAAAAATAAAAATGTAATCTTATAAGGGTAAATAGTAATATGCTATTTTAAATTAAAATTTCCTAATTTTCTACACCTCAGTCCTCATTTACCCTTTTAAAAACTTAGGTAAATTTCACTCGAGTACCTGAGGTTTGACCATTGTTTCATATGACTATCTATCATAAAAAACTATACTTAAAAATCTGAGATTTTAAAGTGAAATGAAAAAGTTATATTTTCTA
Organism: Aralia elata; assembly: GCA_034770075.1. Classification (NCBI taxonomy): domain Eukaryota; kingdom Viridiplantae; phylum Streptophyta; class Magnoliopsida; order Apiales; family Araliaceae; genus Aralia; species Aralia elata. The sequence continues at coordinate 280,674 of CM068379.1, read as the reverse complement.
TCCAATTTAATAGTGTGTGTGTGTGTCACTCGCTACAAACGTGTGATGAAACAAAATAATTGTCGAACACTAAAAAATATCTCCAAAATACCCTTTTTGGGCTTTGTATTTTCTAAACTCTAACCCCTGCTCAATTGAACATATGCATCCATCATTTTAGCATCATCACATCTGTCCTCCTCTTTCCACCTCTATCTTCTTCAATTAGGTAATAAAATTCTATGAGTATTATCTTTTAACCAAAATTCAAGCATAATCAACAGTAAACAACCCTAAACAATCAAAAATTTCATTAAAACACCCTTTCACATGCTCTGTTCACGAAAATGATTAGAAGAAGAAAAATCAAACTAAAGATCAATCTTAATTCATTCATTGGAGATCGAGAACTAATGGGCTTAGTTCCTTAGCAGATTTCGAGCAATATAAGCTAAGATTCGCTCTCAAACGACACCAAAAAGGTTGAAATCGGTACTAAATAACCATAGTTCATGAACTCTATTTTTGCAGCATTAAAACTATGATTTTTAACAAAGTTACTGCCATTTGAAGTATTCATGCATGCTACAAGCTTCTATTTAGTACAATATTACAAATTCTATCATCAACTTGTTAGGGATTGAGCAACAAATTAAGGTTTTGAATTTGAGTTTTAATGTTAGATTTGAGTTTGGGAAACATAAAAAACAAAAAAACGAAAAAGCATATTTTTGATTAAGCTGTTAATTATATATATAAAAAGCATAATGTCTTAATCTTAAGGTAAATATGTCTTTAGCCATTTAAAGTCACTGTGTTTACATGGAAAACAGTTTTTCATTTTACCTCAAAACTTTAGGTGTTTAAGTGTAGCTTTTTAAACAATAGGCGGTCATGTGAGAAAATAGTCAAAGCTCAAGTGTTCAAGTAAAATTTACCCTAAAAACTCACAAACATAGCCCAAGGAAGTACGAGCATATTTACCCAAAAGGCCAAAAGTCAGAAGCCGAGAGTAGAGAACGAAGAAGAAATCGATGGCGTGGGTGGTGTTGGAAGCGGTGCTGCCGTTGGGGATCATAGCTGGTATGCTTTGTATTGCGGGGAATGCCCAGTATTTCATCCACAAAGCCGCTCATGGCCGGGTGGGTCCTTCTACTCCTATCACTCTTTCTCTCTCTCTCTCTCTCTCTCTTTCTTCACTGTTCATTTACAGATCCAATCCTCTTTTTTTTTTCGGGCTGATTCTCTCTTTATCTCTCCATAATTCAACAGCCCAAGCACATCGGTAACGATATGTGGGATGTCGCCATGGAAAGACGGGACAAGAAGCTCGTGGAGAACTTATCTCCTTCCTCTAATTGAGTTCTCCCAGATTCTTTTTGGTAATTATGATTCTCTCTTCTTTGTTCTTTTTTTTTTTTGAAATTTGCTAATTTTAAAACATATGATGCTATTAGTAATTATAACTTTCCCTATCGCACTGTCGATTTAGGGTTTTGGTCATTGCAATTGCGAGTTACTGTGATCGTCAACCTACGTGGTAGCCTAAAAGCCTAGATTTTGCCTTTTGCCCCGTTGCATATTTGCACTTTCATTTGTTCTCTCACTGTTGATTCTGGAATTGCTTTGCCCTTATCCTTCTTCTTATAGTTTATCTTATAGTTTATCTGGTATCTTTGTATGTGTGTTGGGGGAGTTATCATTGGATCAAATTATTACCAATTTTGTTTGTAACATGCCTTTGTTTAAGTTCTTGCAATATTAATAATTTAATATCAATGTTAATTCTTTATGAAGTGAGAAACTATAATGTTATTGTGAGGGTAAGAAGTTGAGTTATAAAAATGCTCACTTGTTATTTATTTTCAAATTTCCAAATGTTGGTGAGTTTGTAGGAACAATTTGGGGCAAGAAAGGAATAACTTGTGGTACTTTGATGAAGTTCCAAAGTGGTCAAGGCACATTTTTTTTTAAGCTTCAGTGATTAGGAAAATATTGTAAGTAAGAGGAACAACTGTTTGTAGGCAAAAAAAGTGTATATCAGTGACCAATAATATTTGGACTAAAAGAGAGATTATGTTTTCTACAGTTGTGAAAAAGAATTAAATATCATTGTTATTATGCATCTAGCTGGTAATTATAGTTATGTGTTTATGATTCAGATGGGAGAAATGGAGAAAAGGTCAACTTGAGATGTCACTCTTGGAGGAGTTTCACTAATTCTAGGTAGCATCTTGCTGATGTAAGAATGGTTGACTATATGCTATGAAAACTTAACTTGGATGAGTTGCTAGACAAATTTATTAGACTTCTTTTAACCTTGCATTGAAATCCTTTCTCAAGTATGTGCAAATAGCAGTGCTTAGTTTTCACTAAATGAGACATGTAGCATCCTGTAACCTGGCTCACATTCTGGTTATGTTGGTTTTGCTTATTTTTCTATGAAAAAGAGACAATTTAAAATCACTTTTCACAAGAAGTAATCATTTGCCAAGATAGTTTAAAGGATTGGGACATGAAAGTATGGAACATTTTTTTGTAAGTATGTATATGGTACTTTATGAACATGTAAAAAGTTATGTATCTTAGAAGGGTCTTGGAGGATAATAATGAAGCACAGGTTGAACAAAGAGTAGTAACTATTAAGTTCTATGATGGAAACTCAATGAGTATGACCCTGTTACTGTGATTAATATATGCTATATGTGCTCAATTGGGTGATTTATTTTGTTTGATTCTTGCTACTTTTAAATTCGGTGTTGTTTTGTTGTCTTTCTTTCCTTAGAGGGAAAGCCTATTCCTTGGAGATTTGTTTTGCATATTCTCTTTGGAGTGCGGGAGGAGTGTGCGTGCGATGTGTTAATGGAGGATTTGTTGTTAATTCATTTTCGAGGGGTTGGAAGAAATAAGAATTGCCTGAATGCGAAAATACAATGGAAGTGTGCTTTCTTCTCAATGTTAAGTGGAATGGGGAATGAGTGTAGTGCTAGACTGTTTAGCACGAGCTACTCATATATTTATTTCTTGAGAGAGAGGATTCATTTTCTTGCCTCCCTTTTCTTCTGCCATGGGGCATTTTTGGAAACCTTGTGACTGATTTGTGTAGAGATTGAATGGTTGTACTTTTTAAAATACTTTTTTGTCTTGTTTTCCACCTGTCCAGTGTGGGGACTTCATGTTCCTTTTCTTTTTCTTCTTTATCCTCTTTATAAATTAATAAAATTTCTTCAATTATATATACAAAAAGAAAACTTCAAACTGATGTGATGTGTGTACTCCCTTTCCTCCCACTTCTTCTATGCATCTTCACTTTTTCCTGATTAAAGATCGATTCTTCTGAGTTTGGAGAGGCATGACTCTCTTTTGTCCATTATTCCCTGTTCTTATGGTTCTTGTATTCTTTCTTCTCACTTGTCTTGTGCACCTTTATCCCCTATAAAGCCTTAAATCAAAGTATACTACTACTATATTTGTTTTGCTCTTAAAACCTTGTTGAAAAGCCAAGATCATTTCCTTTCTACTTTTTAACAACATCAATTTAACAATAATACTACGCGAGAGGCTGTTGTTGGCGACATTGGGTACTATTAGAGCATTGGCGTAGTCTCAACATGTATCCCTGGGGTTATTCAAGAGGTGTCGATACTGGTGTATCAGGTTTTTGTACTTGGGGAAGACATTTTCCTTTTAGGGTCAAGCGGCGGATAAAGGGCCGACCCGTCAAAAGTCTGATTCGTTCGTGAACGAAGTTAAGAATCGACAAAGGTTTGAGTACAACTCGAACGCAACCCTACTTTTTTTGTTCGTCATGGGGGAGAGATAGAAGTCGTAGTCAGCCAGCTTCATGACTTTGCTTAGCTTCCAGCTCAGAGCACTATCATAAGCATCATTAGGCGGTGACCCAATTCCTATTCCTGAGTGAACTTGCTTGCTATTCGGTGATGATAAATGCAATCGCTATTCAGGAGTTTTGCCTATCCATCCCATCCGCTTCGCTGCCTTATACTTTGGTTTAAAATCACAAACCTTGTTATACTCCTTCAATCCTAACTCTGAACTCATGCTTCCACCTCCAACTTAAGCACTTCTATTGATCAATTCTTGTTCACCTTCACATTCAAGAAAAGATTTTCAATTTACATCATAACCCAATGTGTGAAGTATATGTAAGGAGTCAGAAGAAACCAAACACGCTATAAAAAATTTGATGCAGGACAGATTTAGGATGGAGAATTAATGGAAAATAAATTAGGATTTAAACTCTATGATTAAACCACTAGGATCTCTCAAGTGTGTCAACTCCACGTATCAACACCAAGATGGATAAAATATCTCTACCGTAGGATACCTTTACGGTATGAATAAAATAAACAACTTCAATATCAATAGTATGTAGTCTAAATGACTTGTGTGGATACATCACTATTTAAAGAGACAAAACTCTAATATTACTTGGGGAATAATAAAAGTACTAAATGACTAAAATACCCTTATTAATAATTCTTAATCATTAATTAACGTCCTAAATCTCCACTAATAAATAAAATACATAAATCACATCAACTACTTTTATATTAAACATAATAAAAACTTCAAATAATAAATATAAAAAATCTCTTTTTTGTTCTTGACTTGGAGTCCCATCATTCTTCTCCTCTTGTTGGAGAAAACTCGACCTTGAGTTTTATAATATGATAAAATAAGCCACAAACTCTTCTGGAACGGAAGAACATTTTGGAACACCTTTAACATCATCACGCGGTAAGGCTCAAAATTTTTTGGAAAGAGAATTGATGAGAGCATCGCTTTTGTATTCAAAGGTGCTGAAAATAAGCTTTCTGGAACAACGAAGTCAACAATGTCAACTTGGATTGGATCAACTTCTCGAATCGTCCTTTCTTCGGTAACGAACAACTCAAAAGCAACTTTAGAGTTTTTCTCAATTTGTTGCTCATACACAATCTCTGGCTCAACTTTTGGAACTTCAAAAATTTTCATAGACACGTCATGTTGGTTGATTTAACAATCAATAAATATGTGCAAGTATACACGGTCAACAAGTAATAAAGTGATAAGTAGAGTATCGTTCTAACGAGGAATTAATTCTAATGTTTTCCAAGTACCTATTTATATCAATTTATTCTTATTTAAACAGATGAATTAATTAACAATTAAACTAAATATTAAAAATAAATAACTAAATAATAAAACATAACTAACTAAATAAATAAATCTAATAACTCAATTTCATCTAATGTTTCATTCAAATATCATAACTCTTCATTTAATTATACGGTCACGATGAATTGTTAACCGAGAATTCGTTAGTATTTATACGCCTTTTCCGATGGTCATATAAACGTATCCTTTCTAAATACACAACAATGGGTATGGAATCGAAAAGGAACATCCTAGCTAAATAACTCACTATATTCCTATGTGAATTAAATTAACAAGGATTTTAAGCACAAATTCTCTCTAGGTTACACATAACATATAGGTATATCCCTATCCTATACACGAATCATGAATTCCATCCAATGCAGAAAACACAAACATATGTTATCATGTTCAGATCTAAACCTATAATTTATCTCCCAATTTCATATAGATTATCCCATTAATTATTAGCTAGTTAATTAATACATGAACGAACAAAATACGATAAGCCAATCCATATGGTGTCAATCAAATAGAAAGAAATTCAATTTAAACTATACACGAGATTCCATAAAATTCTTAAATTAAAAACATGTTCATGGCAGATAAAATTATAATCCACAAAATATTCAACATCAATGAAAGACAAAAATAAATAAAGCTTTAGAGAAGAAAAACTGTCTCCCGCAAGTCTTCTATCTCCAAGCTTCATCAATCTTTTACCTCCATTGTTAATGATATCTTTCTTGCTTTTGAACTTGGAAGAGAATTAGCCTCACAAGGTGTTCATTAGTTTTTTCCCAATACCTTTTACAATCCCAAAATAAGACTATTTATAAGAGTTGTATTTTTCCTAACCGTAATAGAATTACAAACCTCATTAAAATTACATGCATAATATCCTAATTTTAATAAACTACTATAATACAATTCCTTTTCCAAAACTATTATTAATTCACATGCAAAAAGTAGGCTTTAGAGTATCCAAATTCGACTAGGAATCACCAAAATTCAACACAGCTCCAAAACAGCACACGACGATCTTTCTGCATCCCAGCGCCCCGACGTTGAGTTTAGTTCATATTCCAGTTATTTGTTTTGATCTATCTTTCTACCCGTAATAGGTATTGGTATGTACTCGGATTTTGTTCTTTCACTATCAGTTGACAAGGTCGCCCCGACGCTCAGTGTTCTAAAAATCCCCGCCTAGGCGCTAAGCCTCCTGGCGCCACACCTAGGTGCTAGGCCCCCCCTGGCGCCTCGCCTAGGCCCAAGGCGGCAAAAAAATCCCTCTAGGAGATTAGGTGGGACTAGGCGGGCAAGGCGGAGAAATTAGGCCCCTAAGCGTGGCCTAGGCGGAGAAATTAGGGTTGCAATTGTTTTTTTATTTTTATTTTAATAACTAAGTTACATAATAACGTCGTGGGTCATTATCTTGAAGGAGTATGAGTGTGAGTCCGATGGGGACATTATCTTGGAGGGATATGGAGAAAAAGAGTTAGAGATATAGAGGGATATGGAGATGAAGACTATTAGTTTGTATTTTTGATTATTTGTTTGTGTTTAAACTTTGAACAATTGCATGCTTGTATTTGAACTTTGACATTGGCAATATGGATATGTGTTTGAACTTTAAGGAAAAGCCTTTATTATCTTTATTATAGATTGTTTTGTTTTATATTATTGTTTTGTTTGGATAAATGTAAGATAAAATATTAAAATTGACTTAAAATAAAAATCCCTCATAGGCCCCGCCTGGGCCCCCCAGGCGCTAGGCCACCTCCGGCCTCCCTCCTAGCGCCTTTTAGAACCTTGCCGGCGCTGTAGATCAACAAAATTACCAAATTGCCACCCCTTTGACAGAAATTCCAGAATCGCCCCTTCTTTGCACTTTCCTACAAAATAACGCAAAAACAAATAAAATACACTAAAATTACTTAAAAGATAGTAAAATACCAAGTCTAAAAGTATTCAAATAATAGGTAAATTTTCCACTCATCACGTCACAACTGTCTGTAGCCCCAAAATTTAGAACATGCTCTTTTTTTCTCTTGCTTTGCTTGAAGATGTGCCCGCAAGTCAATAAGGCCTTCTTTCATAGAAGATATGTCATCTTTTAATAAAGAGATGTTATCTTTTATGGAAGAACATATAGAAACCATATCAAGTGTAGCCTTTCGAAGTTCTTTTGCTTTAACTTGTTGACATCTCCTTAGCTTTTCTTTGTTCATCTTGATATCGACGTAAATTTTCCAAGGTAATCTTATGCATCAATCATATCCCATCTAAGCTCTTCCTGTTTGTGTTTCAAATATCTATGACCACATGTATTAGTAAGGTAGTAAATTCGATCACTTTCATCATCAAGAAATCAAGTATACGCTTTTGTTTCGACAATTAATTCTTTAGTGGCTTGAGACATTGGGTGTTTGGGACAATGGGTTATAAAATAAATAAATAAATAAAATAAAATTTTTTTTTGGATAACTTTAGGGCCTAACTGAAAAGAAAATAGAAAACAGGGGCTAAAGTACGAATGCAGAAAGTGTAAGGGTTGATTTAAAATGATAAAAGGATATAAGCGAAAAGTATATAAACTATGGGCTAAAATTGAAATATTAAATGAAACTATGGGGGAACAAACTGTAATTTTGGTAAGATATTTATAAGTTAGAGATTAGGGTTACCATTCAATCATATCAGCAGCCAAGAGAAAAGAAAAGGGGAGGGCCAAAGGGAGCAGAAATAGATGAAAACGATGGTGGCAAGGAGGAGGTTGGCCCAACAACAACAGTAGCAAAACACAGTAACAATGTCTCTCTTCTACTTTTTTTTAAAGTTGCAGTCCTCTCTCTTTCGATGAACAGTAATTCCGAAATAGCGAACAATAGTCGTGATGTGGGATGAACAGTAATTACTGGACAAATGAATAGTGTTTCTTGGCTATGAACAATAACTACAAAACAGTGAACAGTAGTCGTGCCGCGGGAGGAACATTAACTGCGACGACTGAACAATGTTTCTGGGCGATGAACAATATTTTTTGGTGTGAACCCAAGATCTCCCAAAAGCTGAAAAATTAATGGAGAAACTTTAAGTTCTGGTACCAAAAATGATGCAGGACAGATTTAGAATGAAAAATTAATGAAAAATAAACTAATATTTAAACTCCACGTTTAAACCACTAGGATCTCTCAAGTGTGTCAACTCCACATATCAATACCAAGATGGATAAAATACCTCTACGGTAGGATACCACAGTATGAATAAAATAAACAACTTCAATATCAATAGTATGTAGTCTAAATGACTTGTGGCGATTACATCACTATTTAAAGAGAGAAAACCCTAATATTATTTGCAGAATAATAAAAGTACTAAACGACTAAAATACCCTTATTAATAATTCCTAATCATTAATTAACGTCCTAAATCCCCACTAATAAATAAAATACATAAATCACATCAACTACTTTTATATTAAACATAATAAAAACTCCAAATAATAAATATAAAAAATCTCTTCTTTGTTCTTGACTTGGAGTCCCCATCAAAATTCTTTCACGATGATATCAATTCCGTCATATCTGAAATCAATTCTTGAAATAAATAAAGAATTTTGTCACTTCAAGAAAGATGGAAGGAATTCAATCAATAATTGCCAAATCCTAAATGAAGTGATAGATATCCAAAAAGAATGCAAAATAGTTTAAGATACTGGTTTTAGCACTGTTGACAGTTCTCTAGACCAATCCTAGCCTTCCGCTTTCTTTATATATAAGGAAGGTTGCCCTGTCTTTTATCATTTCGTGCTACGATAATGTTCTCCATGTCTAATAAGCCCAAGTACCTTCCAATTCTTCAGAAATCACAACACTTTGCATATCAGAGCATACTTATGTAGTTATATTTAAGCCCTTTTGAATGAAATTCATAGTCAATAACTCAATGTCAAAAGAAATTGCATGACAAGGTACATCAGTTGATATGAACTAGGAGAGTCCAATTTGAGGTACTTTAATACTTAAAAATCCTAATATACAAAAAGAAAAAGGAAAAAAAAATGAAAACATAAAATTTTAATATAAAACACAATATACAGTAAGAATGAAGATAATTAAGAAAGAGAAGACATACCCACCAGCTTGGCTTGTATGTTGCTTGACGTACCCTCTGTCCCTCTCACATATTATTATATTGCAATTTAAATAGACTTTCCACGAGTTTTAGAATTTACTGTCTATGAAATGATCTATGAAACTATCAGACCAGATGCTGCTGGTAAATCTGTGAAAACTAACTACCAAGACATAATTGGCCCTCTAGAATTGAAAAAGGGTGAGTACAATTTGCACTTTACAGCTCTTGTTTTATTTGCTACAAGAAAATTTGGGAAAAAAAGATTATTCGCGTGGAATTAGAATTGGTTGGAAATTTGTGGTGGTGTTTTTTAGGCCTATAGTTTTTTAGATAGAAGAATATTTTATTAGGGAAGAAATAGTGGAACTACAATACAGATGGAGGACAAGAAGTCCACGCAAAAGAAAATACGAGAGGAAACATCTAAACGAATGAAAAAACCATCTCAACAATAGTAGAGCTCAGTTTGCCAATCCCTATGTTAATCTGATAAAGAATTTCCTCAAAAGGCTCCCATGTAAAAAGTCAGAGAGATGCATAAAGGACAAAGAGATGCACAGAAGTACACTCAATCCCATAAGAAAGCTAACATCCATCGACTGGCAACAAACAATCATTGAATTCTTTCTGTCCCAAGACCCTACAAAATGGCAAATCAAGCACACCTCCTGAAATGTTCTATCCTTCCCTCCTCCTCCAAGCCTTATGAAACCGCAGAGAAGGTGGTCCTCCACATTAAGCTCAAAAATAGCCCACAACACCCAAACAAAAAATCAGTCACCAAACATCGGATAGCAAATAATGAGTTTGTCTTTCTTCAGGTCGAGCATTATCTCCTAATATTTGATTTGGCTAAATCATGTGGCAAACTATCTCATAAATCATAATATCATATGGTTGTGCTGCATCTTGGTTCTCACATTGATACTCATTACGAATGACTCGACCTCCAAAACAATGAAAGCAACATCCTACTTTTGCACGTGTATTACTGTTATACTGTATCTTGTATGAAGATGTCTCTCCTATAAAAAAAGGAGTATATGAAGACTTGTCAAAGACAATGTCTGTTGTATATGAAGGTATGTCATTTCGTTTACGGTTTCAAGGTCAATGCTTAAGTGTTAGTATTCAGTGATAAGCATGAGAAATTTGAAAAGATGGTGCTTCAAACAGCTGCGGGGGGGGGGGGGGGAGAGACTGAAAGACTCTCTCAATGACTCCTAGAGAGGGTCATTGAGAGAGTCTTAGAGAGAGAGAGAGTCTTTGAAGCACCAGCTATTAACAATCTAAATTCTGTGATTCTAGGTCTACAAGTCTAGCATTTTTTTTTCTCCAGTAATTAAGTCCAGTAGAAAATTGAATCTGCATAAGAGTTTGAATCTCCTTTCTTGACAACATACGCATTTTCACGACTCCTTTTCGAGATTCTTTTGTTACTTTCCTACCATGTACCTTAATCTCCAACTCTACTGCATCATACGGGTTTCGTTTATATATAGTTTTGATATATTACTATTTGACTTCTCCACGGTTTAACTTTTAAGGGGCAAATGTTGTAAACCTAATTGTGTTATTTAAACACGTGACATTGTACCAAACCTGCATGTCAGTAAGTGCATAGTCTGGGCACAGTTAGCACAAGTGATCTTAAATATAGAAGTTTGCATGAGGAGCCTGGAGGACATTTCCATTTAATTTCAATATAAATATGATACATGTACTTGTATTACTTTTTTATTTTTTTTATAACTTGATGATTTAGTGCATCGATGCAGGAAGCTTGGTGATGGTATCCTCTGGAATAAAGTGATCATCAGATGTTTCAGGTTTCTGAAAAATGCAGCGCACCTGCTGGCTCAATTATCTACTATTTGTTGTGTGAATTTGCAGAACTATCTAACATTATAAGGAATTAGACATCCAGCAACTTTACTTGATGATGTTAGTGTTCTGAATTTGGTTTCTGAAAACTGAAAAGTTTCTTGGGTCCTCATAACCTTTGACCCTGTTTTCCGTGCCTTGCAATAATTTTACAGTTCCTTTAAACTTTGGAAACATGCACCTATTTAAAGTCTGAGTTGGTACTGTTGTATTGAATACTAACACGTAGTAGAGTTGCTGTCACTCATATGCATGCAGTCATGCATCAATAAAATCACCTCAATAGGGCTGATATACAAATCCTGAAAAGCCAAGTGTGTGTCATTAGGAGGATGCTTCAAAATTAGACTATGAATCTCCAGGTACGTTAATTAACTCTTGCAGATGAATGGAGGGTGCTTCATTTAAGGGGGCTGCAATTCTGACAAGGCCCCCTCGTAAATTGATGGAAGTAATGATAAGACAAACAAAACACTTTTTAAGGCCTTGTATGAGAAAAAAGGGATATGACGAATATCAGTCTTGATAACAACACTTCCATAAGATTGAGCACTATTGTTCAAGTATTTCTACCATAGAACCGTGGATGTTTTAGAGACTAGTTGCTGACGGCAGGCTGTAAATGTTTTAGAGAGATTAGTTGCTGACGGCAGGCTGTAAATTTGGGTTTTTACGGTCTTGTGTGGCACTGGTACTCTTTATCTGCCTTGGAGCTGGGGCTTTTTAAAGAACCTGACCCGGTTATCAAATGCTGTTAGGACATCTTCATGGGAATTACTATTTGTTTTAGTGGATTTGGCCTCATCCACTTTACACTCGTCTCTGTTTCTTCTTAAATTTATAATATTTTTAAAGTTCTTGTTTCTATTGGGTATACTCTTGTAAACTAACAAAATATATCAGTAAGATTAACTAGGGATTATATGAGAATAACTAAAAACTGAAACCCTGGCTATGGCAGGCAGAGCACAACAATGCTTTTGCATGGTAGTGGGTTTTTGGAGATGGTCCTCAACATTACCAAGGAGTTGACCTTACGAGACAATACTAACAACAGTAATAGTAACAAATATTAAAAACACTACACACCCATTTCATTCTAGTTGTATCGAGAATGGATATAAATACTACCACTACTAATAATAATATTATCAATAAAAAGGAAGGAATACATTCACATGAATTGCGTTTTTTCTGTTGCACAACTATGATTGAACAATGTTTACGCATCAACTGGTGCCTGGTGGAGCCATTATCATCAATTATTACCTCTTGTCTTCACGTTACTGCTGCAATATTACAACTGAAATCTAAAGGAGTGGGATATATATATTTAATTCCAAAGAAGAATACACAGAGGCTGGTAGGTTCCTATCTGTCATTGATAATATATATATATATATTGTTTTTGTGTGTGTGTGTGTGTGTGTGTCAAATCCCTTCATTTCTCATTTCTTTATTAGTAGCTTTCTTGGATCCATTATGTCGCTTCAACAAAAGAAAGAAAAGAAAAGAAAATTGTGGACAGTCTTCAACAGAAGAAAAGAGTTTTTTAGGCATTGGTGGTCTGGACGTATTTAATTAATTAGTGAAGGGAAATCTCAACATGCTGCTTCCATCCATGTTAGCACAAATGAAAAGGATGGTTCGGTTCGGTTCAGCCCCTGGTTTTGACTTTAATGCATGCATACATAGACTTTTAGTTTGGTTAGCCTTGCTGGGTCACCAAAAATGCCTTGGCATGTCTCTGTCCTGTAGCAGGCTCGACTTTAAGATAACCATAGCTTAGCAGGTTATTGCTTACTAGTATGTGTCTTTATTTTTAAGTGTCTGCCTAAAATATTTTTGACATAAAACGAATGCCGAAGGTATCATCGCCAATTGATACATTGGCGAGGCTCCACCCTCATATAAATCTGACCACTACAATGAACTGAAGTACTTGTGCTTGGTTTTACTTGGATTTTTACTACAACAAAGATTATTGATATTGTTACAGTTAATTTTTCTTACAATTGTTCTGAGTGACACTTAACTTTTTTAACGACACTTATTGTTATGCTAATATTATTTTTATCCCGACATTATCGGCTACAACTAAGGAGAATACCAATTCTTTTTTGGGTTAATATTAAAAGGGTAAAACTTAAAAGTCTTGGACACATGGTAATTGTTAATATTTGAACAGATACAATGTTAAAATATTATTAGCCAACCTCAATCAACAGAATCAAAAATAACTCTCAAGGATGGATTTGTCCAAATAAAAATGATTGCTTCATATTCATCACAATATTAGCTCCCCAAAATTGTTATGTAAGAAGGGCCAACTATACATGTATTTGTATGGAGTATTTTTTATTTTTTACTTTTTACTTTTTTATTTTTATTTTTATGAATTACACACCCTTTTCATTTCAAAACTTAATATATTCCCTATATTGAAATGACAGCTTCACTTTAAAATTGTTAATTATTAACACAAGTTTGAATTGAATACAATCAATAATTTATACAAACCACGACTTATTTTAATAGAATCAGATAGATGTCATATATTGATTGTATTCCATTTTTAGATATCCTAAAGAGGTTAATAAAACCCTTCAATTTGGCATGGTGGGAGTTCATGCATAGAAAATTATTTAAAATAATTTTGCAAGACACCAGAGCCCACATGGTACACACAGCTTATACGGAGTTTTATCATCCCTTCTGAAACTCATTCACAAATGGAGGACACCCATAATAAAGAAATATTTTTACTTTCAATTGTTTGTTTCAGTACAAAAATTAAAGCATTTGTTATACACATAAAACTTTTGCATGATTAGAACTTGATCATGTAGTAAGAGTGTGAGAACAAAATATTTTTATTTTTATTTTTCGGAATAAGAGGGTAAAAGCATAATGACCTTTATACCTTTGGAAAAAAATCCCAAAAATAATATGGAGGGCAGGCACTTTCCACCATGTTGTCTCTTCCTTGAACATCATCACTGTTATTAAGGTGTGCACGGGATTTAATCACCGGATACGTACAAGTCAACACCCCTATCAATTATACTCACAACCGGATAATCCTTGTGGAGTATCCACAATAATCCCCTATGCCTTTCACTAGGCTCAGTAACACTTGACCTAACGTATTTTGGTTGATACCTAATATTTATTCTTCCAAAATACAATTTCTTCCACCATGTTTTCATTCATCAACTAGTTCTTTATTCTCATTTGTATTTTTACATTATGTTGACATCTATTGCCAGGTTATTCTATCTAATCCAGATTCCGACAATTTATATACTTGCTTCATCGTAAAAGCAACCTTAACTATTGAACTCGAGCAGGGACCTAGTTTTCATCACAATTTGGAGAAAGTCTGCTTCAGGATTTTAGGCAAGTCTCTCAGCTAATCCTTTTCTCCTTTTCAAATATTAATAGAGCTGTGCAATAAACACATTTTGTTCCATAAAAACTGAACCTTCTCCAGTTGTGTCTGTCAAAATGGAAGTTCATCATCAGGTACAACCCTATCCAACTAGATGTGAAAATCTTAAAGCCCATACACCAAGGAGGAGCCCTGCCTAAGATACCATTCGCATGACCAAATTAGTATGTATGCTGTATGCATATCACACACACAACGTTGAAACTTTATCATATCCAGAAAAAGGAATCCATGTGAATTTTTATTCCTTGTCAATGGGACAACAAACTTCATCACAGACTGAACTACAATGCGCTACAGCCTACATGCACACCACACAACGAATCATGAAATGAATGTTTTTTTTTTCTGGTGAGAGGTACAGATTATTATTTACACAATAACCCTACCCGCACTAACACCAGGAGCTAACAAAAGAAAGCATGAAAAAGCACCAATAAAAACAGGTGTGATCAGACGAATACCTAGTTTTGCATAAATCGAGCGTCGATATGAACGGTAGAGGAGGGGGCAGGTTGTACAAACAGCAGAAATTAGGGCATGTATTCAGTCTCAAGAGTCGGTTGCGTCCGTGTCACCATTGCTGCTGGTGCTTTTGTGCTCCCTATCGAAGCCATATGCAATGCTTCCCCAACCTCTGCAGCCTTTTCCATTTGTTGCATTCTCTTCCTCTGTTTATATCTCCGCACCCATAGTATCAGTATGCCCAACAAAACCAACAGTACAACTCCACCGAGCACCGAGCCAACAATTATCCAAACCTTAGAATCGTTCTTCTTTCGTCTACCATTAGGTGTTGGACGTACATTCGGTGGTGCAGGAGATACCGGTGAAGGTGAAGGGGCAGTAAACTTGGTAACAATAGAGAAATGCCCCTGTTCTACTGTAGAACATTTATTGCCTGAAACCACATTGCTGAAATTGACTAGACCGTGCAAATCAAACCAAACACACTTGGCAACTGATCCTCCTGGCACTGTTTTCACATCTGAAAACTCTATGGATATAGGTTGGCCTGATGCCATGATATCCAACTCAGGCAAATTTTTAGCTGATAGGTTTGAAGCATCGTAAGCAAGAAGACCCAACACGGGAGCTAAATACATGTAGCCTGGTAAAG
This sequence comes from Aralia elata, assembly GCA_034770075.1. Classification (NCBI taxonomy): domain Eukaryota; kingdom Viridiplantae; phylum Streptophyta; class Magnoliopsida; order Apiales; family Araliaceae; genus Aralia; species Aralia elata. Next base: position 264,940 of record CM068379.1, on the reverse strand, counting down.
GGTAATACACCATAGACCAATTGCCCAGGTTTTGGTAGACCAGAACAAGCCTCTCGACATAAGGCTGCTCAAGAACACCTGTAGGGATTTTGAACTCTTTGTACATTGGAACACCTCTGGTCCTTAAGCTACCACTCCTGAGCCTCATTGCTGAAATCTGAATCCCAGTCAGGTTTGAGGGGACATCCCCATCAAAGGGGATGCCAGTCCTAGGGCGAACAAAGGAGCGATAAGCGTAGTCTTGTAGAAGTGCATCCAGAGCCTGAGCAGATGATTGAGCTCTGGCTCTTGGCAACCGGAGGAAGAACCATATCAATAACAGGAGAAGCATCGGGAGACTTTGAAGAAGCCCCATCGATGCTTCAAAATCTTGAGAATCAGCAGAATATCACTCAAATCCCACCGACTAGGAAGTTCCTCAAAAGTAAGTAAACCTGAATATTTACGTATGTGGTGAATACCCAGATCTAGAAAAAGAAAGCACCAAAAACCTGAACCCCCAGATTTGTAGTAGAAGAGCTGAAGAAGGAGCCAGCTAGCTTCGGAATCAATCCTCCTTATCTTTCTAATTTCCAGGAAAACCAATGCAATCTAAAGGGTAAGCTGAAGCGGAAGGGTGTATCTGAATCGGAAAATAAAGCAGCGCAAGTAATGGGGGAAAGATTTAAACCGTTGCAAAGGTGTGGGCAGTCTCAGAGCACTTTACCCTTTGGAATCTTCTTCATAAAAGATACTACAATAACATTACAAAGTTGTCACAAACATCATCCCTCAAAACCCTCAATTTAGTAGATGCTTCAAAAACAACTTGTGAGAATGGCAGATTGGTAGATCATAGTAGTTTCACATTTTGCGGGAAAGGAAATTAGAGAAAGAAAAGAGATTTATTAGGGGGTATGAAGTACAGTAGTAATAAAGAGGCAATGTAGATGTTAATGCGAATACCTAAAAAGTAAAATAAAAATAAGGAAGTAGAAATTAAAAGGAGAGAAAGCAGTAATGGGTGGAGGGAGTACATGAAGTGAACATGAAACCTGATTTTACTTGATATCTGAGCTGAAAAGCAAAGGGGGGAGGAAGCATTGCGCCGCCAAATCTGGTAAAAAAATAAAATTACAGAGAGAAATATTTGCAGAGAAGCTAGTTAGTAGAGAGATAAAAGAATGGTTTACTGAACTTGTTTCTGGGAAAATGAAGAAGATGCGAGAGAATGTGTTTGTGGAGAAGAATAGAAGAAGGGACAGGTAAAAGAGTCTCTCTCTCTCCCCTTAATTCTCCTTTCCTTCCTCCTCCAGCTGCTGTTGCTGCTGCTTCTGCTGAGAGAGATGGATTATCTTCTGTAATTTGAACTGTAATTTGAACTAATCTGGTGTTGCGGAGGCAGGGGAGGGGATAAGCTTCAAGAGGGAGGGAGGGGCTGTTCGATTCCGAGTAAGAAAGAATGAGAAGAAGGGACAAAGAGTCCAGAGACTAACCACGCCCCACAGGAGAGAGAAACCCAATAATCTCTCTCTTCCTTCCTGTATACTACTACCATACCAGTCCTACATCTATCTACCTGTAAAGTAATAAACAAAGCAACTACTATATAAGTACACTACTCCCAATTCTATCCCTAAAATTTGTAAATATTAAAGATATCTTAATTTGTATTTAAGCTTACAAATAATAAATTGTTAGCTTAATAATTATAGAATACTCCCTCTATTCTAAATTAATTACTCAATTTTAGTTTTTTTAAGTTAAATTGACTATTTTTAAAATTAATAATTAAGCATATATAAATATATTTCTAAAATTATAAAAACTGGGGTTAGTAATAAATTATATATACTTTTTTTTGTTATAATCTCTTCACTTATATTTTAGTAAAAATAATAAAAAGATTAGTTTTAAAAATGATCATTTTGACTTTAAAAAGTCAAAACTGAGCAATTAATTTGAGACGGAAGGAGTAATAATAAATTTTTACTGACAAACTTAAAGACATTTATTATTATCGGGAAATTTTTTTTTTATAAAACAAAAAAAATGAACATAACAATGTCCGTAGTGTATGGAGTGTTATACTCCTTCCATTCCAAAATTAAAAATACAAAAAAAAATACCACTAATTACACATCTCTCTAAAAAATTTACCATTAATACTTATCCACGTGACTGATAATAAAAAAAAATCAACGTAAACATTCTCAATACATATTATTACCATTACAAAACATTTTACCCCTACAACAATTTCTATTTTATGCAACGACCTCATCAATTTTAGGTAAAAGAAGAGAGAAATCTAGTTTGTAGGTGGACTGATAGAAGAAAAGTTTTTCCTGATTTTTATTTGATAACAATTACATACAGATTTTTTTCTTTTTTGACAAATAGTATAGCCCACGAAACAAAATTCCTAAAGCACATCTCTTCATCATCCCTCTTTTCCCCCAAACAAGAGGCAAGGCAAGGCAAAGAAAAAAAAAACTAATGATACATTACATTTAATAAAAGAATGAAGTGGAAAACTCAAATTAGGCAGAAAGGTTTGGCTGTCTTGTTGAAGCTTTTGGGGTAGAAACTGGACTATTGGAACTTGGAGGGGCCTCGCTGTCTGGAACATCGGATATTGATTGCAGCTGGATGGCCGAAGGGTTAGTCTCGGTCTGTAGAGCATTGGTTATTACTTGCGCTGATATGGAAGTACGAGAACTTTCCTTTGTAACTGTAGGGCTTCTACAAGGCAAAACCTCAGGAGCTGAGCGTGGGGATCCAGGCGAAGGTGGGGAAACAGAGAGCATTCTGGAGACTGCAGGTATGGGGTAAACCTCTGTAACCTCTTCGATGCCCTCATCCAAATAGACAACATCTTGCATAGTTAGTTGGTGATATTCAACAATTTCCATCAAGAAGCGGTTTTCACGTGCAAAAATAGAATTCTCATGGGCCAAACGAGCCTTCTCTGCTAAAAGTGTCTCAAGTTGAAGACGAATCTGAGACCGTACATATATACCATAAAATTAGTTATTACCATTTAATCTAAACTCGTGTTCCTACCTATAAAACAAGATACATGTTTGTATGTAATGCATATAGCAGAATGGCCCAAATCCTTTTCTTACATGCAAAATCCAGGAATTAATGCTACGTTTGGATTGAGGAAATGAAATAGAGGAAGAAATGAAATAAAAATAGTGTATTTGATGATCATTTTGGAGGATAAATCATTCCAATGGAATGAAAATTCATTCCATCCCTTTGTTTTTTTATTCCATGTGGAGAATGTGGAATAAAATCCATTCTAATGGAATGGATATATGTGATAATTTAGCCATTATATGACAACACCCACCACCACCAACTAAACATACACTTAAAATACCTTAAAATTATTCTATTCCGTCCTCCATTTCATTCCTTCAATCCAAACGCAGCATAAAAATTTACTAGTGACCTAATTTGAGGGTATTCCTTTCCTTTTTTTGGACCCAAAATGGAGATTGTACCATGCATGTAATAGATGTACTTAGAGCTCACATTTTCCTAAAACTTTGAGACATCGACCATAACACCAAAATTGTGTTGGAGGATTTTTTTTTTAGTTGATAACAAATGGAATATTTTTTTTACATTATTCGACTAGAGAGAAATAATATTTACGCCGAATCTAAATTATAAAGCGGGAGCAGGAGATGATGGCTGTGTTGCAGTATTATCACAATTTAGGATAATATAAATTTCTATTCAACTTCTTTCTCTCCTATTTCTTATTATCCCCTTATTTCTCTCCCATCTTTTCTCACCCATTTTCTTTCACCAATTACAATTCTTAAATATTTTTCAACCCCACACACTGTGTGTGCAGGAATACTTGTACCAAATAAAAGTGGATCGATCTTTTTTTTTTTTTCATTCCAATTGTCTACATGGAAAAATTGTGCTTAACTACTACTACACCACACTCCACTATTTAATATTCATCTAATACTTCATCTGCCGTGATAATAGACATTCTACATTTGCAAAAGTTTAGAAAACTGCCATTATTACAACCTGGGAATAAGGATGACTGCTTTAACTAGTAATTATCTCTCTCTATTTCATGTAGCAGATCTGTTGTGTTGGTTTGGGGATGGGAACGGGGTGGGTGGCTAGTCATCCTCTTAGTTTAAGAGGTCCTATAAAAAAGTAAAAAAATAAATAAAAATGTTCGCATTACTTCAAAGATTTAAGTTGACCTTGCACCTGCCTGCTACCCATCCCTGCAGATTATATTTCTTTTGGTTTATTACACTATCATGAATTATGTATATACGTATAAATACATACCATATCATCATCTGCGGCGGGATGATCCCCATTTTCATAAGCCTCTCGGAGGATCTTATTTTCTCCTTCTAGCTGAGAACACCGTTGCTTTGCAAAAGCCAGATCTGCTTTGACAGTTTTCAGCTCCCGAAGAAGTAGTTTTGCCTTGGCAGCTGTTGCCATTGCCACCTGTGAACCAAAACAAAGGCTAACAATGCATTTCACCAGCAAGGAGATACAACAAGTGGTTTTGTCAATATCTGAAAATGAGAGACTTTAGATTATACTAGCATCCAGAGCACACACGATGCCCTTGACAAAATAAAGAAGGTGGTGAAAGAAGGAAGAAAGTTAAAGGTCAAACATACCATTGATACCTTTCACTAAGAATTACAAAATAAAAATATCTAATCATGAATTGTGAAATCATACTTACGAAAAATAACAAATTTAAAGCCCAATTACTTTCACCCAAAGATTTAATGCTCTATTATATTGAAACAACAATCTACCTATCAAAACAAATCAACATAACTAAAAAAATTATAAATACTACAAAATAAATTAAATAGAAACTACCAAAAGATTAAGGATTTTTTCTACTTAGAAGTTAGAAGCATCAATAAACAAAAACAAAAACAAAATGTAAATATTACAGACACAAACATACTACATACTGATTAGAAATGGTTCAATCAGCAACACTCAAGTTTACCTAAGAGGATATATAAGAAGGTTTTATGACAATCTGACTGAGTTCATGCAACATATGTGTCTCTGTGTGGGGATGGGGCAGGGAGAGAATGAGTGGAAGTAGTTGGCATGGGTAGAATCCATGAGGGTAAGCAGTTATAGGTTAGATTATTAGGAGTTAGAGGAGGAAGTAACTGCAGATCGTGGAAAGTGGAGAGAATTAAGTTACATATATGAAACAGACTTCTATTCAATTTACTATTTTATCCCCATTCTTATAAGAGTCCTTTGTGAGTAAATTTAGCAAAAATTTTAGGAGTTATTGGGTATCTCTAATTTGTGACAGATCTTCAAGAAAAGTTAACGCCAAAAGTAACTGCCAAAAAAGCCTCCGGCTTTATAATATACTAGTATTTGTGTGTGTGCAATAAAAAAATTAAATAAAGATTATAAAATATGTGAGAAAATGTGAGAGATTTCAGGAATAAATTAAATGTAGAAGAGAGAAAGAAAGTTACATGTGACAGAGTCTCAAGGAGGTAGTTACTTTTCTCCCTCTCCCATTATATATATATATATATATATATATATATATAATAGGGGAAAGGTAATCTGAGGCATGCTTTTAGTCAAGCTTCAAAGCACTATAAAACAATATTTTACACTTTCATTCAAATCCAGCTGTATAGATGATAAAAACATGAGAAAATAATGGCGCCCATAATGTACTTTTTATGGAGCTAATCCCCTTGATCTATGTATTGAAAATTTAGGATAATTTCAATGGCACAAATTTAATAATTTTCTTTATTTTAAATAACAAGGTCTTACATTACTATCTCTTATTATTTCCTATTTTTAGCCATACGGCTGAATCTAAAAGAAAATGTTTAAAAGTATTGTTTTAATAGTGTAGCCAAGCTTGCCTCACTACTTAAAATTTTTATAAACACCCTTTCATGATAATGCAGTTTTAAACATATGTTAAATCATCCACTACATTTTTTTAGCGGCCCCTTATTTCTCTTCTTTTCTCTCTCCTGCACTCTCTCTCTCTCTCTCTCTCTCTGTGTCTGTGTCTCTCCTGTACCAGATTTCAAAATTCTATATCTTCTTAGTTACAAAGTATCGATCTATATCTTAGGAATGCTCTAGAAAAAAAATCTTCAAAAACAATACCAATGTTGATATGTCTTGATGTGTCTCAAATGGCAAAACACGTTCTCAAGTCCTATATTGTAATATACTTTTATATTACAGAACTTTGATTGCATTCTCCCCATTTGAAATACACTAAAACTTATCAACATGTGATCTTGTTTTGAAAATCGTTTCAAGAACCTTTTAACGATATACAAATAGGAGAGAGAAAGAGTTAGTGCAGGTTAAAGAAAAAGTTGGTGCAGGTTAGAGAAAGAAAATAATAGAAAGAAGGCTCCACCAAAAAGTTTACCAAACTACGTCAATAGCTGAAGATTTAACATATTTTTAAAATGGCATTATCGTAAAAGAGTGCTCCGCTACAATTTTTTGCGGAGATTTTAAAATCATGTGTGGATGGCTATAGATGTGTTGACTAAAATAAAGCCATAGTCAACAGCGGATATAGATCACTATAGGCCACTTTTTTAAGCCAGAGCATCTATAGCCATCCACACAAATTGTGGATGGCCATAATATCAAATTAATAGCACACTCCATTATTATGAATGGAGATTACATATTTAAATAACATAATGCCCTTTTACGATAATACCCACATGTTCACCATTCAAACTCGTTCACTATAAAACTAGCAGAACTCCTGTCCTCCTTTCTTGTTCTCTCTCTCTCTCCTACCTACAGTGGCACAGCTACACCGTATCTCTTCCTCACCACTAGAGCCAACTTCCCAAGGCACACCACCATTTTTGTTAACTCAGGGTTCCATAAATTGCCACACCCTCACCGCACCCTCTTAGGATATGCGATTTGGAGTGCACGATCCCATCATAGATCATTGTTGTTCCAGATTGGAGAGTGTTACGTTTCGACATCAAACTCTAGTAGAAAAACAAGGATGAAGAAGAGCCCAAAATAAGACGGAATCTTGAACTTAGGGCTTATATCAACAAACCCATACGATTCTCATTCTATGATTCTTTCAATTGTTTCAATCTTGAACTTAAGAGTTCTAGATAACTGTATTGTTTGGTTGGATAAGAGGGGAAACAGCAGCATTCCACCATGCCGATTAAGTTGGACTTTGGAGTGGTCACTAACTTTATAAGAGATTATAAATTTATAATCTCAAGCATAATTTATATGATTACTTCCAAACACTTGCACTAAGTGAACCAGCAAAACGCAATTACACATTTGCAAACCTTACGTCGCGAGATGCCTTGAGTTGAGTTTCTTGATTTGACTGTATCTGTGGTTGTGCAGCGGACATTGGAGGTTCTTGCCATGGATTATGCACACCAGATACATGAATCCGTTCCTCAGAATTGGTTCCTTTCCTCCTGATTTGCAATTTACGTGTTTCTTGGATGATATCTGCAGTCTTGTTCTCTACCATACTCCGACCTTCCTGGAAAAAAAATAAAACGAAACAAAGAATAAGAGCAATATTATTTCATTTTCTATGAATTTGAAAACTATATATGCAAACTACATCAACTTCGATAATGACCAGTGCAGGTTTATTCCCATCGTGCTGCTTCTCAAAAAGGGTTAATCTATTGTCCAAATAGTAAAATGACATGCCAGGATAAGAAATCATATGGACTTTATAGTTTATAAAGCATTTGATAGCCTTTTCTTGTTTTGATAAGTAAAAACATTTGATAGCAGTAACACTGTGACGAAGTACGAGGGAGACACAGTTATGATAGATGACTAAGTTCTTTTTGGCCAACAAAGATTCTGATCAAATTCTCACTTTCAAAATATAGGACTTTGGGATCACAATTTTAAGCCTGGTTAGATACATAATTAATTTCCTTGGCCATCACATCAAAGTAGGGAAGGTTGCTCTACCACAGGATTCTTGAAACCAATTCCAAATTCTATTTTTTGTAACTCCCGAAGTAAGTTCGAAGTGGGTTAGTCAAGTAATGCGTGTAAAAGTGATTATGGGGACTTGAATGGGATAAGGTTAGAGATTGAGTCAACTGACAGGAAATTGGTGTATTTAATGGTCAGTGTGTGACTAATAAATATGGTACAACAATAGTTCTGGGCTTGGTGTTGAAAGTAATCTTAATCAATCAGCAATTATACCTTCCTTCAGTCCAAAATCCGATATTTCTTTATCTAAAGTTTTTGACTCAGTCAAAGGAGTCTTGTCTTGTCGCTTTGGAAGGTGTGGAGTAGGCTGTTGGTGGAGTGGCCTAAAAGTTCAGATGAGGAAGGGGGCAATGAGTTGTTAATTGATCAAATCAGGGAGGAGAATGCAGATCAGTTTACTGATACGAGCATTGCTCTGTCAGAAACTAATTTATTTGAGCAAGACGATGTTAATTTTATGGTGGGCGAGACCAGGAAATAGGATATTGAGCATGTACCATCACTAGAAGGGTTGGGCCAGACCAGTTGCAAGGATAGTCAACCACGATTGTGGATAACTCTTCAAATATCCAAAATTCAGAGGATGGCCTTGCTCCTTCATCTTTGGTTCCCTTAGATCATTCTCAGCCTTTACAGACTTCTTTGTAAATGATATTAACGATTCTTCTCTATTTAAAAATTCTGATTCTTTGGTAGATATTTTGGCATGATTGAATAAGAAGCTGAGATGGATGGGAGAGATATTTTACCCCCTCCAATAGAGGAAATATATTGTGTCTCTTCACCAATTTGCCATAAGGGTTGTTCTTGAAGTCCCTAGGGGAGGTGAAGGACGACCACAATTTTCGTGACTAGTTAGAAAAATTAAATTTTAGGTTGGTCAATTTTAATGGTGAAGAGATGAGGGTAGAGGTGTCTCCTTCTCTAAGTAGGAAAAAAAGGAAAGCTCTTTTGGAGTTGAGGCGAATCCAAACACCAGTTAACTATGAGGGATAAAGGGGCAGAGGAGGGTTTTTTCCAAAATTCTAAATGAAGGACTTAACCTGAAAAATTAGGGCTTTAGGAGATTGGCACAAGAGAGAGGCTATTCGTGTACTGATTTGTAAGGCAGCCCCATATGTTGTCTTCATTCAAGAATTCAAGTTGGAGGTAATTGATGGGATTTCTATTACGAGGATGTGGGAGCTTAAACATAAACACTGGGGGTTTCTTCCATCCATGGTAGTTTCGGGTGGTATTATTGTCTTGGGAGATATTATGGTTGCTTCTTAGGTCCAAATTTTACAAGAGAGAGGCTATTCGTGAAGTGATTATTCGTAAGGCAACCCCAAATTTAGTCTTCATTCAGGAATTCAAGTTGGATGTAATTGATAAGAGTACTATTAGGAGGATGTGGGAGTTTAAACATAAACATTGGGATTTGGGGGTTTCTTCCATCCATGGGAATTTTGGGCGGTATTATGGTCTTGTGTGATTTTAGGGTTGCTTCTAAGGTCCAAATTTTACAAGGCTATTATTCTTTATTTGTTCAGTTAGACATTCGTAGTCGTGGTGTGTGGTGGTTCACTTCAGTATATAGTCCAAAGAGATGTAGGGAGAGTTTGGCCTTTTGGGAAGAGTTGATAGATGTCTCAGGTCTTTGTTGTAGTCCAAGGTGGTGCTAAGGAGGAGATCTTAATGTCATTGTCTTTCGGAGGAGAATTGCAAGGCTCTAGGATTACTACTAGTATGAGGGGTTTCAATGTCTTCGTTAGGGACTGTGGTTTGAGGGATATTCCGCTCTCAAATGCTCAACTTACGTGGTTTGGATATGAGGGGAAGCTGGTAGCTACGTGCATTAACAAGTTTTTGTTTACAAATGATTGGAGGATGAATTCCTCAATCAAGTTTGTTAGAAAGAGACACTTGAACTTACATTTCATATATTTTGATTTCTTAGAAAGCTTACAAGGTTACCTACTTATACAATTGGAAGAAATAATTAAGACAAAACATGTTCCTTAATATAAGGAAACATGCAAGCTAATACAAGGAAGAAAACATGGAGTGGGAAACATGGAATAAAACATAAGGAAGAATATAGGGAAAAGGTGGAGGAATATTGGAATAAAGTGAAGAAAAATATTCTCCATTATTATTTCCAACACTCCCCCTCAAGCTGATAAATAGAAATCTCCCATTTCTCAGCTTGGAAAACGATCGGCAATTGGACAAAACTCCGTTTGTGAATAGCAATTCCGGCAGTTAACAGTACTCCGTCTATGAATAGCAATTCCGGCAGTGAACAGTACTCCGTCTATGAATAGTAATTTTGGTAGTGACCAGTAACTCCGTCTATGAATAGTAATTCCGGCAGTTTTGGACAATACTTGTAAAAACCTCCATCTCCTTACCAGCACCAATCGTCATCTTCGTGAGACGATCCTTTACTGTAATAAACTTGGGATGGTTGTGGTGTGTTTGAGTTTACCCCAATTGCAAAAGGGATTTCTTGTTGAAAAATCATCACAGGAGTAGAATCTAAAGTTTCTGATTTTTCACCCATTTTTTTTTTTTTTTTGAAAAAAAAAGAACTGTGGGTAAGTTTAGAAAAAACAGGTAATGGGGTATAAACTGTAATAAGCAGTTTTAGAAAACTGCATAGATGGTGCCGGAAAAGTTGCCGGAAAAGTCGCCGGAAATATGCAGTTTTAAAAACTGCGCAGGTGACTGTTGAAAAAAGTCGCTGGAAAAAGTCACCGGAAAAAGTCACCGGAAAAAGTCGCCGGAAAAAGTCACCGGAAAAAAGTCGCCGGAAAAGGTCGCCGGAAAAGATCAGGCTTTGATACCATGTTAGAAAGAGACACTTGAACTTACATTTCATATATTTTGATTTCTTAGAAAGCTTACAAGGTTACCTACTTATACAATTGGAAGAAATAATTAAGACAAAACATGTTCCTTAATATAAGGAAACATGCAAGCTAATACAAGGAAGAAAACATGGAGTGGGAAACATGGAATAAAACATAAGGAAGAATATAGGGAAAAGGTGGAAGAATATTGGAATAAAGTGAAGAAAAATATTCTCCATTATTATTTCCAACAAAGTTTCAGATCATTTTCCTGTGATCGTTGAGTAAAATATAATAAGGAGCGGGCCTACTCCTTTCTGCTTCGAGAATATGTGGCTTTCTTCTTACCCTAATTTTTAGGGTTGATTAAGGAGTGGTAGGAATGCTAGAATTTTTTGTGGTCAGACAACAAATATTATTTGCTACGGGATGTCTTTCTTAATTTGCTTCTCTTTAGGCTCATGCAATGGGATCTTTTGGAGGAATTTCTTTGTCCGATCATGAAATTGGCGGGCAATGCTATATTAATGCTATGCTTTTCTCCTCTTGTTTTCTTTGATCTCTTTTGTTTTCTTTTGGGAGGACTTATCATCATGTAGTAATCTCCTCTTCTAATCAATAAAATCTTAATCTTTTATCCCTAAAAAAAAGAAAAATAAAAGGAAACATGCATGATGCATCTACCCAAGAAAGGAAACTTGAAATTTCTTAAGCAGAATCATATCTCATAAATATTTTACCTACAAGTATTTACCTCGAAGGCATTTCCAATGGTGTCACCAATTTGATTAAGGGAAGATGCGAGTGCATCTAGGCCCTTCCGCAATGAAGGATTATCCACTTTTCTAGAGCTCTCAGGTGATTGATGTGGGTGATACAACTGAGCTCCAAAGACCAAGAATGGACGGGCAAAATAAAATTAGAGAGGGAGATCAGACAAAAACAATAAAAGATAAGGATATAGTATGACAACTGCGAGAAAAGTAAAAATTGTTCAGCCTACTCAAGTTTTTTGCTATTAGTTTCTTTTTATAGCATATAGGCAGAAACATGGGTGGAAATTGATATTCACCTGGCCAGCTGTTGAGTAACTAGAATTATTAGCTAACGAGGGATCTGCTCTGTTAGGCTTTCCAAATTGTTCAGACAAGTCATCATCATCAAGAATTGCTTTAGCTTTCCTTGCTAAAACACCCCAAAACCCTCCTGCTTCATTTGGAGTTTTCAATGATGTGTACTCATAGGTAACAGGGACCTACACACCAGGCATCACACATATTAGAAGAAATAAGGATCATTATTATAGCTTCAAAACAATAACAAAACAAAAAAACTGGTTACGAAAAGGATAATAAACAGTACAAGAGTTGTTAAAGTATGACTTGGATGAATTAATTTCTAAGTAAATATCAGGATGATTAAAATTACTGAGCAGTAAACTTTGAGCCTTCTTCTTTCTATCTCCACCCCACAAACTCCAAACAAGGGAAAAAGAAAGAGAAAGTGTGCGAAACTACAAAATCAGGTCTTAAAACAAAATTGAAAAAATGACAATCTCTAGTTGACATCCTAACAAAGACTCTAATCAATTTTCATTAAGTTGATTTATAATATATAATGATCACTTAAACTCCCTTGAGTTTTTTGAGGAGTGAAAGTAGAGAGAAGGAGAGAAATTTTCAACAAATTTCCTCCCAGACTTGTGAAAATTTATTTTCTTTCCCTCTCCAAATTCACAATCACACTGCAAGAGTGAAAATAATAATGTAAGAATGTAATAACACCAAAAAGGGTGTACAAAATTGAGATCTCTTATTTTTTTTCTTCTTCTTTTCTTATTTAAGTCTGTGAATTTCACAAATGCTGAAATGCATAGCAGAGAAGATCGACACTCAATAGTAATGTTTTCTATAAAATAAAAAAAATAAAAAAAGATTCTGAAGGGAGGTGATCAAAATAGTTCCGGTATTCTAACAGAAAGCGTTGCAAATTTAAAACCAAGACTCAAGTCTTCCGTTAAAATGGATCTGGTTGATAGGGATATTTAGAGATGAATTTGAGACGACGAGATAAACAAATCATCAATAATCATAGTTTAGAGAATAGATGACAAGAACCTTTGATGATCGGGGGTCTGATTTGAAAGAGGAATGAAAAGCGGAGTCACCGTAAGCAGAGGAGAGAGAAGAGTCCCGATGAGCCGCGGAGGCTCTGATTGCCTGAGCGGCCAGAGATGACGACGGAGACGGCGACGCCAAAATAGAAGAAGAGGAAGAGGAAGAGGAAGAGGAAGAGGAAGAGGAGAGAGTGTCATCGGGCGGAGGATGGCGTATTTCTTCCTTGAACGTCGATGCCCTTGTAATCCCCTGCCTTCTCCTATACGCCATTTCCCCAATCGAGCAAAGCTCACTCAACCACACCCACCACCACCACCAAGCAGTAGCAGCAGCGCCTCAACCACCACCACCACCACCGGACGCAGAATTTCCAAGCGAGAGAAAAATAGATAAATGAATGTCTGTAAAACAATAAATAACGAAGTCTCCCTTCGTGTTTTTTTAGCGAGGAAGATAAAAGCAAAAGGTAAACAATAATTATATGGAATAAATAAATATTATCCCCACACTTTCTAATTTTTATTAGAAAATTAATATTTTTACGAGTGATATTTTAAAATAAATAAATAAATAATCACATGAATAGTAAGAGTTTGTTTAGAATTTTTTTTGGATGAATTAAAAGTATTTTTAATTTAAATATAAAAGTGTTTTGGTGTTTGGTAATTCTTAACAAAAATATTTTCAAAAGATAGAGATTTAAGTTCAAAAGTATTTTATCCGTACCAAAAAATTTGTATTTTTGACTTGAGCAAAAGTAAAAAGTACAAAATTATCTTTAAATTGTTAAAAATAAAATAAAATATCATATCACATAATTACCTTAAAATTGTCATTAATAACTTTAAAAACACTTCTATAATTATAGGCCTAAATATAGATTAATACTCTGAACTTTTAATTTTTTTCCACTTCGGGGATTGTCTTCTCAATTTTTCAATTAGGGGATTAAACTTTTAATTTTTTTCACTTTAGGGATTGTCTTCTCAATTTTTTCAATTAGGATATTAAACTTTTATTTTTTTTCCACTTTGGTGATTGTCTTCTCAATTATTTTCATTAGGGGATTAAATTTTTAATATTTTATGATTACGTCTAATTGATAGTATCACGTCAGAAAATTGATTACATGACAGCAACACGTGACTAAAAAATACTTATGCGTAATATTGAGTCTCATTTTAACATTTATTTAATTAATTTTTTGTACCAAAAAGGGCAAATATCAGACCATTATTAATTTTAAAGTAAATTATTATTATTATAATTTTAATATAAAACCATTATTAATTTTTTAAAGTAAATTTAATGATAATTTTACCCTTTTGGTAAATTTATTTTTTTTACAGTAAATTTAATGACAATTTTTTAAAGTAAAATTAATAATAGTCTTATATTTATCCTTTTTGGTTAAAAAATTAATTGAATAAATATTAAAATGAGACTCAATATTACACATAAGTATTTTTTAGTCACGTGTCACTATCATGTCATCAATTTTCTGATGTGACATTATCAATTTATACGTAATTAGAAAATTTTAAAAGTTTAATCATCTAATGGAAAAAATTGAGAAGACAATCCTTAAAGTGGAAAAAAAATTAAAAGTTTAATCTCCTAATTGAAAAAATTGAGAAGACAATCTCCAAAGTGGAAAAAATTAAGAGTTTAATCCCCTAATTGAAAAAATTGAGAAGACAATCCCCAAAGTGGAAAAATATTAAAAGTTCAAGGTTTTAATCCATATTTATGCATTATTTTAAGTTTCTTATAAAAGCACTTTTATCAAAAATTTTATATCTACAAATGCTCCAACTCAGTACCACCTCCACGAAACGGACACTAAATAAATCTCACACTTATGTGAGAGAGGAATTATGAAAATATCAAATTTTAATTCTGAAAGTATCAATTTTCTTTTCCCAAATGTTAAAATTTGTACTTTCACTGTACCCTATATTTTGACGAGGTTAATATTTTTTTAAAAAGTATTTTATTAAATTAAATAACTAAAATTTATTTTTAGATTTTATAATCAAAACACATGATTAGTAATTTTATTATATTATGCTGCTACTACTACTACTAATAATAATAATAGTAGGTTAATATTTGTGTAAGATGAAGATGATAAGAGAATTGAGAATTTTCAAACACAATATATACATACGGATGTGAGAATTTATTATATTTATAGAGGTCAACATAACATCATGACTCAAGCCAATGTTCTGGCTAGAAAATTTTGAGAGACTCCTTATAAAGTAAGAGTAGAGTGTTAAAAAACATTTTTAAAGTCATCCAGCACAAATTGTTGTAGCTTCTAAGTTCTACCACACTCTTTGGCGGGGGCGGATTAGAATTTTTAAAATTATGTCCGTCTACAGTATTGATGGGCGAATTAACACAGATAGATAGGTTGGAAATAGATTGCATTCTGTTAAAACTGTAAAATCGTATTACTTCTCTTGTGCATTTTCTTTCATTGCTACTTCTATTGCTTCTGCTTGAAAAAACCATCAGCATGCCCGCACTTGTAACTAACTAACAAAATTAAAATAAATTGATAATGCTTGAGCCTGAAATAGCACTATGTGTGTGTGTGTGTGTGTGTCTATATATATATATATGCATGCTATTGAAAATCTGAGAATAATTAAGTCCCACTAATCTTGGATAAAACTCAAGTAACTTTTCTAAGAAATTTATTTATATTAGCTACACAAATGCATACTTGTTGATGATTCCTAGTAGTCACAGCGCTGAAGGGCCAAATCTGTGTCAGCAGCTGCTGAACCCGAGTGTGGTTGCTTATGAAGTAAGGTCGACCGAGGCGATGAGCTTGGTTCTGCAAAGTGAACTGGCACCTTAATATAACCCCTTGGGTCAAATAAGGTCCCCTGGCCCTGATCCTGATTATTATTACCAGTACCAGTACTAAAGCCCCGCTGGAACGTGCGATGCAATAATCTGTCCTGCTGCCCCATAACTCTCATCTGATTGAGTTGTGATTTCAAGAATGGCATATCAAAAGTGAACCTGGAAGAGGAGTGGCTTGCCTGAGAAGAGGACTGCAGGTGACTCATCATCACTCCATGTCCATCACTTGGAGTTGTTGGAGTACTTGTGGCTTGATACTTGGTACCCAACCTGATCTTAGAGCCATTATAATTGTCCATCTTACTAAAACTAGAAAACCCAATGGTTGTTTGCGAGAGCCACGAAGATGAGGTCGCGCTATTATTAATCTCGTTTTCCAAATTGAATCCAGAAACTTGTGACCCTGAAGCTTGTGCTGTGGACTTGGATTCATGTTTGGTAGTTTGGCGTGCTTTCTCATTCAACTTATCCCCGACACCAGGTTTAGTAGTATAAGCAGCTTTGTCTCCATCATCAGGATTATTCAAATCTATAATCTCACTGGTTGGTTTTAGGACGGTCTGATTCCCACGAAGGAGATCAACTACTTTCTGATCAGATATTCTATTAGTCATGATATCGGTTTCCCAGGTACTCAGGGCAGAGTCAAATGCAGCCGGAATTTGACCAATTGCATCCTGAATCGGACAATCTGTTTGTTGAGTTGGAGCATCTCTGGACAGGCCTTGTAACTTCCTTTTGGCCACCATTTGTGCTGTTGGTCCTAAATCTTTAATGAACAAGATTAAGCTCTTTCTATAACTAACATCATTCACCTAAATAAAGAAAAGAGATGCATAATATCAGGTTGATACCTAGCTCAACACAAACCAAATGTAGGCACTATGTAGAAAGTGTGATTGCAGGCGCAAAGGTAATTAAATTCAAATTAAAGGACTTACAAGCAGTAGGGGTTTGGGATCACTTTGAAATTTCTGAAATATGGACTCATTCTCATTGTGGAAAAGCATCCAAGGAGTATATGTGCTACGCCTATCTGCTTCATCAGAACCAGATCTGCCACCATCTCGAGCACCTGATTAGATGATATTGAATGGTGATGAGTTGGACAATTTCAAACTAAGTTTAGATATTATATACTAAGATATAGTATTATGGAGGCATGCAGAAGTTCAAATTTGAAACTAAAACCTCAATATAAGCCATAATAACTTCAGAAAACTCAAATCAACTGCAGCTTGGTGGCTCCTGAAGTGGCATAATATGTTGACTCTAAGCAAAGTTTACAGGTTTGTGGAGCCTTGTGAGTATATCATTAAAGCGAAATAAGATTATGAAACTAGGACCAAAATGTCTCTGGCAAGCAGCTGTAGCGGACGAGGATTCATCGTACTAGATTGCTTTCTAAACAATTCAGATCTTCATTGAATAGTAATAAAAGATACGAGTGATCCTATTTGCTAGTTAGGTGTCCTTATTTTACCAACAAAATCAGTGCTTTTCTTAAGTTTTTGCAAGCTCAATCCTTCTTAAATGCACCGAGTGATGAAGGAATTTATTTTTTAGAGAAAGTCTTGGAAGCCTTACCAGGAAATAAAGCATACTCTCTTATGTCAACATCAGCACATGTACTAGCAACTCCAGGAATTCCTCGCATATTTCTCCTGGAAATAGATGGACCAGTTAAAAGACGTAGTTTTCCCTCTGAGGAGACATCATTGGTCACAGTACCGGGTCTGAAATTTGTAGGAAGTCTAGTGCTTGAGTTGAAGTTCAAATCCTTGGCTTCACCCTGAGGCCTCCTACCAGATCTTCGTCTTGTACCCGAGAATTCCAATTCAAAGTTCTCTGGATCAGTCTTTAGAACATGAAAAACCTTCTTAGCTAGGTCATCTATAGCACGAGCCTGTAAATTACCGGACATGGTATTCAAGATTCCACCTAACTTAAAATAAATAATGATTGTCACACCTGATATATGTTTCTACAGTATGTTTGAGGGAGCTCATTGATCAACATACCTGTCTGAAATAAACGGTACCTGAAGAATTAAAATGCATTGCGTTCCCTGATATCAAAAATACATCATGCTGCATAATTATCCACAACTAACAAGTCAGATGATAATATAGATGCTCCAAATATGAATATCCAAAGACCAGAAACGTTGGCCGGTGAACATGATCACTATTTCAAACTTCCAACATATTTTAGTCCAAGTATTTCATCTAGAATACAGTTGTCAAAAATAATGTTAGCAAGTCAGAACAGAAACTATAAACAGGATAGCGGAATAAGTAGTGGAGGCAAGCATAAAAGGTAAAGTTTAGATTCAGAAACTTTAGGATCAATGTAAGACTTCTGCAAACAAAAATTCAGATATCAGTCATAAATGAACAAATAAATTAATTTGCAAACTTGTTGTGTGCCAGGTCTTTAGTAACGCATCAACGAGAAAATGTCACTATCGTTTTATTTTCCTTTATAAATACACCGAGTTCATAGTGAAAGGAAAAAAAAAATTGCAGAAAAAGGAGCAAACCTCAAATTGTTCAGGAGTTTCATACATTCCTTCATGAAGTTTAGCCCTCATTGTGCCAAAATCCATAGGCTCATTAATGATTTCATAGTAATCCTCAACCTTACAGTAGCTCAATATCTTGTCCATATTAATTAGCAGAAAAGAAATAGACGTATAAATTTATGATGAACTCCATACCAGAAAACAAACCTTTTTGGGGTCAACTGGTTCAGCAAATATTTCGTATGTATCTCTCCTAATTTCAAATGGAAAACAATCAAAGAAAGATATTTCCAGTGAGAAACAACCACTCAAATGTTTTTTTTTTAAAAATCATTTGATTGTAGGTCATCTTCGAGTAGAGGTAGCACATAAATTACCCTAATTATTATGCTGAAAAGAATACTAGGAGAACACGTACCTTTGCAACACATCAAGAATGAGTTCAAGCGTGTGCTTTTCTGGCATTAATTTGGCAAAAGATGATTCACCTAATAAAGTAAAGTAGTTAACCAGGTCACAGAAGGGATAATATTTTTATTTTTTTTAACAGTGTTTTAAATAACAAATCCGCAAATTTGACATAGAGAAAAACAAGGCATGGTCATCACTTGCTGGGATTTCTTTAGCCTTCACACATAATGGTTGACCTGGTTCAAGAAACAAATGAATGTGATATCATGGTTGAAACCTCAAAAATGTGTAGTCAGCCAGCACATGATATAAATAAAATCTCTAAATGGGGAAAACGACTAACTTCTAGCAGCTGACTGGATTTCATGATGTGCTTTTTCTTTACCCTGCACATGATTTAAAACAGAATTAGTTTTAAGTCCAAACTCATAATGACCTAACACAATGAAGGCATAAAAGAAGCCTTGACCCTCCACCTCTCCGGATCCTTTTTAACATGAAAGTTAATAATGAACTTTGGTTCATTGCTAAGATCCTGATGTGGGACTCGTATCAGTTAATTAATTTGTCTTGCCATCCTTGACAAATAAAACATAATTCGGAGCTAATTAGCGGGCTCTGAGAAAGTGAGAATAACGACAACGGATCTAGTACTGTCCAGTAAAGAAAATGAAACAGAAGAAAATAACCTGTAGCAGCCGAATCAATGTACAATAAAATTGCCTTTACTGTTGCGATTTATCATTTAAAAACAGAAAGAAATAGCACGCACTTGAGGTCATGTTATATACTAGGAAGAATCGATTGTTATTACTGCCACTACAATGAACAATAATAACAGCAACATATCCTTGAACAGCAGATCCTTAACATACATAAACCACAGTTACAAGTTATATATATATATATATATCAGAAAAATGGAGGTGCACAACAGTGACTTTACTCTGCGATCGTAGACCCCTCAGATCGTATAGTGACTACTCTACGATCGCAGGGTGAATTAACTCTACGTCTATGATCGTAGCTGTGTAAATTTAGCTGTGCACCTCCATTAACCCCTATATATATGTATGTATATATATAAAATATACCAACCAGACTAGTTTCTAATATGTAACAAGTAACCGGTGGAACTAACATATGAAAAATTGAGAAGTTTAATTAAGCTGTTTACATATAAGAGAATTCTCAGAATATTAATATATAAAATCTAAGCAAGAAAAAGAAACTAACACAAATAAAACAAAATAAATCCCATCTGCAATACCTACCTACCTGTTTGATTTTTGAGGAAACAAAATCAAGTGTCACGCCTTGGAGTTTTCTCTTGATCCTGGCTCTTGTCCTGGAAGGTGGTCCGCTGGCTTCCTGCTGCTGCATTGCATTTTGGGAAGGTACAGGACTTGGTTTGGGGCCCTTCCATACATCTGACTTTCCCTGCAGGCTCCTTTTCCCACGTCCATCTCTCAACATCGGTGCCCTTTCTATATATGTATTTCTTTCATACAACAAGAACGTTCAACTGATCGATCAGCTCCTCTTCTCTACAGATTGTACGCATGTGCAGCTTTATATATAGCATAAACTTATGAATCATCAACTACAGCTAGTAATTAGCTAGCTACCTACCTACCTTAAATTGGAACTGTTATATGTGTGTGTGTGTATATATATATATATACATAGATAAAGCTCCCTACCATTTGGAAATATGTATTACACATTCATTACTCTTCAAAATTGGAGGATACTGAATTTTCAGAAAAGGAAATACAAAATTAATACCCTCCTAATTTGTTCATAATGCTATCTTATAATTTCACCTCCTTCAATTCCTATTCAAGTGTTGAAGTTTGAAGACACAGACAGGTACTCCGGACCATAACGTACCATGGCAATTGGCACGCAATTTTCTTTTATCATTATTTGGATTCCAACATATACCGCACTAAAATCTTACTTGGGACACAAAGTACTAACTCTACATAACATTATATATGGGCTAACATAATCTTCAATATCGGAGTTTCTGTCCATCCATCCATCTATATATATATATATATATATATATATATATATATATATACAGTCCATTTCTTAGGCTCACCCTTAAAAAGCTCACCCCCCTTTTGCGACGGACCCGGCGACGGTTTGGGTGTACAACCGTCGTCTATACTTTTAGCGACGCTATATATTGTCCGTCGCTAAAAGTATAGACGACGGTTGTACACTCAAACCATCTCCGTCGCAAAAGGGGGGGTGAACTTGGGGTGAGCTTTTTAAGGGTGAGCCTAAGATCCTTACTATATATATATATATATATATACACACACGGAGAGGCTCTCCAGCGAACCACTGGAGAGCGAACCAAAAACGAACCGGGTTTTTTGTCCGTCGCTAAAGTCACGCGTCACTTAACAGACCTATAGCGACGGTTCTGTCCTTCGCTATAAGTTTGTTAAGTGATGCATGGCTTTAGCGACGGACAAAACCGTCGCTAAAGCCCGATTCGTTTTTGGTCCGTTCCCAGCGGTTCGCTGGAGGGCCAGACCGTGTATATATACACACACATTCATACATTGATAAATATGATACATCTACTATACATTCATGCAGTAATCAGCTCATCTTGTACCTTTCATTCTCAATTCAATGGACGCAATTTTAAGAAAAAGAAACACCATATGCACTATTATAGTGCGTATAATAGAAGTTTCTGTATGCATCGACACTGTATGGTGCGTGTTCCTCTTAAGGACCATAATGGTACGTAAGCACTTTTTTGAAATTCTCTTTGCTCATGGCGAGTATAAAGAGTTTTGCCCCGATCATATATTCGACGGTACAAAATGGATCGACTTCTAAGCACTCTTTAGGCAAATTTAACTATGATTAACTATATATCACCCTTACGTACTGCATTTTTATCAGACGCTATAATCTTCATATCTACATAATTAATTAGTTGGAGCTTATAATTGATTAGGGAAGAAAATATATACCTTATAAACTACTACATTTTGGCAAATTCTTTTCATTAATCAATGGGACAAATTATTACCTAGTTAAGTGGTGATAATAACAATATAATAAAACTCAAAATCTGTTAATAAGTAATTAACTCAAAATGAGGCTGTGGGATCAGGCTCTTTTGGAGTTTTTAGGGTACTATGGTTAAGATAAATCTACATATTATGACATTAAAATTTTATTATTTAAATAATTTCCAACTAAGCAAACACATCAGCACTTTCTCTCTCCTCCCCTTTATATCATCTCCTCAAATTTCTCCTCTTAATATTTGTTTGAATATATACTGATCGTGGGTCACTGCTGCCAACGAAATAATTAACCTCCATTTTCTCAACAATTTCCTCCACCTTTTTAAAATCAGTAACTTTTATGAACTGAAATTTATAAAAATGTTTAATTGAAGAACAACATTATTGAGAAAGAAAAAAGTTGAAGTTCTACAATTTGAAAAAATAAATAAATCATATATGGATAATATTGCAAGGATTTTTCATTTTGAGTCTGGTTATTTTACGGAAAGCGATGATTTCCAACAGTTGCAATATCCTTATGATTTAATTGGATATTAAAATTTATATTTATACTATACAACATTAAACTGTAATTTTGTTGATTTAGTTGTTCATGATAGTAAATTTAAGAATTGTAATAGTCATGAATGTGATAATAACTGTGGTGATGGATGTGATTGTAGAGGTAAATGGCTGGTGAAGCTGTGTCAATTTGGTGGAGATGAATTTGGACAAAGGCTTGTGAATTTAGGTGGTGGGTGGCGATTGCCGATTTTATCAAAGAAAGAGATAACCCAAAATTTAAGGCAATGATCGAAATGAGAGTGAAATTGACGATGTGTTTGCTTAGTTGGAAATTATTTAAATAAAATATTTATGTTATAATATGTGGCTTATCTTAACCATTTAATTTAAATGAAAGGATGAAATTTTGAGAATTTTAAATTTTGGAGTACTCTAGGAAAGGAGTCCGATTTAATAGTATAAACGATACACTACTACACATGACGATGATTGAAGAAGAATTATTGTTAAATGAAATATTTACATTGGTTAGGTAAATGTAACATCCCGAACTCACTACAAGTCCGAAGTGCTACATACCGCAAGCTAAAGGAACGCGCGCAAGGAAACAATATAAATAACGCGTAACCCAAACAAAATAACTCAATAATAATCTTAAATTAAACCCAACAATGAACATCTTCCAATCCAATACAAATGAAATACCACTAAACACCAAAATCATAAATTGGAGACATAACTCTTCGAAACTAAGAGTTTTATCAAAATTCATCAACAAAAAGAAATAACATTCTAAACTAAACTCCAGCTATCCAAAGCGTATCAATTAAGTGCTCAGCTATCAATAATGGAACTTGTAAAAATTTATGTAAGGAGTGAGCGATAAAGCTGAGCAAGTGACAATCCTCACTATTTAGGTGGATTAAATATAATTTACAAAACACTTTTTCAAAATAACTTTTTGTTCGATAACAATAATAAATATGTTTTCAAAAAAAAAACTAAATAAATAATAACAAAACGAATTCACATTTTAAAAATGATTTCAATGTATACAATATATCTTTTAATCCACAGTCCTAACGACTAAGGTTACAGTAGCCCTGTAACACAGCCCAAAATTTCAATAAATATCAATATTCACGCACCCTATTAAGTTATCTATAAAAATGCACACTCCCCGAAAGGCATCTAAAAGGTGTGCGTCTTAGTAGGTCCTATATTAGCTCCGAAACTAAACGTAAACACTAACGAGTTCTATACATAGTCGGACCGAAGATTTTAAAAACTTTTTTCAATATTATCGATATTCTAAATGATATTTTTTCACAGTTCAAAATCATATAATCTCATTTTTACCGTTCAAAAATAAATACTTGATCCGATGTTTGAAATAAAATAACATAACATTTTCATTTAAATGGAAGTCTTAAACAAAACATAACAAATTTTGAAACAGTACATTTAGGCATCCGAGTAATTACTAAGCATTAAAAGTAAACGATAATTTTAAAAACACTAAACAGTTCGAAAAGCTACTTACCATACAAGTACCCAAAAGATTAATCTCGTAATACAAAACGTCGTCTTAACCAGAGAATCAATTACTACTTCACCTCGTAACACTCATCTTCCTTGTTCGCCTTTTTTTAATACGTAACAGTAAAGAATTTGACTTTTGGGTCTTCTATAATTTTCAAAATATCTTCATGTCTTCACAAAAATTGTAGCTCTCAAAAAATACACGAAATAGGCTCAAAAATCACTCGATTCGGAGTTAATATGACTCAATTATGAATTTTTAAAACTAAGGCTAAAAATAGTGACGAGAATCGGGACAAGTTACAGTTTTCAGCAATTTAAGGCATGAAAATGACGTCAAATAATTTTTTTCCCTCTTTATAATTGTAGAGAATGAAAAACTAAAGAAATAAGCTTTGGATTCACTCAATTCCGACATCGGATAAATTAATTATGATTATTCTAATGAGCTACAGTGCGTATACGTATTCTACTAGAGAATTTAATTAATCAAATTAGAATATGATTAGGTTACATCTCCCCTCTTTAAATATAAGTAGGAAATAATATAAGAGTTACCAAAATCATGATGGACTCCACAATTTTAATTTAATCAATTATTTAATTATCTACTGAAAGAATTTAATTTTCCAAACGAAACAAGGAAGAAAGAAAGAAAATTAGTAACTTACCTTTTTCAATTCAATTATATTTTTATAAAATAAAATCAATTAATATTTAATTATTAACAAAAATCTAGGTTATTACAGTAAATCTCACATGATTCATGTTATTTGACACTCATTTGAGATAAAAAAATTTAAAATACCTAACATTACCCTAAAAAAAAGTGCATTTGACATTTGCTATGAGAAAAAATTGCATTCCTATCGGTGGACCACCTATACTATAGTACATTCGTTCTAAATTATAAGATAAATATTAACTTTTAAAAGTTAATTTCAAACATTTTAAACTCCAAAATTGACATTCATTTATTTTATGTCAATATTATTATGAATATCATAAACTATCTAAAAAGTACTACTAGTTGTAACATTTATTATTTTTAAAACTTAAATGAATCATGTCAATTTTAAATTTAAAAATGTCTCAATTTAATTTTTAGAAAATTAATATTGATTTTATAATTCGGAACGGGAAGAGTATAAAACATCATTCATTATTTTATTTGATAGTCTCAATTTTATTACTTCTAAAATTAGTTTTAATTTAAAAAATGTCTCACAATGACTTTTAAAAGTCAATAATGATCTTATAATTTAAAAACGAAATAAGCACTACATATTGCTATTTTTATTTGATAGTCTCAAATTAATATTGATTTTAATTTGAAACGGAGAGAGTATAAAATATCATTCATTATTTTATTTGAGTCTCAAATTTATTACTTCCGAGATTAGTATTAATTTAAAGAAAAGAAATATCAGTATGTAGTACTCCTTTTGTTTCAAATTATGAGATTATTATTGACTTTTAAAGTCATTGTAATATATTTTTTAAATTCAAAACTGAGATGACTCACTAAAAATTATAAAACAATAAAAAATACAGTGAATGATATTTTTTAAAAAGTTTATAATATTCATAATTGTATTGACTAATTTAAAGAAAATTCATATCAATTTTTTTAAAAAATATATTAAATTAATTTCAAAAAATTAATAATAATTTTATATTTTGAAACGAAAAAAATATTAGGTTATTACTGTCGACGCCGGTTTTCTCGCCTCTTTCGCGATCTTTGTCCTTTTCCGATTTTGGCCTTTTGATTAGGTGATTTTGGGAAAAAGGTCGGCATTGATGTCAATGGGGTTTTGAAAGATCGTTTTTTATGATGAGCCAATTAACCAGAGTCGCCAGTTGGTATATTTGAAATGGATGTACCAACTCACCCGAGTTTCATTTTTTAAATCGCTGGCTCATATGTGACTCCGAATCAATTGGTCTTTGAATCGAGATACATAGAGTTCGCGGGCTTGCTTAAGCGAGGGGAAGGTGTTAGGCACCCCCCGACTTCCGTGAAACACGGTTACCGCAATCTTGATGCTTTCCTATCCTTTAATTCATGAAATGTGTGTGTGTGTGCGCGAGTGTGTGTGTGTGTGCCTATGTGAATGTTGTGGTGAGTTTGTATGAAAGAATCATTTGGATTTTTAGGGAAAGTCATGCTTTAATTTGAAAACGCTTCGGAATGTCTTTTCAGCATACACGAGAAAGCTCTATGAGAAAGGTTTGATTTTAATTGTCAAAACTGCAAGATTTCCATTAGGTGTCGTTTTGGCAAAACAAGAGTTTTAAACCTTCGTCAAAATAGGAATCGAGATCTATACGTTGCCTTCGTAACTCAAATGATGGGCAATTTCTAGGATCTCTTTAACCCTATGCACAACGGTTTAATAAAACGTCATTTATTTATAAAATCATTTTGTGTGACGTTTGAAAACGATTTTCTTTAGCTTTCTCCTTTACATAGAAATCGACATTCATTAGCACTTCTCATTTTAAGCCTCGTGATGCTAATAACCTAGTTTGATTGATTTTATGAAAATCTTATCGTTTAGCTTTGAAATCAATTTCATCTCATAAATCAAATCGAGCATAAACACGCGTCGGGGCTATTCATGGGCATGTAAGCCATCAAAATAACCCCAAACGCCTACAATCACAAGTTTCACTATTTCGGGGCCTTAAACACGATTCTCGCCTTGGCGTCGTTTTAAGGCCCGACGATTACATATTTACAATGAAAGGTACATCGAATTTATTACATATATCCAAAGATGTCCATCATCGGATTTGGACCACGGGGTCGCGCTCCTAGGCTCACATCCAAAATCGCTACACACCCACAAGATTCTAAAAATAACAATCTAAATAAACTATGCATAATACATCATTACAACGAGCTAAAATTCACCAAATGGATATCATCGGGCCATTAGGAGGAATTTCGTTCCATTTGGGAACCCTCACTAGTAGTCCTCAATCCATAGATCCACAACAATATACAAGAAAAACTACATTTAATTTAACCAAACAATATGATATAAATTGCTAGAACAAAGGGAATTTTCACCTTGCAAATGATCTCAAATGGATGTGAACTTGTGTATTTGACTAAGAGAAGGAGTATATTTGATACAATCAAAATCAAAGAATATAAATCCTCTCTTTTTTCCTCTCTTTTCTTCCTATTTGATTGCAAAATTTGCTCCTTTTTCTCTCTATTTCCGTGTTCTTGCTGCTGTAGAATTCTTCTTCCTTCAAATTCTTCCACCCCCCTGTATGCTGCAACGAAACTGAGCTGAAATAGGCTGGCCAAAGCCAGCCGCCTGCCTTCCACTCACCTGATTTCGAGTTCCGTGTTTCGAGATCCGTGTTTTCAAAAGGCGCACTATTTGGCCGCAGATCAATCCGTGGCTGGACGGTTTGACTTTCTCGATTTTCGTGCCACGCCTCGACTTTCGTGCTGTAACGTCGGTTTTCGCTGACAGGCTCGTATTCTGCAGTCCGGGAATTACCGAGAGACGTGCCACCTTATTCAGGAATGCCCGCCTCGGACGGCCTTATTGTCACGTCAGCTTTGGTCGCCAATTATCGTGGTGGCTCTGAGAGTTTGCTACTGTGCCCATCCTTTGCTCTCGCAGGCCGGCCCAATGGACGAATTTGCCCTCCTGTCATGGTCAGTATAGGAAGTGCAAAATTTGGGTGTCTACAGCTGCCCCTCTTTATCATGTTTATGAAATGTTAAATGAAATGAACATGATAAAGAAGTAGACACACGATGCATGAATGACAGTGCACAAAAATGATAATTCATATATGATGCAACACATACAACTTATGATGTAACGCAAGATGCAATGGATGCCAAACATTTAGAAAAGGGTGTCGATGCGTATGATCGTCTTGTCGGGGCCGATTATCGTCGCCGGTCACCCATCTCGTAACCCCCGGTTATCGTCGCCGGTTGGTTATCTTGTCGGAGCCGGTTTTCGTCGCCGGACATCCATCTCGTAATCGCCGGTTATCGTCGCCGGTCGATTGTCTCGTCGGGGCCGGGTATCGTCGCCGGTCACCCATCTCGTAACCCCCGGTTATCGTCGCCGGTTGGTTATCTTGTCGGAGCCGGTTTTCGTCGCCGGACATCCATCTCGTAATCGCCGGTTATCGTCGCCGGTCGATTGTCTCGTCGGGGCCGGGTATCGTCGCCGGTCACCCATCTTGTAACCCCCGGTTATCGTCGCCGGTTGGTTATCTTGTCGGAGCCGGTTTTCGTCGTCGGACATCCATCTCGTAATCGCCGGTTATCGTCGCCGGTCGATTGTCTCGTCGGGGCCGGGTATCATCGCCGGTCACCCATCTCGTAACCCCCGGTTATCATCGCCGGTTGGTTATCTGTCGGAGCCGGTTTTCGTCGTCGGACATCCATCTCGTAATCGCCGGTTATCGTCGCCGGTCGATTGTCTTGTCGGAGCCGGTTTTCGTCGCCGGACATCCATCTCGTAATCACCGGTTATCGTCGCCGGTCAATTGTCTCGTCGGGGCCGGTTTTCGTCGCCGGGCATCCATCTCCTAATCGCCGGTTATCGTCGCCGGTCGATTGTCTCGTCGGGGCCGGGTATCGTCGCCGGTCACCCATCTCGTAACCCCCGGTTATCGTCGCCGGTTGGTTATCTTGTCGGAGCCGGTTTTCGTCGCCGGACATCCATCTCGTAATCGCCGGTTATCGTCGCCGGTCGATTGTCTCGTCGGGGCCGGGTATCATCGCCGGTCACCCATCTCGTAACCCACGGTTATCATCGCCGATTGGTTATCTTGTCGGAGCCGGTTTTCGTCGCCGG
Source organism: Aralia elata (assembly GCA_034770075.1). Lineage (NCBI taxonomy): Eukaryota > Viridiplantae > Streptophyta > Magnoliopsida > Apiales > Araliaceae > Aralia > Aralia elata. Next base: position 236,173 of record CM068379.1, on the reverse strand, counting down.
ACATCCATCTCGTAATCGCCGGTTATCGTCGCCGGTCGATTGTCTTGTCGGAGCCGGGTATCGTCGCCGGTCACCCATCTTGTAACCCCCGATTATCGTCGCCGGTTGGTTATCTTGGATCTCAGCCCTTCCCAGGGTTTGTTGTTTTTTGTCTTTTTTCTTTTTGTGGATATCAGCCCTTCCCAGGGTTTGTTGTTTTTTATCTTTTTTCTTTTTGTGGATATCAGCCCTTCCCAGGGTTGCTCACCATCTTGTTGTGGTTCGCGTGGATCTCAGCCCTTCCCAGGGTTTGTTGTTTTTTGTCTTTTTTCTTTTTGTGGATATCAGCCCTTCCCAGGGTTGCTCACCATCTTGTTGTGGTTCGCGTGGATCTCAGCCCTTCCCAGGGTTTGTTGTTTTTTGTCTTTTTTCTTTTTGTGGATATCAGCCCTTCCCAGGGTTGCTCACCATCTTGTTGTGGTTCGCGTGGATCTCAGCCCTTCCCAGGGTTTGTTCACCACCTTGTTGTGGTTTGCTTGGATGCTTCCCAGGTTCACTTCTTGTTTGGATACCAGCCCTGCCAGGGGTCATTGATTTGATTGAGTGATTTTTTTTTTTTTTTTTTTTATTTTTTATTTTTATGTGATGTGTGATCGGCCTTTGTCCTGGATCTCCCACCAACATCATCCACGTATCATGCCGCAAAAGCCATCACAGTCTGATCACTCGCGAGGTTGAAAGCGACGTGCTTGTACTTTCCTGAAGGTTTTTCATTTTGATCGTACCTCGTCGTGAAGTGTAGTTTCTAGACTTCAACATTGGTTTGATATTCTGCCTGTTCTTGGTCGTCTTCATTTTAGGCAGTCTGTTTCGCTCTCAGTGATGATCGACAGCCATGTTTGGGGCTCCTTAGCCTTTTGATCATTTCTGCTGGTCGATATGTTGTCGTCCCGCATTATATCCTCCTTGTATGTGCTCATGCACGTGGATCATTTGGATGTCGAGGCAGTGATAGTCAGGATTGGGGAGATGCCCAATGACGAGAAGTTCTGTGCAGCCTCGGCTTCCTTCCATTTCACGATTCTTAACTGCCCCTGCCTTGGTGCGTGTCGCTACCAAGAATTTCTATCGAGAACTCGCGATGTTGATCGTGCTGAGTTATCCACAGTTCTGCAAGATCCTGCATATCAGATGACTAACAAATGCCAAAACTTGAAGGCTCGGGCCGTTAGTGTTAGTTCAACACAAAGATATTATAATCTCGACAAAAATGCAGTTAAAGCACATGAAATTGAATATCTATTGATCGCACAATCTAGCAAGTTGTGAACCGTGAATGTACTAGATTGGAAGGGTTTTTTTTTTTTTTTTTTTTTTTCAATCCCTCGTGAGTTGATGATTTTCTATTTGACGAGTTATGAAATCGTAAGAACACCTTCAAGCATTCATGGTTATTGTACGTGCGTGAGGTCGAATTCAAAAGAACTACCTTCCCTCGTCAAAGGTATTCTGTCTCCATTCTCGACAACATTCTTAGCAGGATTGACATCATATGACAAATGCACGGTGCGATGCAGCACTCAGTAGGGGTTTCTCTTCCATGACTCATTGTTTAAGGCCGAGAGTTTTTTATCTTTTCTTTTTATTAGTCCACTTCACTTGTCTCGTTTTCTTAGGCTTTTCAAAGTTACCCATTTAACGAGTTTTGGACATTACTCCCGAACCAGACGGTTTTGGGTCATTAGGTGTACAGACACCCCTTCGGATTTATTTACTCGAGTAACAAAGGCCACGGTTCGAGACAAGCTGGTGGTCTGCCCCATTCATTATTTGCTTGACCTTGCGCAAGATTCGTTTTCTTAGGCTTGAGTTACCCATGTAGCGAGTGTTAGGCCGGTGACTCCCAAACCAGACGGTTTTAGGGCACCAGATGCAGAGACACCCCTTAGGCTTAATTACTCGAGTAGCCCATGCCACGATTCGAATCTGCTCGGCCTCCTCTATTGTAATGCTCGTTTTCTTAGGCTCTGAGTTATCCATGTAATGAGTGTTGGGCCAGCGACTCCCAAACCAGATGACTTTAGGGCACTAGGTGTAGAGACACCCCTCGGGCTTAATTACTCGAATAACCCAGGCCACGATTCGAGACATTAGCTTGATAATCATTTATCGTTTGACTTCTTGATTTTAGCTTGATAATTATTGACTGTCTGACTACGTGTCAATCGCCATCAACGTCGTCATAGTTTTATACCCCACAACTGAAAGTTTGTGCAAATGCAAAGTGAAGGCTGTCACATGAGGTCGATTCTGTCGCAAACGTTGCTTTGAATTAAGGCTCTGTACCTGATCAAAAGGTTGAATAACCTTCTTCGTCTAATCATACTCACGATCGTGCTCCACGGCTGCTTGTCAGAATTAATCCGACTCCTATCAAGTCAAATAAAATCCGCTTTCACGCGGGTCATCGTATCCCGGGAAAACTATGCTTGACAAATGCCAGATGATCGTACCGTTGGAGATTGAATTGACATGAGATAGCATTTGATGATGGTGCATGTTGATGGGATTGTTGCATGGGTGCCAATTTGCACGTCATCATTTCCTGGGTAGTTGACAAATGCCCCAGTGTTAAGTTGCCTTTCTTGTGATCTCCCTCGTACTGGTTGCATCGGTATCTCGCATCGGTATCTCGCAGGGCTGACAAAAGATCCGGTCCTTTGATTTGTTGAAAGGTTTGGGGGATTTTTGATTTTTGAGATTTTTTTTTTCGTGACGGCTCCTTTTTAATTTAGAGCGAAATTCCCCATAGCTTCGTCTTGGCAGGGCGCGATCCTTTTGAAGACTAAATCGTTTATTTTGAATTTCTGGGATCGTACCCTCTTGTCGTATGCCCGGGAGATGCATAAGAGGCTGCCCCTGCAACTGTGCGAACTGAGGTTCGATAGGCAAACAGGGTGAGCGACAATAAATCCGGCCATCCCCGATGATTGGCGGACATTATTCCCATGATCGTCTTTGTGTTTTATTTGCAGCCCCCACTGCCCCATTCATTTTGGGCCGGTAAATGACTGAATCAAAATGTTTGATCTTGCATTTGTCGTATATCTCCTCCCTGAGGGCATCGTTCAGATTTCTATGGTCGATACGGCCCCTTACTTCTCCTCCAGGCTGTGGTACTGGGATTCTGTCGGAAAGCCATTCAGGGTAAATAGACACCGTGATGATTCTTGCTTTAAACTGCTTGACAATCTCGTCCTTTATCTTCAACCTCCAGTCAGGTTTCCACGTTCTCAACTTTTGCTTAATTGGTCGGAACCCTCCTTGATGGGCAGTCGATGTCCTATAACGTCTGTGGACAATCCAAACACGTCGCCACGGGACCAAGCGGACATATCTCCATACAGGCTCAACAACTCGGCTATCTTTTTTTTTTTTTTTTTTAATGTTGAATTTGCCCCTACTCCGGGTTCTTTGTGATTGTTAGGGGTTCTGATGTTTGATGGCGATGGTTTGGTCTTAGTTGGGTTTGGGTTTATCCTTGACCCCCCCTTTGATCTCGTCAGGTGTATTGTCGATATCTGTCTCGTCCTGCTCAATCCCCATCAGATCGAAATCTAGCTCTATACCAAAATCGTGATCCTCCTTCAAATTTGGCCTATCGTTTGTCAGGCAAGAATGCCTCAAATCGGGGTACCTGACATAAAACAAAAATGCTTGTCATATGTATTAAAACATTTCAGCACATGATCTTTTTTTGGATAACATGACAAAATGACATGAGCGTGCAGGAATAAAACTCAGAATTTTAAACCCCATTGATCTTCTACTGGCCGGGATTCACTGCCATACTCCTGGATTTACCCCTTCCTGGATATCACCTGCTGCACGGTCCAACTGGCCACAGTGAGGTCAAGCAATGGAGCTCATTAGGAGGTGCATGGATTGCATTGGCAGGGATCTGGCATTGATGGCATTTCCTTTCAGTTTTCATGGTTAGCCAGTAGTGACCCGTTCACATGATTTTCTTTGCCAAAAATTGCTCTGCTCATATGGGATCCGCACACATCGCCATGTACTTCGTTCATTTGTATGTGGCCTCTTCGGTTTCCAGATATCTCAGCAGTCCCGTAGCTAGGTCCCATTTATGCCCTTTGGTGCTGTATATTCCCATGGCCTACCGGAAGACCAATTCGAGTCTCCAACTACTATCATCTTTTTTATTCCCATTCCCAGAGCTAATCTCAGTCCTAGGATGAATCCCTCGTATTTGGCCGTATTGTTGGAGTGGTCCTAGATGCATGTCAACACTGATGCATGATTATTTTTGATGGTCGAAATATGCCCTTACTCCGGGTTCTTTGTGATCGTAGGCCACGCCTTCACGGTTCTCTAATCTTATCCTGCAAAACAAGGTCAGTGTTTGATGACAAGATAGTATTTTAGAAGTTTTAGAAAACCTTGGTACGTGGTATGGATTGCCCTCCTGCAAAACCATGTCAGTATTCTCTTTATATGTGCAGGTGATGTAATCGCATGATACATGACACATTTATTATGATGCTGACGGTATGACAGTTGTATATCAGTTACATGACATTTATTTATTTGATTGAACGATAAAAAGGCATGAAGAAGCTTCCCTTTCGTTAGGTTTATCAGAGGCTGACCTACCCTAGGGTTACTCTCGCGGGCTTTTCGGTATGAAGTTCCCCAAATCTTCGCAATCTACTCGTCTGAATCCTTTCGATTGGAGCGGATTTGGGTGGTGCGTTTCCTGAGCCATCTCCGGGGAGCAGCCCCTTCGAGTCCAGTAATAAGTAACCGACAGGTTCGCCTCAGGAGGAGGTACTCTCTCAACATACATTCACATTCATCGTTCTCACCGCGTGCAATGATTGCTTTTAAAGTAAAGTCATTCCATTCAAACAATCATTCATTGGACAAAAGCACATTCACACAACAATAAATAAAAAGGTCAAAATGTCGCACGCACATACACATTTATGAATTTTAAAGGATAGGATAGCATCAAGATTTGAACGCGGCTTAAGCCCTCTAATGTTCCCCAGCAGAGTCGTCAGCTGTCGACGCCGGTTTTCTCGCCTCTTTCGCGATCTTTGTCCTTTTCCGATTTTGGCCTTTTGATTAGGTGATTTTGGGGAAAAGGTCGGCATTAATGTCGACGGGATTTTGAAAGATCGTTTTTTATAATGAGCCAATTAACCAGAGTCGCCAGTTGGTATATTTGAAATGGATGTACCAACTCATCCGAGTTTCATTTTTTAAATCGCTGGCTCATATGTGACTCCGAATCAATTGGTCTGCGAATCGAGATTCATAGAGTTCGGGGGCTTGCTTAAGCGAGGGGAAGGTGTTAGGCACCCCCCGACTTCCGTGAAACACGGTTACCGCAATCTTGATGCTTTCCTATCCTTTAATTCATGAAATGTGTGTGTGTGCGCGAGTGTGTGTGTGTGTGCCTATGTGAATGTTGTGGTGAGTTTGTATGAAAGAATCATTTGGATTTTTAGGGAAAGTCATGCTTTAATTTGAAAACGCTTCGGAATGTCTTTTCAGCATACACGAGAAAGCTCTATGAGAAAGGTTTGATTTTAATTGTCAAAACTGCAAGATTTCCATTAGGTGTCGTTTTGGCAAAACAAGAGTTTTAAACCTTCGTCAAAATAGGAATCGAGATCTATACGTTGCCTTCGTAACTCAAATGATGGGCAATTTCTAGGATCTCTTTAACCCTATGCACAACGGTTTAATAAAACGTCATTTATTTATAAAATCATTTTGTGTGACGTTTGAAAACGATTTTCTTTAGCTTTCTCCTTTACATAGAAATCGACATTCATTAGCACTTCTCATTTTAAGCCTCGTGATGCTAATAACCTAGTTTGATTGATTTTATGAAAATCTTATCGTTTAGCTTTGAAATCAATTTCATCTCATAAATCAAATCGAGCATAAACACGCGTCGGGGCTATTCATGGGCATGTAAGCCATCAAAATAACCCCAAACGCCTACAATCACAAGTTTCACTATTTCGGGGCCTTAAACACGATTCTCGCCTTGGCATCGTTTTAAGGCCCGACGATTACATATTTACAATGAAAGGTACATCGAATTTATTACATATATCCAAAGATGTCCATCATCGGATTTGGACCACGAGGTCGCGCTCCTAGGCTCACATCCAAAATCGCTACACACACACAAGATTCTAAAAATAACAATCTAAATAAACTATGCATAATACATCATTACAACGAGCTAAAATTCACCAAATGGATATCATCGGGCCATTAGGAGGAATTTCGTTCCATTTGGGAACCCTCACTAATAGTCCTCAATCCATAGATCCACAATAATATACAAGAAAAACTACATTTAATTTAACCAAACAATATGATATAAATTGCTAGAACAAAGGGAATTTTCACCTTGCAAATGATCTCAAATGGATGTGAACTTGTGTATTTGACTAAGATAAGGAGTATATTTGATACAATCAAAATCAAAGAATATAAATCCTCTCTTTTTTCCTCTCTTTTCTTCCTATTTGATTGCAAAATTTGCTCATTTTTCTCTCTATTTCCGTGTTCTTGCTGCTGCAGAATTCTTCTTCCTTCAAATTCTTCCAACCCCCTATATGCTGCAACGAAACTGAGCTGAAATAGGCTGGCCGCAGATCAATCTGCGGCTGGCTGGCCGCAGATCAATCTGCGGCTGGCTGACCGCCTGTCTTCCACTCACCTGATTTCGAGTTCCGTGTTTTCAAAAGGCGCACTATTTGGCCGCAGATCAATCCGTGGCTGGACGGTTTGACTTTCTCGATTTCCGTGCCACGCCTCGACTTTCGTGCTGTAACGTCGGTTTTCGCTGACAGGCTCGTATTCTGCAGTCCGGGAATTACCGAGAGACGTGCCACCTTATTCAGGAATGCCCGCCTCGGACGGCCTTATTGTCACGTCAGCTTTGGTCGCCAATCATCGTGGTGGCTCTGAGTGTTCGCTCCTGTGCCCATCCTTTGCTCTCGCAGGCCGGCCCAATGGACGAATTTGCCCTCCTGTCATGGTCAGTATAGGAAGTGCAAAATTTGGGTGTCTACAATTACTATGATATACTTGGTGATGAGAAATATCTAGAATTCCAATCAAGCTTCCTAATTCAATAAGCTAACGGCCTTTATATGTCTCCAAACAATTCTCCTCCTCCGCTATATATAGAAAGATACTCCCTCTGTCGCTTATTATTTATCTTTTTAGAAGTAGAAATACAAATTAAGAAAAATTTTAAATGTTAATACTGTTTTTGTATTAGAAAAAAAGAATATTATTTATTGGATAAAAAGTAGTGAGAGAACTAAAATTATATTTAATACTTGAGATAATATTAGAAACTAAATAGTTAATACTTCATTGAAATATTCAATCGACAAATATTAAGAGACAAAAATACTTCTTAAAAACTACTTCCAATACACTGATCTCATCAAATCCGACTGAAATGTAAAAATGACTATCTAGTTTGTATTATTTTCACAAAATTCACCCTCTAATTTTTGTTTTTGCAAAACTTTCTCTCTAAGGTGTATTAATTGTGCAAAACTCTCCTTTTGTGTATTTTTTTTTGTTAAAAATTCTCACATAATCAAACTATTTCATCTATTTCATCACTTAAAAATTTTAAGTTTAGAATACTCCTTTTATTTCACTCAGACGACTTTCAATTAGCAAAAAAAAAATCACAATACCATCAGATTTGGAACCCTAGATTGCTTAATGCATATATCTCATTCTCTACATTTGCTATATGTTAATTAATTATCACTATATTTTGATAAATGTCTTGCACACAAGACCCATATTAAAATGTCAATCTTATTCTCAGTTTTTAATATATGCCGTCATTATTAAATATTTCGTTCAACACTATAAGAAAATAAATTATATGAATTATATAAACATGTGTCGATTAATTTTTCTCATTACTAACATTGCAAGAGAATGTATCAAAGGCGATGAACCTAAAATAAAATAAAATAATAATCAACTGACATATAACAAAGACAGAGAGTAAGATGTATGATTTGAGCGATCTAATGTTGTAAATATATATGTTGGTATTGTGACAATTTTTTTTTGCTAATTGAAAGTTGTTTTAATGAAATAAAAAGAGTATTCTAAAGGTAAGATTATTAAGTGATGAATTGGAGTAAAATACTAGTATGTGAGGATTTTTAACAAAAAAAAGTACATAAATGGCGAGTTTTACACAATTTATACATTTTGAAGGGAGAGTTTTGCAAAAATAAAAGTTGGAGGTTGAGTTTTACAAAAGAGGTACAAAAAGAAGAGTTACTTTTGCATTTCAGTCTATTAAATCCCTCCCTAAAATCGAACATTCACATGCCCAAAAATCTCTCTATTCCCACTTCTTCAAACTCTTCAACTTCTAAGTAATAACACAATTACCCCTTCTCTTTGTAGAATATCCCTGACACTAACACCCCTTACTATTTTCACAAAGCACGACCCTTTCAACCACATTTAGTTTCATAATGAAATAGACTCTTTCTCCTCAAACTTCCACTAATATTAGATGTTGATCTCTATTCCTTCAGGCAAGTTTCTGTTGGTTGACCTTGACTTCTAACACCTGCACAACATGTTCTTACGTGGTTAACAATGGTGAGTGTTCGTGAGGTGTCTCCATGATGAGCATTAGTAATTTAGATAGAAAATATAAAGAACTATGAATTTAAGTGTCAAGAGTGTAATTTTACCAACGTAGTAAAAGAGTCTTATTTATAAGAATGCTCAATTATTTATGTACCTTCAATACGTTCCATCAACACTGCAAAGATTTCAAGACAGACCCACGTGGACATCTGAGACGTCCCATCCGATTTCAAGGGCCATAGCAGTTGCACTACCTCATGTCTTGCGCAGGCAGCGTGATGTGATCTAGTGGGCCTTCAGGCTGAACTTTAGTGCTTGGTCGTCGGGTGACAAGTGGGTACGCAGATCACAATTCTAGGCCTCAGGGCAATTAGGCCTGGACCTTTAATATGTTTGGGCCTTTCGGCCTATATCTCAACATCGGACGTAGTACAAATTGTGCTCGGTTATTTTATTGAAATGGGTAAAGAGACTTGGTCGAGCTCCACATGTTAAACAAATTCAAGTTGAGTCAAACTGAGTTTAAACGAGCCAATTGGTACGAACTTAGGATAGCCCGGTTTTTTTAAAGCTCTACCAAAGTCATTGTAATTGGGCATAGCAAAAAGTGAATTTGATTTAGTTTTAGGTTACACAATATGGTTATAATTTTATTAAAAATTAAAATCACATAACTTATTTTTAATATAAATTGTGTTGGTTGAATCTAAATAATTATAGGTCTCTCTAAAAAATTTATCCACTCTCCATATTTTTTACACTCTCCAAACTTTTTAAACAATTTCTCTCAAATTTTGTTTACATTTTCTCTCTCTAAATTTGGACGGTATGCACCAATTGGTTATGTGAGACTGTGAGAGTACTCCGTTGTATCACCAACTCTAGTCTGATACATTTAGGTTAAAAATAGTTAACTAGTAGGCCTATTATAACATATATCCAAACTATCTCCAACCCACAAACATAAAAGTAGGCAATCATATGTAATTCCAGGTTAATTGGGTTGACCTGCTGGTATATAACCTGAATTGTCAGGCCCAATTGTAATATTGTTTTAGGGTAAAAAGGACTTTTATCCCACTGCGTCGACTTATCAGTATTACCCCCACTGAACTTTAAAAAAATAAAATTGACTCACTAAATTTTTTAATTTTTTTTAATTGGGTTATTCCGTCCTAACAGACGTCAAAAGATTTGGCCAATTTTTCAACGTGGCTTTTAAAAAAAAAATGAACAAAATAAATAATTTCCTATGTGGCTTAAAAAAAATTGACCACCATTTTCCTCCCTCTTTCTTTGACCACCATTTTCTCTATCCTCTTTCCCACTTTTTTCTCTTTTCTCTCTCCTCTTTCCGGTCACCGTTTTCTCTCTCTCCTCTGCTATTCTATTTGTTCTTTTAAATTTGATGATAGGCACCATCTCTTCCTCACCGTCGCTGTCAGCTTTGTGGCTCTTTATCTTCTTCTTCGATCACTAATTTCTTCATTAGCTTCATGAGTATGTGTAATTGTGATTTTTGCTTCATGGGTTTGCTCAAAATTGAATTGGGTTTGTGATTCAGAGGCTTTTTATTCATGAATTTGTTCAACAACGAAATGGGTCGGCTTTGTGGCTCTTCATCTTTTTCTTCTTATTCACTAATTTCTTCATTAGCTTCATGGGTTCTCGTGTATTTGTAATTTTTGCTTCATGGGTTTGCTCAAAATCGAATTGGGTCTGTGATTCGGAGGCTTTTTCTTCATGAATTTGTTCAACAACGAAATTTGATCTAGCTAATTTGGGCTGTTGTGGGTCATTTTGATGAGATTCTTGCTTTTGTTTTTCTTTAGTTTGTTGTTTTTCTTTAATTTGTGGTTGGTGTTGTTGCTTTATTTTGTTGCTCTTGTTTTTCTTTATTTTGTTGCACAAATCAAGATAATATGCCGCTACCGGAAAGGAGAAGAACAGGGGTAAAAATTGATGTTCTATTGTTATTGTTATCGTTAAGATCCACATATAACAAAAAATTATATTTTCAAAAATTAGGAGTCATAATAATTGGAACAAGATTGTCACATTATTTATTTTGAAAGGTTATTTTTAATAATATAAAATATTTTATTTTCCCATCCTTTTCCATCCCTCCAAATCCTCCCACTTTTGAGGGAAAAATTTTGAGTCAAAAATTAAATCAATTATACCTCTAAATCCCTTCCCTTCCTCCCTAATAAAACTCACAAACATGAAATTTGTAGGAATTTTAATTATTTTCCCATCCCTTCCTTTCCCTTCCCTTCCCCCTAAATAAAAACTTACAAACATAATATAAGAGGATAAAAGTTACATTTGGTATTTTACTCCATTAAATTACGCCTAGCGAAAGAACTACTAAGCATTGCCAGTAATCCTTCATCCTATCTTCCGTTAGATCGACTAGATGCTCGTGTAAGTATTAGATAGAAGCAAAAGATGTCAACTACGTTTACACAAAATGCCATAATAATCGTTTGAACTTTATTATCAATGCAGCACTGTATCTTTGGCATACAGTAGCCATTTTTGAAGAACATGGAGATTCTAAGCTTCATTCACACGGGACACACAGAATCAGCTGGCAAATAAAAATGGGCAAGGAACATTTAACTAAAACATTTTGCAAAGTGCCTCAGATATTTATACTTTTGTCTCCAGTTATTACTATTAACCCCGAGAGAAATGGAAATCGAAAGTTAAATTTACAGGTCTGGCAAAACGACGTCAAGTTGTGATTTTGAAATAGTGAGGCAACAGAGAATGATGAATCAAAGAATGAGACCACAACAGCATAACAGCTGTTCCATCCTACTTTAATCAATAGTACCAACAGTTTTAGAAGAGTAAATTGAGATAGAGGACTATCCATCCAGCCATAGAGAATACGGCAAATATATGAACCCAGAACAAGATAGCAGCTGCCTCCCTCCCACAACCTCTCAAGTTGGCAACAGCACCTATAAAGGAGCATATCATAAGTTAACCATGCCTTAATTCTCAAATATCACCTATAAAAATTGATAACCAATTTTGGATCCCTAATTAAGCATAAATTTTAAAAGATGACTTGACGCTAGATTTGAACCATCTTGTTATTTTGTTGTTACAAGTGCACATGAAAAATGAAAAGCGACACAACTGCACTGATGACCAGAAGGGTTGATTATAATTTCACTACTTCATACTACAACAGTTGAAAACTTGATATGTATGACAGTGGCTTATCTAAAAAACCTAAGCAGTGCAAACAATACATGGCAGATACCCATAATATAAACTTGATAAATACGCTACTAAAATATCTCTACAAATGAGATTGGTGTGTTACCAGAAAGCACAGATGTTGGCATTGTGTGCTGGAGTAGTAGTACGAATCTGAACATCTTATCACCAGGGGGAAGGAAGCCAAGCTTATCAGCCAGCATAACTATGCCAAGTCCAGTTGGAGGAACCAAAACCAACCGCCCAAAAATAATAGCAGCAGTTGTCTTAAGACCGAGTTTTGAACTTCCAGGTCCTGCATGTAAATCAACAAGCTCTCATGCTATCAGCCTTTAGGTTAAGCAGTTAACCCAGATAAGAAAGTAGATAACTAGGATAAGGTTGTATTTGAATAAACCTTGAAGAGCAAGTATGATATGAATTCTTTAAGATCAAAATATAAAGTAATGAAAACTTGGAACAATCAAACAGGTAACTGACCGTCAACAAGGTTGCCTCCTAAGGCCAATAAAATGCATGGAATCATGGCCTCCCTGATAAATACATATATCATTAGATTGTTTTCAGACATTTCAGTTGTAGCTTAACCATAATAATACACACACTACACATCATGCATTCATATCTTCACAACATAATAGGCCTAGTTATAAGCATATTAGTGGAAAATGGATTAAACTAGGCAGCAGTGTACCGTCTACACAAAGCAAAGGTATATGGTACTTCACAACTGAATTTTATAGCACATGTTGATGCAGATTTAGCGTTTAGCAGGTAAGAAGTTTAGAATTAACCATATTCCCCAAAAAAAAATTTGATATAGCTTGTATTTAACAAAGATGATCATAAATCCAGATTCAGGATTCGAAGTTAATGAAGAAAGTACCCTTCATATCCACAGCTACGGAATCCTGCTCATAAGGTAATGAAGAAAGAATGGACTTTGGCTCAATCTCAAAGTGGGTCAGCAGAAATCTTATTAGGCAGTTGTCACTTTAGTTGGTTATAACTCACTCCATTCCACAAAATTATAAGATCATTATTAACTTTTGAAAAATCAATTTAAAACATTTTCAAACTCAAAATTCACATAATTTCATTAAAAAAATTATGAGATAATAAAACTTATAATTAGTAGTACGTCATAGATAGTTTATAATATTCATCATTGTATTGACTTAAATTAAATTATATGAATTTTGAGTTTGAAAATGTCTCAAATTAATTTTCAAGAAGTCAATAATTGTCTTATATTTTGGAACGGAGGGAGTACTTTTTAAGTAGTTTACAATGTCAAATATTGCACTAATTAGAATCAAATAAATTTACATCATTTTGAATTTTAATATTTTGTAAATTGACTAGGTAGAAAATCAAATGGGACTCTTTTATGGAAAAGTCCTTATTTTTAGATTGTTAGTACAACAGAAACCCCAATATAAAATTCCGATTAGAAATCTAATATTCAAATTTGATGAATTTTAATTTAGTTTGACACTAATTTAGTAAGGAATCCATTATTACTACTCAAATAAATTCACCAATAATATTAATACAATTAAACCGCGTGTATGATAATATTTCAAGTTATAATGAATTTAAATTTAGTTAGGACACTAATTTAGTAAGGAAACTCAAGGCTAAATTATTACAAGTAAACCATGTGATATGTAAAAAAAAAAAAATCAAGTTTTAATTATTTCTAATTTAATTAGGACACTAACTAATAAGAAAAGGATTGAAGCAAGTTTAGGACGGATTTAAGTTTGTCCCTTTGATTATGTAGTTGATTTGTAATGTAGTCATTTGGAGAGAAGTTGAATGATAATTTCACATTATACAAGACGTGTGATGCATCTTTTCTTTTAGTTTGATGCTTTGGGAATCTAGATGAGATTCCTAGAATATCCTCTCCCTCTTTCTTCTTCTAGCTTCATCTTCTTCCTGAATTCTTCTTCCATTATTTTCTGCACTGACCTCTTCGAATTCACCGATTACACAACAAGAACAAAAATTAAATAGTTATTATACTCCTAGCAGCCTAAAACCAACAACAAACCTATAAAGTACTTTTTTACGGATCATAAACAGTTCCTAGAAATCCTTTTGCCTTGCTGACCAGATTCAGTTCTACAAGGGAATTTACAATCAAGTTTTCCCCCATGCTTGTCCTGTATCAGTAATGGTTTATCTGGAACAACCCCCCCCCCCCCATTGACCTATTACTAGCAGATTTCAAATATTACAAAAACTTAGAGATTAAAGTAACTACCTTTTTAGTTATCTAGTGTTCTTATGAACAAAATTGAACTCCCCAAGACATGAAAACTCATGAGGTATGTGTCCCAATGGGTTGGAACTGTCCTCGAGAGCATTTTGATTTTCTCCTACATGCTCAGCTACCTCTCACTAAACTTGCACGTAATGCGTATGCTATTAATTTGTAGTCATAAAATTACAAATTTTGTTTCCAAGCTTTAAATGCAAAAACTATTCAGGACTTCTAACTTATTTTAGATGCTTGACATATTAAACAGTTTAATTGACAATGCTCTAATTAGTCATTTACTTGAATCTAGGTAAGCCTTGTAGAAGTTGCAAGCTTATTTATTTGCATTTTTCATTTGAAAAGTTCTTATTTCACCAAAAAAGGAAAAAGAAGAAACAAGAGTGATCAAAGCACTTTGAACAATAAATGAACCTTCAACCCGAGTAGTCTAATTGTTAAGCAGGTAGCTATGTCAGCACTTACGAATGCCGCTCTTTAATTCTACGGAAGCCCTATTGGAATTTCCTATATGGTTTGATATGCAGACTTTAGAAATTTACTAATAACTATCATCCTATTTGAATTTTCCAGCATGTTTTTTCATCACTTTTCTCTTAAGTTGTAGTAACTTGGAATGTTATTATACGACATTCTTGCTTGATTGCCTTATGGACAACCACGTATATGGAAGTTCAGATATGAGCCAAACTGATACACACACACACACACACATATATGAATGATGCATGCAAAACGAAACGAGCTAACAACTTAATACATGTCTAGATGGAGCTCAGCATACCCAAGAATCAAGCAGCTGTCTGTGAAGAAGTAAAGTGGAGCTTCAGGTGTGAAGATCAGTCCCTTCAAAAATGGCACAGATCCTATTCCCATGGCTAGTATCTGTAGCAAATATACATAGAAATTAGTGGTGGAAAAAAAGGGAAAGCTATGAATATTTTTTCAGTAAGAATTTAAAGAACACTAATTAAAGGGCCAGCTCCTTCAATTAAAAACCAGACCAGCTGATTAACCTTCAGCAGTAGTAATACGCTTGACTTGAAGCATTTTTAATTGTTAAGAACATAGTTAAGTCAATTCATGTATGAAAAATATTCTGAGCCCCTCTACCCACCTACTAATCAAGTTAGGTGATTGCTTTTGTCACAGATAAACATATTAATGCATGCCACTATCTTATCTACTGACAACTGACTGAAGAAGCTCTAGTAGCACGAAGTTAATAAGGCTCACTTCATCTCAAAATATTATGAGAACTTCTGTTTTTATAATAAAACTACAAACACTTATTCTCAATAGAAAAAACAAAGAAGCACAGGAGGAGATAATCATTCTGCTGTATAATCAATTTGCTCCTCAGAGTCTCAGAGCTCTTGACAGAATACAATTCAAACTAAAAGTAGGCTTATAAAAAGGTTCCAACCAAAATTGTATGAAATAGGGAATTTTTTTGTAAAATTTACTCCAGAGTGTGGATGTGGAAAGCATTATGTGGAGAACAGGCAGGAAACTGATTATTCCCAAGCATGAAATATGGTAATAATTTTTAATGAAAATTTAACACAAAATGATGAGTTATATGTACCATATGTGTTTGTTTACATTCATATGCACATATAGAAACAGAGACAATATAAAAGTAAAAATCAATTAAATTAATAAGTTTGAACTTACAGAAGCAATAATAGGGGGCTGAAGGATTTGCTTGAGCTTTAACTTCTCATAAAGAAATTTTAATAAACTTTTGATCTGCACGTAGAAGCATGTCATGTGAGGAAATTGTGACAGTATTTTCATGAAATAATCAGATCAAATCACAATTCAACAAGTTAAACAACAGATTTAACCAAAGAGAAAAATAAAGTATATTTTTGGAATTCTCTCACAAATTTAACAAAATAATAATAATAAAAAAAACAGATAGAGAGCTCAAAATATAATTGACCCGCTGATGATACTTTATGAAGACATATAATATAATGCATCTTAGCGTGATAAAAAATCAGACTCAAGATGAGAGTGTATGGTTTCTCATCAAGGGAGAAATGAGAGGCATGTTTGTGTTGTCTGCCATTGGAATAATCTTCTGGAATATGCAATACTATAGCTGTATATCGATCTCTCAGTCACATATATTCATCTGATGGTTTATATTATCAGCAGAAAAGATGACAGGTCAATATATATACGGTTCCAACGTTATCTTATTACTACATATCCACTTCAAAAAATCCAAAACTGGAGATAACGTATGCATAGACCATGACTTAATGAATACAGATGACTAGAGCTTGCAACAATATTTCCAATAATAGAAGAAGGGTACAATATCGCAACATAAATTCCAATAGTGTGAAATATTAACAAAACTTCTTAAATTTAAAACATATTCAACGCAAAGTTTCACACAAAAACAAACACACAACACTTTCTTCTCTTCTTTTTATTCTTTCATTTTTTTATTTTCCTTTTGATTGAAAATATAACTTTGCTAGCTCTCACCTTCCCTTTTGTTGGAGCACTTGAATCTGTCAGTTCGGATTCCTCTATAAGCAAGGGAGTTTGCTCAGGAGAGCTATCCTTAGTAGACCTCTTCAAGGGAAGACTACTTTCTTCAACGTCAAAGGAACCTTCTGGAGGAGGTGCGAGCATATTAAATACATAGGTATACAGGATAATTGCACCAACCTATATACATCAGATCACATAGTTAATAAGGATGTATAGTTGTTCCATGTTTACCCCTAAGAATAATAAGTTTTGTAGTGGTGGTATGATTAAGATGGCAAACTTGAGAACATTGTGTTATTTTTATACTATATGAATAAAAAGAGGATTTTTTTGTGGAACAAAAAATTGGCAAATGAGAGAGAGTATATTATACTACGTTCATATGCAAATGAGAGTCCAATACTCAATGCTTATTCTTAACATATTTTTTTTTCCAAATATTAAGGTTCGTAAAGCACACTTGGCATAATTTGTTTTATATAGTTAATCTAATCTTAAAGGAGAATCCTGAAAAAAATATTATACAGAAAATTTGTCCGAGTGTGTCCTATAAAAAAAATTTTAAAAAAAAACAAAAAAAAAACTTAATATTTGAGCGTAAAATCAATTAATAAAAATAGAACTCTCTTTTCCAGAGAGAGGGAGTATGTTATAATTTTAACTATATTACCTTCGTCCCACTTTAGTAGCTACACTTTCTTTGGTGTTTGTAGCACAGATTTGAAGATGCTCAAAAAAAACGTATTTTATAGATATATTACTTTCTAGATATTTGATACTTGTATTATTTTAAATTTTATATTGTTAACTATATTACAAGTATATTAAAAATAATTTATTTAAATGTATCTTCGGCACGTTTAGAAGTCTGCACCACAAACGCCCAAATAAATGAAAGTGTAGCAGCTAAATGGGACGAAGGGATTTGAAATATAAATATGAATTTGGACGCACCAAAAAAGGAACAACTAAAATAAGGAGGCAGCACTTCTTCTAGGTTCGTCACGCACTATTTTGTGTTACCAAGTTAATTCCGTTCACAACGAAAAAGAAGAGAAGGGTCAATCATATATTATAGAATGATAATGGAGTTCGGTGGACCTTTTCCTTTTAGGGGATGAGGCAAGGAGGAGAGAGGGTTAATAACAAACATAGAAGAGTTTTGAAACCTACCCATTGGCCAAATGAGATGTAGGCATTTCCATCTTGAGCACATTTATCCGAGTCACCAAAAGGGTTTGATTTATCTCGACATAGAGCAGCAATCAAGACAAGTGGAACGTTCCCAATATTCCCTGTATAAAATATAATTCCAGGATGATTTAAAGACACCAATATGTAAAAACACAAGGAAAAATATTCACAAACCAAAAGGTGCACTTTTCTCTACCAATTCATGCACTCAAATACAAGCTTCCAAGTGCATATGGGCACAGTAATTATGAGGTGAAAATTATGATAATATGCAAAATGTTAGACATCATCCTAAAAAATTCCACTACAGAACCACAGGGGACTTGGCTTATCTTACTCAAACTAGTAAATATTGAGAACAGCTATAGAATTTGATAAGTGAGAGACGGGGAAAAAGATGATAAACAAAAAGAAGGTTGGACATGGAAGTAAATCTCCAACAACTCAGATTACATATCCTACTTAGATTACACAAATGAGCAAATCAAAATAGGAAAAACACTTAGAGGTACAATAATAGAACACATACTGTAATTAGATATTTACTCCCAATTTAAAACACCTTACCAATTCCAATTTGTATGATAGTAAACTTGAAGAATGGATATGGCGGATGGACGATTGATGCAACAAGTAAACCTATAAGTGAACCTGATATGGCAGCGATAACAACATTAACAGGAATAAACCACCTGCATAACGAGAGGGAAAAAACATGTAAATACCAATATATCAGGTATCAGTGTATTCTATATTGTAAGGAACAACAATATTTAATTCTTACCACTCAAGCATTTTTTCCCAAGTGATTGCTTGTCCAAGTTGAGAGAATATTAAACATGGGAGTAAAAGTGAGAAGACCAACTGCATCAAGTGGTACAAGGAATCAATTTGCACGCACAGAGTGACATCCTATATATCAACAGAAAGATAAAAGAATATCCAGGAGACCATCCTTAAATTTCAAGCATCTTAAGACTAGGGAAAACTACAACCGGGAGATATGCCTTATTTTATTATCACACTCCTGACCAGCCTACTCTTTAATTGGCATAAATACATGAGGATGTTATATGTTTTAATGAACCCATCAAGAAAAGAGGAGGTAAAATTAGTTTTAAGCGTGAATTTACCTATCATAAAACTAAAAAAGACAAAAAATTACAAAAAACCAAGCTTCAACTAGCTTGAATTTACCTATCATAAACTAAAAAAAGACAAAAAATCACAAAAAACCAAGCCTCAACTAGCTTGCTTACCCCATTAAGAAGCTTCCTTCCACTTGCAGGTAAGATGTTAACATACTTGGAAGCCATAAGAAATCCCAAGAAGCACATGGTAAAAACTTTGGCGATAGGTAAAACAGCAATCTTGATACTCCCAACCAAAGACTCTCCCCCAGGTTTTTCCACCAGAACCTCCAAAAGAAACCTCTGCATCATGCTTGGATGGAACAAATGTAAATTTCTTTTGTATGTCCCAGTGGTCGATACACACACAAACACACTCTCTCTCTCTATCTCTATATCTCTTACAATGTAAACCTCAATATAACTATAACAAACACTATATAAAATACTAGCTGCTCAAATTCCAGCACCGCAATTGCCTAGTGGATTCCCAATACTGTTTCAGCGAAATTCAAAATAGGTTCACCATCCCCCCCAAAAAAAAGGAAAAAGGAAAACAAGCTCTGCTAGTCTTGCTCTCTAAAATCACTCCTTTTCTTTTCCCTTTATTCCAAAATTCCAGTTGGGACAACAAATGTCAGATTCTGCAAAAAATTCAATAAACAAGTTAGTTAAAGAAACAAAAAGAAACCTTTTTGAACTGAGAGGAGCAACATGCTAGACAAAATCCAGTCTTAAACATATGAAAGCAACCAGTTGAAACGTTCAGGAACATAAATGAGAGAAATTCATAGTACAAGTATAACTGTATAAGAAAATAATGGTTACGGGGATGAGAAAAATAATGTTATGTTGAGATGGTGAGTGAATAGAATAGAATTCAAGGCTCTCCATGAAATTAAATTAGAGTGGAAAGAGAAATAATATGAATCTGACAATAGAAAGCTAATCAAGAGAAAATTGGACCTGATTCAATCAAAATCATAGAAATTCAAAACTAAATAGCGATCAAATTCATGCATACACTTGGAAAAAATTGCTACAGACAGAAAGGAAAAGAGGAGAGGGAGAGGGAGAGGGAGAGAGAGAGATTGCGTACCGGCCAGTCAAAGCGTCGCCTCTTTTCTTAAGCTATTTTCCAGTCTCGTTGATATAACTAACAGTATTTTCTGTAACAAACAAAATTACGGTATAAATACAATATATGATATGGGCCAGGAAAAAATAAAAAGAACCCTCTGTTTCTAGCCTTAACCCAATTTATATTCTAATTTAGGTGGTATTTGTTTGTGTCTGAATGTCTCTTAATTCACTTGTCTCTGATTCGGTCAGAGACAAATTTTATTTGGTAATTTTTTTTTGAGCCTCTTAATCACTCTTAATCGTTAAGACAAAAACTCAAATCTTAACTATTAAGAACTGCCTCTTAATAGTTTATTTAAAATTTATGGACAAAAATAGCCTCAATAAATATTGTACTCCTTCAATTTCAAATTTTAAGATTATTCAAATAAATTTTTTAAATAATTCAGAGGATAAAATAGTAAAATAGTGTCATTCAGATGTTTTACACTTTTTAGTTAACAAATAATTTTTTAGATTCAAATGTTATTTCAGTCAAATAATCTAATTTATTAAGATATATTAACCATTCAGATTTTAACTACTCAATTTTATCAAACACCACCCTACTCCTCTAATTTTATCAAGGATCAAAGTCCGTCTCCGCGTCCATTACTATTTACTAATAGTAGTATTTATTTAACTCAACGACGAACAGGATCCGGATTTTACCCCATCGGTTCACTGGGAATAACCAAATATGCCCCCCCCCCCCCCTTCTCTAGTCTTCTCGTCTCTGTTGGAATTCCGTACCAGCTGGAAATTTCCTAAATTGTCCGTAGCGTTTATTAACTTTTCTGTGTTTAACACGGACAACCCCCAATGGCTTCTCCTTTTTCGGTGCCTACTCTAGTACGTCCCGTCTCCTTTTATCGATTGTTGCCTTGCAGACGCTCGCTTTTATTTGGAATTAGTTTGGGTGATACGCGCGTCGCGTTGGAGTATTATACTTTGGAGATAGAATAAAAAACAAATCAATAAATAATAAGACGGCCAAAATTATATGAAAACTAAACTTGAAGAAGAAATAAAAGAGAAAATAAATTCTCGGCACAGCATTAAAAGAGCGATTATTTTCACTATTCTCTTTTAAGAAAATCAATGCTTTATAGTTCATTTAAAAAGTAAATTAAAGAAATGTATTTATTTCTTATTTAAAATAAATTATAAGTCGAATCAACAACACAATATAAAAAAAAATATTGATATCTTGGTGTTTATTTTTCAAATTATAACTCATTGAACATTTTAAGATTATTTGTCAAATATAACAGTTTATTCTAGAGTCATAGTTGTATTTACTCCTTCCATTTTAAATTAGAGATACATTTTTTTTAATATTTTTAAAATTAAAGATATATTTTTGTCTTAGAACAATAAAAATAGTGTGAAATTTCTAAATTTTTAACTTTTTATCATCATTTCTTGTATCACATCGCTATTAGATTCTTAACAAATAATGTAACATTTAAAAATATAAAATTATTTTAAAAATATATCTTTAATTTTAGAATTATTAAAGTATGTATATAGGTAAACAATTGTAATTATAATAATTATAAAGAAATAATTAACTCAAACAAAGTTGATAATCGAATACTTGACTACTGTGTTATAGGAGAAAGGAATGGATTAATAGGAAAAAGAACCTGTAAAGAACTTTTATTTTTGGTTTTATCAATTTTATTACAAGCTTTTATATCATAATTTTATATAAGGTAATATATTTTAACAAATTTTATGTTAAATAATTATTATTATTATTTTATTAAGATATCGAAAAATCTTTTAATATTAGTCGTGAATTATTATTAAATTAATTTTTTGTCTAACTTAAATTCATTAAAACTTAAAATCTTACCAAATCACACGATTAATACTATTAT
The DNA here is from genome assembly GCA_034770075.1 of Aralia elata. Lineage (NCBI taxonomy): Eukaryota > Viridiplantae > Streptophyta > Magnoliopsida > Apiales > Araliaceae > Aralia > Aralia elata. The sequence goes on along the minus strand of CM068379.1, from coordinate 214,130 downwards.
ATATGAATTTTTTTGAAACATAATAATCGTAAAATTAGTTGAAAATTTATAGTGGAATCATTACTAACTAATTATCATAACTAAATTAAAACTTATGTTTCATAGTTCTATTCAGATTATAATTTCAAATAATTTTTGTTAATATAAACACAAATATAGAATTCCATCACAACCATTTCTCCTAATCATAACTAAATAAATCTATATTTATTTCAAAATGTTTAACTTAATAATTGATCGAAAGAAACCTACACTATAAATTCAACAATTTATTACTTAAATAAATATTTAATAATTCAACAACTATAATTATCTTCTCAAAATCTCAATTAAATATTTATCCTACATTTAGTTAATTATCTTAAAAATTAATATAATAAATTATTATCTATAAATGCGCTGGCAGTAATCAGTAATCAGTAATTTTCAATATCTACATGTAGTTGCTGCTTTTTGACGTAGGTTTAGAAAATAAAAGGCTGGATAATGAATATCATCACAATAGTGTGAGTCAGATTTGTCTACCAGTTTTTTTTTCCCTCTCTCCACTTACTTGTAACAGTTGTTGCAACCTCTTGCAGATATCTTCTAAATGTGCGTAATTATTAGTTATTAATTAGTTATTACTATCTCTAACACAAAAATATCTCATTTGTAAAAAAGAAATTATAAATATTATGGATATATTTCTATTCCATATTTACTCTTAAAGGTTAAAAATAATTAATTAGTTTAGTATTTGTGGTATGAGAACGAAATGATGGTGACAAACTTGAAAATATTGTGCCATCATCAATAAATATTGTACTCTTTTTTGTGGGATAAAGATTTCGAAAATGGGATTTTTTTTATTTATTTTTTTGTTAAATAAAGAGAGTATTTGATTATTTCTTTAATGTCGATGAAATTAAGGTAATGCTAAGACTCAATTTTATTTTATTTTTTTTTGTCTCAAGACAAATAGTAATTTATAGTATAGTCAACACAAGAAATTGATGGATGCAAATTGGTTCCGATTTCTCAAGTGACCCCTCTCCTATAGTAGAGATCATATATACAAAGCTTTCTTTTTAGATTGTTAATTAATTAATTGATGTTACAGTCTAAGGAAGAAAAGAAGGCACAGTTCCTGTTGTGTACGTAGAACTCCTTTGTAGTGTTATATATATATATATATATATATATATATATATATATATATATATATATATATATATGACCTTCGCAATGGGTTAGTACTACTAGTGGAATGTTGTTTTTTCTGCTCTAAGCCATGTTCCTGATCTAGCTCCGAAGTAGGGACATGTCTTAATTTATATATTACTCAAGAAATGACGGCTTTCCTCTCCAGGGCTTTAGAATCTGGAATGAACATAGCAAACTGGCATCCACATTCATCAATGCACCGGCGTTGTTGAACTCTCCACAGTAATTAGGGGCAGAGAATATGGTTACCAGCTGCCTGTCTGCAAAGAATTCATAACCATCCTCAACCACCTGTTTGAAGAGTGTTTTTTTTCCAGTAAATAAATGAAATGCTTTTAGTAAGGCCACCAGAAGCAATTAAGCAACACTAATTAAATTCTTCATCTTTCTTTCTTCATTTCTTTATTTCTTTCTTTCATACAAATAAGATTAGTACTACGGCAAAAATTAAAGAGGGGACCTGGTGAGCTCGGCATATGAGATCGAGGTCGTGTTTTTTCAAGAATTCAGCCACCTTATCGGCTCCAAAAGTATAAGAAACACCGCGATCGTTCTCTCCCCAACCCTTGATTTCTCTATCAGGGTCGGCCCAAAGGAGATCACACAAGAGGCCCTGGTCGGGCACGTCCACCGGCCTTTCTATAGCTCTGACCTGATCCAAGCTCTCAATTTCTGGGGAAAGGCCGCCATGCATGCATAGGATCTTGTCCTCAATCGCAGCAGCTACAGGCAAACAGTTGAAGCAGTCCGTGAATATCTTCCATAGGCGAACGCTGAAGCGACGCTTGCACTCATCATAGAATCCATAGATTCTGTTGATAGAAGCGCATTCGTGGTTCCCCCGGAGAAGAAAGAAGTTATCAGGGAATTTGATCTTGTAAGCAAGGAGAAGGCATATTGTCTCTATACTTTGTTTTCCTCTGTCTACATAATCCCCAAGGAAGAGGTAGTTGGAGTCTGGAGGAAAACCACCGTACTCGAATAACCTTAGGAGGTCTGGATATTGGCCATGTATGTCCCCTGCAAACAGAAAATACACAGCTCACCATTACTTATATCCTATATATATATATATACACACACACACACATATCCATACGTATGCATGTATTGCCAACATATATGTAAAACAAATGATCAAAGGAAAGACCGTTCGACATCTTTGAAAAAAAAACATTTCATAATTTTCCTTGAAGACGGGATTCGTCAACATCGATCAAGATAGAATCTTACGGTGACTTGTGATATTCTCTTATTCATCAAATTGAACAGTACAATGCAAAGAAAGCAGCACAATGCAAATAAGTAAAAGAAAACAAAGATGGATTAAAAGTGCTTAGTTTTTGCCTGCAACAAAAAAAAAATAAAAATAAAAAATGGAGATAGATGATGGAGCATCACTGTAAAAAGAGATACCGCAAATGTTAATGGGAGCCTCCAGTTCCAAGAAGTTAGGCTGGCCGAGGAAGACATCCTTGGCGCTGATGCAAAGTAGGCGGATCTCAGACTCTGCCAACTGAATTTTCTTCCCTCTGTTCTTCCTCCCTTCTAATAACCTCTCTATCACCCCGTCCAAATCCAGTGTTTGTCCTTCCATTCCCCCAACCCCCACAACCCACCGCCCTTTCTCTAATGATTTATTAATCTCCCTTCCTCTCACCTTGGTTGATGATTACTGTAATTTTTCATTTTATTAACAAAGAAAAAGAAATTTACCTGGAGAATAACAAATCTCTTATGACTGCATTTACTTCTATTCTTTTTCAAAAGAAACTCGATGAAGTAATTCCAAACGCAATAAGCTAGCACAAAAAAGATTCGGTACCTGCGCGCGTGCTTGTGTTAGAAAGAGAACGGAAGAAAGTCGCATGGAAGGGTTAGGCCTACATTTGGCAACTGAAATTTCTATTAAAATATGAGGGTAGGGCCGAGTGGGTAGGGTGAGGGAGAGAGGGAGGAATCAGCCCAACCATCAATATGATGACTACTTGCCAATCATTTAGATTCGGAAAGTACACACCCATCCATTCATACGACTACCAATATTGGTTACCATATTTAATTAAATTTACTCCATTAATAAGCACTTCCTAAGATCCAACAAATGCCCTTAAAAGTTTTATGGATTTTATTTTAGCACTTCCTTAAAAGTTTGTGTTAGATTGTAATACTCTAGTACAAATGTGATATGAAAATTTAACGTACTAACAATAACGGAAGATAAGCCTTTGAATTTATAAGAAAGATAAAACTCTCAAAGAGAACTTCATACACTTGTCAAAATTGTCCCTCATAAAACTTTAAGATAAAATATTTATAATGCTAAACTACTTTCATACCATTAATTGAAAAAGAAAAATAATTAAATCATAAACTAAATAAAATTAGAAAAGCTAAAGCCCAAAACATAAACGAGCCAAATATAAATTAAACTTCTGAATTTTCCTAACTAATAAATAAAAATACATCAAATAAATTAAAGTTCCATAAATATTAAAATATATGGAAATCCAAATTTTTCTTGTTATTTTCCACCGTATCAATATCCCCTTCTTAGAAAAAATTCGTCCTCGAATTTTAAAGCAAACGAGTATCAAGCAACAAGAATGAATCTTCAATATTCGCGGGATCAAAACTTCATGTCTTTTCTTCTCAAGAGATAATCTTGAAAATAAATAAGAGAAGACTAATACCTTTCAATTTAACTGCATGACAAATAATTTTTTAGGAATAACAAAATCAATAATTTTAATGTCCTCGAACAACTGCATAGGAACAAGTTCTGAACCAATGGTGTCTATTATAATATCCCCCTTAGACGTCACAAAATATAAGTGTGACAAGTAGATTCAGGTTACAAGTCATTTTTGTCGAAACAATTTAGGAAGAAAAACATTTTCTACCATGATAAAAATCTTAAAATTCACCAAATAAATTATTTCCAATGATCAAATGGCATTCTGACAAGAAGTGTAAATCTAGGGGTTGTTTTCAGAAAACTAAAGGATCCAAATCAAATTTATAATTAAACAAAAGGAACCCAAAAGTAATTTCCCCAAATTAGATCACAATCCAAAACCAGTAATGTTAACACCAAGATTCGTCCACGCGCCCAATCACCAAACTACGCGTTTAATCCTGCACAGAAACGAAACCACACTCACAGAACTGACGGTCTGAGCCGCCGGGGGATAGCTCTGGTGTGAGAATAAGTACAGGTTGAATAAGGTTTAACAATGGAGGCTTAATGCTTTAGTGTTGTAAAGTAAACATTACCTAAGAATTAGGGTTTAACCGTGTTTTTATAGTGATCACACCACCAACTTCATGTTCGTCCTCGTATAGAAATAGAACTCCTCGTATAGAAATAGATACCTTAATGGGATTAAACTGAATCTCCTTAAAGAAATGAAGTCGAATTATATCCTGACACTTTCCTTAAGAGTTGAAAATTAAATACAGTTAGGAATCCTAGATTCCTTAATATTCTCCTACTGCCCAAACAGACTCCTACGTGGGGATATTCCTCCACGTGGACTATGGTCCACCTTATCCACCAGGCCCAAATAAACACGCTCCACAGTCTTTCATTACAATAGGACATTTAATGAAAGAGTACATCATTAAAAAGCCCAAAAATTAAATGTGAAAACACAAGGCCACTACAAAAAATAGGTCAATGCCAACAGGCCTATTGTCGACGGCATAGACGCCGTCAGTAATGACCTAAATGGCGACAGCGTGGCCGTCATTAATATATGTCGTCGCCAATATACCCTTCATTCCCTCCCCCGTTCATTTTTTCTCTTCGCGCTCGCGCCAAAAGTAAAGGTCGACGGGCTCATGTCATTAGCGATGGGAAGTATCATCGATATTAACCTCATTCTCGACGGGATTAATCTCGACGGCATTGTCGTCGCCAATGACTCTTTATTTAATTACAGTCAGTTTAATTTTTTACTTCTGCTTTTTTGCTTTTGCTTTCTTTCCCCCGTGTGCGATTCTGCTTTCCCCTCTTCCTCGCGCTATCGCCGTCTGTCTTAATCTCGTCGTCGCTGTGATCTCTTCTCCGTCGTCGTTACTCTCTGTCTCTCTCAAGCTAAGTTTTTCCCGGTTCAAATTTTCTCCCAATTTCCCCCCAAATATAACCTATTTTTATGTTCTTCTATAATTTCACTTTATTTTCTCTCAAATATCAATTGCAGTATATTACTAGTAATTAATTAGTTTTACTTTCACTTCAGTGTCCTAAATAGAAATTGCAGTATACTTGAATCATGTTATAAAATGTATTGAGTTATGAAGTTAAATGAAATTGCAGTGTTCTTAACTTAGTGAGAATAAGTGTTGGGCTGTATCAATGTACTAGGTTATGAAGTTAATTTAATATATCTCCCTTGAGTTGGGTTTTAGTCTATTTTCGTACTGGTTATGAAATGAATGGTTTATGTTATTGGTTGAACTATGAAGAGATACAACAAGCATTTTGTTCTTGCTGGATATCATTGCTTTCCTTTCCGGGGGAATCATCAGGATTAATGAACTGTGTTCCTAATTTAGGTGTTAGGTTGTCTAATATAGTTGTGAAGTTGTGTCCAGTAGTGCTCTACTGATATTGATACAGAGGGCATAACTCTTTTTTTTCCTTGTTTGGTACAGAGTAAGAGGGCATAGCTCTCTCTTTTGGTTGTAGTAAAATTTAGTGTGTTATATATGTTTATACTCCCTTTGCCAAAATGAAACTCCTACCATTGTTTTGTTATTGTTGTTTAATATTTTTAATGATATTACCATTCATTAGCAATAACGAAATAGTTTTTTTTAATTTATAATTAATAGTATTTTCAAGGTATTTTATACTATTGTACTAATTAAAACTAAATGAATCTATCTCAATTCAAAACGTTTTAATTGAATCTATCTCAATGTAATTTTACATTGGTGTTTAAATAGATAATTAAAATTCAAAAAAAAACAAGATGGCAAAGAATCGTTAAAAATATTAATTTTGAATATAAAAATGTTCTAAATTAACTTTTAAAAATTCAATATTGATCCTATACTTGGAACGGATGGAGTATTACATGATTTTTTTTTAATGCCAAATTGTTTACTTCTGAAACTGCAAAAAACTCGTAGTCTTGCAATTATCTCTATGGTTTATCTCACAATATGTGGGTGCAAGGTTTCATCCTTTTTGTACTCCTTCACTAATAAGTAGGAGTAAAAGTAAAAATAAATTAACCTAGTGCCATAAGTGGATTCAAATCTGATGGATATGAGAAGTACAAGTAGTTATTGTAGATAATAGTTGAATATGGAGTAAAAGCATAAACGAAATATAGGACCACTAAATATAACAAAAATGCATTTCATTCACAAGGATAGACAAAAAAACATGCATTTCATTTATAATGATAGACAGAAAAATGCATTTCGTTCATAAAATAGGTTATAGAACCAGAAGTCTTTGCTTCTCTTATACACAATTATAATAGTTGAATGAGGCAATTTGTTTTCCTTAATTTCTTAAAGAGATGAAAATAAGAAAATAGTACTCCCTATTTCTTTTCTTTTTTTGAATAAATGGAGTATAATTATAATAGCAGCAAATTACCAAGAATCGGATTAACACCCGCGCCAATCACCTTACCCAAAGAATCACGAAGTACAAAGCCAACAAAACCATTACCTTGGTGTTTAATAGTATTTTCAAGGTATTTTATATTATTGTATTAATTAAAACTAAATGAATCTATCTCAATTCAAAACGTTTTAATTGAATCTATCTCAATGTAATTTTACATTGGTGTTTAAATAGATAATTAAAATTCAAAAAAAACATGATGGCTAAGAATCATTAGTTTTTTGATTTGAATTAACAGTTTTGTCTTATCCTAATATCTTTTGATCTGAGCAAATAGTTTAATTAGTGGAATAATAAATAATCACCTTTATTAAGTTTCCTTCAAAGTTTAACCTTCCTTGCATCTTAAGGGTTTATAAATTTCTTCATAAGTTTCATGTCTAGTAGTATTCCTTTTGTTCTACGAAAAGAGTCCAATTTCATATGTGCATATTTTTATATAGTTTAGGAAGCTTAGAAACCCGTTTGAGATTCACTTAGTATGAGTGAATCTCAAATAGTCCCCGTTTTGGGACTGTTCCTATATGTTTCGATCTCACTTAGGTCGGTGTTAACGACTTGAGTACGTCTTTATATTTTGAGAATTTTCGGTCAATATATATATCTCTTGATATTCTTCGGGTGCATATTTAGACTACGATGTGCTAGTCTATTTCGTGTACTTGAAGACCATGAGGAGGTGCTGTCGAAATTTCTTAAAAATTTAAAGATGTGTTCAAGTTGTTGGCATCAGTGGGGCGACATATCCGAGAATGGGATAGAAACCTAACCCGTTAGAATGAGAGATGAAGTTAGGAAACTCATAAGCATTCATATATTGTGTTTACCTAACTTTCTATATATATATATATATATATAGCAGCTCGTTGTTCAAGATGTCTGTTGATTGAAGTTAGATGGAACATAGGGTAGCCATTGATAAGAGTGGGCTTAGCTCTGAGTACCGTAGTGGGGTTAAACAATTTCTCAATTTTGTATTTGAGCAAGTCAGCGACGATGAGATCAGATGTCCTTGTAAGAGGTGTGTGAATGAAGTATGGAAGGAAAGGAATGATGTCATGTGCGACCTATTTGCGTATGAGTTCAAGCAGGGTTATAGCACATGGATCTATCATGGGGAAACCTAGTTGAATGAACATGAATCCGCATTGGAATCCAGAGCTAACGATACTTTTGACTGTACTAACATGATAGTCGAAGCTGCTGGTTTATTCTTCCAGTGGAATATAAATAGAGATGACGGTAGCGTCGAGCAATAGCTGAATGACGGGGCTAAGGGTTTCTATCAGTTATTGCATGAATCAGCGATGCCACTATATGACGGACACGAAAAACACACCGTCTTATCTGCAGTGACTAAGCTTAATTGTTATAAATGATAGTTAAGGGTGTTATATGCAAATTATCTGATAAATAGTATGTCGGGGAATATTCCTTTTGTCGAGGAATATTCTTTCTGTCGGGAAATATTATATTCGGTACCGTACGACGGTGCCGAAATGGCAATATTGTCAATGATAGTGGGCCCCACAACGGGTTAACTATCGGATATAGAAAGTGATACGATAACTGTTGAAATACCCGGTGATAAAAAGAATAGTAAAATGCGTTATTCCACAGTAGCACACGTTATTCCATAGTAGCACACGTTATTTCACAGTAGCACACGGTATTCCACAGTAGCTCACGATGTTGCACAGTGTTTTATATTATTGATTCAATAATTGATAAAGTAGCAATTGCACAGTATCTTGATTCAATAATTGTTAAATAGCATCTGCATAATATATTTTACTATTTGTCACGACACTGTAACTCATATCATTTGATAGGATATTTTAGTATTATTGACAATGTCTAGAAATTCTATCAAGGAAAGGGGTTATTTAATTATGCGCCATTTTTATGGAAGGCCCCCTCTTTCCTGGGAATAATCTGGTTGTCAGTATTGCGAGTATATGCTATCTGTGATATTAATACATTTAACACAATAATACAGAAAAAGGGATTTATTGTGATAATTGAGTTATTTTTATAATGGTTTTATCTTTTTGATAATGGAATTATCTTTTGATAATGGAAGAAAAAATGGATGGATGATATAAATGGAAGAAAAAATGGATGGATGATATAAATGGAAGAAAAAATGGATGGATAATATAAATAGAAGAAAAAATGGATGAATGATATTAAAAGAATATGCCAAGGGTATAAGAGTAATAAACTAATAAAATTTAGGAAAAAGACTAAAATGCCCTCACCTTGATTTTCCTATAAATAGGGAGGGTTTGCTTAAGAAATTTTCACACCTTCATTGCTTATACTTTCTCTATCTCTAAATTTCTTAAGTTCTCTTAGTGTGCTAGGCTATTGTGAGTATTTGTGAGAATACTAGTATTATCCGAAGTTAGTAAACTTCATAAAAAGTAACATCCAGTTAACGAAGGTAGGGAATATCATTTCTTTCATACTCATATATAATATCATTTGTTTTCATGTTCGTAAGTGATATTATACTCATAAAGGTTGTTATTCATTCTATATTAATTTGTGGGGATAACCTGTCCGTGCGGTATGACGCATGCCTGGTGAATATCCTTTTATATTCATTCCTTATTATTCTGTGGGAATAACCTGTATGTACGAGTGTCGTACCTGGTGAATACCCTTTGTATTCATTCCTTATTATTCTGTTGGGATAACCTATATGTACGAGTGTCGTATCTGGTGAATACCCTTTGTATTCATTCCTTATTATTCTGTGGGGATAACCTGTATGTACGAGTGTCGTACCTGGTGAATAACCCTTTGTATTCATTACTTATTAATCTCTTGTGGAAATAACCTGTCTATGCGAATTATCGCATGACGGGTGAAAATTCATTTGCAGTTTCATATATTCTGTTATACTCGTATAACGTTTCATTTCTTTCGTACTCTTTAAGGGATATCTTTTTCTTTCACATTTCTCCATTTATGATAAGAAATATTTGTTTGTTTCCAAAACCTTATTTTTAAATGGAGAAAATTCCTGAAAATTAGTAGAATATCCTTAATAGTTTGTGCTTCATCTAATATCTTTTCACTTGAATCTTTCTATTTCATTTTATACGTTACAGTTGAAGCATGAAATAATTTCTTGAATATCATTCTTGAATCTGACTCCACAATTTGGTCATCGTGTTGGCAGTTTGGTCAATCTTTGATACTGATTAAATTATAGAGTTTTTCTTATCCTTAATCTCACTGTATCATTGTCATCATCCTCATCCTCATACTTAAATTGTGGTGATAGTTCTCTTTTGCCCGTAGTGCAAAGATGAACTGGCGTAACATGATTTTGACTAAACTGTGTATTGGTATAATCATGACTTTTGGTGTTACAAACAAAGGCGTATGGTGAAAGTTCTCTTTGGCTCGTAGTGCAAAGATGAACTGGCGTTTGGCATGATCATGACCGGTGATGTTACAAATAAATATTTTTGGCACGTAGTGTAAATAGAGGCTGTTGAATAATAAATTGTTGATTTGGTTATTCATAAACAGGAATTGTTGATTGGTGTTACAGAGATAAAATATTGGTGGTGATCCTTTAACTTATAGAAGATGGTAGATATTATAATCTACTTGACTCTTCTAATGGATTGTTCATTCCGCTGCAGTTGTTGTTGTTGAACAAATATAATATCTTTAAATCTCTGATTTATTATTGTTGAAGACTAAAGATAATTTTTATTCTTCATTATCTTAGTCATGATATTTTTTACTGGGCTATTTGAGCCCACCCTTTTCAGTTTTGTCCCATTGTTCTTCTCAGGAAAGGAAAATGTAGCTGGGACTAGCCGGGGAGTGGAGTAATGGTCCGAGTTATTGGTTATCCTCATCAAGTTATAGCATAGTTTAATAATAATTGTACTGGAGACTTAAAACGTGTGCTGCCGTCTTTTTACGGCATTGTAATAATTTGGATTTGGATATTGTGGTACCATACGGTACGATATTTGTTTGAAAAGTCACAATATATGTGTGATCGTATTTTGCACGACAAATATTAGTTGTATATGGAAAAATTCATATTTGTATTTGTATTTTTGTAGAATATTATTGGCGACTCAAAATGGGTTGTGTGGACCTATTTTGGGGGCGTCACAGTCTGGTTCACAACTGGACCCACTGGCGGAACAAGGGGGGTCGAGGGGGGGCAAATGACCCCGGTATCCGGCGACTCTCCCAAGTATATGTACCCTTAGATTTGCTTGTTGCCCGCCTGCCGCCTTCAACCTTTAGCTTGCCGCTGCCTTCAGCCTTCTTCTTCGCACAGATGAGCCAACAGTTAGGGTTTTTTTTTAAAAAAAAAACTTACATGAAACAACGTCGTTTCATTTAATAAGTTTAAAATAAAAAAATAAAAAAAATCCTTTTCTTCTCTTATCTTCAAAATCACATCAACAGTTAACCCTTTGCAAGGCTGACTGGGGACCGCCTCTCATCGCATCCACCAACCGCCTCTCATCTCATCTCTCAAATCTCAGCCTCTGATTAGCGGCTGCTATCCTTTCCCAGTTCCCTTGCACTTTACTGAGTCTGTAAGACTACAACTGTTATAGTAGACGGAGTTTAAGAATGGAAAGATAAGACCCCACTGTTCAAATAGGGGATTCCATCAGTAAGTTCTATATACTGTATACACATATAATAAAGATTCAATCTTTACATTAATTTTACCTCTTTTTATAGTTTTCAGGTTTTGATTTCATTATTAGCAAAAAGGAAAAAAGAGAGAGAGGTTTTAATTGCATTAAGTTTGAACTAATTTCACTCTGTTTACTCTGTTTCTCAGTTTTTGAGCACAAGAATCACTACAATCTTTACATTTTCCAGAACAGAAGAGCCTTCAATCTCTACAACTTCACTCAAGCAACCCTTCTCAGTTCTCAACAAACCCAATTCCACATCCTACACAGTATGCCTCTTTCTTTTGTGAATTCTTGAAAATGGTTATAAAAAATATTGCCTTTTTTTATCATTACTTAGCTTCTAATAATTTCAAATGGGTTCAAATGATATATTTTTTGTGAAAATAAAATAATTGAAATTATTGAATTGGGTTAGTTGATGAAATTATGATGAAATGTTTGAATAATTGTATTGATGAATGATGAAATTATTATGCAATGTTTAAATGGATGAAATTATTAATATATTTTGACTGATAATTTCAAATGGGTTCAAATGATATATTTTGACTTCAAGCGTCAAAAAATAATTTTTTTTTATCGATTTATTTTGACCCCCCTTGAGAAAGGCTCTGGTTCCGCCGCTGACTGGACCCATCGTTGTATGTTCTTTGAGCTGCATTATTGGGCTAGATTATGCATCCGTTATTGTTTAGATCCGGTACATACCGAAAAAAATGTATTTGATAACATTTTTTATACAGTCCTTAATGTCAATAGTAGAATAAAGGACAACAACAAGTCGAGACTTGATTTGGCAGAAATGAACATCCGAGAACATTTGTGGTTGTATCAAGAGGGTGGTAAGACGGTAACGCCTAAAGCTAATTATAATTTGACCAGAGAACATATTCAAGAGGTAAATATAATTATTGATTTATGTCTTTATTTAATTCATGTAATTCATAATTATATTGCTTATATAAACTGTCCAACATATAGTTATCCGACTTATTAGCTAACTAGTAAATATTAAAAAATACTTAGAAAAATAGTCCAAAACCCGACCTGGGCAACGAAAACGACACGAAACCATAGACATGGCACTTCATAGATATTTGAAATATGTTACAACTTACGGGACTCGATTCTGATATCTGGAGGTCGAGTTATCAACTTCTTTGCCTAACTTACAAAACTTAAAGAAAATTAGCGAAAAAGATATCAAAACCCGCTCTGGACGTTGAAACGACACGTAACCATAGACATAACACCTTATAGATATTTGGAACATGTTACAACTTACGGGACTCGATTCCGATATCCGGAGGCCGAGTTATCAGCTCGTTTGCCTAACTTGTATAAATTAAAGAAAACTTAGAAAACTTAGCGAAAAAGAGATCAAAACTCGTCTCGGGTGACGAAACGACACGTAACCATAGACATAGCACATCATAGATATTTCAAACACGTTAAAACTTACGGGACTAGATTCCGATATCCGGAGGCCGAGTTATCAACTCATTTGCCTAACTTACATAACTTAAAGAAAACTTAGCGAAAAAGAGACTAAAACCCTCCCCGGGCGTCGAAACGATACGTAACCTTCGACATCTTCATAGATATTTGGAACACATTACAACTTACAGGACTCGATTCTGATATCCGGAGGCCGAGTTATCAGCTCGTTTGCCTAACTTGTATAAATTAAAAAAAACTTAGAAATCTTAGCGAAAAAGAGACCAAAACCCGTCTCGGGTGACGAAACGACACACAACTATAGACATAGTATCTCATAGATAGCTGGAATACGTTAAAACTTACGAGACTCAATTCCGATATCCGGAGGCCGAGTTATCAACTCGTTTGCCTAATTTATATAACTTAAAGAAAATTTAGCGAAAAAGAGACCAAAACCCATCCCGGGCGTCAAAACGACACGTAACCATAGAAATAGTACCTCATAGATATTTAAAACACGTTACAACTTATGGGATTCGATTCTGATATCCGGAGGCCGAGTTATCAGCTTGTTTACCAAACTTGCATATATTAAAGAACACTTAGAAGAATTATTTAAATATGTTCTCTTTTGGACTTCATAATTAATATTTTAATTTTGTAGGGTCTTGTTGATGAGTCTCGTAGTGGTGGAGGCAGCGAGGAAGGCCATGACCGTGGAAGAGCTGGCGAGGGTCCCAGAGGAGATGGTGAGGACCGCCGAGCTGATGATGCTACGGAGGGTGGGACCGGCGGTGGCACGATAGATGGTGATAATGATGCCGGTACTCCTAATTTAGGGATGTAGTTAGTTTATGTTTATATTTTTACTTTCATGTATGTACTTATACAGTTTTTGGGTTGTACAGGCTACAGTTTTGTATCTATTTAGGTTGATGGTTTATGTATGTAATTAAATTGTATCTACTAATATTTTATACTTTATCTATGTGATTACATTGTGTATATATTTGATCGTTGATAGCAAAAGATTTGATGGTTATTGATATGAATTTGTGAAAAATTCTATTTTTTTCAGGTTTATAAGAGGTACAATTATGTATATGTAAATGAATAGGATAGTTTTACAATTTTCAAAAAAAAAATTCTAAATATCATTAGCGACGGGGTCATTGCAGACGGCATTTCCCGTCGCTAATGACATATAGCGATGGTCACAGCGACGGATCTTTGATCTTTTAATAATAAAATTAAATACCCACTACCAACGGACTATCAGTCATTGGAGACGGATAGGTCGTCGCTAATGACCATTTAATAAATAATTTTAAATAGTCATTAGCGACGGCACAGCCGTCGACCTGGCCGTCAGCAATGACTCATTGGCGACGGAAGCCCGTCGGCAATGACCCCGTCGCTAATGATCCCATTACCGACGGCTGTCGATGGGGTCCAGGGGCGACGACCCCTGGGGCGACGGTAGTGGCGACAGAAATTGTCGTCGCCAATAACCTCATTGCTGACGGCATAGGGTCATTGGCGACGGCAATTCCCCTCGGCAATGACCCTTTTTTTGTAGTGGCCCAAAATAAGATACTTCGATAACGTACCCAGCACGCATTGTCGGGCCCCGCCATTACTACTCAATCCACTTATTACGTTATTTTTGGGAAATTGTGTGGAGCCCAAAGGTCAAACAATTCAAAACCCCCTCTCCCCTAAACAACCGCCACATTTCAGATCTGATCTCAAAATCAGTCAAGCTCTTTCTGCAACTTTTTCCTTCTACCTGCAACCACTACTTTTTCTGGCGAAAACCCCTTCCGATCATCCTATTCTACTATCCACCAATGGCTGCCACAAACACCCCCACTACCATTGTTCCAACCACATCCGAATCCACCACCTCTTCCACCCTAACCTCAACCATGGTGACCCCCGCCACCAACATCGCCATTTCTACTGACGCCACCACCGTCACCACTACTATCACCTCAACCCCCCGACCATCAGGCTCATCCAAGGCCGAAATAGACAACCTAAAGATGCTGAAAGAGTATTCCAACGAAGAGTCCTTCACCCATATCAATACTACCTTAACCATCGCCCCCTAAGACCTCACTGGAATACAAGAACAATATCGTATCTCAACCCCTTACGAAATTCGAGCCCCCCTCCATATCGAACGAATGTACCACCGTCCTGATGGGTGGAACGTCATCTCCCTTACTGCCCTTAAATATGGGGTTCGCCTGCTCCTCTACGCCTTTCTACTCACCCTTATAGGGTTTATTGAAGTCAGTTTTGCCCAACTGGTGCCAAACTCATATATCCACATCATCTCCTTCATCGTTTTCTGCCACGAACTCGACATTCCTCCCACCATTGACTTTTTCTTCTCCTTATTCTCCATGAGCTGATCTAGGAAATTTGGATTCCGACAAATAAACAAGCAACAGAGCAAACAAATCAAGAAACGCCCATTGATGAAGACCCCTTCAAGCAATAGGGCTGAGCATTTCGGTTATAACCAAACCGAATAGGCTATTCGGTTATAACCAAAAACTAAAATTTTCATGTTTTTTATATCCAAATAGCTATCCGAAATGAGTGGTAACCGAATAACCGAATTCACTATTCGGTTATTCGGTGAATAACCAAAATTAACCAAAAAGAAAACAGAGGATTTCATTTACATTATAAGTATACAATCGAACAATAAGACCCAAATTCTTATATATACCATCAACCATCTTTTGCAGTAAATGAAACCCAAATATTGTTAAAATATGCCTATACCTGATAACATTTTTGGGTTTACTGAATAGAAGCACATTTTCATAAGCCAGTATGAGGAAACATTAAGGACATCGTATATATAATAGTTCTGCCTTAAGCATAAGAGAAAAAAAAACATAAAAAACATAATGAATTTGGCCAAATAAACTGAATTCAGTAGTTAAGATCCTTTCCCTTAGTTGGAATTTCGCACAAACTCTAATTACTTGAAAATAGGTATTCTACACTGTTGTAGTCTTTTTCAGTAATAACATTACAAATAGAGTAATAGTAATAAATATATTTTACAGGAAGATCTTTCTAGAATGGGTGTGATGATTCGTCACTACTACAACAAAGAATTGAGTGGTTATGTTCTTGTCTCTGTTGGTAAGCCTGAGCAAACAGACACCTTAATGAACTGCCTCAATAGCATAGATTAATTATTTGAAGCTTATCCTGGACAGTAGTTGGAAAAATTACCAATTCAATTTTTTATGATGTCTGCGACAAACTTCATTTGCGATGGAATTATTCAAACCATCGGTCTTGTAGCAGCCCACAACAATGTAATTTAAGGTGTAAAACATGTTATTGATCTCTAAGAATTTATCATTTTGTAATAGTTGTTGGCTGCTTATTGTTTGGGGTATACAGGCTAAGTATTGCCAAATGTCTGTTGATCCTTTGGGTGGTTCGGTTATTCGATTAACCGAATAGTAAAAATTTAAGAACTAAACCTGAACCCAAAAACCGAATAGTAAAACAGGTATAACCGAAATGCAAAAAATAATCGAATAATCGAAAAAGTTCGGTTAAAAAATTTCAGTTCAGTTCGGTTATTCGGTTTTATCCATTTTTTACTCAGTCCTATCAAGCAACAAAGGATGGAATTCACAATGGTCTACATCCGAGGCCCTAATACCTGTCTAATTCCTAATTGGGCCGAAGCTTTCTGACCCAATGTAACCATGGGAGAACTTCCTCGAACCCGTCTTGAGGAGCTGGTGAAGACCATTGAAAGAATACTGATGAAAGAATGGGACCTCAAGCTTCTAAATGACCAAACCTGGTTATATAACCATAAACGTAAGTCTCGAACCCTTCGAATTAACTCGTATTATTTCAAGTTTCCATTCTAATACAACTTCTTAATTCGTACAGTGTCTCTTATGAAGCTAACCCCAGTCACCGATATCGGTCAATCATCTTCCGAACCCACTGAAAAAACAATCACCCCCACCAGAATCAACCGAAACCCCACCCTTAATCCAACCTATCACTACAATCTCGATGTTACAACCTTCCTCATCCTCCATCATCCCCACACCCAGCCTCACCGAAAGGAGCTTTTTAGATATGCATGTTTCTGAAAGAGGAAAACTCATCTGAGTTAAAAGAAGGCGTCTAGTAAAGACTGCCGATCAAAACCCTCCACCCAAAGCATAAGAGAACACCCAATCCAACCCACCAACCTCCGAACCCCTTCAAGAAAACATCACCAAACCGAACCCATCCATCGATCCAATCCCAACTTTCGAACCAAACCAAATACAAACAGAAAAAAGAAAAGAACTCGAAGGCCCTTCATCCGAGCCCTTGGCCAAAAAACAACATGTTGAAACCTCATCTGACCATCAAATTCCTCCCCCTTCCCCCAAACATCCTTCGCCATCAACCAATCGTATCCAAGAGGCTCAAGCCTTGATGACGTTATGGCCCCGAAATGTAGTAGACTATCTAATCGAACACTTTGATCACTTCGTTCTTCCCGAAGACGACGAACGGTTCAAAGGCGTGAGTCTTAAGGAACTCATCTACGCTAACTCCATGCATCAAGGTCGGGTAAGCATTATTTATTCACACCACCGAACTTATATATTAACTTCAACATTTAACCTCTCTTCCCTCTGCTCGCAACTGTTGTTATCGACCGAATCTTACATTGACTCACCTAGGCCAAAGAAAGAGAAAAAGAACTAGAAGCCGACGTCGAGCATCTTGAACTTATGGTTCAAACTGTAATGGCCGGCATTGAGAAAGAAAAGAGCTTGCACGCCAACACCGCCTTCCATTGCCAAAAACTTCAAACTGAACTAGAGACGGTCAAAAAGGCAGCTTCTGAAAGTGAAAAATGTCGAAGAGCACTCCTGAAAAACCGTGAAAGTATGAAAGTATGAAGAATGAGTGCGTAATGCAGCTTTGTAGGGAAAACTCAAGACTATGGATGAAAAGCTCAGAATGTCCATAGATGCTCACAACACTTTGGAGAAGGAGTTCACCAGCTACAAGGCACTAGGCCCCCCGTTGACCAAACCAATCAAGCAACAAATTTGCCAAGAGTATCGAAAATCCGTCGAGCTCTCGAAAGTAGTCATATAGCAGTTTAGCAATGGCTACCAAAGTGCTTAAGACAAGGATAAAGAAAGGATGCTGGCAAACAACCTTGACCCTTCAATTTTAAAATCTTTAGATGACGAAACCGAAGCCTGAAGTTAACCTCCTTCTTCACAAAAAAAATTGTAATAGTTCGTTATGCTCTTTATTAAATCCCCGGTGTATAAACATTCAAAACTAATGAAAATATCACTTGAGCAAAATTGAGTTTTTATTTCATTAAGTACTTAGACAAAATTACAGAGTCATAAAGGAAACTACTCAACATGCACTACTGATAATACTTCCTAAGTCTGCCAGCATGCCAAGTGTTTTTGACTTCTGTCACATCCATTATCCGAAGCCGGTAAGTTCCTGACTTTGGCACTTCACTAACCTCATAGGGTCCTTCCTAGTTGGGCATTAGCTTTCCAAGGCTTTGGGGCGCCGACGCCTCCACCTCTCGGAAGACTAGATCTCTAACTTCAAATCTCCTCAGCTTTACCCCTTTATTATAGTGTTTGATCGTTCTCATCTGGTAGACTGCTAGCCTTACCAACGCCGACTCCCGAACATTTTCTAACAAATCAAGATTGAGGTGAAGGCCTTCATCATTATATAACTCCTTATATTGACTGACCCGTAGCGAAGGAGACCCAATCTTAACTGGAATAAGAGCATAAATCTCGTAGGATAATCTGAATGACGAATCACCTGTCGTTGTCCGGAGAGTGGTCCGATATGCCCATAGAACACTAAGCAACTCCTTGGACCATCTTCCTTTAACTTCGTCCAATCTACTTTTAATTCTATTGAGTAAAGTCCGGTTAGTGACTTCTACTTAACCATTGGATTGAGGATGGGCAACCGAAGTCTTCTGATGTTGGATGCCCAAATCCTTCGAAAACTCTTCAAACTTCGATCCCACAAACTGTCTACCGTTGTCCAACACCACCACCATTAGGATTCTGAAGGCACGCCAATATAAGTCACCATCGATCAATACGAAGTTTGAACTCTTGTACTTTATATTCTTCGCTAATATCCGGTCTGAAAAGAATTCACCATTAGCAAGATAGCTTATATATGGCGTTATCCAACAATTAGAGCGTTCCACCACCAATACATCTGACTTCTGAATACTTTGAAATTCTAGAATCTCCAAATATACCGACCCACCGAAAGAACTCGTATCCGATGCTGCTAACTTGGATAAGGCATCGTCAATAGTATTATTGGACCGATCCACCCCTTGAAAAGTATACGAACTAAAATAATACAGTCGATCCTTGACCTCGGCCAGATACTTGGCCATCCTTGTCCCCCGGACCTCATACTCCCCTGATATCTGCTTAACTACCAATTGCGAGTCACTAAAGATGATTAGCCTTTGCACCTCCAAACTTTTTACCAACCGTAGCCCAGCCAAAATTACTTCATACTCAACCTCGTTGTTTGTCGCTTTAAAACCGAAGCGGATGCCCTGTTGTACCTTGAAACCCTCCAGACTTGTCAGAATCACCCCTGTACCGCTGGCATCCGAAGTCGATAACCCATCCACATACAGCGTCCATGAAGTATGAACCTGCCGAACCTCTGAGATCGGCCCTACTACCAATTCTACCTGATCGACGAGGTCGGATTCAGAGAAATAACATTCTACCACAAAGTCAGCCAATGTCTGACCCTTAATTGCTGTCCGAGGATGGTACTCCAGCACGAACTGAGTCAACTCCATAGCCCATACTGCAAGTCGTCCCGATATGTCTGGCTTATTCAATATCTTCTTCAGAGGTTGATCCGTGCACACAACTATCAGCCTTCCCTTAAAGTAGTGTCGAAGCTTCCGACTGGCTATAATCAAAGAATAGGCAAACTTCTCTAGATTCGGATATCGGGTCTCCGCATCCCAAAGAACGTGATTAACATAGTAAACCGAAAACTATTTTAATCTTACTTCCCGAACCAACACCGCTCCGACTGCCAACGAACTCGCCGCTAAGTACAAATACAAAGAAGAGTTCGGCTTCATCAATAAAGACGCCATAGATAAATATTTTTTAATTTCCTAAAAAGGATCCTTGCACTCTGAAGTCCATTGGAAAGTCTTCTCATTCTTTGGTCCCTTCAGCGTATCAAAGAACGATAAACATCTTTCTGTCGACTTAGATATAAACCTTCTCGATGTTGTAATCCGACTAGTCAAACGTTGCACATCCTTGAACGTTTGAGGAGACTTCATGTCCAGAATAGCCTTGATCTTCTCAGGATTTGCCTTAATACCTCTTTTACTCACCAAATACCCTAAGAATTTACCCGAACCGAGGCCAACAATGCACCTCGTTGGGTTTAGCCTGATGTTGTAATGCCTGACAATCTGGAAACAGTCCTCCAGATCATCCAAATGCTGTCAAACGAATAGGCTTTTGATAATCATATCATCCACATAAACTTCCATGCTTCAGCTCAACTGCTTCCGAAACACGTAATTCATCATCCTTTGGTAAGTGACACCGACATTTAGCAATCCGAAAGTTATCTTCTTATAAGCATAGATCGTCCGATGTGTTATAAAAGCCGTCTTCAGGATATCCTCCTTGTGCATCGAAATCTGATTATATCCAAAAACGGCATCTATAAAAACTCAACAACTCATACCCCGATGTGGCATCAATCAACTAGTCGATGTGTGGGAGTGGGTAGAAATCCTTCAGACATTCCTTGTTTAAATCGGTATAATCAATACAGATCCTCCACTTCTCATTCTGTTTTTGAACCAACACTACGTTCGCCAACCACTCGGGATAATCGATCTCAAATATAAAATCGGCCACTAATAACTTGGCCACCTCCTCATCGATAATCTTTTGCTGCTCTGGGGTAAAGACCCTCCTCTTCTGACGAACTAGTTTCTTGACATGGTCTACATTCAGTTTGTACACATCAACTTTCTCATCAATCACAGGCAAGTTATTGGGCTCCCAAGCAAAAATGTTTGTGTATACCCGAAGTAAGTCGATCAATCCTGTTCGAAAGGGCTCTTGAAGACCCGATCCAATCTTTATTATCTTATCCTTCTTTCCTGGGATCAACTCAATGTCCTCAATCTCTTCGGCTGGTAGGGAAAGGGGTTATGTGCTTCCTTCGGTAAACGATTCTACCTCGATCGCCATCGTCTGCCTCTTTTTACACCTCCCAACCGCCGAAAAGATCAACGAATTCATGTAGCACCTCCGAACCATATCCAAATCTCTCTTAACTTCGTCAGCCCCGTTCGGTGTAGGGAACTTCAATTTGAAGTGAGCAATAGAGGTCACCGCCTGCGGAGCCATCAATATCGATCGTCCCAGAATTGCGTTATAAATAGAGTCCATATACATGACAAAAAACCTGACATTGACTTCCACCTGTTAAGGAGTCGTCCCGAAGATGACTCGCAACTCAATAGTCCCTGCTACCCGAACAGAATCATTACTGAACCCGTACAGTGAAGGCTCCTGCCCGACCTCCATCTTTCTTCCTTCCAAATCAAGTCGCTGGTAATCATGGGCATAATATATGTCGACAAAGGAGCCGTTGTCGATCATGATTTGCCTCATGTCCATCGATCCGACCTAGGCGGTAATAGCTAAAGCTCCTTTATGTGGCTCGATAGGTTCCGATAGGTAATCCTCATCGGTGAACGATATTATCGTGCCGAAGTATAGTCGTTCCCTCCTAGCGGGTTACTCAGACACTATTAGAACTAAATCCAACACCCTACGCCTCTTCTTTCCAGTCACCTCCCCGACTGATCACCTGTTATCACATTTACCACCCGTCCGACAGTCGATGCCGGTTCAGATTGGGGCTTAGGGTTCTGCTCGATGTTGTTGTTATTTGTCGCCCTTCCCGAAGCCTCCCGACCAGCAACGAACTGGACTAACTCCCCGTTCTACACGTTCTTCTCAATTAAGTTTTTCAGGTTCCTGCAGACCTTGGTGGAGTGTCTGATAGTTTGATGATAATTGTAGTATTTATTTTGGTTCCCTCGATCCCGATGGGTGTTGTTTGGGCAAGGTTCAAAATATGGCTTGTCCCTTATATGCTCCAATACCGTTGTCCGATCTGTATTGAGGCGGGTGTACACCTTGTGATAAGTGCATAATTTTCATATATATTGATTCATTTATCTTTATTTTATTGCATGTTCCATGGTGTGTATGCACTTATTAGATTATTTATTGATTTCAGAAGAATTCGGAGTCAAAAGTAGAGAGAGATTGAAAACTAGAGCGAAAAGGAGAAAAAGACAAAAAAAATCTTGAAGCAGGCATCTTCGCCCCGACGAGAATTTTGACCTGGGAATCTTGGCCCCGGCGAGGACCTCTCTGTCTAACTTCGCCCCGGCCTGCTCTGAACGCACCCCGGCCCAGACCTCTCTGTCCAAGCTCGCCCTGACGAGAAAACCAAGTACAAAATCTTTGCCCCGGCGAAGATAGCGGGAAAAAAAAAGTTTATTTTTCAGGCGCAGATTTGTGAAGGATTTCTAATTGTAATTGGATTGTTTCTCTTAGAATATTAGGATATTATCTTAGGGATATAAATAGATATTTTTAGTTAGATATATGATCATCATCATAATCATCTACATTGGAAAAACCCTAGTTTTGTGAGATTGAAGGATGTCAGGCTAATTTTCTATATTCAGTTCTAAAGGGAGGTGAAACCTTATTTACAAGTAATTGATTAATCAAGTTTTATTCTTTATTTCTTTTTGCATGAAACTTATTCTGATAATCTATTTCAATTGTTTGCATGCTAATTGATTTCATTAATTTAATATGGCCAATTGGATTAGTTTGATCATTAACATCTGTTAGATTAAAGAGTAATATTACGTATAATTGATAGTGCTCCTTGTCACCAGTAGCAATTAGTAATATTGATTGTGTCAGAACTTTTGATTATTACTAAGGTTATCAGGAAGCAAGTTAAATAAACCAAGCTTGTGTGTTTATTGCTTGAATTAGCCTAATTCTCTAGTCCTTAACGTTGCTGTCATATTAAATCTAAAGAGCTTGTTTTAGGTTATATGAAAGTTAGATACTGGTAAAGAGCTTGTTTTATTCAGTGAATATCTAAGGAGAATTTCAGATAGCAGAGCTTATTGTTATCTAGGGCTAATAGTTTCATTGAAGAGTAAATAATAATAACTTGGTTGATTAATTACTGTAATTTGGTGGATCTGAACTAAAGAACTGAACTTGTTTTTTTATTGGTTAAACTTATTACTTGATTTTGTTTAGTTAGATAATTGATCTTCAAACCTCCCATCTTTTGTCATTGAATAGATCTTAAACACGTACTCCCTGTGGGATCGATCCTTGCCTACTACTGTGCTAATTGTTGAATTTGTGAATAGAAAGTGAGGTTAATTTAGGAGTGTAAACGACAGCTCCCACCATGTTAACTCTTCGGTTCGGGAAAGAGGAACATCCTCCTCCCGAACCCCCATTAAAATTTTTCTTTGGTTGATCGTTCGTTCTGTTATTATTGTCTGACCTGGGGTAGTTGTTCCTATCCCGATCCTTCGGTTTCTCCGACGCGTTCGACTTCAGACTACCCATGACTTCCTCAATCGCAATAAGTTTTTCGGCTCTGTCATAAACTTCAGCCAAATCCTTCGGGGCATCGAACATCATGTCATTTACCAGTTTCTTAGATTTCACCACATCCAGCCCTGTGGTAAAGTATCCGAGGGCCTGCGGACCATTCAAGTTCGTCATTGTGTCGACCGCCTCTCAGAACCGTTTGACGTACTGGCCCAACGTTTCGTTCGAATACTGCCTTATTTGCATCAAAGAAGATGTCGGCTTCCCCCTCCTCTTATTGCTCCTGAACCGGTCATGAAACTTGTCACATAGCTCTTTCCACGAGGAGATTGAGTTTGGTGCTAATGACGTCATCCATTGTCAAGCCTCCTTCCTCAGGGTAGTAATGAACATCTGACATTTGGCGGCGTCAGAGTAGTCGTAATAATTCATCAGCCGGTCGTACGTCTGGCTGTGGTCATATGGATCTCCCGTTCCATCGCAACTTTCCATGTGTGGAACCTTCTTATTAGGATCGGCTCGAACCCGATCAATCTCCGGGGAGAACGGTGATGTCGAGTCAATCGAAACCTCCTTCTCCTATTTGACTGTTGTGAGTAACTTCTCTAACTCTGCAACCCTCCGGGCAAGTGCCTCAGGATCTTCCTTGCGTAAGGATAACTCTCACATATTCCCGACCTTCCGGGCAAGTGCCTCGGGATTTTTCCTTTGAGGGGATGACTCTCGCCTATTCCGATCATAATCCAGAGAAGTCATCTGCCTTCTCTGTTTGGATCTTCCTCAACTTTCACTGTTTACTTCCCGAGAGCGGTTTCGACGCCTGCTCCTATCACGAGATCGGCTTCGTCGCCTGATCCTCTTCTGAAAGCGGCTCCTGTGCCTGCTCCTATCATGTCGAGAACCGTCCGAACGGTGTGTCCTGGACCGATCCCCAGGCGATACTTCTCGACGCCGATGATGACTAGAGGAAACTTCTTCTCCGTCTAACAGCGACGCCATCTGCTTATTCAACTCTATCTACTGAAGGCGTAAAGCCTTTATGGCGTCTTTGTGTCGTTGTATCTTTTTGGTCAAGATCGTCTCCCTTTCATCTCGACCCCGATCTGGCCTAAAGTTCTAATCTTTGGCACAGTTATCATGGTTTGCCGTCTTTTGAGTGGTCAAAAATAATTTTCTTTTAACAATTGTCGTCCGTGGATTAGTTGGGCCCACCGACTGGCTTTGGGGGCCCAGCCTATCCGAGATGTTCCTAGATGGCCCCAGCCTATCTTTGATCAAGCCTCTGGGTTGAGAAAGACTAGCCGTTGATTTATCCCGCGCCGACACCGTATTTACCTTACTTGATGCCATTACTTCTGATCAGAACTTCTGAGTGATTGAAAATTGACTAGCACTAACGGTCCTCCTTTTAACCCCAATGTTAACGTCAAAATTCGTCCACACACCTAATCATCAAACTGCGTGTCCAATCCTGCACAGAAACGAAACCACACTCAAAGAGCTGACGACCTAGGCCGTCGGGGGATAGCTCCGGTGTGAGAAAAAATACAGACTGAATAAGGTTTAACAATGGAGGCTTAATGCTTTAGTGCTTTAAAGTGAATATTACCTGAAAATTAGGGTTTGGCCGTGTATTTATAGTGGTCACACTACCAACTTCATGCCCGTCTCCGTATGAAAATAGAACTGCTCATTAGGTTAGATATCTTAATGGGATTACTTTCCTTAAGAGTTGAAAATTAAATACAGTTAAAAATTATAGATTCCTTAATATTCTCCTACTGTCTGAACAGACTTCTATGTAATAATATTCCTCCGCATAGACCATGACTCACCGCAGGCAATAATATATACCATGTGATGTTTAACCCAAATTCAATACCTCTGTTTTTGTCTTTTGTCGTTGCATAACCAAACGAAACCCAAAAAAAAAAATTTGTAGAACCCGTTTGAACAGGATGAAAAAGTCGGCAAGCTTGCTGCGATGGTGATTTTGCAGGGGCGGCGGCTATGGTAATTTGCAGGATCGACACGACGGTTGGGTTCCAACGGTGGCGGTAGAAATTGCAAAACTTGACAGCAGCAACGGCAATAGCGGTAGAAACCCAAACGGCAACAGTGGTGGCTGCGTGTTTTTTTTTTCAACTCTTGTTTTGGGACGGAGGTCGTGAATCTTGTTTTTCTCTTGTTGATTGTTATGATGATGAAGCCTGGGATTGTGGTGGTGATGTCCAGTTGGCAAATTTGGTGAAGGATTGATATGATAGCAGAGACGACGGCTATGAACTTCCCGGCAATAATGTTTAATGATGAAGATGTATGAACAGTAGCAATTTTATTTTTTTGTTGAGATCGGTACCGACAAGAATATAAGATAAGCCTTTACGCTTACAAGAAAGATAAGGTTAAACTTACTAACTTACAAGAAAGATAAGGTTAAACTTACTAACAAAACTATAAGATGAAGTTTAACTTATCAATAAGAATATAAAATTTAACTTACCAACAAAAAAATATAAGATAATTCCTTAAATTTATAAGAAAAATAAAACTCTCAAAAAAATTCATATAATTGTCAAAAATATTCTTCATAAAATCTTAAAATAAAATATTTATAATATTAAACTACTTTTCTATGATTAATTGGAATAAGAAAATAATTAAATCTTAAACTAAATAAAATTAAAAAAGCTAAAGCTAAAAATATAAATATAAATGGACCAAATATAAATGAAACTACTAAATTTTCCTAACTAATAAATAAAAATACATTAAATAAATTTATGAAAACTTTCATAAATATCAAAATATATAGAAATTCAAATCTTTTTTATTATTTTCTACTGTATCAATTCAGTATTAAATATATATATATTTCTTCAAGGCACATGATTTTAAAGACTACCCCTCTGTTTTCCTTTTGCAAATTGTATTTCTGGCATGAAAATGGAAAATTGTAGTACATGGGACCATATTTTCTTTCCCCCTTTTTCATTTCTTAAATAAGGTCATTAAGCCCAAGTAGCAATTGCTGCGCAGGCCTACTCTGAACAAAGTTGGGACCGTATGAAATGAAACATCCAACAAAAGGACAACACCCATTTCAATTCAATATGCCGTTCATGCCCAAAGTTAATCCAATTATTAACAAAACCATTATGTAAATCTCTAGGAATCATCAATGTGAATACTGATCAACTACTGACTGAAGATCTTAGTTATACTTGATTGAGTCACAAAAGCTTACAACATGAAGACAACGAGACGATAAGAAATGTTATGAAGTTGAACATAGAAACAATACGTAGTCCATTTCAAATCACCAAGATGATGACATCCTCATTGACAAAGGAATTTTAGAAGGCAACTTCAGAACTGAGACTTGTCCAAGCTGTCAAAAAAGGGATGATCCATAGCTGCTTTGGCTGATATCCTGTCAGCTGGATCATATTTAAGCATCTTCTGCAATAGCATAATACAGTGCCATCGTATCAATCTCGCAAGTAAGCAAACTGAGATAACTCTTCTAACCAAGTTAAATCTATAGACTAAGTATAGAAGATTCAGATTTTGAAATTACAACTAAAGCTCGACCTCGATATTAAACAAGACAAACAAAAAAACTGTTGGGCTATGTTTGCATTATGTTGCATTGGATCAGACAATTTAACACTTTTTTATCCTTGAATTAGTCTGTAAATGAAAGCTTCAAGGACTATTTATATAATCCCACGGAGGAACGTGGGATTATATAGCACCTCTTTTGAGGTATCAAATGACCTTAAATACAAATATAATTCATGGATCATCTCTGGACTAAAATTGAAGCTTTAAAAATGCTTAAAAGTATTAGACTAGTATAAATAAGCATAAATAGACAAATCCCATGCAGCTTAACTACAAACAAAAATAGCCTTGAGTTCTGCTCCACTCAACTTCAGTCTAAACCTATGAGAAGTACCTGATTGGGCCATAGACAAGTTTCAATGAAGAAAGAAATGTCTACAAGCAGCAGTGCAACTCAACTTTGAAAACTTACTGCCTTGACTATTTTCAGATTTTTAATCTTCCCCTATAATATACACAATTTTTTGATTTAATCCAAATAGCAGGATCTGGATTTGATAAATCCCAAAATATGTCAAGTGTGTAAAGTCAATAAAGACATTAAACATAAAAAATTAAGTTCAAGCATCAAGTAGTTCACCGATAGAAGATCAACACCATCAGGTCCCAATGATGGAACAGCACGTGTCAAGTTCTGAGATTCCCACTGAGGATACACATGCCAGTCCCTCAGAGAGCTTACTCCTGGCCACAGCTTCTCAGTTGGTGTTCCTAACAACCTTGCATGATGCACAAAACAAAGTCCAAGTGAAAATTGAAAACAGAACAGAAAACCAATCTAGGAATACAGCAATAATCAAAACACTAGGTGTATTATTTTCAACCTACAGCAGTACCTAGTAGCAATTAAAATATTGCTAGGCATGTAAAATATTGCTAGCAACACGACTATGCATCAATGTTTTTTTTCTTCCTAATTAGGATCCTGTTGTGCAGATTTAAAAGTCGTATGGAGAAGTTTTGCCTCTATTTGAAATGCATCGAATACCCACCCAATGCCAAACAAGCACATATCTTCAAAACAAATGGTCCCAGAAAGGATCAGAAGAGGCACATCCCCCAGATACTGATGTAACTAAATAAGTGCATCCACCCTAATATTGTACACTACAGGTGCACACGCTAAGCTGTGGATCTCATAGGCAAGTTCTCAGTTGCAAAAAAAATGTTATTCAGATTCATGAATAAGTTGAAGGTTTAGCCTCCCCTCTTATCTACCTAACATATTTTGCCAAGTCAAGATAACAGAACACCTTTATTATTGGACCTTGTGACCACAGTCATAGTACAATCCAAAAATCTAAGGCTGTCTTGGGATGGAATTTAGAATACCTAAGGGGAATCAAAGGAAAAGGAAAATAAAGTCCTCCATTACAGTACCACTCTCACACTATACTTAATAATAGATTTTTTAAAAGTATAAATGATTAGACTCGTGTTCATGAAGAACGAAGATAGTGTTTCTTTTTTTCATTTATGTTTGTTTTACTTTTCTCTTTCCTCGCTTTCACCAAGTTCCAAATGTAACCTAAATAGAAAGAGCTCATGACTAGAATACAGGGCCAAATTATCTGTAACCCATCAGCTTGGACTCCTTCATGCGCCAGAATCTCAAACCAAGGAAGACCCCTGCAAACTATTCTTGGACTTAGGCAAGGTAAGCAAGGCCAAGAACATGCAGTACCATCCTATTATTTATCTTCTCTTCTTAAAAATTATAGCTGTTCACAGATGACAGAACCACCTCTTCAAGGGGAAAGCATATAAGTAGTAGTAATGACTTCACTTAATATGCCTATACTATGGGCAGATAAATGCGTGCAATGTACATCTACAAGTACTAGACTAAGAGATGAATAGAGTAATTGAATGCAGGAAGTCATTGCTCCAACATAGACCGAGCACCAAATAAATGATTTATTGAGAAAAAGAAGAAGATTCAGACACATCAGCATCTCCACCAAAAATATTTTCTACAACACCAAAAAATGTCAATCAAACTAAAAGGTAAACCTGAATATGTGGAGAAGCTGTTGGAACTCAGAGTCACCAGGGAACAGAGCTTGCCTCCTAGCCATTTCAGCTACAAAGCATAAAAATAGTTGTTATTTTTAAAGTGAATAGTGGCCAAAACAAATTTGAAAATGATCAACGAATAAGAAATAGATGTCAACAATAAGATTGCAAGCAGTAAAGATAACTGAAAGCAGGATATGAAGGGGCATACCAAATATACAACCAACAGACCACATATCAACAGCTGTTGAATAATGGGATGATCCCAAGAGAACCTCTGGAGCTCGGTACCAGAGAGTAACAATCTGTGGTGTTGGGAAAAAAATAACAGACCAGATCATAAATGTAATAAGAACATGAAATAGATAACTAACACGTACCATATGAAGATTATTTGCTTATACAGGTAATGAATTGAGAAAGAAATAGGTGAGCTGAATACTAGTATTAGCGAGTATATAAATAAGTATTATTATTAGTGGCAAGTACCTCATGGGTGTAACTCTTAAGAGGGACAGTGAAAGCCCTTCCGAGACCAAGATCGGCAATCTTAAGGATGCCCTTCTCCTTGTCCACGAGAAGGTTCTGAGGCTTCAGATCTCTGGGTTTGGGAATAACGAGAAGAAGATTAAATAGCCTAAATGAAACCCTAAATTGATAAATCAAAAATTAATCTGGGGAAGCGGGGAAAGGGGAATAGTCGGCAATTACTATAAGAAAAACAGTAGGCAGAAGACCGACCGGTGAAGAACACCATGGGAGTGGCAGTGAGCGACACCTTTGCACAGCTGGAAGAGGAAGCTCTGGACGAGGGAAGGGGGGAGAGGGTTAGGGTTTGGACCCTTGCGGTGGGAATCGATGTACTTCTTGAGGTCGGTGTCCAGGTACTCGAATACCAGGTAAAGGCTGGGCTTCTTCTTCTTGTTATCTCCGGCGGCGGCAGCGGAGGAATCTCCGATGTGCTCGACGGAGAGGAGGCGAACGACATAGAGGGAATGGGAAAGCATCTGGAGTAAGGAAACCTCCCGGAGTGCCGTGGGAGGAACTCCTTCTTCGTCCATCTCCAGCCTCGTCTTCTTAAGGGCCACCAACTGCCCCGTGGCCTTGTCCTTAGCCTTGTACACCTTCCCGTACGTGCCTTCCCCTACCTTCTCCAGTTTCTCATATTTCTCCTCCATTTCTCTCCCTCTCACTTTCCCTCTCTAGTATTTCAATTCCAACACCACACCACAGATGAGATATGGAAATTGTAAGATGATGAAGATGAGATCGTATTTTGTATTTGACGGAGACTCTGCATCTCCTTTTTCAATACGAGTGAGTAAATCACCGACGGCACCCCCCCACTCCACTGCACGTGTTTCCCTCCCTTCCCTCTTTTGAATTTTGAATCCCCCAACTCCAACACAAATACGATCCCCGCCTGGCCAGCTGCCTTTTTTTTTGTTTGAATTTATTTATTAGTCATAGAACATAGTACTATTATTTGACTTTAATGAGAAAAAAAAAATCCTAGAATTTTACATTTTTTTCAATTTTATCTCACGGTCCCTTATTTTTTCAAAGAATAAAATCTCAACTAGACCTGGCATTGCCAGTGGCCCAAGCCCACATGCTAGCTCAGTCCAACCACAATTATGGGTTTATATTTTTAAGCCCAAAAAAACTTGGACCTATTTGGCCCAAATCAGCCCAGCCCACGCACATTTAAAACTAAATTAGGGTTGTTTATTTATTTCTGAATGGGTCTGAATAAATCTGAATATGAACGAATAAGTCATTTAGACCGTTTGTTTAACAAATTTTTAAACTCTGAATGATTTATCCAAAAATTTGAGACTGAATGAGTACGAAATAGTGCTAAGTAATATTTTTACTTACATTCTCTCATAGACAATTAAAATTTACATTCAATATTCATCTTGTTTACTACTATAAACAAATTTTGTTATGTACAAATTTTTTTTTATTTTTGTTTACCAAAAAATTGAATAACCAATTTAATGAATGTTGTTGTAGTTTTTATTTTGATTTTATGTACTATAGAATGTTATTAATATTTTTTAGTATTTTATTCCTAAAATTATATTTTTAATAGTATACTTCACCAAAAATTGTTCACAAAGTTTATAAATTTTTCTTAGATAACATTGTTTTTTTATAACTATATAATAAATCTGTTCATAATTGTGATGCCCCAAATTCGGGTCTACAATACCCAATTTGAATCGCCAAAATACAAATAATATACATAAATTCTCATATTTATAATTATTACAATATCATGTATAGTATGGCAGCACACACTAAGTCCTCACTACAATTATTGTCACACTATTTTACAACTTGGTGAAGACTACTACAACTACTAATTTATACCATCATTTCATTATCATGTTCTCCCCACTAGCCCCAATTACACTCTCATTTCTAAAAAATAATTATGAAACAAAATGGTGAGTTTGAGCTCAATTAGCCCAGTAAAAAATATTATGAGATAACGAATAGTAAGTTATCATTAACATTCAACAGTGATAAATCAGATATTTAGAAAATGATAGACAACATGAGTTTTCAATAAATAACTGTAGCGGAATGAGCAATCCATTGGAAGAGTCAAATAGATCATAATGCCTACTATCTTCTCCAATTTAAAAAAAAATTCACCATTAAGATTTCATCAACTGTAACACCAATGACCATGATCAAGCTAATCAACAGTTCTTCTTTGCACCTAGGCCAACGAGAACTTTCACCACGTGTCCTTGCCACACAAAGCACACGAGCATGATCATGTCAATTAATAGTTTCTTTTTGCACTCAAACGAAAGAGAACTTTTACCATAACTTAATTCATGATGATTATAACAATGATATAAAGGATGAACAAAAATAATAAGATAAAGAATAAACATTAGAGATTTAAAATTTAATTTGTCCAGAGTTCAATAATGTTCAATTTGTCAACACGATATCCAAAATATCAATTCGAGTTCAAGAATAATATTTAAGGTTCACAGGTCAAATATAACGGTTAAAATTCAATAGGAAGGTTCAGGTCAAAAAATATTAGATGAAGCACCAACTATTAAAAAAATTCTAATCATTTCAGGAATTTTCACCGTTTAATGTTAAGGATTGTAGAAACGAACAATACTATCTTATTATAGTAAGTTTAAATTTAAGAGTATAAAAGAAAATGATATTCATTACCTTAGCACGTGATTAGATATTGTTTTCTATAAAGTTGATCAACATATATGTATATTTATAATTTAATTAATAATTACCACATATAAGTTTCATAGTATACACTAATTCGTATATTATAAAATCGTCAAAAGTGATTTGATAGTATAAATTTGTGCACAAAATAGAGTAGAATAAACTTCAAAATAGTTTTTGAAGGAATAAAATAAATTGTGTGGTGTGTGTGTGAGTGCTTGCGCAATTTTTATAGAAAAACTCATCTGAAAAATTCTTGCATTTTTACTGATATTCACCAATACTTAAGGTAGCCTTAGTACACTCAGAGAGACACTTGTACTAAATAATTTTTAGAGAGTGAAAGGAAGGATAAGCAAAAAAGTTATGAAACTCCTTGTGCTAAACCTCCTATTTATAGCCAAAACATCACCAACACCTATCACACATCAATTAACCACACTTTTCACATTTCAAGATTATTTTTAATCTTTACCATATTAATTATCAACATATTTTATATTTTAAGATTGTCTTTAATCTACCACATATTAATTATCCATATTTTTCACATTTCAAGATTAACTTTAGTCTACCATATATTAATTATCCACATTTTTCACATTTTAAAATTATATTTTTCTTTTAATATTCATAATTATTATTATATTATTAATCTTATGCATTATTGACTTAATGTATTAATATCACAGATATCAGTGTCTCTCTAACTATTTAATATTCATGACTTTTAATTACGTTACTTTGCATTTCTACTCTTGCTACGGTGACAATTATTTGTTCAATAATGTAAAATATTGTGCATTTACTACTGTGACAATTATTGGTTCAATAATAATAAATATTGTATATTTGCTATTGTGGAATATCATGTGCTACTGTGGAGTACCGTGTGCTACTGTTTCTTTATTATCGGGTATTTTAATAGTTAAAGGTAATAGTTTCACTAACAATTTTTTATTAAAAAAGGTTATTTCTGTCATTTTCTGTATCCGACAATTATTTCGTTGTGGGGTCCACAAATGATTGGTTGTTTCGACGCCGTCGTACTTTATCGAATATTCTCGACATACCGAATAATCCCCGACACTATTTTTATTTTTATAATTTGCACATATCATCCTTAACTTTAACCTTTTTATCAATTTAACACCTTACTGTTTAGAATAATGTCTATGAAGAAAATTAGGTTTTATTTATTAAAAGTTGGGGTCTTACAATAACAGTCCATAAGGTTAAAATATGATAATACATGTATTCAGATGTTTTAGACAGACAATTATCAAGCACATCATTTCATTCCGTATTTAGATTTTCTACTTCATTCAACTCATTCAGATTTTCTTATACATTCAGAAACTTTAATTCAGTTTTATCAAACAACCATTTAGTAAACTTATTCACTATATTATAACACTATTCAAAAGTCAAGTGTCAAATCTAATTTTTTAAGAATTTAATAGTAAACAAAGAAAAAAAAACATTACTTAGTTATGTTCATCAAGACTTCCAATCATTCCTTCCGTCTCCCACCCATCTTACTCAAATTGATGACTTTTATTCTTTTAATTCAATTTTTTTTATATCTTAAGACCACTTCTATCTATCTATATGATTACATTAAAATTTGTGTGGTACATCTGTTTAAGACCTAAACTTTTAATAAATAAAACTTAATTTTTTTTATAAATATTATTCTAAACAATAATGTGTTAAATTGATAAAAGGTTAAAGTTAAGGATGATATGTGCAAATTATAAAAAAAAATTGAGGAATATTTGGTATAGTATGACGGCGCCGAAACAACTAATCATTTGTCGACCCCACAACAAAATAATTATCGGATACATAATACGACATAAATAAACTTTTTTAATAAAAATTGTTGGCGGAACTATTACCTTTAACTGTTAAAATACCCGGTGATAAAGGAATAGTAGCATGCGGTACTCTACAATAGCACACATTATTCCACAGTAACACATGATATTGCACAGTATTTCATATTATTAAACCAATAATTATCACAGTAGCAAATTCACAGAATTTTGTATTATTGAACCAATAATTGTCACTGTAGCAACTGCACAGTATTTCATATTATTGAACCAATAATTATCACAGTAGCAAACGCATAATATTTCACATTATTAAACCAATAATTATCACTGTAACAAGGGTAGTAATAGAAAGGTACGTAATTAAAAGTCATGGGTATTAAATAGTTAGACAGACTCATTATTTGAAGAACACTAATATCTGTTATATTAATACATTAATTCAATAATGTAGAATATGGATAATATAATAATAATTGTAAATAGT
The DNA here is from genome assembly GCA_034770075.1 of Aralia elata. Classification (NCBI taxonomy): domain Eukaryota; kingdom Viridiplantae; phylum Streptophyta; class Magnoliopsida; order Apiales; family Araliaceae; genus Aralia; species Aralia elata. Next base: position 179,199 of record CM068379.1, on the reverse strand, counting down.
AAAGAAATATGTGGATAATTAATATGTAGTAGATTAAAGGTAATCTTGAAATATGAAAAATGTGGATAATTAATGTGGTAGATTAAAGATAATCTTGAAATGTGAAAAATGTAGTTAATTGATGTGTGGTAGATGTTGGTTAAGTTTTGGCTATAAATAGAGGGGTTTAGCATAAGGAGTTTCATAACTTTCTTGTTTATCCTTCCTTCCATTTTCTAAAAATTGTTTAGTGTAACTGTCTCTCTAAGTGTGTGTTAAGGTTACCTTAAGTATTGCTGAATATCAGTAAGAGTGCAAGAATTGTTTATGTGATTTTTCTATAAAAGTTGCACCAGTACCCACACACACATCACACAATGTTTACAACTCTTCCTTTAGAAGATTAATTTTGAAAAGCTTTCTTTGGAAGTTAATTTTGAAATATTACTTTATTCCTTCAAAAACTATTTTGAAGTTTATTTTACTCTATTTTGTACACTACACAAATTTATACTATCAAATCACTTTTGACGATTTCATAATATACGAGTTAGTGTATACCGTGAAACTTATATGTGGTAGTTATTAATTAAATTATAAATATACATGTAGGTTGATCAACTATACAGAAAGCAGTATCTAATCACGTGCTAAGGTAAGATATATTATTTTCTATCATATTTCTAAATTTAAATTTATTATGGTAAAAAAATATTGTTCGTTTTTACACTTCTTAACATTAAATGGTGAAAATTCCTGAAATGATTAGAATTTTCTTAATAGTTGGTGCTTCATCTAATATATTTTGACCTAAACTTTCCTATTGAATTTTAATCGTTATATTTGAACTGTGAATGTTAAATATTATTCTAGAATTCGAATTGATATTCTGGATATCGTGTTGATAAATTAGACAGTATTGAACTCTGGACAAATTAAATTATAAATCTATAATATTTATTTTTTTTATCTTATTATTCTTATTATTTATGTTCATCCTTTATATCATTTTTATAATCATCGGCATTTAGGTTGTGGTGAAAGTTCTCTTTGGTCTGGGTGTAAAGAGAAATTGTTGATTGACATGATCATGACCATTAGTGTTATAATTGAATGTATTTTGGCATGGGTGCAAAGAGAAACTGTAGATTGGCTTGATTATGACTATTGGTGTTACAGTTGATGAAATTTTGATGGTGATTATTTTTTAAATAGGAGAAGATAGTAAACATTATGATCTATTTGACTCTTCTAATGGATTGATCATTCCGCTACAGTTGTTTGTTGAAAACTTATGTTGTCTATCATTTTCTAAATATCTAATTTATTACCGTTAAAGGATAAAGTTAACTTATTCTTCGTCATCTTAGTCATGATATTCTTTATTAAGCTATTTAAGCTCAAGCTCACCCTTTTGTTTCATAATTCTTAGGAAATGAGAGTGTAGCCGGGGCTAGCAGAAAGAATAAGGGAATGGAATGATGGTCCGAGTTAATAGTTGTAGTAGTTCTCACCAAGTTGTAAAATAGTGTGACAATAATTGTAGTGAGGACTTAGTGTGTGTGTGTGTGTGTTGTCATACTATACACGACATTGTATTAATTATAAATAGGAGAATTTATATATGCAATTTGTATTTTGGCAACTCAAATTGGGTGGTGTAAACTCGAATTTGTAGGTGTCACAATCTGCCTTAATTATACATTTGATATTTTAATCGAAAAAAATTATTATATTTTATCATTAATTTCTAGTGTTTTAACCTCTATAGTTGAACTATTTGCAAACGATGATGTCGGCTCCTTTAGTATTATATTGTCAATAAAAAAATTACGAATAGTGTTTGAATTGTGTATAAGCAAACATGATATGTAACAATAAAAAAAACAAAAAAGTGAATAATAATTAGTGAATTAGTTAAAATTAATTTTCTATTATCGATGTCATACTAAAAAATTGAAACTACTGGCTCGTTCCCTCTTGTCAAAAAAAGACTAGTACCTAAAAAGTAGTTGGTGCTCTTGTTCATCATTTTTTTTCAAATGACTATTACTTAAAATCACTAATTCATTTATATTAAATAAGCTTATTTGTACATTAAAAATTTTTTTTATAGAAAAATATGAAAAGCCCATGAGCCGACCCAACCCATTATACTTTGAGCCTAACTTTTATAGCCTAATAAAAACCTGTCCTTTTTAGCCCAACCGATTTTTAACCCAACCCAGTAACCTAGCCCATTTGGGCCGACCCGACTCATTTGCCAGGTATAATCTCAACTATAATAACATTTCAAGAAATCATTTTGTACATTTTATTTATTGTTATAATTTCCACATGAAATAAATTATTTTTACTGATGTCATTTCAAGTTAACTAAAATAGAATAAAAAATAATATCAATTAACAAAGGATCAACCTTTTTTATACTCAAAAAATTATCTTATCGTGTTATAGAGAAAAAAAATATAGAAAGATTTGTTATAGGTTAAAGATCCAACGATGAGTTACTAGACTTTAATGAGATATTGTAGTGGAGGGATATAACCTTCCATGTTAATGGACGGACTTGGACTTCATATGGTATGTTTTCTTAATTTGCAATTATATTCATCTCCACCTCATTCTCACCATCTCATAGTTGTTAATAAATTATATTGGAGTGTACTATTTCATAGAATAAAATTATATAAATTAATTATTGCATTAGGTACTTGCATGAATTGAGAGAAGACATCTTATATGTGTCACGTTTCCGCTGCGCTTAAGAGTGAAAATCTTCAATTGTCTCTCTCAATCTTATGATGGATTTATAGGTGTTTATAAAATTCTTGAGACGACAATGGGGACCAAACCCTACTTGTTTTATTTATAGAATAGCTAAGGGTCAAAATCGTCTATCAAGATTATGAAACCTTTGGGCCCATTACGCCAAATTAATATTAGTAATAATATTTATGGGCCACATAATTACCAAACCCATAAATAAGGTGATTAAATTAATACAATATATAAGCCAATAATCCCATAAATACTATTTATACACAAAATATAACGCTTACAATCATTAATTTGGCCAATCATTAATTTAATGTCTACATCATGTTCAAATAAAAGTACCAATGCGAATTAATATAATCTTTGTGTCATTATTAACACAAGATCCCCATTAGTTACATAATTAATACTTTTATTAGAACAAAGATTAATATTAAGCATAACAGGTATGAATGGACTTTACATAAGTGGTAATAGATTAATTAAACTCATTCATATGGTCTAAAATGTAATTGTTTGCTCATAAGTTTTCACGTGTGCACAATAAAAAGAATAGCAAACTATAAACATAATGTAAAGTTCAAAACAATGAGCTCAAAAATATTGTCTAGCATTAAATTAATTCGCTAATTAAGACTACCAGTTAAGCCCACGCCGGCAACATGCTCTAAAAAGAGCTTGGGTGGTAAACCTTTTGTAAGTGGATCCGCTAACATATCATGCGCATTAATATACTTAATGATAACACTTTGATTTTCAACTCTTCCCTAACAAATAAGTACTTAGTTTCGAGGTAAAGTCCAACACCACTTGAATTAGTGCTGTTGAAAAAATTAACAACAGAATCATTGTCACAAAATACTTCCAATGGCCTTGAAATGGAATCCACAACCTTAAGTCCTGAAATAAGATTATTTAACAATACAGCATGACAAGTAGCATGATAACAAGCCACATACTCTGCCATCATCGTGGAAGTGGTCGTTAATTCTTGCTTATGACTTCTCCACGAAATAGGGTCTCCTGAAAGCATAAAGATATACTCTGATATAGATTTCTTTTCGTTTTTACACTTAACAAAATTAAAATCATAATAACCAACAATTTCAAGGTTATTTATTTTCCTGAATGTAAACATAAAATCCTTAATACCCTGTAAATAGCGTAAAACCTTTTTGGCTACTTTCTAGTGATCCAAACTTGGATTTGACTGGTAACGTCCAAGCATACTAGTAACATACGCTATATCTGGACGTGTGTAAACTTAAGCATACATAAGACTCCCAACCACAGAAGTATAGGGAATAAGATTCATTTGATGACGTTCAAACTGATTCTAGGACATTGATATGAGCCAATTTTGTCACCCTTAACAACAAGGGCGACAGTAGGGGAACAATTTTACATGTTGTATTTGTTAAGAACTTTGTCAATATAAACTATTTTGGGGACAATCCTAATATCCCGCGAGGTCTATCTCGAAGAATTTAAATACCTTTAATATAAGAGGCTTCACCGGGATCCTACATATCAAAATTTTCAGAAAGGAAACGTTTGGTCTCATGCAACATGTCTAAGTTATTGCTTGTAAGTAGTATATCATCAATATACAAAACAAGAATAACAAATTTACTCCCACTGACCTTCAAGTATATGCATTGATCCACTATATTCTTCTTAAAATCAAACTCACTCGTCACCTCTAAAAACTTAAAATACCATTGTTGAGAAGCCTGTTTTAACCCATAGATGGATTTCTTTAGCGTGCAAACCATGTGTTCCTTGCCTTAATCAGAAAACCTTTTGGTTGTGCCATATGACATTCTTATGTAAATTACCATTAAAGAATACAGTTTTAACATCCATCTGATGTAACTCTAGATCATAATGAGCTACTAGAACCGTGACTATTCTAAATGAATCTTTCTTGGATATTGGAGAGAAAGTTTCATTATAATTCACACCTTCCTTCTAAGTGAAATATTTTGCAACCAATCGAGGTTTACACCTTTCAAAGTTTCTTTTAGGATCTAATTTGGTCTGATAGACCCACTTATAACCAACATGTTTAATACCTTTTGGTAACTCTATAAAGTCCCAAATGTTATTAAGCTAAATTGATTTCAGCTCATCATTCATAACTTCAAGCTATTGAGTTGATTGAGCGCTCATAATGGCTTCTTTATAGGAGATAGGATCATTAATCTTATTTGAATCATAGTCAATCTCATCAAGATAGGTTATAATATCATCAAATACAACAGGCTTTCTAGGTCTATCGGACCTTCGTAAAGGCTGTACAATTTCAGGAATATGATTTTCAATAATGTAGGGTTTAACATTAGGTGGTGGCTCAGGTATCTCAGGAGCATCAATTGCCTCAATATGAGGTTGTTGTGCTTCACCCTCTTGAATTACAGGATTGGAAACATAAATCCTATTTTCTTTAAGATTAATATTTTCTTGGTTCACCACTCCCACTTAAGTCACCATTCTCTAAAAACTCTACATTTTTAGTCCTAACAATTCTGGTGGTATATGAGGGACAGTAAAAATGAAAACCTTTAGATCTATCAAGATATCTAATGAAATGGCAAGTAATAGTTTTAGAGTCAAGTTTTTTTATTTGTGGATTGAAAATCTTAGTCTCGGCTTGACAACCCCATACTCGTAAGTATTTTAAACTAGGTTTTCTAATTGTCCAAATTTCATAAGGAGTCATAAGGATAGATTTGCTAGGAACCCGATTTAAAATATGAACAATTGTCTTTAATACCTTGGTCCAAAAAAGCATGGACAAGTTGGAATTGCATAAATACTACGTACCATATCCATAGGGTACGATTTTACCTCTCAGCTATATCATTCTGCTGCGGTATACCAGGCATTGTGTATTGAGTGACGATGCCATTTTTTTGACAAAATAAGGTAATGGACCAGGACTATGGCCTGTGTCGGAGTGTTTATCATAATACTATCTACCTCTATCTGATCTACTTTAATTTTTTGGTCAAGTTTAGATACAGAAATTAAATTTTATGTCATATTGAGAATATAAAGAGTATCATGTAAATACAAGGTGAAACCGCTCTCCAAAACTAGAGGAAGAGTTCCTACTACTTCAACTTGTATAGACTCTCCATTGCCAACTTTAATGATTTTTCCCCTTTTAGAGTATCTTCTTTAAAAGGAATCCCTGCAATGAATTAGTAATGTGAACCACAGCATTAGTGTCAAGACACCATGTATTAGAAAGAATATCAATTAGAAAAGATTCATAAGTCACATAATTGAAGGACATACCTTTCTTTTCAAGTCATTCTATGAACTTATGACAATCTTTTTGAATATCTCCTTACTTTTTACAAAAGTGACATTTGGGACCTGCCTCAAAGTTATTGCCTGAATAATTTGTCTTATTTATTTTAATAGAAATTGGTTTATTCTTATTTTTAAAACCTTTGTCATTTTTATAAGCCTTCTTCTCATGGGATCCAGTGGTAGTCAAATGAGCAACATTAGGTTTTTTAACCTTAAGCATTTCTTCCTCTTGGACGCACATGGCGATCAACTAGCTCATCTTCCACTTTTATTTCTGCTTGTTATAATTGATCTTAATTGGATCAAACTGCACAGGAAGAGAAGTCATAATGAATTGAACAAGAAAACCCTTAGAAATCTCCATGTTCAAAGTCTTTAATTTAAAGGCAATATTATTTATCATCATAATGTGCTCGCACACTCCACTAACCCCATCATACCTGTTAGTGAGTATTTTCAAAATAAGGGTACTTGTATGAGTTTTAGAAGAACCCTTAAATTGTTCATCGACTGAAGCTAAGTACTCTTCGGCATTCTTAGAGTCAAAAATGGCTCCTCAAGTGGCTGTTATGACAGAGTTTTTCGTAATCATAAGGGACGTGTGGTTGAATCGCTCCTACATTTCGTAATTAGCTTTTTGCTTAATTGAGCTTTGTAGCTGTAAGTGGAACATGATGATCCTCGTAATGCATAGAATAATTTTCACATGCTCTTTCCAAGCAGTAAAATTAGTCTCATTCAAGACTTCAATTCCAGAGAGATACCATCAAATAGTAGTAGGAGTCAATGCTTAAACATAATCAAGCTCATAAGCATGCTTACAAAAAAACTAAAAGAAATGCACAATGTACAACAATAATTAATCGTAATAAAAATCAACTGGAGGGCAAGCAGTTAGTTATATAAAATCTATTTACAACACCAAAAAAATAGATTTTAATGAGATGTTAGTGCATAATTATCAATCTTTAGTTGGTCCAATTAATAATATGTTAATAACATCTCCATAAAATAATGTACAACACATATATACAAGCATCACATTGCACAGAAACGAACTAAACATGTTACTTATGCAATAAAATTCCATTTAATAAATTCTAATTTTAATTTTTTCACTGTAAAATTAAAATTTTCATTTATTAAATTTAACATTACGTGACTTTTCTTAATTTTTAATTGTTTCAATTAATAACCCTCCGTTGGGCTGATTATTAATTTTAACAATAAAAGAGTCACACATACATGTAAATTATTATGATCAAACTCAATTTTCTTTAAACAACATATTAATCAAGTTTGAAAATTAACATTATTTATAATTTACATGTAACAACTTAGAAGTCCTAATAATATATCACATCATGTTCTAAAATCTTAAATTAAGATATATAATTATGAACATGAATTAGTTACAAAATATTCACATAATTTTTTATTTTTTTTAAACTTAGATACATGATAGTATAATACTATAATATAAGTAGAATGCTTAATAAAGTCAATACTATTACTTTAATATCTTATGCAGTAGGTCATGTATTCAAGATATTAAAAATAATACTAACATGATGCCATAGAAAACTTGATAACGAAAAGTAAGTACTAAAGAATCAGAATACACAACTTATTTAATCGTTACAACACATAAGGAATACAGTACATAAAGAATACAAACTGACTTCATGATCAATACAAAACATGAGGAATCATATTCGCTAATTACGAATAAAAATAAATTTATGTTCCTTTCGGAAATTTCTCTTCATGAAACATACTGAATAGTTCTATATTATAGCAATAAAGAGGTTATGCGGAATTAAAATTAGTAATAATATTTATGGGCCATATAATTACTAAACCCATAAATAAGGTGATTAAATTAATGCAATATGTAAGCCACTAATTCTATAAATAGTAAATGTCACATAAGGAATTATATTAAAATAAAATATTCTTATGTGGAAGAAATTAGGGTTAATTAGCACGAGTTTGGGGGAAGAGTTTTGATTTTGGTGCCGAAGCAAAGGGAGAGGGTAGATCCAAGGGACGAAAATCAAGATGCCAATGAAAATGTTCAATAGCTCAAAATTCTCTGCCATTGATAGATTTATGTTCTTCTTAGTGTATTAATGATAATTTTTTTTTTGCATAAAAAATGAAGGAGATTTTAAGCCCTAATATTTTGGGGATACTTTTGGTGGAATTGGGGTTTTAAAAGTGTGAAAATAAGAGGGAATTTTAATTGATTATGAGGAAATTATGATTTTAGATGAACTTGGATCATGCACGTATGTATGTGTGTTTGTAAAGAGAGAGAAATGTTCTCTCCGTTCTAATATATAAGATTATTATTGACTTTTAAAGTCCACTAAAGACATTTTTAAATTTAAAATTAATATGAATTTCTTTAGTTTTAGTCAATACAATGATGAATACTGTAAACTATCTCAAATGTACTACTCATTGTAATATTTATTTTTTTCATAATCTTTAATGAATTATCTCAAATTTGAGTTTGAAAATGTATCAAATTGACTTTCATAAATTAATAGTGATTTTATATTTTGAAAATGACAAAGTATAAAAGATGAAAAAATAAGGGGTGGTTGATGAAGGTTCGGTTGGTGGTTGTGGTGGTGGTGGAGTGGTGTTGGAAAGGGGAAAAACTTAAAAGAAGATTAGTTGTGGTTCTATGTATAGGACATAATAGGGTTTATAAATTTATTTAGTTTTTCATTCAAATCCATCTATTCTTGGATGAAGAACTTTGGCACGAAAAGTACTAAATTTTACTATTATTTTTCCTTTTCTTTCTTCAATAAAAACTCAAAAAACAACATAACTGAAAGAGAAATGTAAGTTCTCAAGTCATTTTTTTACCCAGTGTTTGTGAGTTTTAGAAAGAACATAAAAGAAAGGAGAAGATAAATTTGGGGAAGAAGTTAAAAGTTCCTTATTTGCGAGTTTTTGGAGGACAAAAAAAAAAGTAAAGTAAAGAAAAAGAGAATGAAAGAAATTTAAAGAAATTACCTTCCAAAGTTGGGAAGATTTGGAAGGAAATTGATCGAAGTCTTTTATCATGTTTTAATGAGAATTGATATTTTTCATAATAAAAAATGATAGTTCCACGAGGTTTTCTCACATGAATAGTAAATGAGTTCACACCCATGTTAGAGATATCTTGTAAAAATATCAAAATTACTTGTGAAAATATCATTTTCTTATTTTAAAATATTAAAAATATTCTTATAGTGATTTATCAAAAATAATTTCATAAGGGTAATATAATAAAATACTATTTTAAATTAAATTGTCCTTTCAAAACTCACAAACACAAGGAATAAAATTTACTCTAATTTGCATTATGTTTATGAGTTCAGACGGAAAACAAAAGAAATGGAAACTTAACTTATAATAAAAAATAAAATAATAGAAAATTTATTTGTTTTTTTTCATGTTATTATTGAGTTTATAGAGAAAAAAAGAAAAAACTTAAATTTTATATTTAAAATTACTAATTTCTGGCGTATTAAATTTAGTGTTTGTAATATAGAGGGGCCGATTTTTGTTTTTTTTTCTTATGTTAGTATTTGTCCAAATTCATTTATTTTTGGTGGAAAAACTTGAAATTTTAAGACTCAGTAACACTGCGTTATTATTCATTTCATTATAAATTTCTCTTCCTTTCTTTTAAACACAAAAACCTCACACACACTGTTAAAACTCGAAAACAGTGTAAAAACTCACAGGTAACTGCAGTGCTAAAAAGTCTTGAAAAAAGATGACCGGTAGACCGAATAACTGGCTAACTGCAGTAATAAAAGGAAACCGATGGTGCCACTGCTAGCAGCCAGCCAACCCCAGGCCAGGTGTAAGATTGCGTCGTACTAGTATTTTTTTTTTATTTCCTTGGTGAAGTCGCGCTAAGGCGTGTGTTGGGGGAGAAGGAAGGTGGAGATCGGAGTGGTATCCCAAGAATGAGACGCTGCTTCATCTGGGGGCAAAGAAATCTAACAACAACAGCCTTTCTACGAATAACACTAATTCTACTAGCTCACTCACAATCATCATCATCTGCAGCTGAAAAAGATCAAGAAGAAAATGGGCAACTGTGGTACTAGGGAGGAATCTGCCGTCGTTTCCAATGCTCATCAAGGTTCTTCCCTACTCCTTTTTTACTACTTATATACTGATTAGTACTTTTTGGTTATTCTCTTTCATAATCTTCCAGATCTAGGGCATTTCCCCTTTCCCGTAATTCCCTTTCCACTCTATTAAGCGCTTCAATTTCCTCTTTTTAGTTCTTTCTCTCTCCCTCACGCACACATACTTGAATTGTTCTTTGATTTTTGGGAATTTTTTTGCTGTGTTACATATATGCAGTTCCTACATAATGTGCCAAAAAAGTTTAGACAGAATCAGGGCACATTTCCCCCTCTCTTCAGAATAGAATATGTTGACATTTTTTTTAGTGTTACTTAGTTTGGTCTTATACACCACTACATAGAAAGATATAAATTATAACGCACATAATGATGGATAGTTCAGCAGCTGAGATGCTGTCTGGTAGAAATCATCTTCATTACCATCATAATAATAGTAAAAATGGAAATGCTACAGCAGCAGCAGCACCTCCAGAGAAGAAGCATAGTCGTTCCATCTCAGATCTGAGCGATCCTTCCTCCACCCCTCGCAGCTTCTTCATCGAGGACTCAAGGAAGAATGCCTTGCTCTACACCCATGTCATCGCCTTCACCCTATTTGAGCTCGAGACCATTACTAAGAGTTTTCGCTCTGACTACATTCTTGGGGAGGGTGGTTTTGGTACTGTATACAAGGGCTACATCGATGAGAATGTCAGGGTTGGCCTTAAATCTCTTCCAGTTGCTGTCAAGGTTCTCAACAAGGAAGGCCTGCAGGGCCACCGTGAGTGGCTTGTAAGTTCTCTTCTTTATTATTCTTTTTTACTCCCCACCTATTCTCCTTATGCATACCAATCCATTTTTTTTAACTGTCTTATTCTGCTCCTTATTACTCCATCTCAGACAGAGGTTAACTTTCTCGGGCAGCTTAGGCATCCCAATCTTGTGAAGTTGATTGGCTATTGTTGCGAGGATGATCACCGGTTACTTGTTTATGAGTTCATGTTCCGTGGAAGCCTTGAGAATCACCTCTTCCGAAGTACGTACCTTTCTCTCTTCCTTTATTCCCTTCATTTTTGCATTTGAGAAGGGTGGGATTTGTGACACAACACAAGTACAACACAAGAAAAAAGACTTTGGGTGACTTTCGTTAATAAGTGGGTCGACACATTCTACGTGAACGTTAAGTGGATTGGGTGTGTTAGTGTGTCCTAATCAGTTGACACTTTAACACGATGTAATTCATTTGATTAGGATGAAAATATAATAGTTAATAGATGATAAAAATGACACTATTTATTGCCTTGGATAATCAAGTTACAAATTTATTAGTCATTTATTGGTTTTGTTAAATGGGTTGTCTTTTGTTAAAAGAATCATGTTGTTATTTGCAAAATAAGCAAAATGAGTCGTGTATGCAACACAAGCTGCTTATTAAATGCGTTCAACTGGTCAACGCGTTTATCACTATTAATAAACAGGTTAGTGTTAGGGTTGTCGGTTGAGGTTCTCGAGTCTTGACATGATTGGTTAAATGGGTCTTATTTGTGTTGATTTGTTTAGCGTAATACCTATGACTTAACATGACATTAACCTGCCTAACATAACACAATTTTTTATCCTACTACTAAATGATGCTCTCTAATCAGTAACCTATGCTTGTTTTCTCTACATCTTTAGAGATTAATAACAACAATCATTTCTTTATTAACTTAGCATTTATTAATGGTGATTGGTTGAATGCGAGAAAGTGATGGATTGATAGTGGATTTTAGAAGTACCAAGACTTTTTTTTGGGTGGTGTTATGTTTTTTTATGGAGAATTGTAATTATTTTCCTTAAATTGAGAACATCTACCCTTAAGCTGCGATAAGAACATGCAACTTCCAACTTAGAGCTAGTTACTTAATTTTTGTTTAAAAAAGAAAAAGAAAAAGAAGTAAATCCTAAGAGAGCTAGTTCTCATCTAGATTAGAACAGACCAAAGAACCATAAGCTTATAAGAAGAGGTAATGTTGCAGGAATCATATGTGGTTCCTGTCTTTTATAGTGCAATTTATAATTTATGCCTTTAGCACGAGTTCGTCTTAATATCATATTGGTTTGAAAGAAATTGGTTATAAAACTAGTAAACTACAAGGATGAGGTTTTATAATATGGAAAGATACAATGTAGAACGTAAAATTAACCCAAAAAAATAAGCATCCTTAAGCCGGGAAGGCGGGTGGGGCTGCGGATGGGCTAGGGAGGTGCTATGGAGGGCGTTGAAACATCAGTGAACGAGAATATACTTCAAGCAATATGCTTAGGATAAGATTCAATTATTTTTCTTTCCAAGTTCAGTTTGTCAACGTCTAATATCATGTTTGCGTGATCGGTTTTGCAAGTTATGATCATTAGTGTCTTTTATCTTGTTTCCAAATTATAGGTAACATTGTTGAGAACTCTTTTGTATAACGCTAATGATATTATATAAACCAATGCTTTCTAGTTAAGGTGTTGATTATGTTAACTTAATTCAATGTGAACTCTCTCGAGGCATTCAGAGGCCACTGTTCCACTATCTTGGTCAACAAGGATGATGATTGCTCTTGGGGCAGCAAAAGGGCTTGCTTTCCTTCACAATGCTGAGAGGCCAGTTATCTACCGTGATTTCAAAACTTCCAATATCCTGTTGGACTCTGTAAGTGTTCTTCTCTAGTTTAATTATTAGAGACTTAATTTTTCTCAAAGCCAACTTTATGAAACAACCCGGGTCAAATCCTGAGTCCGAATCGAATTAAATCCATCCAAACAAGGCTTTAAACCACTAGCTCAATAGTATCTTCTTGGGTCAACTTAGCCCACCACATACTCACCCAAAAGATCATGACTAAAGGTACTATTGCTAGTAATTCAATTCCGTATATACAGACAAACTTTTCCCATATCTTTCGATGTGGGACTGGGGTGTTACAAACTCCCCCACTTAAATTTCTGATCTTCTCGTCAGAATCGATCACACACACGGTCAACAGATTTTTGCCTTTGCCATTGTGGGATAATACTTGACTGACTTTGTGTCCCCCCCCCCGTTTATTGAATTTGTTGTTTTAGGGCCATCTTTTAGATAGAGAATGATGTATCTTGTTTGGCTGTCTGTGAACCTGCAGGATTATACAGCTAAGCTTTCTGATTTTGGGCTTGCAAAAGCTGGGCCACAAGGTGATGAGACTCATGTATCAACTCGGGTGATGGGTACCTATGGTTATGCTGCCCCTGAATATGTAATGACTGGTATGGCTTTTGACATCTCATGATGGCTTTAATCTTGACGCTTGATCCTACCTGTTGCACAAGATATTAATGCACCTAAATTGGGATTTTGATGAAATAGAAATTGTATGACACGTGTTAATGTTTGTGCCAGCTGGAGAAAGGAACAGAATAAGGAGAATAGGGATAGAGAAACCCTAAAAAGTAGAGTTAGGGGAAGGCAAAAGGGGGGAGAAAACTCACTACGTGGGGGGTAGAACCTCTAACAATTTAGTTCATGGAAAACCAAACCTTTATTTGAGGAAACTCTAAATTATACTCCCTTCGTTCCACAAAATAGTCCCATTTGCGAAATTTGTAAATATTAAGGATGTATTTTTGTTTTACGTCTATCCCTCAAAAATATAACTTGTTGGTTCAATAGTAGTGGCATGATAATGTAATTATGATGGCAAGCTTAAGGACATTGTGTCACTTCATACTACTATCAATCAAAAGGGGACTCTTTTTGTGGAACAAAAAAATTGGCAACTGTGATTTTTTTGTGGAACAGACAGAAGACGTGGTAAAAAATATTCTTCACCCCTTTTACATTAAACCATATACATGTTTACAAATGCAAAATAAATCAACCACTAAATGTAACTCCCCTAACCCACTTATATAACTAACTAAAACTATTTAATCCATTACTACCACAACTACATACAAATAAAACTCATTTAACTACCAAGTTAACACAATTAAAATATAATACTAATAAAGTTAAATTTGTGAAAATAACAGCTTCCTATATTTTGGAATGGCATCATCAAGATGCCATACATTCTAGTAGCTGACCGAGAACAGGAGGATTTGATGGGACGAGATGGTGGCACCATTCTTTTTTTCCAATATATAATTCCAATAGTAAATAAACTCTTACAGTTGCTGAATCTAAAGCTCTGTTCTGGTTAATTTATGAAAACTATTTGATAGATCTTCAAGTCTCTTAACAAATTGTGACTCTTTCATTGAGACGTGGCAGTTAGTTTGATGCTCATTGTTTTTTTTCTTCTTTTAAATTGGTTAATCTGTCCTCTCAGTTATTATGCCATGGAAAATGGATTATAATATGAACTTTGAAGTTCTTTCCCCTGGTACTAGAAAGCACGGACACGCCACGAATTCGTGTCGGACACGAATTTGCTCCGACACGCACCCGACACGTGTCCGTGAGCTTCCCTTTTTTTCTTTTCTATTTTAAAACTCAGACACGCCTTGGACACATCCCGACTCGCCTTGGACACGCAAGCTGGGGTAATTTTTTTTTTTTTTAAAAATAAAAATTCCAGTACTTAAATTGCAAGATAAAAATTAATTGATGGTACCATATGCAATTGGTACCTTTTAAACCTAACTCCTTCAAGGTGGACCATATGGTGTAGGCTGCATATGTTATAGGAAAATGATATACATATCGACAAATATTTGATGAAGTTAAATTGCGACCAACGTGGAAGTGTGCGATAAGATAGAATAAATTAAATTGAGATACTTCTTAATTCCTACCTATCCCATGTCTACACATATGTTGCAATCATAATTTGCTGAAAACTTTTGCAATGTATAGCGGGACTCTATGTCATAAATTTGTATATTGACCATGTGGGCTGCCTAAAATGGGTATATTATAAATTTGTTTAAGTTTTTATCATGCTCTATTAACAATTAAATTTATTTATTGTAAAAAATACATTTATATTGTTAAAAATATGTAAAAAATTGAACGTGTCACCGAAGTATCGTGTCTTGTTTTTTTGGAAAATGTCGTATCCCGTGTCGCATATCTTGTCGTGTCAGTGCTTCATAACCCTGGTATAATGGTCTGTTTGCTTGTACAAATCTGTTGCTTTTATTCAACTTTAGATACCAAGCAACTTAAATGATACAAATTGTATACGTAAGAATTAATCTGTTTAATCTGTTATTAAACGGAAAAACATAACATATATGTATAAACCATAGGCTAAGTTTAGATTCCAAATTGTAGGAGAACATATTTTATAATGGAAAGGGGAAAAGAATCCAGTCTTAAGCATCTAGAAATAGTTTTCTATTCTTGTTCCTTCTAACTTGAGTTGTGTTGTCATGCTTGACAAGCACCTTTCCAACAATCAAGCCTCCTACCCACTCGCTCTACTACAGGACCCCAAAACGACTTAGATCTCGGATTATCACCTAAAGGGACCCCTAAATAAGTCATAGATAAATACTCAACTTCACACCCAACTAGTGAAGCGTAAGAAAGAAGAACATCCTCCTCCATATTAATACTAGTGAGACTACACTTTGAAAGATTAATTTTCATACCTGATGTAGACTTAAAAATTTGAAGGAGCGACAAGACATTCTTAAAACCAGCAACTCCTTCAACGAGAAAAAGAATGGTATCATCCGCAAACAGAAGATTAGAAACTCGATCAACTACACAACCATTAACAAAGTTAATACCCTCCATATCACTTTTTCGAATCATCCTACTCAAAACATCCACCACAAGAGTAAAGAGAAACGGAGAAAGCAGATCCCCTTATCTAAGAGCTCTAGATGCCTTGAACTAAGATTTAGGCTCTCCATTAACAATCACAAAAAGATTGGAAGAAGAAAAACAACCCTTAATCCACATTCTCCATTTAAGCCGAAACCTTTCCTAGTTAAAACCTTATCTAGAAAGTTCCAATTAACCCTATCATAGGCTTTCTCAAAATCCAACTTCAAAATCAAAGCCCCACGCCCTCTTCGTTTCACATCTTCCACCACCTCCTTAGCAATTCATGCCCCATCTAGAATTTGTCTGCCACCCATAAAAGCACTCAGGGTAGAAGAAATAGTACCATCTAAGATATCTCCAATATGCTTAGAAAGAATCTTAGTGAGAATCTTATACACACTAGTCACTAAGCTTATAGGTCTATAATTTCTAATCCGGATGGATCTATCCTTCTTAGGAATTAAAGTAATGAAGGTAGAGTTAATGCTCTTACACAAAACTCCATTAGCATGAAACTCTTGGAAGAAACTCAAAAGACCATCCTTGATAGTACTCCAACACTGTTGAAAAAAAACTAAGGAAAATCCATCCGGACCTGGAGCTTTGTCACCCTCCATCCCAAAAACGGCCCGTCTAATTTCCTCCTCAAAAGGCCTCTCTAACCACAAACTCTTATCCCCCTCAATAAGATCCCACTGCAGCCCCTCAATCATAGGCCTAGTACAACTAAAGCATTTTAGACCGGGTTAAATCACTTTTGCCCCATTGAACTGGACACTAATTTACATATGCATCACTGAATTAATTTTTTTTGCAATCGACTCACTGAATTGGAATTTTTTACAAAACGTTACAAAATCTATTAACTTGTTTAACTTTTAACGGAATGACTAGTATGTAGGAGAGAGGCTGTGTTTAAGTCATATATATATCGACGTGGCAATGCCACAATGGAAAGGAAAAAAAATACTTACGATAAAGTTGAATTAACTAATTACACATTATCATCACATTAATTCAAACATTATCATCAACATAAACCAGATTTCAAACAAGATTTGATATTCATGAGGGAAATACAAAAAAAGACCATTAAAAACAAGATTTCATATTCAGATTTCAAAAAACTAGACTACACAAGCCAGATTTCATATTCAAACATAACCCAATACCTCATTTATTTTCTTTTTGAAAATAACCTGTACCTCACTTCACTTGAATCATTCAACCATTTTTATTTTCTTTCATCTTTTTCATTGTAGATCTGGAAAGATAATAGTCGCCGAAAATAGTGGAGGCGGCTAGACCCATCAACTCTCTTGCTCTAACTTCTACCTCCGAACACATGATGTGGCCTTCAATCAAACTCCCATCTATATGTAATCAACCAATTTCTTAAATCTGATTTTTATTTTTCCTTTTATGACGAAGTTCGACGGGATCTGGGTGAGAATCGACTGAATCGTTGATGGGTAAAGATGGTGTTGTAGAAGAATATGAATAATTGATTTATTCCTTTTGCGGTCTGAAAAATGAGTTATGGAATTGGGGAAGAAAGAGATGATTGGTCTCTTTATTTTGGTAGATCTGAGATTTTGCAGGTTGTCGATAGAGTTTACTCTTGGTTAAATCTGAGTTGAGGTGGAGTTTAGACTGTGGGTAAATGATTTGGTGTAGAAGTTTGAGGTGTAAACAGTGGTGATTATGGCGAATGGTGATGGCCTTATTAGAGGTTTTAGGGGAGTTCATGCGAGGAAGATGATGTTTATTTTCTTTTTCTTTTTTTTTTATTGTGAAAAGAGGAAGATGAATCTAAATGTATTAAATGGTTAAAGATAAAGTTTTTTTTTCTTAATTATAAATACGCATAATCACTGCTAAATCTGCTGAATAATCCACATAATTAACTTTTAATACAAAACGTTTTTTTTTTAATTTTATTAAAAAATTGTAGCTCAATGAGTTGACCGGAAACAAAATCAATTTAGTGATGCATATGTAAATTGAGGTTCAGTTTAGTAGGTGAAAAATGATTTAACCCATTTTAGATGCCTTCTTTTTAATGCGTTGAAAGTTGCCTCTAAAGGCCAAGGATAAAATATGTTTGCCTCCTAATCCTTCACACTATGCCATACATGACCGTCATTCCAACAACATCACTAGCCCACCCTTCTCTTAGTCTCCCTCTTGATGTATTCAGCTGTGATTTTCTCCTGTTCGTATTTATTACCACTGTACTTGCTGGCCAATCCAAGTCTTCAATGATAAAGAGGTGGCATCCAAACAAATCCGTATTTGGATGAATCCTTGAAATATAGAAAGCTATATAGTCCGTAAGAATTCTTATAATATCATGTGAACTTTGAAATCATAAGTAATTGCTAGGGACAAATAATATACGAATTAGGATTCCATCATGTTTGACCACAATCTTAGCAACTTAGTTGTAATTGAATTGTTATGTGCATATATTTAAATTCAAAGTTACCATATGGAAACAATTAATGAAGGGAAGATATATTTGTGAAAGAGAAATTTAATTTTTGCTTTGCTACTTCAGTTTCGGCTAGCCCCAACTTGTCACATAGCCTATAATTTATCCTTTAAAGGGTATGTCTAAAATTTATTATGTGGCTTATTTACGCGATTTTTTTTGTTGTGATATAAATGATTTGTGGCAAATGCACACCTTTGAGTACAAAATCCGCACTTAAATGATATTATTGTTCCTATTTTATTTGTTTAATTTAATTTTGCACTGCTAATACAAGTCCCTCATGCGATTGTCCTGCAATGCGGTTAGTGTTTTTCTATTATCTGAAGTGTGATATAAATTGTAACGACCTCGGCTTAAATTCAAGTCCAAATCAAATTAAGGCTTAATCAATTGTCCCAAGCTCATCAACTTGGATAATCTTGGCCTACCACAGACTCACCCAAAATGTCATGACTATTAGTGCCCTTGGTAGTAGAGTTAAGCCTTATACACAGATAAATCAAACCTACATGTTTCGACGTGGAATTAGCGTGGCAATACTTGACGTACTCATCAGGCCCAAAATAATTTTTGGGTTAACCCCTCCAGTTATCCTCGAACTTATAGCCAATTTTACATTTATTCCCTGAATTATTTTTTCTGCGCGTTTGGTCTGTGAACTTTTTAAATCTTTTAATCTTAGTAAAAATTTTATAAAAAATAGACGGAATCCCCAATTTTTAACAAATTGTACACACGTGTGAGAGCAAAAGACATTTTGGGGATATAATTGTCCCATAACAGTAAATGCACAATAAAACAATAATGGTTAACTCCTCTAGTCGCCCCTAAACTTATTGTCAATTTCATGTTTGGTCCCAAATGTTTTTTTCTGCGCATTTGGTTCACCAACTTTTTAAATCTTTTAATCTTAGTAAAATTGGTCTAATTTAAACTGTGGATCAATTTCACTAAGATTAGGAGATTTAAAAAGTTGGTAGACCAAAAGCGTGGGAAAAAAAAGAGTTTGGGGATCATACGTGAAATTAACAATAAGTTAAAGGACAACTGGAGGGGCCCAACAACTTCCTCTATAGCAGTTGTGAGAAAATACCAACTGCCCTCGTATCCCCCCCCCCCCCACCTTTGACTCTTCTAGCCTTTGTAGGATAATACTAGCCTTCTTTGTACCCCAATGGCCCAACCTATGACAACATGCTCAGATGACCTAATCCAAACTTTCGAGAGTCAACTCTGATACTATATATAGCGACTCTGTCTTAAATCCGAGTCCAAATTAAATTAAAGATCAATCCACTGTCTCAAGAGCATCATCAGATTTGATTATCATGGTTACATAAATGATTCATGGGCAAATACAACTATGTGAGCAAAAAATACCCACTTAAATGATATAAATTTTTTGAACAGGTTGTGAATGATATTATTGGCATTACTTAATTTGCTTAAATTTTTACATAGAGAATTTGTTATCCTTGATAACATCATTGAACAAATCTTTTCTGCTTTGCTTAATTTTGAAGTTATAGATACCATAAAGGCATCAACATATGTAGCCATTAATGTTCAACTACATATGTTAACACACAAAGCATCACATTTTCTTCTCTTCAGTATATAATTTGTATCGAGTATATCCATGTAACTAATTTAAATTCTTCTAAAATTATCACCAGGCTTGTTTTTACAAGAACTGAGTGATGGGAGTGGAGAGGTCAGGACGACCAAGGGTAGTATTACTACTGATATGATAGAAAAAGATGTGTAAATCATGCATATATTTTATGATAAAGGAAGTCACTTGCATTAAAGCTAGTGATTGTATGTTTGCCTGCTAGCTTGGGTCTTGTTTTAATACTTTCAGAAAAGTTTTATTTGCTTGAATGTATTTATTTTTTCATACATGCTCATTTTACTGAAACGAAGTGTGGATGAAATGAGCAGGACATCTTACTGCGAGGAGTGATGTGTACAGCTTCGGAGTTGTTCTTTTGGAGTTGTTGACAGGGAGGAAGTCTGTTGACAAGACACGACCAAGCAAGGAGCAGAGCTTGGTGGACTGGGCCCGGCCAAAGTTGAATGACAAGAGAAAATTATTGCAAATAATAGACCCTAGATTAGAGAATCAATATTCGGTGAGGGCAGCCCAGAAAGCTTGCAGCTTGGCATACTATTGCCTAAGCCAAAACCCAAAAGCAAGGCCCTTAATGAGCGACGTGGTTGAGACTTTAGAGCCTCTACAGAGTAGCACCAATGGTGCAAAAGAAGTTTTATCATCCTTGTCATCATCATCGATCCCTCCCCTGATGGGTGCTGGTGGCTCGTTTGCCTTGGCAGGATTTGCTGACTACAGGATGCATCAAAGGTTTGCCGGCACAGTTGTTGCAAGTGCTGGTTTTCGGTCTCCCAATGCAAATTGTTCTCCCAGTGGCCCTGCAGCATGTAGAGTTAGGTGAGAGGTGATGTCAGTAATATGTACAACTGTATCAGTGTGGTGGTGTTGTTTTCAGCCTTCGAAACCTGAGTGAATTTGCTGCTTTGTACCTGATGTACATGGTAATGATGATCCCAGTCCTGTGTTCATTGTTGTTCTTCCAGCATTTTCGTGGTGTTCTCATGTGAAATTTTATATTAGATGCCATTATAGGTGGACATCAAACAAAGTTGATTCATTCTGTTGATTTGCTTGGGGTTAATTATGGGCACCTGCCTCAGTCGGTGCAAGGAGTACCCATTTAGCATTGTTAGGCTATGTCAATTACTCTATTTTCACGCAATCGTTCCTCTTTTGAGAATTTGGTGTTACTAATCAGTTAATATTCGACATAATAATAATAATAATAATAAGTTTATATTCCTCAGAATTTAGCGTCACTAGTCAATAGATCAATCTTTTGCAATTCAAAATGACATATTTAGGGTTGAGAGTGAATATGTGAAACCGAGTGAACTAAACATGGCTATTCAAAACAAAATGGAGATTGAAATTGAGTAACAAGTCATTTGTGTTATGCTAAATTATGACAAACACAATAAATCACCGCAGAAAAATAAAGACAATAATACAAGGTTTTACGTGGAAACTCAAATCGAGAAAAAACCACGGAGAAGGTAGAAGAAATCCACTAAATAAATATCTGAAGAGTACAAGATAAAGAGAGAGAACTATAAGAATTATTAGAATGTTTCTAAATGAATCTGAATATCTTTTCTCCAAAATCCTAGCACCTATATTTATAGGCCATAGAAAATTTCATAACCAAATAGGATAAAAAATATTAAATCAAGTATAACTAGGAAAGATAACTTTCCTTAAACCAAAACGGATTCTAGGTAATACCTAAATCCAAATCCAATAAGGATTCATGTCATACCCAACAAATCTCCACCTTGACTTGAATCCTCCAAATATAACACAAACAATGAACTTTCTCCTTTTCTCAAATGCACAACTCAAGTGTATTGAACACTAACCAGGTCCAAACAATGTTCGAACTTGGCATGTGGTAACGATTTTGTTAACATGTCAGCTGGATTATTTGCAGTACCAATCTTCAAGACCTTAATGTCACCATCTTCAACAATGTCTCGAACAAAATGATACCTGACATCAATATGCTTCGTCCTCTCATGATACATCTGATCCTTAGTCAAGTGTATAGCACTCTGACTATCACAGTGAACAATAGTAACTCCATGATCCATGTTGATCTCTCCAAACAAGCCTCGCAACCAAATAGCTTCCTTAACAGCCTTTGTAATAGAGAGAGCAACCGTATGCTGTAAAGTAGCTCTCCAACTAATTGCACAACCTCCAAGGGTAAATATATAACCAGTCAACGACCTCCTCCTATCAAGATCACCAGCATAGTCTGAATCAACATACCCTATAAGGGTATCGCCATTTCTTCCAAACTCTAAACCAACATCGGAGGTACCTCGCAAGTATCTTAAAATCCATTTCACAGCTTCCCAATGAATTTTACCTGGATGTGATAAGTATCTACTTACCACACTAATGGCATGTGAAATATTTGGACGAGTGCAAATTATAGCATACATGAGGCTACTAATTGCACTAGAGTAGGGAACACTTGACATATACCTAACCTCCTCATCTATCTGAGGAGATAATTCAGCTGATAATTTGAAGTGAGCAGCAAGAGGAGTACTTACTGGTTTAGCATCCTTCATACCAAAACGATCTAACACCTCGCGATGTAGTCTTTCTGAGATAAGTACAATTTCTTAATTCTGCGATCTCGTTGAATCTCCATGCCAAGAATCTTCTTAGCAGCCCCTAAATCTTTCATCTCAAACTCAGTGCTCAATTTCAGTTTACCAATCTCTGAACTATCTTTTTCTACAATCAACATATCATCAACATAAAGTAACAAATAGATAAATGAGCCATCCTAAAGTTTCCTAAAGTACACACAACTATCATATTGACTCCTGCTATATTCAATACCAACCATAAATGAGTGAAATTATTTATACTACTGCCTGGGAGATTGCTTTAAACCTTATAAGGACTTTTTCAACAAGCAAACGTGGTCTTCCTTTCCTTGAATCTGAAATCCTTAAGGTTGGCGCATATAAATCTTTTTGTCAAGTTCACCATACAAGAAAGCTGTTTTCACATCGAGTTGTTCCAACTCCAAATCATGTATGATAACCAAACCAAGTAATACTTGAATAAAGCTGTGTTTCACAACTGGTGAAAACACATGATTGAAGTCAATTCCCTCGACTTGACTGAATCCCTTAGCTACTAGTTGAGCCTTGTTGTAAGACCCCAAAAATTTTAATAAATAGAATTTAATTTTCTTCTTATTATTATTTTAAACAGAAAGGTGTTAAATCGATAATGATAAAGTTCCTAGTGAAATATGAAAAATTGAGAAATCTAGTAATAACGCTAAATCACTATTCACGTGATCACTATTCAAGCGATCACTATTCATGGGGGACTATTCACGCTAAAAACGCTTTTACACTTTCTTCGACCTTCGAATTACGTCATAACGTTTATATGAGCTGGATACGAAATTATATGGTATAAATACGAAAGTACTATTCATACGAATATACTATTCATTTATACAAAAAAAAAGTCAAACCTGTATGTCGGGGAATATTCCTTCTATCGGATAATATTCGTTCTGTCGGAGAATATTATATTCGGTACCGTACGACGGCGCCGAAATAACAAAATATTAGTGGGCCCCACAATGGCAATATTGTCAACGATAGTGGGCCCCATTGTCGAATACTGAAAGCGACAGTATTTTGTCAACAGTATTATCACCGACAACTGTTGAAATACCCGGTAATAAAAAAAACAGTAAAACGCGTTATTCCACAGTAGTACGCGTTATTCCACAGTAGTACGCGGTATTTCACAGGCACACGGTATTGCACAGTATTTTAAATTATTGATTCAATAATTGATAAAGTAGCAATTACACAGTATTTTGATTCAATAATTACAATAGCATCTGCATGGTACTTTTTATTATTTATCATGGCACTGTAACTCATATTATTTGTTATGATATTTTAGCATTATTGTCGGATTAAAAATGGAGTCTAACTTAGGGGTACCTAATTGAAATTGTGAAATTCACATGCAATGAACTATTGGTTCACATGATGGAACTATTGATTCACATGTGGGAACTATTAGGGGATGTTATGCAAGATTGATAATACTTGAGGGATTATATTAAAAATAGAGGCAAAGATGGAGGTACTAAAGTGTAATAAGTCGAGTCCTTTTTGTGCAATTAATGAAACTTGGTTTTCCTATAAATAGGAGGGATTATCTTAAGAAATCTTCACACCTTCCTTGTATATACTCTCTCTCTCTCTCTAAATTTCTTGAGTTCTCTAAGTGTGCTAGGCTATTGTGAGTATTTGTGAGAATACTAGTATTATCCAAGTTAGTTTCATAGAAAACAACATCCAGTCACTTGTTAACTAAGGTAGAGATATCATTTCTTTCATACTCTTATGTAATATCATTTGCTTCCTTGTTCGTAAGTGATATTATACTCAGAAAGGTTGTTATTCATTCTGTATTAATTTATGGGGATAACCTGTCCGTGCGGATTGACGCATGCCTGGTGAATAACCCTTCGTATTCATTACTTATTAATCTTTTGTGAAAAATAATCTGTCTACGCGGATTACCGCATGACGGGTGAAAACCCTTCGTATTCATTACTTATTAATCTTTTGTGGAAATAATCTGTCTACGCGGATTACCGCATGACGGGTGAAAACCCATTTGCAGTTTCATATATTCTGCTATACTCGTATAACGTATCATTTCTTTTGTACTCTTTAAGGAATATCTTTTCTTTCACATTTCTCCATTTATGATATGAAATCTCTGTTTTGTTTCCAAAACCTTATTTTAAATGGTGAAAATCCTTGAAAATTTGTTGAATATCCTTAATAGTTTGTGCTTCATCTAATATCTTTTCACCTGAATCTTTCTATTTCGTTTGATACGATATAGTTGAATCGTGAATTTTATTTTTGAATATCATTCTTGAATTTGACTCCACAATTTGGTCATCATGTTGGCAATTTAGTCAACCTTCGACACTGGATAAATTAAATATTTATTGTTATTCTTGATCTCACTGTATTCATTCTATATCATTGTCATCATCCTCATCCTTAAATTGTGGTGATAGTTCTCTTTGGCCCGTAGTGCAAAGATGAACTGACGTGACATGATTCTGACCAAACTGTGTATTGGTATTATCATGATTTTTGGTGTTACAAACAAAGGCGTATGATGAAAGTTCTCTTTGGCCCGTAGTGCAAAGATGAACTGGCGTTTGGCGTGATCATGACCGGTGATGTTACAAATAAATATCTTTGGCACATAGTGCAAAGAGAGACTGTTGAATATAAATTGTTGATTTGGATGTTCATAAACAGGAACTGTTGATTGGTGTTACGGGAATAAAATATTGGTGGTGATCCTTTAACTTATAGAAGATGGTAGACATTATAATCTGCTTGACTCTTCTAATGGATTATTCGTTCCGCTGCAGTTGTTATTGAACAATTACAATATCTTTAAATCTCTGATTTATTTTGGTTGAAGGCTAGAGATAATTTTATTCTTCATTATCTTAGTCATGATATTTACTACTGGGCTATTTGTGCTCACCCTTTTCCTTTTTGTTCCATTGTTCTCCTCAGGAAAAGAGAGTGTAGCGGGGACTAGCCGGGGAATGGAGTGATGGTCCGAGACAATAGAAATATCTCAATACAATATTATTAGTGTGGCAATAAGTGTATTGAGAATTTAAGATGTATTTGTATTGTGTTGTCGTATTTTGCACGACACTTAATATTTGTAAATGGGAAAATTTGTATTTGTAATTGTATTTTGTGGAATGTTATTGGCGACTCAAAATGGGTTGTATGGACCTATTTTGGGGGCGTCACACTTGTACCTAACGTCTTCAACTCCTAGGATGCCTTCCTTTTTCTTAAATATCCATTTGCAACCCACAATTTTCTTACCTTTAGGTGGTTTCACAAGCTCCTAAGTCTAATTTTTCTGAAGAGATTCCATCTCCTCACTCATAGCGAACAACCACTTTTCTGAATCATTCGAGGAAACAACATCTTTATAAGTCACAGGGTCACTATACTCAACTGCCTCGGCAACTGACAAAGCATAAGCAACATAATCTGAATACTCATATCTCTGTGGTGGTCGCACTGTCCTCTTTGCCCTGTCTCTAGTGAGACTATACTGATCATCCACATGTTCTTCCTCTAGAACTATATTCTCATCTTCAACAGTAGTAGTAGTAGTAGTAGTAGTAGTAGGCACATGATCTGAACTTTGTTGTGATTTCTGAACTTGAAGAGAAGTTACTTCAAGCTCCACCTTTTGACTAACACTATCAAAACTATCAATACAAGGAATAGAGGATTCCTTGTTCTTATGAAGCATAACGGACTCATCAAAAGTAACATCTCTGCTAATGATGACCTTTGCTGACTTCTGATCCGCACAACAAAGTCTATAACCCTTCACACCAGAACCATAACCAAGAAATATGCATTTTTTGGCTCTAGGTTTAAGTTTTCCCTCATTCACATATGCATATACAAGACAATCAAACACCCTAAGAAAAGAATAATCTACAGGATTACCTGACTAAACCTCTTCAGGGGTCTTACATTTTATAGCTGTGCGAGGAGAACGATTCACCAAGAAAGAAGTTGTGTTCACTACTTCTGCCCAAAATTCGTTGCCCAAACCTACATTTAACAACATACACCTAGCCTTTTCTATCAAGGTTCTGTTCATCCGTTCTGTAACTCCATTCTGCTACGGTGTCTTCGTAACTGTACGATGTCTAACAATTCCTATTCTTGCAGAACTCATTAAATTCAGTCTCACAAAACTTAAGGCCATTATCTGATTTGTACCTCTTAATCTGCTTTCCTGTCTGCTTCTCAACTAAAGTCTTCCACTGTTTAAAAGTCACAAAAATGTCATTCTTATGTTTCAAGAAATAGACCCAAACTTTCCTAGAGTAATCATCAATGAAGGTTAGTAGATAATGTGCATCGCTGCCTTTGGAAGGAACCCGTGAAGGATCCCAAAGGTCTGAATGAATGTAGTCCAAAGTCTCATTTGTTCTATGAACCGCAATCTTGAAACTAACTCGTTTTTGCTTCCCCAAGACACAATGCTCACAGAAGTCCAACTTTTTTATTTTCTGTCCAAATAAAAGACCTCTTTTACTCAAAGCATCCATGCCTCTTTCACTCATATGGCCTAACCTCATATGCCACAACTTGGCGGTGTCATCTGCAGTAACTAAAGAACAAATTACATCCGAATCTGTAGTTATAAAATCCTCCAACTTATATAAAGTGCCGACCTTGATTCCTTTCATCAAAACAAGAGAGCCTTTACTAATCTTCATAACTCCACCTTTAGCTGTGTACTTACACCCATTTTCATCTAGTGTACCCAAATATATGAGATTCTTCTTCAAACCTAGAACATGTCTAACAACTGACAATGTCCTGATTATGCCATCATGCATATTAATTTTAATTGTACTAATACCAATTACTTTATATTTATAATTATTTCCTATTAAAATAATTCCACCATCAAATGGTTCATATATGGAGAACCAATCACGAGTAGGGCACATATGATAAGAACACCCATAATCCAAAATCCAATCACTGCTAAGTCTTTCTCTGTCATCGGCTACTAACAGAATATCATCACTATCCTCAGCAACGCTAGCCTGAGCAGGCTTTCTTGACTCTAATTCTGCTGGTTATGCACATTCTGTCCACTATTAATCTGACCATGATCGTCTCCTCTTTGTTCTTTATTTTTCAACTTCAGACAATTACGCTTTATATACCCCTTTGCATGACAGTAGTTACAGCTAAAATTCTTATTCCGAGATTTTGATTTGTGGGTACTGCCACTTTTTGATCTTCTCTCAACTGACCTCGCCCAAGCAAACAATTCAACACCTTGATCATCACTTTTTTCAAAAGTCATATCAGAATCTAGTTTTTGTTTACTCATAAGATTCGTCTTAACATCCTCAATTGAGATAGTGTCTCTACCACAAATCATAGTTTCTCTAAAGTGTTTATATGAAGGAGGTAATGAGACTAATAACAATAGGCCTTGATCTTCATCATCAATCTTAACATCAATATTCTGCAACTCAGTTATAATTGAATTAAATTCAGTGATATGATATTTGATTTGAGTACCTTCTGGCATATGCAAGGTGTAAAGACATTGTTTAAGTCTCAATCTATTGGTGAGGGACTTCGTCAAATAGAGGCTCTAATTTCTTTCACAAATCAGCAGCTGTAGTTTTCGCTAACATCTCTTGTAACACATCATTCGAAAAGCACAACTGAATTGCCGAAAATGCTTTATCATCCATAGTTTTCCATTCTAACTCAGACATCTCGCTAGCTTTCTTCGTCTCCCAATCCGTATCAAACATATCTATATGTTTCACTGGCTTCCTTATAATGGCTTTCTTCAAGCCTTGTTGAATAAGAACAGCCTTCATCTGAACCTGCCAAAGGCTGAAAGTAATATTCCCATCAAATTTGTCAATATCAAATTTCGTTGATGAAGTCGAACGAAATAACACAATAAATCAACACAAAACATATACCCGCTTGTTATGCCAAACTATGACAAACACAATAAATCAACACAAAACGATAAAGACAATAACACAAGATTTTACGTGAAAACTCAAATCAGAAAAAAACCACAGAGGAGACAGAAGAAATCCACTAAATAAATATCTGAAGAGTACAAGATAAAGAGAGAGAACTATAAGAATTATTAGAATATTTCTAAATAAATCTAAATATCTCTTCTCCAAAATCCTAGTACCTATATTTATAGGTCATAAGAAATTCCATAACCAAATAGGATAAGAAATACTAAATCGAGTATAATTAGGAAAGATAACTTTCCTTAAACCAAAACGAATTCTAGCCTGTAGGGGTGAGCAAAAAACGGATAAAACTGAATTACCGAATAGAACCGTATTTTTTAACCGAATTATTTCGGTTATTCGGTTTTTTTTTCTAAATTCGGTTATATCCGATTTTTATTCGGTATTCGGTTTCGGGTCCGGTTGTTAAAATCAGCCTATTCGGTTATCCGAATAACCGAACCTGTTCATTAAAAAAAATAAAAAATTATACTTGTAGTATTAGTGTATGTCACTGCCCCTAATTCCCATTTTCCGATTCCCAATTCCCAATTACCAATTCCTAATTCCTCTCAGCTCTCATCTCATCTCATCTCAGATCAGATCTCACAAGTCACCGCCTCTAATCTTCGTCTTACTTTCATCTTAGATCTCCGTCTCGCCGACCACCGTCTTACTCTCATCTCAGATCTCGTAGCCTCTCTGCCTCTCTCCGTCTTAATCTACTACCTCCGCCTCTCACGGTCTCACCGTCTCACGCCCTCTAGTATTGATTTTTAATTAGCTTTGTCTGCTGAGAAAGACCATAGTTTCAGTTGGCCCAATCAACTCATAATACATAATACTAGTCTCCCTCTCTCAATTTCCTCCCTCTATATATGTGTTCTTCCATTACCTCGTCAAGCTTGTGCTCAAAGAAGAGAGAAACAAAATAATAATGAAACCCATTTCAATTCCTCTTTGATTTGATGTATCCACAGATCTAACTCTTTCACTTTCAAATCTTCATCTACTTTCAGTCATAAAGGTTAGTTCTTTAACCTTCTTTTTTTCTATAATGGGTATACGATGTGCAGTGTGTATGTTGTTTTTGTTGAAAAAATTAGAGTTGATTCTTTTGTGAGCTGGGAGTTCTTGGAATTTGGAGAAGTTGGGAATTGGGATATGTTATATTAGTTGGACCTTCTGGATTTGAAATGGCTAGCCAAACATTTGTCTCAGAATAAATTGAATTTGACTACTTTATTTTTCAGAAGATTCCAATTTTCTGTGTTATATATATAGATAACACTGAATGTGATATTTAGCTACTCATAACATTTTGGCGAAACTCTGCATATGAAACTTCATTTCGGTTATTAACCGAAATAACCAAATAGCAAAATCGGTTATTCGGTTTTCGGTAATTCAGTTATTTCTTAATTCGGTTAATTTTTCGGATAGTAAAAGTTAGCAGATTTCGCTATTCGGTTCGATTATAACCGAATAGCTTATTCGGTTCGATTATAACCGAATGATCAGTCCGAATTTTAGGTAATACCTCAATCCAAATTCAATAATGATTCATGTCATACCTAACAATTTACAAGAACAAAAGATACTGACAGTCTCAAGTTACCAACATAGTACGAGATGCCAAACTAATTGTCAGGGCAAGGGCTCTCTAGTCTTCTAATTTTTTAGTTTAAAGAGGTTCAAACTGACTGAATGACTATGAAATTACATTGATGCTTCAACATATTATGAGTAACATAGGAGACATCTTTATTTTCCTCCCAGAAATTTTTAAAATTACCACTGCTTAGCAGAGACAGAGGTTTAACTCAATATCCTCATCACCTTATCTTAGTTTACAGAATAAAAGAAAGAAAGAGAAATGGAAACCAAGTAGGTGTCTGGGAGTATCAATTGAAGAAAAAAAGAGGAAGAGAGATAGAGAAGAGAAAGGAAGATAAGAGAAAGACTCATTTTCTCTTACACTTTCTTCTCAAATGTGAGGGAAAAAAAATTAGCCTCAAATAATACTTATTTTCTCTAACTTTCTTTTATTTTCTCTCTCAAGACGCATCTCCATTTTTTTTTCTTTTCTATTAAAAAACTTCAATACACCATCTTTTCTTTTTGCTCTCTTTCTTTTCTTCTCTCTAATTTAAATCTCTAAGACAGGGTTTTTAGAGAGGAGAAAAGAAAGTTGGCGAAAAAATGCCTCATTTTCTCTCGAAAGTGAGAAGAGTTAGATAAAAGAGAAAACTCAGATTAGTAATACTTTCATAATATCGATTTTGCCCTTGAATTTTTAACTGAACTTAATTTATTTCCACCCTTGTCTTATTCTTCTGTATCTAATTAATTAATTTATCAAAATTGATTTCCCACTTTGTCTCTCTCACTCGGCCACTCCGGCACTCCTACACAGTCCCAAAGTAATTCATACTACCTATTTCTTGCTAATTCACACGGTGCACTCGTATAGTAACATGTACGAGACTGGCTATGCGTTGCAGCCTGCATCCAAAGTATTGTAGGAAGAGGCGAGGCAACTAACCCATGTGGAAAATATTTTCTATGAGTCATTCAAAGTTAACACTGCTTTGCTTGATATACTAGATAAAGGTAGTAAGTATTGAAAGATTAATTACATGCATGTTATTGCTTGTTTACACATCATCGAAAACCAAAAAACATACGTCTTGAAGTGTGTTAACTTTTGGTGTGGAAAAATCTCGAATTTTGCAACCCAACAGCGTCTCCGAACTGCAATCCTTGTAGGATGAGAACAGAGCTCAATTCCACGGATCATAGCAACTAGAATTTACTCAGTATTAGGAGCTCTCATTAATGGCAGTATACTGTATCTCTCTCTGTTAGAACTCTGAAAACTGATCCATCAACCAATCATAGAGACGTGGGTTTTTATTTGTTATGGGTTAAGAGGTTAAAACCACTTCCCTACTTTCTCTCCAACTCCTCGTCAAAATACTGATTTGGTCAATTGGCTAACAAACCAAATGGCTCAGACCCTCCATGGGCACCCCATTTGGATACCTTTCCAGTATCTCCCACTCGCCCATTGCAAGGACGACGTAATCATCACATTTGCCAAAAATAGCTCAAACAAAAAAAAACTTGTAAATCTTTAGTTGCCGAACTGTGCGACCGCTGAGTTCACCTACAATACGGGAGCTTTATATCAAACCCGTTAGGGCCAACATAGAGTCATCTACCCTTCTATAGAAAATAGAGCGGGAGCACTCATGCCAAACTCAATTAGTTCACATAGAGGCTACAATCTATAAACTCAGAGTACCCCAGACATATTTGAATTTTCACCGGGTTAAGTATCTCTAATCCCTCAGAGAGCTATACTTAACCACCATTGGGCCCAAGTCCATTTCGTATCTCACTTGTTATTATATCGCTATCAAAGCGCTATAATTGTCGATAATAAGTGCAGAACGAGGTGAAATCAAATTGTCTTCCCTTCACCCTAATACTACTCAGATATGAATTAACTACTTTTCCAGAATTGATACTTATAGTCTTATCAATCCTGACCTTAAGAATCAAAATTAAAGTAGCAACATTAATCCATATATTTACAGTATAGTTAAAGATCACAAAGAGCACTTGATGTAGGAATAAGGATTTTGTCCTACAGGACTCACATAGTGAGGAAACAGGGATTCATTCCCTTACCTCATTTACATGGTCGCTAACCACATGTAACACTCTCCCAACAAACTATTCGATAGCCTTGTTGTGCGAACCTCAATATAGTCACTCTTAGAGTGTCTAACTTGAACATCAAATTGCTCGCTTATCAAAGCGCCACATTTGAAATTTTGTGTCCAGTTATCATGTCATAGCAGACAGTCTCATCTATATAAGCATATGTCCTACGGTCATGCCGTACGAATCTTAGTTCAATCACTTCATAAGCGCCTAACTCGAATTTCTAGATTGCTCGTTTTCCCAAGCGCTAAATCTGAAACTGTGTATCCGACTATCAGTACAAATTAATATAGATGGTGGGACATATTATATTCAGTTAATCCAAATTAACCTCATCTTGGCACATGCCAAGGCGACATAATATTTCATTTTGCTCACTACTAAGCGCCAATTGATTTCTATCTAAAGCATCAATAGCTCACTACTCAAAGCGTCAATGAATAAATTGTCTCAACCTTGCTCGCTTTTAAAAGAGTCAAGGGTGATTGCTTGTGTGAGTGAGCCAATCAACTTGTTAACATATATTTAGTGTGTGTATATCCAATATGCATAATAACTGTGTGAACTACTACTATTAATCATATGCGTTAAAAGAAAACAATCATAAGTGGGAACAAATGAATTTTTCATAACATATAAATGTCTCAAAACAATAATGAATATCTCTAATACAAGCCAAATAATGAGTGATAGACAAGAAAACAAGAAAGTACATCAAACCCTATGAAGCCCTAATAAATTAACATGCCTACAAAAAACATCTTTGGGAATTGGCTTCATTAAGGGATCTGCTACCATAAGGCCAATGGGCATGTACTCTAATATCACCTCATTATTTGCAATGTTCTCTCTAATGAAGTTCATCCTCAAGTCAATGTGTTTCGTCCTGCCATGATACTTGGGGTCCTTAGTATAATCTAGGGCCATCGTGCTAACACAGTAAACAGTCACAGAATCCGAAGCATGAGGGACGACTCCAAGATCCTCGAACAATCTCCTCCGCCATATGACTTCCTAAACAACTGACGTGCATGCTACAAACTCTGACTCCATTGTTGAAAGAGAAACACAAATATGTTTCTTGTTACACCAAGTGATGGCACCACCATGTAGCAAGAATGCGTATCTTGAGGTTGACTTGCGCATTCCCTGGTTATCTCCCTAACTGGCATCAGAGTAACCAATCAATCGCAGGTTCGGTCCTCCACAACACAATATGTAGTCCAAAGTACCCTTTAAATATCGTAAGGTCCTCTTGATTGCCCTCCAATAAGCAATCTCAGGGTTTGACTGATAACAACCGAGATAACTGACTGCATATGTTATATCAGGTCGAGTACACACAACTGCATACATTAGCTTTCCTATAGCATTAGCATACAAGTAATGGGACATTCTCTTAATTTTCTCGGGAGAAGTAGGGCATTGCTCAGGTCCAATGGCGTCGCCTTTAGCGGTAGGAGTGTCTATGGGTTTGTAGTTGCTCATTTAGAATTGTTCTAGAACCTTCTCAAGGTAAGTCTCTTAAGACAAACTAAGAAGCTTCCTTAAGCGATCTCTATAGATCTTAACTCCAAGAACATAAGGTGCTTCCCCCATGTCATTCATCTCAAAGTTAGAGGATAGCCACCCTTTGGTGGCGACAATCATCCCCTTACCATTCCCAGCTAGCAGAATGTCATCAACATACATCGATAGGATAAGGAATTTATATTTGGACCGTTTGATATACACACAATGGTCTTCCTCGATCATCGTAAACCCATCACTAATGACGGCTCGATAGAATCTCAGATACCATTATCTGGAAGCCTGTTTTAAACCATAGATAGAATGTTTGAGCTTGCATACTTTGTGCTCTTGTCCTTCTACGATGAAACCCTCTGGCTGATCCATGTATATTTCCTCAGCTAGATCTCTGTTAAGAAAAGTTGTCTTAATGTCTATTTAGTACAACTCCAAATCCAAATGTGCGATAATCGCTAGGATGAGGTGAATTGAGGTAAACCTTACTACTGCTAAAAAGGTTTTCTCATAATCAATTTCCCCTTACTGGGTGTAGCCTTTAGCTACTAGATGAGCTTTGTACCTTTCAATGGAACCATCCACCTTGCGTTTGACTTTAAGAATCCATTTGTTCCCAATAGCCTTTCGCCCTGGTGGAAGGTCAACCAAGTCCCAGACTTGATTAGTCCTCATGGACTCCATCTCATCTTTCACTGCAATCATCCACTTATCGCTTGTAACAGATGATAGAGCATCTCAATAAGATCAAGGTTCCTTATCATCCTGCGTATCAGCCTTTCCCTCAATCTCAAATAGACGACGTGGAATGTTGCCCCTTTGACTTCTATGCATTTGAGACTCTTCATTCGATGGAAGAGAACTGCTCGAAGGCATGTCACTCCCACTATCTACAGGAGCCTGAGGAATAGCCTCTTCGGTCTCTACTGTACGAGTTGGGGTGCCCAAATCTTCCTCCATCTCATAAAAGTTCATCTCCTTGCTCACATCACCTCTGTTAGGGAAATTCATCTCAAGAAAATCCGCATCTCGTGACTTTATCTTGGATACAGTCCTATCAGGCTACTCTCCAACGAACATATAACCTTTAGAGTGTTCAGAATATCTTACAAAGATACACTTCTTACCCCTCGGGCCCAACTTCCCATGTTGATGAGAAGTGTTGTGCACTTAAGTTGCTGATCCCCAAGGTCGCATACCGCCCAATTCAGGCTTTCTGTCGGTCCACATTTTATATGGGGTGGACTAAACTAATTTTAAAGGCACACGATTAAGTATATATGTCGCAGTCAATAATTCATCGCCCAAATAGGAGATAGGCAAATTAGTTTGCGCCATCACAGACCTAACCATGTCTAATAATGTTTGGTTCCTTCTCTCCGCCACGTCATTTTGTTGCGGAGTTCTAGGGATTGTCAGTTGCCTGATTATCCCTTTTTTTCCTTACATAGTTCTTTAAACTGATCAAATAGATACCCGCGGCCTCAGTCAGTTCGAAGTGCCTTAATACATTTATCTAACTGTTTCTCGACCTCAATCAAATAACATCTAAAACATTCTAATGCCTCAGACTTATGAGAGATCAAGAAAGTGTACCCAAAGCGTGTATAGTCATCTGTCATTGTGAGAAAGTAGGAACGTTCATGCCTTTCTTTCATATTCATAAGGCCACAGATGTCTGAGTGAATGAGTTGCAAAGGTGTTTTTGCCTTAATGACTTTACTAAATAGTTTTCTAGTTCATTTCCCTGTTAAACAATGTTCACAAGTGGGTAGATTGACCTTAGCGAGTGGGCCTAAAAGACCTGTTCGAACTAACCTGACCATTCTATCCTGTTCAATATGGCCTAATCTAGCATGCCATTGAATTGAACTATCATGATCATTTTTAACAAGCAAGGAATAAGAATCATTACTATTAATGCTAGAATCAACAGTATTTAAAACCATAAAACCATTAAAAATAAAACCATATCCAAATACATTCGTCATGTGTGAAATTATTACAGAATTATTCTTAAAACTAACAAAGTATCCTAAACGAAGTACTGATAAAACAGAAAATAAATTTTGCCGAACATTCTGCACATAAAGTATATCATATAGGGTCAATGTTGAGCATCCTCGCATTTCCAGTTTGTAGGTGCCAATGCCTAGCACATCCACATTAGAATCGTTCTCCATGTATACTCTTTTGTCAGTCGGAATGTGGCAGTATTCCACGAATCCACTCCGATCTCTAGCTATGTAGTACGTTACTCCGGAGTCTACAATCCACATATGGAGAGAATGAGCAACAAAAATAGTACTTGATACTAAGCACATAGATAGATAAGGACTACGAATTACCTTCTTCGGCTCAGTGCACTCACGAGCAAAGTGTCCCGCCTTGCTACAGTTATAGTATGTCATCTTGACCTTGTCCTTTTTACCAGAACCTCGCTTGCCGACACCCATAGTCGCAGCCCCCTTAGGCACAGTAGGATTAGCAGATTCATTCCCCTTCTTGGGCTTTAACCCTCTATTAGAGTTCGTTTTAGCTATATATGCCCTGGATGTCTTAACAACCTCAAGGCGCTCAACCTCGAGCTCCAGGTGACGACGAATATCATCGACGTTTTTGATATTCTCATTATGGGTTATTTTGACCCGCATATGCTCCCAACTATCAAGAAGGGAGCGAACCACCGTTGAAATCTGTTCCTCGTCATATAATTGAGTCCCACCGGATTTCAATTCCCGGATCATATTAGCCATGATTCGAAGGTATTGTTTCATGGTGTGGTTATCACATTTTTTATAACCATCGAATCTAATGGCTAACTCTTTCAGCCTTGACAACGAGGTGACACCAAACTTTATTTTGAGAGCTTCCCACATTTCGTGCGCAGTTGAATATTGTTCATACTCAAACAGAAAGTCATTGTTCATATAGTTCAGCAACGTTATGAGAGCGAACGGTCATTTTTGCGCCAACTTTCGAAGGCTACAACTTTGATCGGATTCTTTGCATGTTCATCCTCTGATTTTGTCATATTGGACTGCAGGGTTTCTTCAACCTCTTGCTCCTCCAAGACCATCCTGACTTTTCGGTGCCACACGTCATAGTTATCTCTATCTAATTTGTTTCCTTGGTTAAGGTCTACGATAATGTGTTTTGAAGCCATTTTTGTTTTGAACTAAAATTATGAGAATTAATTAGAGATATTTATTGTTCACTACAGTATAAAAAAAATCTTTGCAGCATAAACTAAATTAACATAAAAATAACGGGATATAAATACAGAAGGGAGACTTGGCCAATCTTAGGAATCACAATTCGTATAAATGTTAAAGTATTTAAATTTAATTTTTAAGCGCATAAGACATGTAATTTAGGGAATAATTTAATTAAATTACTATAACCTAAATTACTCCCACTAGGAACAAGAGTACATGTATAATTATAGCATGGTAATTTAATTCCAAGCATCAAAAATTAATATTTCAAAAATATTAACAAAAAGGAATTAAATAACATGCAATATTACTCAATTAATATACCAAGTATGTTATAAACACATTAAAATGCTTCCAAAAAATTTTAAGAGTAGCTCATCGTCATAAAAGGTTACTATAATTTTCTGGAATTTTTCTAATAATTATGGTAATTATCACAATTAATTAACTATTGCATAATTAGATTAGAAATTAACTAAAATTATCTAAATATATCAATTTCTCAAAAATTTCAATGGAAATATTAATTTTATGCCAATGATTAATTTTTGTTAAATTTATAGAATTTAATAATCAAAATAATTATTTATTAATTAATTTTCATACATAAAATAATTAATAAATTATTTTTCTGGAAATTAAATAAAAAAAATAAAATCTGCCAAAACGGGTCAACGCATGGGTCACATCTGGGTCGAACAGGGTTGCGGGCCAGCCAATACGCGCGTGCCATGCGCGGCTGCTCCTTTGCAGCCGCGCATGGCACGCGCGTGGCTACCACAGCGTTCCGGCGCGCGTATGGCCCACGTGCCGCCTTCCCGGCTTCCATTTTCGACACGGCTTGAACAGTTCTAATCGACTAGATTTTATGGTTCTTATGATGTGCTCAACCACCATTTTGGGAACTATCATGAAAGAGGTGTTTTGCATGTACATCCGTCCATGAGTGAGACTAGCAGTTTACCTTCAACCTTCAACAACAGAATTTCCAAAAAATAAGTTCACGATCCAAACTTCGGCAAGCCATATCTCACTCAATATTTATTCGAATCATGCATATATTATGTTGTTGAAAAGTTTACAGAACGTACTACGTATACATACTAATATCACTTCAAACGGATAAATATGCAAAAAGTTATGGCTGGTAAAAGTAGGCAATTCATCAACTAAGGTCCAAATCAATTTCAAATTACATATCGGATTGAACCTAATCTATGCAGATCATATACACTATATATAGGCTACAACATATTGCAATATTAGCCCATAACATTAAGTGTAATGTAGGTTTTCATTGATGATGCTTTTCAAGCCTTTTAAACATGCATTAATGGCATATTGTGTAAACAATTCATACATAGCATACATATGATCGAAAAACACACGCTCAGATACCAATGAAGGATTAATTACATGCATATTATTGCTTGTTTACACATAATCGAGATCCAAAAAACATACCTCTTGAAGCATGTTAATCTTTGGTGCAGAAAAATTTCTAATTTTACAACCCAACAGCTTCTCCAAACTACAATCCTTGTGGGATGAGAACGGAGCTCAATTCCACGGTTCGTAGCAACTAAAATTTACTCAGTGTTAGGAGCTCTCATTAATGGCAGTATATTGTATCTCTCTCTATTGGAACTCCAAAAACTAATCCACCAACCAATCACAAAGACGTTGGTTCTTATTTGTTATGGAGTAAGAGGTTAAAACCACTTCCCAACTTTCTCTCCAACTCCCAGTCAAAATACTGACTTGGTTAATTGGCTAACAAACTAAATGGGTTGAACCCTCCATGGGCGCCCCATTTTGATACCCGAAATCCAACAAGTATTATTGACTGAATGGATGTAATGAATAGGATTTTTGGCAACCTTCAATATCTTTTGGAAAATTTGTAATGAGTAGGATTTGACAGCCTTCGTTTTGGAAAATTTGTAGGAGTAATAAATAAGATTTGACAAAGCTTGCAAGAGTGATTACTGGATGTTGATTGGAAGATGACGAAGAAAATCTAATTAAAGTTTGCTGGAATCTATTACATGTGCTATTTACATAACGGTATATTAGTAAAAGTAAAAAAATTTCTCTTTTCTTCTCAACTTCTAAACAAGAGCAAGAGCAGAGAAAATATATTAGCTCAATTTCTTTTCTCCCCTTCCTTTCTCTAATTTTCTTTTTTTCTCTTTTCATCAGAAACTCTCAAACGCAGTATAAAGAATAAACACAACATAAAAAAACACGGTCAAAAATATTAAAATAAACACAACATAAAAAGAAATATGGGAAATACATGAAATTATAAGGATAAAGAAAGTCATTATTATTCCTATCATAGCCCCAAAAATCGACTCTCCACCAAATTATAGACCATGAAAGGATTAGGTCTCTAAAGTTCAATTCTTGTTATGTTATGTTCTTCTTTATGGTGAAAATTTTCTTTTTATTTTATCTTATCATCCTTATTGCAAGGTTGTCTGGCATTTTCAAAAAAAAAAAAACTCTTGTGAACTTTCTTTTTTCTAGTGGTATTATCTAATTATAAAGTATATTCCATGGTAAATAATTGAAATCAAATTCGTCAATGATTCTAATTACTGCTCTTACTTATAAGCAGTTTGAAATAGCAAATTTGTGTTTGCTAATTAAGAAAACACTTAAACTAATAAAAAATTTAAAAGTTTTTTGACATTTAAAAAAAATTTATCACTTGTTTTAATTGTAAAATACTAAAAAAGAAGGTTTTGAGAAGTAAAGAGGACTAATAAGTGCAATTAATAAAATTAAATAAGGATAAATTAATGATATACTTGGTCAAACCTGATTACCAAATTTTGATAAATAATAAGAAGATTATAAATAGTTTTAATAAATAGGCTACCAAACACTTTTTACTTTTAAAATTAATTATAAACAGATTTGACTGATTATAAGAGATCTCAAACATTCTCTTAAAGTATGTTTGGGATTACTTAAGTAACATGATTATTGATTCTGATTAGTATTTTTGTTTATTTAAAATTTTAAACAGTAGCTTGTCTTTGGTAATGAAAAAGTAGTTAAATTAGTAACAAAGTAAAAAGTGTTTGATATTAAACAAATTTCTTAACACTTGTTTAAAGTGTAAATTATTAAAAAGAAATGTAGTGAGAAGTGAAAAGGGATAATGAGTGGAATTATTAAATAAATAGGGCTAGATTGATAATATACTTAGTCAAACTTGATTATTAAATTTTGATAATAATTAGAAACACCAAACGAGAGCTTTTGATTATTTTTATAAATAAAAAAATACTATAAGCAGTTTTTTCAAAAAGCATGTTATCAAATACTTTTTATGTTTTAAAACTTAGGTTTTATCGATTGTAAGTGATCTCAAACACCTTCTTAGTCCATACCTAAGAGAGTTAAAAGGGTTGACTAAGTTTTTTTTCCCCATTGTTTCAAACATTTTAAATTTTTGTCTCACAGTTCAAAATTTACCAATTAAGTTCGTTTAACTTTTAAAAATAACAATTATATTCCTTTTTAGCTGGAATGATAAACTTACTACCGAAGTAAGCCATATGTCACGCAACTGGTTATTTTTATATAGTTATTAGTATTTTAAATGTTAAGATTTTATAAATACATGTTTAACAATATACGTTAATAACAATTTAGCATATATATATATATATATATATATACACACACACACACACATTAATAAATAATCTCTTCTCTATTAGTTAAGACTGAGATACTGTGATTTTTAGGTTTTAGGTTCGATTCTCACTTATATGAGTTTTTTTCTTTCTTTATGTGAGGCTGGTTTGTGAGTTTTTTTTTTTTAGTTATTGATATTGTAATACTGATGATATACTTGATTATGAAATTATATTATATTTCTCAAAAAGTGAGACTTTTAAAGGAAAAAAATCTCCTCCCTCTCTTTTTATTTTCTAATCTTCTTGTTTTACCTTTTGTGTATCTCTATAACTTTCACAATCACTACCCATCATTATAGACTTGGATCATTTCCATTACACATTCCTTCAATTTTCATTTAATATACCATGTTTTTATAGTTGTGGATAATAGAATTGAAATCAACACTGATCAACTAATTTATTATATAGAATAACATAATTGTTCCAAAAATGAAAATAAT
This sequence comes from Aralia elata, assembly GCA_034770075.1. Lineage (NCBI taxonomy): Eukaryota > Viridiplantae > Streptophyta > Magnoliopsida > Apiales > Araliaceae > Aralia > Aralia elata. The sequence goes on along the minus strand of CM068379.1, from coordinate 137,790 downwards.
TCGATCCTTTTTTTATCATTTGATGAACATGTGATTTTTTCGTCAAAATTTTAATGGTTAAAAATTCTTTTAAACTCTTAACCATGAAAATATTTTTTATGATTCTAATTTTTTGTAGGATTGATCTTAATATCATTAACTATCTATTAACATATTTTGATCATTACTAACAAAATTATTAAAATCAAATAATTAGTGTATTAGATGGAATTGGAGAAAATGTATAACGGAGAGGAGTCAAATCCCATCATTACACACCATATCTTTAAACTATAACACCACTATTTCTTCTCACGGTAACCACTATCGTCACCACTAACGCACAAACCCACGTAAAGTTTGGTTACCAAATTTTTCCCTAACTAACTCAACAAATTTGAAAGCCTACCAAAACTCTTGTTTTGGACAATCTCGTATGGAGATTAATAAAAGCCAAACATGCTTCTTCATGTTTTTTCTCTCTCTAAAATACACACGTATATATTATAGGGGGAGAGAGAGATTCCCTTATGATAAAATAAAAAGGATAACATTATGTTTGATTTAGAGTTTGGAGTCTATTCCTCACCTTAATCTCTCCTTCAAAAGGATTTTTCAATTTTATGTTAAAGATTCATTAATGTTAAGATTTTCAAGAATATTAGTATAGTTTGAACAAAAAAACATGGATGAGTTTATTACCATCAATAAGGTGTTGGATATTTTTAAATCTAGAAAGTATATAATAAAAATATTATATGTTATCCATATAACCAACAAATGAAATGGTTTAGTTGGTTTAACATTCTTACAATTAGGTTAATTAAAGATAATTAATTGGGTTAATTGCAGAGTTGGGAAATCAATCGGTTAATTAATTAAGTAATTAGTAAGTAATTAGTTGGGCTAACGGTTAATTGCAATTAATTAATTAATTAATTAATTGGGATGCCAAGATGCCAACAATAATTAATTATTGGGATGCCAACGGTTAATTGCAGAGTAACGACATGAAGAACAAATTCAAAGGGGTGCTTGGAATTCAACATATCTCTTCAAAGGGGTATTTGGAAACTTATAAATAGGTTGCAAATCTACCCAAAAGAATTACTTAAATTATTTTAAATCCTTCTCAAGTTCTTAGAAAAAATATTATTATTTTTTCTTGTTATAATTTTCATCTCTTTCATTTATAGTTTTGCACTCTATTAACCTTGTGTAGCAAAATTTAGTGGCGAATATAGTTTTAAGAAAAGAGTGATCAACCATTCGATCCAGGCGATAATATTGTTGTTCTACATCAAACTACAAAGCGGGTAACAACAATCTTAAGACTATATTAACAATGGAGGACAACAATGCAAAAAGTAGCTTTAATCAAATTAACAAACTTGAAAATTTTGATGGATTATTCTTCAGACGTTGGAAGAGCAAAATGTATTTTTGCTTAACGGCATTAAAACTCTCTCATGTTCTGAATGAAGAGAAAATAGAAGAAAAAGAAAATGAGACACCGGCAGAAATGAAGAGTCGAATAAAATGGGAGCAAGATGACTTCATATGTAAAGGGTACATTCTAAATGTGTTATCCAATTCATTGTACGATATGTATGAAGCCAAGTTCATGGAAAAAACGACAAGAGAATTATGAGAGGATCCCGACAATAAGTAAAAAATTGAGGACGTTAGAAATAAAAAATTTCTAGTAAGTTTATTATTTGTTTATCAAATGATAGATAAGTTTATTATTTGTTTATCAAATGATAGATAACAAATCTATTATGCTGCAAGTACATAAACTTCAAATTATTATGAATCAAATTGTGTCGGAAGGTTATAGCTTTGACGAAGGGTTTTCAAGTATCGACAATCATCTCAAAGTTACCATTTTCGTGGAAAGATTGTCGAAAGGAATTGAAACAAAAGAAAGATGCAATGACTATACAAGAGCTTATTAAATTTCTCCAAGTTGAAGAAAATTCTCGAAACGTGGATAAATTAGAAATAGAAAACAAAAGTGCTAAAACTCTTGTCATAGAAAAGGAACTAAACCAAAGGGCAATAACAAAAGAAAGTGTTGTAGTCAAGATAACACTTCCAGAAATAAAAAACTGAAAGGTACTTGTTGAAAGTGTGGTAAAGCCCGGACACTTCAAGAAACAATGTATTTTGTAATTCAAGCAAAGGTAACAAAAGAATGACCAAACAAATATGGTAGGCAATTAAGATATTGCTGCTATGATTATAGAGTCTAACATGGCTGGAAATGACATGGAATGGTGGATTGATTCTGGAGCAACCAAGCATATTGTCAAGAATAAAGCAATGTTTAAAGCCTATGAACCTATGAAGGATAGTCAACAACTATTCATGGGAAATTCATCAACTACAAAAGTGATGGACAAATGTAAGGTGGTTCTCAAGTTATCATCCGGGAAGACAATCACTCTTAATGATGTTCTTTATGTTCCAGAAATTAGAAAAAATCTTGTATCTATTAGTCTTTTAAACAAACATGGCATAAAAGTCTTGTTTAACGCTAATTGTATTGTATTGTCTAAGGGTGGCATGTATGTCGGAAAAGGATATGAATCTGATGACATGTACAAACTAAATGTTATCAATAAAAATTCATCTTTTGCTTATATAGTTTCTACTTTTGATGTTTAGCATGCTAGATTAGGACATGTAAATTATAAAAGTATGCATAACATGAGTAATCTTAGTTTAATTCCTAAGATTAATTTTTCTAATTTAGAAAAATGTGTTATATGTGTTAAGTCTAAAATTGCCAAGAAGTCTAAAGAAATTCACAATTATTAGAATTAATTCATTCTGATATTTATGAATTTGAGGGCATATTAACTAAGAGAGGCAAAAAATATTTTAAAACATTTATAGATGATTGCTCTAGACACACTCAAATTTTTTTGTTAAGGACTAAAGATAAGGATTTAAAAAAAATTTAAAATCTACAAGGCTGAAGTTGAAAATCAATTAGATCGAAGAATTAAAATTCTTAATCGGATAGAGGAGGGGAATACTTCTCTTATAATAATTTTTGTGAAAATTATGTTATAATTCATCAAACTACAACCCCTTATAATCCTCAACAAAATGGAATGACAGAACGAAAAAATAGGACATTTAAAAAAATGATTAATACGTTATTTCTTACTTCTAGTCTGCCTAAAAATTTATAAGGGGAAACATTAATGACCGCTTGTTATATATTTAATCGTATACCCCATAAGAAAACTCATAACACACCTTATGAATTGTGAAAAAAGAGAAAACCTTCTCTTGACCATTTTAGAGTGCGGGGATGCTGGGCATTAGTAAGGTTAACTGATCCTAAAAGGCCTAAGCTTATAGCTAAAGCAATCGGGTGTACTTTTATAGGTTATGTATGCATAAAATAGCAAAGCTTATAAATTCTTGACTATGGAATCCACAGATTCTGTTAGCTAAAATATAATTTTAGAATCTAAAGATGTTGAATTCTTAGAGAATTCATTCTTTAGGAGAAGGTCAAGAGAAAGCACTGATAAAGAGGATTAAGTTACAATTCATCATGAAACTAATGATAAAATAGAATTTACTATATTTACTGAAGAAATAGAACCAAGAAGAAGTAAAAGAGCAAGAATAGAAAATTCATATGACCTTGATTTCTACATGTATCTAGTAGAAGGAAACATTGATGATATTGTTTCTTCTAGTGTTTTTGTAACTGAGCATGATTCTAGTGATAGAGATCTATTGTCTTTTAGAGAAGCTATGTCCTCTCAAGATTCAGATTTTTGGCAAGAAGCCATTAATAATGAAATTGATTCTATCATGGTAACAAGACTTGGGCTTTGGTGGATTACTTCCTGGTTTGTAAATCTATTGGCTGTAAATGGATCTTTAAAAGGAAAAGAAAATCAGATGGATCCATAGATAAGTATAAAGATAAACTGGTAGCCAAATATTTTAAGCAAAAAAAAGGAATTGATTACTTTGATACATATGCTCTAGTAGCAAGAATTAGTACCATTAGGTTATTAATTGCATTAGCATCAATTCATAAATTTGTTATACACCAAATGAATGTTAAAACTGCTTTTTCTAAATAGTGATTTAGAAGAGGAAGTATATATGGAACAACCAGAAGGATTTGTTTTGAAAGACCAAGAAAGAAAAGTTTGTAAACTTGTTAAATCTCTATATGGTTTAAAACAAACACCTAAGCAGTGACATGCAAATTTTGACCAAATGATTGTTTCCAATGGATTTAAAATAAACGAATCGGATAAATGTGTTTATTCTAAGTTTTAGTGTTATAATTTGTTTATATGTTGACGATATGTTTATTTTAGGTTCCAGTGAGAAAGTATTATTAGAAACTAAAGCATTCTTGTCTACTACCTTTGATATGAAAGATATGGGGGAGGCTAATGTAATTTTAAGTATTAAAATTGTGCGGTCTCAGGATACTATTTTTTTTAACTCAGTCTCATTATATTGAGAAGTTATGAAATAAGTTTAATCACGAGAATTGCAAGAGACCTGATATAGCATTTACGGTTGGAGTATTGAGTAGGTTTACTCATAATCTAGGTCAAGTTCATTGGGATACAGTATCAATGACACTTAAATATCTTAAAGGCATAATGAACTGTGCATTATGCTTTACAGGATACCCAACTGTGATAGAATAGTACATGGATGCAAACTGGATAACAGATTTAGATAAAATAAAATCTACAAGTGGATGGATATTCACTTTAGGAGGAAGGACAATTTTTTGGGGTTCCAAGAAACTAACATTGATAACACATTCAACTATGAAATTCGAGTTTGTTGCGTTATCAGCTGCTGTAAAAGAAGTCGAATGGCTTAAGGATTTATTATTTGAGATACCACTTTGGCCCAAGCCAATGACATCTATCTCAATATATTATGATAATGAAGCGGCATTATCACGATCTTACAATAAAGTTTATAACGAGAAGTCTAGACATATAAGTTTAAGACATAGTTATGTAAGGAAGCAAATCAATAAAAGGGTTGTTACCTTTAACTATGTCAAGTCAAAGGAAAATTTGGCAGATGTATTTACAAAAGGCCTAGACAAAGGATGTAATATGTAAGACTTAGAGGGAGATGAATTTAAAGGTTTTGAATGAGAGGTAACCTATAAGTGAAACCCAACTAAATACTATAGTAACATCTAGCATATTAGTTTAATGGAAAAATACTTATAGTAATAACAGTTATGCACTAGATAAGTATGAAGAAGAAATTCTTCGAAACCATCTCAAAATTAGTGTATGCTTGTACGGAGAACAAAGAGGGTAGAGTAAACCTTTAATGAATCTATGTCCGGTTTGGAGGATGCATGTCATACAAGTGCATCTAATTAGATTCACCTATGTAAGTGAAGGAAGTGAGGCCACTTCTGCGAGACTTAAGGCTTGTCTCTAAGTCACTTACGAAACCCAAAAGGTAAACACAAGGTCATAAATGTGTTGGGTTTCTTTAAACTATAAAGGATATAATATATATCTATTGAGTAAGATATCACTTTAAGATTTCTTAGTTCAAAGTCAACGCTACTAAGAATTCAGATATTTTGTGATATAGACTATGTAAAGGTTCAAGTCGAAAGACACCTCTTACTTATGTATGTTATATCTAATAAGAGAAAAAAGAAGGTCAAATGAAAAGTATTGCAAGATTATGAAAATAGGGGAAGATTGTTAGATATTTTTAAATCTAAAAAGTACATAATAAAAATATTATATGTTGTCCATATAGCCAACAAATGAAATAGTTCAGTTGGTTAAAAGAAAGAAGTTGTAATGTTAAGAACTTGGGTTAATTGCAGAGTAACGACATGAAACGAACCAATTCAAAGGGGTGTTTGGAATTCAACATACCTCTTCAAAAGAGTGTTTGGAAACCTATAAATAGGTTGTTAATCTACCCAAAAGAATTTCTTCAATTATTCCAAATCCTTCTCAAGTTCTTAGAAAATAATATTATTATTTTTTCTTCTCTCTCATTTATAGTTTGCATGAAACGAACCAATTCAAAGGGGTATTTGGAATTCAATATACCTTCAAAGGGGTGTTTGAAAACCTATAAATAGATAGCAAATCTACCCAAAAGAATTACTTCAATTATTCTAAATTCTTCTCAAGTTCTTAGAAAAATTATTATTTTTTCTTGCTATAATTTTCTTCTCTCTTATTTATAGTTTTGCACTAAATTTGTTTTATATAATAAATTCTTGTACATAGTAAAATTTGGGTTTGTCGTATCTTGGGAGACTAATTCGCAGTAACCCTGTGTAGCAAAAGTTAAGGGCGAATATAGTCTTAAAGAAAGAGTGGTCAACCATTCGATTCAGACGGTAATATTGTTGTTCTACATCAAACTATAAAGCGGGTAACAACTAAGGCTGTAAAATGAACTAAACAATTCGGGCTCGATTCCTACTTGCTCGACTAAAAGTTCGATTCGAGCTTTACTCGAAATATAAATGATTCAAATATGAGCAAATTTTAAAGTTCGATAAATTACTCGAACCTCCTCAAATTGTATTTTTCTATTGATACTCGGATTATATTCGTTTGAAAGGTTCAAACTGCTCTGGCTCGATTCGAGATCGGGCTCGACTTAGTAGCTAAACGAGCCTTAATCAAATCTTATTTTCTACTCGATAAATTTTGTGAACCAAATATGAGTAACTGAATACTTGGCTAAACTCGGTTCATTTACACCCTTAACCATCAATACCTAAATCCCCATCACTTTTCTTGACTTTATTTTCGATTTGACCCTAAATATATACCCAAATTTTGTATCACATATGAATAGGTAGCCCAAATCCTTCTTCATATTTTAGTGGTGCTATTGCCTAAAAAAATCTTTTGGAGATTTTGTATACATGATTAAAAAGTAATAATAAGAAATGGAGATTTATTTTTTGAGAATGAATATATGTGTATATAGAGTACTATTATTCTCTCTATATATATTTTTTCAAAATAAATTGTATAAATTTTCATTTTTGAAGGAACAATATATGCAGACAAATGCTTTGTTAATTATTGGACGATTTATAAGAATTGGACAATATTTTTAGCTTATTTACCTATATTGTCTTTTGAAAAAAAAATATTTTATGTTATATATATATATTGATAAAAAATTATCTAAATACATATTTGTTTGATACTATACCGTTTAAAGAAAGTTAATGTTATAAATTTGCGATTAAACTATTTTAAATTTGTCATATGATTGACACATAATTAACATTGATAAAAAATTTCATCAAAGATCAAAAGAACCCGATCGACTAATTGTGATATAGCATAATAGTAAAGACATCTTTATTTATTGTACCATATCACATATTCAAATTTACTGCTCAACAAGAAACAAGGACGAACCCAGGATTTGATTTTAGGGGGGGCGAAATTTTTTACCAAGTTATTAATAATTTGGTGGGGGTTCGGGGGTAGTACCCCCGAGTCAATTTTTTTAATACTTTTGTACTTTCGGGTCTCACACACACACACACATATATATATAATATAATATTATAGAGAGATATACATATATTAAAAGGATATGAGTCATATGTGGTTAAAATTTGATTGACAAAATTATAAATTTTTACTTTGACCCCGTATAATAGAAAATTTATAAAATTTTAGTGGGGTCAATTTATATATAATACTTAAATTTTTTAAAAATTACCTTACATTATAAAGGAATTATTTTTCCCAGTGGGGTCAATTGACCTCACAATTTCTACATAGATTCTCCACTACAGTACTATCCAAGTCTTTATAGCGAGCTTCCGTTTTCTTTTTCATTTAGTATGGAGGTAGGAGTTGCCATTTTTTATTTGGGAATTTTCTGGGGCAGGTTATAGACAAGAATGACAGGTCTATAATCTATCTATAAATGTATGATATTGGCTAGTTAAGATCAGGGTGATCGTTAGTTTGGTAGTAAAGAAATTCATTTTCCTCTGAAGCATTGCATTTTTCTTGAGGGGGGCCAAAAATAATTTTTCGAAACTTTGGGGTAGGAGTTACAAAATTTTCAAACCTTGGGGGGAGGCCGTGGCCCCCTCCGGTCCTAACATAGTTTTGTCCTTGACAAGAAATTAGAATTCTCTATGCTGCAGAAGATTAAAATATAGGTTCTAAAAAAAAAGGAGAAAAGGATCTGAATTGTTAATTTTGAAAGGTATCTTAATTAGTAAATGTTAAGCTTCCAAGAAAAAAGAAGAAGCGAGAAGGTCAAAAGGATCTGAATTGCTAATTTTGAAAGTTAGACGAGCTTAATTGGTAAATGTTAAACTTCGAGACCAAAATTAAAAAAGTGTAAAATTATGAGGGACGGTTTTACAGTTAATTCATTAAAAAATCCATTAGCGGATGGTATCGATCACAATTCACAGCGACTTCAAAAGCTTAACAAATTCTCTTCGTCAAATGGCTTCAACCGAGGGTTTGGTGCCTATCACGAGGTCTTTTCTGGCTTCTTATTACGACAAATATCCATTTTCTCCTCTCTCCGATGATGTCTCTCGTCTTTCGGATGAGCTTCACTCCATAGCCCGTGATTTTCACAACGATTCCCCTCTTTCTGAAGGTTTACTTTTTAGATTGGTTTGATCTCTGTAACTACGTATCCTATATATCCATATTTCTTCTCCATTTAGTATTATTTGACGGGTAATGCTAAGAGTCTCGTATGTCAAAATATAAGTTCAATTATTGGCTTTTTGACATTTTTTAAATTTAAAATTATTTTTCTAATTTTGGTTATAGAACAATGCAAACTATTTAAAAAATATTACTTATTACTCCTATTTCATAATTTTTAATAAATTATTAATTTTTAATAAATTATTAATTTGAAAATGTCCCAAATCCTATTTTATTAAAAAAAATATAAAAATTAACTGCTTTCTTAACCTCTGTCACTGTTTTTTCTCATTTTGTTCCATTCTCTTATCAACTCTTTCAAAACCTCTCCTTTAACTCTTAATTTTAAATCTTTATATAATATATATATATATATATATATCTATATGATAATCTATATGACAAAGTAACAGAAGTATATTATAAAAAGAGAGGCTATTACAATTGGGTAGGCTGTGTTATAATTTATAACTGAAATAAAATTTATTTAGTGTGTCAGGAGTATTAGTGTGTAAATAATTGTGTTTTGGAGACACATTCTTAGTTTGAGACCCCAAAATTTGATACCCATCCTCCTTGCATTGCAGTGCACGTGTTAACAGAATTTGGTCATTATTAGTTCAACAGTACAAGGGAGGTAGGATAGACATACATGATTAGCTCTCCCTTCACTTGCTTGAGGCTTGAGGGCATCTACTTGGTTTTTCCGTAGCATATATGTATCTGTGTATGTATATATTTTTACTTATACGTAGCAGGTTTTTATGGAAACTTTTTAAATCAATTATTAGACCCGGATTATCAGATGCGGATTTGGTGTTTACCTGTTTTGAATCAGAACTAGGATAAGAAACACAACTGCATAAAGTATTAGTGTGTTCATTTTTTCATCCTTCAAGAAAGGAGCTAGGGACTTGAATAGTCTTCTCCCCTATTGGTTTGCACATGCTGACGGTGCAAATAGTTTCACTTCAACTGCCCAGATCTTACGATACTTTGAGGGAGCTAGAGTTGTGAATGGATTTCGACTTGTGGTGTTTGTTGGTACCTATTGTGTCCGCCAAAAAATTGAAAGTGGGGTAAAATAATTATTTTGTAACTGAAATTAGCAATCTTCACGATGAGTCATTGTGTAAGTCTAGCTATCTTAATGCAATTTGAATAAGCTTAGGATTTACTTTAGTAAATTAGATGTTTCTAGATTTAGATGTGAACATGGTTAGTTTGTTAGGTGTATGTTAGCTAAGAAGCACATTAGTTGTTTTTTTTTTTTTGATAAAAGAAGAATACTTTATTGATTAGAAGAGAAAATTACAACGCATGACGAGAACAAGTCGTCCTCCCAATAGAAAATAAAGAAAACAAAAATGAGAAAAACTGAATATGAGTTGCTGACTTTAGCTTTAGTCTTTATTGTAGTACTAATAGTAGAGGCATGTAATAAGAATGGTTTCATCCATCTCTATCAAGCTCTCTTATTTCCTTCTGCAAGTTCTCTCAATTTCCTAGCTAATTTCCTAGCAAGTTCTCTCTTATACATGTCAAGTTGTATTCCGAATTAATGATATTGTAGGTGAAAGGTCATTGGTACATGAAGCAGAGCGCCAACCTCCCCATAAAATTGATGAGAACATGTGGAAGAACCGAGAGCAGATTGAAGAAATCCTTTTTTTGCTGGAAAGATGTAATTGGCCAAATGCGGTGAGGTTAAAAGATCTCAAATATTACAATGTCTATTATATTTGCATTTGTAAGATGTATCATGAGACCATAAGGTTTCCTTTCATATGTCTCTGCTCATTCAGATTTTGTTCTCTAGACCTTTTCGAATGGTTTTGCAATACAAATTTGATGAATCACAGCTGAAATTTATAATTGCACAAAACTAAATTTTCCATGTGTTTCTTGAGTATAGATTCAACAACAATCAACAACTGAAGAGGCTGAACTTGCTTGTGTTCTCGGGAAGCTTAAAGATAAATTTCAAAACACTTTGAAGATATTGGAATCTTTCCAATCCAAGAATTCTGAATTTGTATTTAACACAGGTTGGTTCTTAGTTATGCTTAAAAACAGTATGGAGATCATGTGTTGAAAAAATAAACTTGTTATTCAAAGAATTTTACTAGAAATGAATCTAGATTCATCTAGGAACTGCAAAAGACTTTCTAGTTTCTAGTCAAATTCATTGAATTAACAAGTTTATTTTTTCAACAATATGCTCCTATTTTTGTTGTTTACTAATTGTGCAACCTAGTGCGTGCCTTTGTGTGCATGTGTTGATTCTAAACCGAATTATACCATTAAAAGTGGTTTGAGAAATTAATATTACTGATATGATATAGGCACTCAGATACATTGTAATAAGTAGCTCTGAACTATTCTCTAAGAACTTATTCCAAATGTAATAAGCCAATGTGAACTTTGAATTATTATTTCTCATTAGCTTTGGTCATTTGGAAAGCCATGGTCCCTTCTAAAGTCAAATCTTTTGTATCATATCTTGTTTTACAAAGATTAAACACTAATATTCTTTATTAGGGTCACAGACACTATAAAGCCCCGTCTCTGGATGTTTTTATTTATGTGTTGGTAGAGTAGTGAGACATATTCTCATATATTTTTGGCCTGTTCTATTGTTTGGGGTTTGTAGAGTTCTCTTTTGGAGTGTTCGGAGAGGAGTGGGTGTGCCTCTGCTTTAGTGGAAAGTATGTTTTTAAACTCGCTTTCGAGGATTTTTTAGCAAGAGGGATACCAAACTTTTTGAAAATGTTTTCTTTTCATTTTTAGTAAGCATTTGGAGTGAGCATACAGCTAGACTGTTTGTTTAGATGGAGTTTCTTATATCTTAAGTTGTTAAAGGATAGAGTTATTATTCTTTCTTCCATTTGGAGTTTTGGTATGGGGATTTTTAGGGGTATCTTGGTGACTGATTTATGTAGAGATTTGAGGGCTATACTGTTTCAAGTGTTTTTCTAGTCTTATTTTCATGAGTTTCGTTAGGGTGGAGATCTTGTTTATCTAATCTAATATACTATCCTTTCTATTAATAAAACTTCTTTTATAAAGAAACACTGAAATACAATTTTCACCCCATACATCCAAAAATGAGTTTGACACCCCATCTTATACATCCCAACATTTGTAAAAAGGTTTTTAAATTCACGCTCAACCCCCTTAACTAGTGTTCTACAAATCGCTAGGCGGTGGGAGTGGGGGGGGGGGGAGGAGGGCCGCCTAGCTAGGCGTTTTCCTAGGCGGTCTAGTTGTTTTCTTAGGCGGTATCATTTATTTCTTTTCTATTCTTGTTATACTATTTAAAGCATGTAGTAGATGTAATTTTTCAAAAATTTACATGCAAAATTGCAATTTTTTTTAAGGCTAAAAAATACCTGGGCTCTAAGGAAGTCAACCCTCAACTACCAACTTTTACCAAGGAAGGAACACTGATAATTGAACCTCTTAGGGCCATCAAGCTAAGAATGTTTCAAAGGAAAAACAGGGAAATTTATCAATATTTATTTCAGTGGAGGAATTGTTGCACTGCTGAAGCTACATGGGAGGATGAAGTGACCTTGCAGCAGAACTTCCTAACTTCATATTTGATCCATGAGGACATAGATTTTTAAAGTGAAGGAATATGTAAAGAGAAACGCCAGAGCAGTTTAGTTATTTAGTTAAATAATACAGTACTTTGGCTATGTTCTGCTCATTTCATGTGCATGACTTACTAGGTCTAGGATAAGCCTTTGAGTGTAGGTTAGGAGCTTCTAGTAGTATAAGTATGACAAAAGCATGTATTTTTCATTATGTGCTGAATTATTATGATGATTGAAATATGCTGAAGAGATGAATTCTGTCTCAACTTGTTTTACCCATTTGTGCCCTGGAAGTTTATCTATTTATTCCTTTGATTCGTTATAGATTTGGGATTTGGTAATGGTAATGCCATTTATTTCTGGAGGATGTTTGTTTGGGATATTTATATTTTTTAGTTCTTTTCCTTTGTTTATCTCTCCATTGCGATAAAGTTTCATTGCAAATTTTGTCCTTATAGAGATAAGTCTTGATTCTTCTTGCTTTGCTCCACCCTCCTCTCTATCTTCTATTCAGCGGGAGCCCACATCTCCTATTTGGGGGACCTACTTCTCTTATTCAAAAGAGCATAATTCTCCTATTCAAGGGGTGCCTACTTCTATTTAGATGGAGCCTAGACTCTATTCCTCTACATACTTCTGTACCTAGAAAAGAAAGGAAGAGGTGGAATATTGATGGAAATCTTAGAGAAGGATCGTTATCGGAGACTAAACTGTTCAAATTTACACCGACTTGCACCCAAAAATATCGTGACAACACTAGCTTACCAAGTCAATCTTATGATCTACATCCAAGTTCAAGCCAATCAGTTACTCTTTCAGATGGTAATAATTTTGACCTTTATCTTTCCGCTGCAGTTAGAAAAGGAGATATGACATGTACCGAACTCTTTCAAATTTTGTTAGAACTCTTTCAAATTTTGTTACTTTGATTCTTTATATTACTATCATTCCTTTTGTCTTTTCTTTGTCTTTTGTCTCTATTCCTCAGGGGTGGCAAGAAGCCATACACTATCCTAAGTGGAAGAAGCCATGATAAAGGTGATAAATGCCATGAAAAAGGATAATATTGGGAGCTTGTCCCTTTCTAGACCGACAGGAAGCCCATAGATGCAAATGAGTTTTCACCGTAAAACAACAACCAGATCCTCTTTTCTTCTCTAATTCCAAAAAGTAAAGCCACCATTCTTCAGTGATGAGGAAAACAGTGCAAGAGGGGATGACTCATCATCGCTTAAAGCTAGAATAGTTTTTAAAGGGTATACACAAACTTATGGAATTGATTCTAGACATTTGCTGCAGTTGCCAAGATGAATGGATTCCATTAGGATTCTAGTACTGGGTACAATTTCACTTAGATTGGGATTTACACAAGTTGGATGTTAAAATTGCTTTCTGAATGGTGATTTAGAAGAAGACGTTTACATGTCCGTCGAGTTTCGCATCACATTGGACTGTAGGAAAAGTTTATAAATTGAAAACACCACTTTCGTTGAGGCAATCTCCTATAACATGTTTTGGAAGTTTCCATAGTGCTATGATGAAGTTTGAGTATAAATGGAGAAATGCAGATAAGCGGATCGGTATCAAGATCATGGTGCTTCTTGTTTATGTAGGTGACACTGTTGTGACAGGTAATGATGAGTTTGAGATAGTTACTCTTAAGGACTGATATGACTACTGAATTTGAGGTTAAAGACTTGTGTCCTCTAAGATATTTCCTTGGCACTGAGGTTGTTAGATCAACTCGTGATTTTCTAGTCCCAAAGAAAATATGTTCGTGACCTTTTAACTGAGGCAAGCTTGTTTGGTTTTTTAGCTTGCTGACTCCTGTATTGAAGCTAATCAATCACTTTGTGGTGGTGTTGGTGATTCAGTGGAAAAGGAAAGATACCAAAGACTTGTTGGGAGACTCATCTATCTAGCACATACTACACTAGACATTGCATATGTAGTTGGTGTTGTGAGTTAGCATATGTAAATTATCCTCGTCATTTCCACATGGAAGCTGGTAATCGTATTCTCAGAATCTTGAAGAATACTTGAAGTCAGATCCTGGAAGGGGTCTCTTGTTTGCATGTCATGATCATTCATCTCAGTGCAATAACTCAACTTTTAATTTCTACAATGAACCAATTGAACTAATTAAAAAAATGGAATTAACCCATTCCGTCGAATAAATTGGATGTCGGTTAAGTATTCCTATGTAGCTATTTAAAATAAAAAAGAACTTACAACCGGACAATGACGTGGAAAAAACAGAAGGCAAACATGGCATGGCATGTGTTAGACATGTGATCTAACTTTCATTAAAAAAACTAGATAACAAAATTGCTCTACAAATTAAGAAAAAGGAAATACAACTATAGAAGATGATTTTTGGGGGAAAAAATTGTGGTTTCTTGTGGCAAAAAATTCCAACTGAAGAAGATGAGGTTACTCAGCTCTTCCTCTCTTATGTGTTTATCCTCTCTCTCAATGTAAGCATGTTAATTGAAGGAGAACAGTTAGTGAACTCTCTCTCTCTCTTTCTCTCTATATGTTCGGAAAAAGGGTCACTTGGTTTTAGGGTTCTGGATCTAATTGGATCTCCTGCTAAGACGAGGGAGTTGAGTTATAGACATAAGGCGGAGAGGAAGTGACAGGTTCTCTATGATTGATCTGGATATTCGAAGGAGAAGAGGAAGTGCATAGTTATGTTCTCTTGAAAAAAGAGAAAATCCCGAAGTCATGATCTTTAAATGCCGGCATGTTTAAGGGACCTTTATTTATTATTTTGTTTAATCTCAATGCCAGCATGTTAAGGCCATTTTACCTGGCTTGTGTTTTTTTCCATGTCATTCGGTCTATTATTTATTTAATTTTAAAACAGCCACGTAGGAAATTATTTAACAAACATCCAATTTAATTGACAGAATGGGTCAGTTCTATTTTTTAATTAGTTCAGTAGGGTACTTGCATAAATTAAAAGTTGAATGGGCTATTACACATAGTGGGTCAAGTTCAGTGGTGTAAACTTTAGTGTTACCGATCCTGGAAGGGGTCTCTTGTTTGCACGCCATGGTCATCTTTGTGTTGAGCGTTATAAGAAAGACGCGCTCTACCTTTAGTTGTACCCTTGTTGGAGGTAATTTAGTCACTTGGCACAGGAAGAAGTAGACAATGGATGGAGGTTTACAACGGATTGGTTTCCAAGAACCTTTATTTGGTTAATCCTCGATCTACTTTGATCACTCATTCCTGTCCCTGGAAATTTCTTCCTATGGGCTATGGACTTTCATCCTCGTCTTTCTCATATACATTATAGAGGTGGGGATGGAGGGCGTACCCTTCTCAGTTCTCTGATAGGATCTCTGGTCTAGGGGATGCTCCTTTTACTGCCCGTCTTTGTCACCTTTATATTTCTACCCTTCAAAGTGCCCTCCTTTTTAGTGTTTTTCTTCATGAATGCTCAGTTTCTAGTAACTTTTATTTTAATCATCATTTGAATGCTAGAGAGGGTGATGATTAATCATTTAGTCCTTGTTACTATTTCTACATTATAACTGCACACCTTTCCTTTGGTTCCAGTTTATGTGTGTTTATAAATAAAGTGGATATCAATAAGATAAGTGCTACAAGCCACTACTGCTATGTTCTCTTGACTATTTCAAAGCTTGTGACTACATCTGTAGTTATGACGTACATGCCACAAGATTTTCGGGGTACTCTAATTAGACAACAGAGAGAGCGCTCGGAGAGGAATAAGCAAGCTGAAATTGATGCTTTAGTTCAATCTGGTGCGAGTTTACGTGATCGATATGCTCTGCTGTGGAAACAACAAATGGAACGGTAAAAGTCCTTGGTTTATTTCCCTGCTACAGGCTTGGACTGATCTTATTTTTAACTGCTAATAGAATGTTTATCATCCAGGAGGAAGCAGTTAGCTCAGCTTGGAGCTGCAACTGGTGTCTATAAGACTCTTGTGAAGTACTTAGTAGGAGTGCCCCAGGTATTCTTCTCTGGTTTGCAGAGACTAGCAAGGGATGTATATTTTCAGGGCTGACATTAGTTCCTCTCCCCAGCTATTTTATGCCCTCGTTTTTGGTGCAATGCAGCATCTTCTATTTTGGATATTTGCTTACACTTGCGTCGTTTTCAATTTACAATCCTCATCAATTACTCGGTGGTTCTTTATTTTTAATTTTCCAAGATTTTGAATTTGGTCAACTATGGGATACCATACCGTGATACCAGTCTTTTTAAATACATAAACCTGAGGTTCATAACAAAATGCCTAGGCTGTTGTGATACTTTTTTTTGTGTGCAGGTTCTACTAGATTTTATACGGCAATTGAATGATGACCAAGGGTATCTTTTCTCTACATTTAGCTAACTGTACCTTTATTTTTCTTTTTCCTTTATATAAAAGAAGATTTAGATAACATTACCTATTGTTTGAATATGGAAAATGTTAGATTTATAAATGGGCTCAGTCTAGCATATAAAGACATCAAGTTCTCTAACTTGAAAGTTGAAACCAATTGGCTATGAGAAAAGTTGGTCCAAGTTATTATATACTAGACATACTTTGTTGAGGTATTCGATGTGGGACAAGATATATATACTCATGTGTATTGCGGGTTGCACGTGTACATGATTTAATATAGAATTCAGCCTTTGAAGAGCTAGTAAACCACGAACAACTTTTTGGCCCGATTGAGAAGTGGCTACTGGTTAATAAATTGGTAACTTTGACCCTTAAGAAGTGGACTGCAAGTGGGTAAGAATGAAAGATAATAAGAGTGCTTAGGTAGCTCAAAGATAGATGTGCTCTTATACCATGTTAGATTTTTAAATGGGCCAAAGTCTAGCATATAAAGATATTTAGTTCTCTAACTCAAAACCAATTGCATATGAGAAGAGTTGGCCCAAGTCATTACATGCTAGACATTCTTTGTTTAGGCATTCGATGTGGGATAAGATATATATGTTCTAACAGAAATGTATATATTTTTTTCGCTCGACTTATTCTGCAAGGGATGAACAGTCTCTTTGACGACCTATGATTAGTCTTTTCTGAAATTCTTATAACTAGGCCCATGGAAGAGCAACGACAACGCTACGGACCTCCTTTGTACAGCCTTACAAAGATGGTGCTCAACATTCGACTTTTTCTTTCTCTGTCATGGTGGCATTACGAGGCTATCGAATTGTGAGATTTATTGTAATCCTTACATTTCCTGTTCGGCTTTAATAAAACGGACTCTTTTATATGAGAAAGCAATGCTAAATCGTACCTCGTACCAATAATGTATTATTTTGGCACTTCATATTGAGCAGACGGAGGAATCAAATATCTATATTGGAAGATGCGGCTAATATCTATACCTCTGAGTTAGAAAGATTTATTAAATTTATCGGGTACTTTTTTTTGCTCCTTGCTCCTATCATCGTAATTCATCTTCATTTTATCCTTTTGGGCTATGATAATTGTGTTGCTTGTTAGATGATCGTGTTATACATTTCTTATACTTGACAAGGTTTGCATTCTTGTCGTGTCGCAAAAGTTTCCATTTGTGTTAAAGGTAACATGTGAGTTGAGATAATCCCACCCTGGTGTTTGTGTCTGAAGTTAAGGGCTTAAATACAATTGAAAGATACTTTCACTTGTTATCTTCTCCGCTGTATATTAGAGAGCAAGAAATATAACTTAATTAAACCAAATTAGATAGATAGAAATATACTCCCTTTGTTCCAACTTTAGAAATACATTTATAAAACGACGACTTTTATGGAAAAATTATCTTCCCAAAGATATCCCTAACATTTGTTAGAAATGTAGTAGTGGAGGCAATGAGTATTACACCAACATAGGATATAAGTAATGTCATGTTAGAAATTTCATGTCACTTTATAGTCTAAAAATAGAAATGTATCTTTAATTTTTAATCAGACAAAAAGAAAAATGTATCTCTAGTTTTGGAAAAGAGGGAGTACTTCCTTTGGTTCACAAAAAGAGTCCCATATGCAATTTATTTTTTGTTTCACATAAGCGTCCTCTTTGTATTGATTTTAGTTTTGTGGAACAGAGGGAATAATAAACACGATTTTGGTTAAACATTCAAATAATATCATTTATGCACGGCAGCTTTTTCTTGTACATCTTATATGATTTCAGAGTACTTATGAAGAATGATCAATGCTAGTTCAAGAAAATATAAGCTGTAGAGCCTGTGTAGGACCAAAGTTTCTTTTGGCACTGTACTTTGTATCTCTATTCACATAATGACTGGAACATGTCTACAGTGAGGTCTTTGCGAACTCCCCTTTCTTTATTACAGCAGGGGAAGCCGGTGCAATAGAAGCTGGGTGAGTTTGCTAGTTTTTGTCTATTGTATCATTTTTTGTTCTATGAAACCATAATTGTTTGGAGTATTAGACAACATTAGTACTAATACCATTAATTTCAAAGAAAAGTCCCCTTCTCTTGTACAGGAAAAATGATGATTACAAAGAAATAATCGTTCCATCTGGGAAAATTTATGAGGTTTGTTTATGCTTCATACTCTTCTTGATTGTAGATTAAGGGTCATTGCTGTTTTTATTCCCTTCCACATAATTAGACCACCTCACAAGCCCAAGAAAAAGGGAAAAGAGGAAATGGCACTTCAACTCCCTAGTGTTTACCTCGAATATAAAATAACCTCCCAGTGGTCCATAAATAGGAAGTTAATCCTTATGTATTTTTGGACCAAAATGCATGAGTTAGGATATTCAACCGTTTTTATCATACCTTTGTCCTACACGTGCTACATATGTGATGCATTTTCATTTTCCTCCAAGAAACTTTCCTAGAATATCCACAAGTACTCCCTTCTATGAAATTAGTAAATTAACAAAAATTCCTATTAAAAAATAACCGAGTCAATGTTAGCAACCTCTCATACTTTCTTTCTCTTCCCTTTGTGTCTTTCCGACTCTTCTTAGCCCTTCCAGCTGTAAAATTACAGAGGCATTAAACAGCTCTCTCTCATATTTTCAATACCATCTAATTACCCAACCCGGTGGACCTATCCATCTTTGTCAACGAGAGAGTCAAATATGCAAGGAGAGCTTTCCTTTTTAATCTCTAAACTTAGAACCCACATAGACGCCATCCTGTTCATCTCCCTAATACCTCCATTCTCCATTTCAATCAAACAAAAAACCTTGGCCTGCACCACCACCACCACCACGACGATATTTCTTCACTAGCCAAATGTTGAATACTGTTTGAAAAAGTGGAAGAATTGTGAAGTTTGAAACAAAGATTCAGAAACAGAGTTGATAGTGAGAAAAACTTGGGGTAATAGCAATTGTGATTTGTGTTGCATCTTCAGGAAAACCATGGTTGCCACTTGCCATTGTGCTTCAGCAAGTTATGTTAAGGAGAACCATTCTTTGTTTAATCTAAAGCCCTTGAGCCGAACCACCACGATAACGGTGCAATCAACAAGAGAACAAAGATGAGTATCTATGGGGGAGAGAATCATTAAATCTCACATAGACCCTAAACCAATTGAAGCCCTAATTTTTGCAAGAGATTAATGGAAGCCAGAAGGGAACTAATTGATTGGGATGAGACAAGAGAGATAGTGCGGGAAGGAGAGAGACTAATCGACTGAGGTGGAGATAGAGGAAATTTCAGGAAATGTAATTCGTTCAGATACATAAGAGTGGTGGGTGTAACACTTATTTTCTAATAAGGGTATGACAGCCATTTACAATTTCCAGTCTAAAAAATTAATGGACCATAGCAACATTTGGTCCAAATAAATTAAGGCTGTGTGCCTATTTATGGCCAACATGGGAGTTATTTTCCACCAAGATAAACCCTAGGGGGTTACATTTTCCCAAAGTAAAAAAAGAATATCTAGACGTACTTGATTACTTGAGTATTTATCTGTGCTTTAGAAGTTGCTTATTGACTGATTAATCATTGCACTGCTTTGGAAGGCAGTATGTATGAATAAATACTCACTTAATGTGCATGTAATTTCCCAAATAATACTTAATTGTGTTGTGAAAGTCCTCTACAGTGCAACTTTTCTGAATGAAATTTGCTTAATCTCATTTGTGTTGCTGATTATGTTCTTTGTTAATTTTTTATTTTGCAACCAAATTGAAGGACATTTGGTCCAAGGAGCTGTACTCTTTACCCTTGATATGTTTAAAACTTTATTTCCTATTGAAAATGAAAGAGTTTCATTTGATATATGGACTCACCGTAATTGACATAGGGACTCACCATAATGGTAAAAACATATTTGATCATGCAGTCTCATTTATCTCCTTAGCTTTTAGCATGTCTGCTTTACTGAGTTTCATTACAAAACATTTTCAGGTGGCCTTTAAATCTGTTGGACCTTATTTTATGTTAAAATGTTTAGGCCTTTAGGGTATGGAGGAGTGTCTTGGTTTGTGAAATTGTTCAGTAAACTATAAACATTTAAGATTGTGGAGCTGTGAATTGTGATAGAGCATTTTGGTACCTATATACAAAAGAATGGAGAAAGCTACTGAAGTACGAATAATCTTTGTGGCTAAGTAAGACTACTTTGGGGGAGAGTAGTTTAAAATAAATTAGGGCTTATGCTTGTTGGGTGTGAAGTCGAGTCTTTACCTGTGACTTATTTAGGGGTCCCTTTAGGTGGTAACTCGAGACCTTTGTCTTTTTGGGATCATGTAGTAGAGCGAGTGGGTAGGAGGCTTGATTGTTGGAAAGGTGCTTACTTCTCTTTGGGTGAGAGGATTACTCTTATTCAGGCTTGTTTAGCGAGTATTCCTCTTTATTATCTCTCGTTATTTAAGGTCCCAGTAGGGGTAGCCAAATCTCTTGAATGTATTATGTGCAAGTTTTTATGGGCTGAGGATAGTGAGGATAAGAAGGATCATTTGGTTGATAGAGATTCTGTGTGTCGTCCTAGAGAGGGAGGGAGTTTAGGTCTTGGGAACTTGGTTCCTAAGAACCGGTCTCTAGTGGGCAAATGGCTATATGACACTTTCCTTTGGAGCTTGACTCTCTTTAGCATTAGGTGATTAGAAGCTAGTATGAAATTCAGCAGAATGGGTGGGATACAAATCCTTGTCCTTCTTGTGTTACTTATTCTAGTCCTTAGAAATTTATCTCCCTAGGTTACACTTTTCATTTTTTTGTTCGTTTCCAAGTTGGTAATGACATGAAAATTCAATTTTGGGAGGATGTTTTGGATAGGAGATGTACCTTTTTCAGTAGCTTTTCTTTGTCTTTTTTACCTCTCGTCTGAGCATAATCTTCCTATTTCTAACTTCTATACTTGGGAGGGAGATTCAGTTTCTTGGGATTTTCATTTTTTTTCGTAATTTAAATGATAGGGAGACGGAGGAAACCTCTTTATTTATTCAACTTCTTAATTCAACTTCCTTTTCTCAGTCATTGTATAGGCATGTTTGGTGTTTTGATTCTTAGGAAATCTTCTCATGTCGTTCTTTCTTCACTTATCGGATCATCATCCTGTTCATCATTTTCCTCTAGCCTCTTGTATTTGGAAAGCAAAGGTTCCCTAAAAAATTAAGGCTTTTATCTGGTCCTTAACTCTTGGTCGGTTTAATGCTAATGATATGAGTCAAAGGCGTAGGCCTTACAAATCTTTATTCCCAGATGTGTGTAATGTGTTTGAAAGATCAGTCTCATTCTCATTGATTTTTTCATTGTTCGATGGCTTGGCGGTTGTGGTGCTGTTTGTTTAGTGTGATGGGTGAAAGTTGGACATGTCCCTCTTCTGAAGATCATTTAGTATGCAAATTCAAGGGTTTGGGTCATACAAGTGATAGGAGGATCTTTTGGAAATGTGCTTGTTTTGCTATTTTGTGGGGGATTTGGATTGAGAGGAATGCTAGAATTTTTTGCGATCGGAGTACCAATATTGAGTTACTTTGGGATAAAATATCTTTCTTTGCTTCTCTTTGGGCTCATGCAGTGGGAATTTTTTGAGGAATTTCTTTATCCGATCTTCAAAGAGATTGGCGGGCGATGCTTCATTAATATTAAGTTTTTTCACATTTTTGTTTTCTTTAATTTCTGTTGGGAGGACTTCTTGTTCTCGTCATGCGTTGAAATTTTCTCTTCTAATCAATAAAGTATTCTTCTTTTATCAAAAAAGTAAAAAATAAATAAAAATAAATTAGGACTTAACTGCTTAAGTGTAGAAACTTGAAGAATCAGTTCAGATTAAACGCCTGATATCAAGAATGGATGCTATCAACTTGTAACAAGGATAATGAATAGGTATCAAGAATGAAAGTAAGATCCTCATATGTTTACTAAATATTTTGAGTAATCTATGAAAGGGTCACCAGAGACGGAACATGGTGGGTTTAGAGATGAAAGGACTTTTTAGAAGGTATATTGACATGATTATTGGCGATGTGGCTGTTTTGCGGTTATTTGGGACATTTGGTCGTAGAAGTATGCTCGTACTTCATGTGGTTGTTAATTATTGTTTTGTTAGTTATGGGATAAATTATTTGCTACCATTGGTGATTTGCCAAGGATTTGAGTGCTGTTTAAAGCTAGGAGTTGGTGCTTTTTCTTTTCTGATGTTATGTTTGGGATGCTATCTTGTCCTCCCAACTTTTGTACTTCATTTTTTTAATATAATATTACTTGTTACAAGAACAAAATATTAACATGATTACAAATACGTATAGTTGAGTTATAATGATTAAGAATAATATTTTATTTTATTTTTTTAAGGGCAGGGGGGGAGTTGAAATGGTCTCTGTAAGAATGTAATCTCTCTTATATTTCCATATGTGAATTGCTATATTTATACAAGAGGTCTAGGAATTTAATAATGAAAAGGAGGAAAACAAGGAAGCTTGTTTTCTTTAATACAAGAAACATGTTTCCCTGTTTTCTGTAAATGGCCACTATCTGCTAACACTCCACCTCAAGTTGGTGTGTAGATGTCTCGCATACCCAACTTGAAACACAAAGGATGAAACATCTTACTACTAAGACCCTTTGTCAAAATATCAGCAAGCTGGTGTTCTCATTTTACAAAGGGTAAGCAAATAAGACCACTGGTTAACTTTTCTTTGATGAAGTGTCTGTCAATCTCAATGTGCTTCGTTCTATCGTGCTGCACTGGGTCGTTTGCAATACTAATGGCTGCCTTATTATCACAAAATAACTGCATAGGCCTTTTAGTTGTAACACCCAAATCTTCTAGCAGGGTTCGAAGCCACATTAATTCACATATACCCAAGGCGATAGCTCGATATTCAGCTTCAGCACTGGATCTTGCCACCACAGACTGTTTCTTACTACGCCAAGTAACAAGATTATCTCCAACAAATGAACAGTAACCCGTTGTAGAGCGACGATCCTCTATAGAACCAGCCCAATCTGAGTCGGAAAAAGCTTCAACTTTCATATGACCATGTGGTGCAAACAATAATCCTTTTCTAGAAGAAGACTTGAGATACCTCATAATTTTGTAAACAGTTTCCATGTGGCAATGTCGAGGGTCATGCATATACTGACTCACTATTCCCACAACATAAGATATATCGGGTCTCGTATGAGAGGTATATCAATCGTCCCATCAAACGTTGATATCTTTCTCTATCAACTGTAGGTCCTGTGCCTCCTACTAGATGATGATTAACTTCAATAGGAGAATTAGCAGGTTTACATCTTAACAAGCCAGTTTCAGTTAGCAGATCAAGGACATACTTCCTTTGAGATAGAAAGATGCCACTGGAAGATCTTGCAACTTCAATACCAAGAAAATATTTCAAAGGACCAAGATCTTTAATCTCAAACTCTCTGGTCAGTCTTGCTTTGAGATTAGCTATCTCTTCTTTAGTGTCCCGTCACCACAATGTCGTCAACATAAACAATAAGAATGGTAATCTTACCCTTTATTTGTTTGACAAAAAGAGTATGATCTGCTCGACTCTGCTTGTACCCAAACCTTATCATTGGTCTGTGGAGTCTACCAAACCAGGCTCTATGAGATTGCTTCAGACCATACAAAGCCTTTCGTAGCTTACAAACCTTACCCATAGTAACAGATGAAGCAAAACCAGGAAGTATGTCCATGTACACTTCCTCCTCCAAGTTACCGTGAAGGAATACATTTTTTACGTCTAATTGTTGAAGATCCCAGCCGAAGTTTGCTGCACATGAGATTATGGTACGAACAGAGTTCAGCTTCGCTACATGAGCAAATGTCTCCTGGTAATCAATCCCATGAGTTTGAGTGTACCCTTTTGCAAGTAGTCTGGCTTTGAGTCTCTCAATCGTTCCATCAGAATTTTGTTTGACTGTATATACCCACTTGCATCTAACTACATTTTTTCCGTAAGGAAGAGTGACTAGTTCCCATGTATCATTCTTTTTAGGGCATTCATCTCCTCGATCATAGCTTGTTTCCAATTTTTATCACTAAATGCTTCTCTCCACCCCTGAGGAACATATATTGAAGACAAGGAAGAAACAAAGGAGTGATATGATGCAGATAATTTGCTATAGGCTAGAAAATTAGAAATAGGATGTTGAGTACAAGCTCAAACCCCTTTTCTAAGAGCAATAGGAATGTCAGTATTATCAGAAGAACACGTAGGGATGTCAGTATCTTTAGAACAAGTAGGAATGTCAGTATCTTTAGAAGAACAAGTAGGATTAAGATTCTCACCATTACCATTATCAAGACTAGGTCCGGAACAAAGTTAGTGTAGTGCAGAAACGGTAACTTTATTCTTGCCTTTTCGTGCATAGGTCCTCAACTCAGGCTCAGACCCATTCTGTTTAGTACACTGTAACTCCCCCTGTGTAGAATTATCAGAAACAACAGGAACAGGAAAAATAGAGCTTGTGATACTAGCCTTAGGAAGCTTATCCTCATTAATAACATTTTCCCCTTGAGAAGGTGAAGAAGAATAAAAAGGTTCTAATTCCCAAAAAGTGACATCCTGAGTGACAAAGACTTTGTTAGAAGAAAGATGATAACATTTATAATCTTTTTGGGTTGGAGAATAACCAATGAAAACACATCTAATAGCTTTGGGATCTAATTTTCCCCGAGTGGGAGATTTATCATGAACAAAGCACACGCAACCAATCGAGGTGAAGGAGAAGGACTGGTCGGGTGTTGGAAAAAAGAGATAGGACTCTTGTTCCCAAGATTTCTAGAAGGAAGGCGGTTTATAAGAAATGCAGCAGTCAGAACCGCATCTCCCCAAAGAAATTTAGGGGTTGACATAGTGAACATAAGAGTGCGGGTTACCTCTAGCAAGTGTCGATTTTTTCTTTCGCTACTCCATTTTGTTCTGGGGTTGAGACATAAGAGGTTTGAAGAATAATGCCATGCTGAGAGAGATAAGATGCAAAAACATTATTATTACTATATTCACGACCATTATCACTATGGAGAATTCTGAACTTAGCGTCGAATTGGGTTTGAATCATTTTATGAAAGTCTTGAAAACAAGAAAATACCTCATTTTTGGTCTGCAGAAGGTAAATTTAAGTGACACGAGAATGACAATCAATAAAGCTAACAAACCATCTATGACCAGAACGGGAGACAACTCGAGAGGGTCCCTCACATCAGTATGGATAATGGCAAAAGGTTCAGAATGTCGATTGTTAGTAGCAGAATAAGTAGAACGTTTGTGTTTACCTAATTCACATGGTTCACACAAAAACTGAGTTCTGTTACAATGCTTAACTAAAGATGGAAATAAAGAATCCAATACTGAAAATGAAGGATGTCCCAAACGTCGATGCCATTGATAGAGAGAGGTCAGGCATGGGTGAGAAGTAGAGTGAAGAGCCTGAACCTGAGTAGAGGGCATGTTAGACGAGGGAACATCTAAATAATAGAGACCGTTAACTGCACCACCACTGTCAATCCTTTGCCCTGTCACCAAGTCCTGAAAAACACAATGATTTCCAAAAAAGGTTACTGAACAGTGTAGGGATTCACAAAGACGTTGGACAGATAGTAAATTTGCAGTAAATGAAAGGATATGGAGGACAGATGATAATGTTAATGAAGGGGTACAAACGACAGAGCCACTCCCGGAGATAGAAGACAGGGAGCCATTGGCTACTCTAACCTTGTCATTTCCAGAGCGGGGCGTGCATGAAGTAAAGAGATTGGAGGGCCCAGTCATATGCGTAGAGGCACCTGTGTCTATAATTCAACTAGGGTAAGTAGATGAGACATTAAGAGCACAAGAGTGTATACCTGATTGTGCGAAATGAGAAATAGTACCAGCACTATTAATGGAACTAGATTCTGCCATGATGAGATAGTAGGAGCAACAAAAATATCCAAGGAAATATAAACAAGGATATTATAAAGGCTCAAAAAATTAGCAGAGAGTAATTTTAGACACCAAAGGGAGTGCAATTAATTGTACTACACAATAAAACCACTTTAATTAGCAGTACAGGAGATGGAGCAACAAGAATTATCCAAGGGAATAACAAGGATAATTAACGAGCGCAAAGATAGCAGAAAATTGTATCAGAAAAAAAATGTAGCCCTTGAATGCTTTTAGACCTGGATTAGACCAAACCTGAGTTTCACTCAAAACAACCACTGTAGGTGGAAGGAGGAGAGAGAAAAGACACGCTGGAAAAAGTCGCCGGAAAAGTTACCGAAAAAGTCGACCACTGCAGATGGAAGGAGGAGAGAGAAAAGACACGTTGGAAAAAGTCGCCGGAAAAGTCGCCTGATAAATGATCAGAGCTTTGATACCATGTAAGAATGTAATCTCTCTTATATTTCCATCTGTGAATTGCTATATTTATACAAGAGGTCTAGGAATTAAATAATGAAAAGAAGGAAAACAAGGTTCCTTAATACAAGAAACATGTTTCTTTTCTGTAAATGGCCACTATCTTCTAACAGTCTCCTATTCCAAAGAAGAGAAAGAGAGAGAGGTATAATAAAAACTCTAGCATTCCTTTTAGTCCTTATACCCCATGGAACACCTCCAAAGAATCTGGGCATCTGTGTGCATCCCAAAATCTCTAATCATTATCTGAAGCAAACTCTAATGAGTAAGTGGAAACCCAAGCCTCCCCAAAGACCCCAAAAAAAGAAATTTTAATAAACTTTTCAGTTTGCACCGAAGCTCACTTGCAGGAAATTAATAAA
The DNA here is from genome assembly GCA_034770075.1 of Aralia elata. Classification (NCBI taxonomy): domain Eukaryota; kingdom Viridiplantae; phylum Streptophyta; class Magnoliopsida; order Apiales; family Araliaceae; genus Aralia; species Aralia elata. Next base: position 110,319 of record CM068379.1, on the reverse strand, counting down.
AAATAAAGAACAAAAAAAAGCAATGGTCATGGGACTTTTTGCTATAAAATTTTAAGTATTGAGATGATTGAGAAGTGCCAATTAAACAAAATCTTGAATTTTTGAGGGAATCTTAGCTTTCCAAATATTAGAAGCTAGATGAAAATCAGCAGAAGATCATATACAAGACTACACTTGGACAAATAAACCCTCATCTCTGAGATGGCCTTTTTATCTTTTGCGGGTAAGACAAAGTTACAGTATTCGTAGTCTCTTTCTGGTTTTCTGCCATGGGAAGTTATTGCTGCCCTGAAGTCTCAAATTTTCATAGGGATTGGATAGGTTTCAGTTGATGTGGTTGTGGAATCCCGTGATATAATAATAGAAGTGAAATTCTTTTTCATTTTGTTATTCTGTTTAAATATAAAGATTTGGTTTCACAATTGATGAAAATATAAAATTTTTTGGTTATCACCAATGTTTAGTCGAAGTGAAGCTTCATTATGTCATTTTATTATCTAAAACCACACTGGGTTGTAAAAATAATATGCTTATGTGGCTTTGTATTTTGGATAAAAATAATCTCTCTCAATATTTGCATGTGTAGAATTTGTTAATACATTTAATAATTTGATAACCGACTTATTTTATTGTTCTTTGGGGCATAATATTTATTTGTTTTACTTTATTTTTTGCAATTTAGTTTATTTTACCCTTACTGATACAAAATTGTCTACTCATGTAAGTTCATTTCACGTTGGGTTGAATGAATTTTCATCATTAAACTGGAGTCGAGCTTACATATGCATCAATGAACTCAAATTTTTTCCCAGTCAACTCACTATATTTTTCTTACAAAAAGTTTAAAAATCTTATAAATCGTTATATTAATGACATTCTGATGTGGCAACACTGACGTGGACAAAGCTGGGAAAATTCTAACTAAATAACATGTCTTTTTATCCGAAATTAAGTGTCCATATCTATCTATTTCTTCTTTTCTGATTGATCTTGAGCAGTTGGTTGGGTTAAATGTTTTTTTCATCACTGTACTTTAGGTCGAGATTGATAAGGAGTTTTTGAATGATGCTCGAACATGTAGTTGTTTTGAGTGCCTATTTATTTTCTGTTGGTCTTTATGGATTGATCACGAGTCGAAATATGGGTAGGGCCCTTATGTGTCTTGAACTTATTTTGAATAACTTACAAATGACTAACTATGTTTTTTTCTTCTTCTTACAGTCAACTAACTGAACTTATGTTTTCTTACAAAATGTTACAAAATCCGTTAGATTAGTTTGACTTTTGATAGAAAATTGAGTTGGCATATAATTAAGAGAGAGAAACATCCACCTCAAGAATGACATGAGTGATGATGTGTGCAAAAAAAAAAAAACATATTTTAAAAATGTAAAAAATTCATCTTAATGAGATTTGAGGATATGAATATACTTAACCAAACAAAAAAAGCAAAATTAGTAAACCAAATGTGAATTATACGACCTAATAACCCTTTCATAAAAAAAAATACTAATTAATTCGAATTGCCATTTGTTCTTGCTGCATTTTAGATTTTTCAAAATGGAGAAATAATCAATACAAAATTTATTTGTGTTCATTATAAATTAATCAAAACAAACATATATACATATATGCCCAAAAGTTTGTAAACTTATTGAGACCCAAAAGAAAAATTTTAGAGACTTACAAAATCATACTAACATTAATCTTGGAGTAGCTTCCTCAAAATTATGAATATACTTGAATATATTATAGAAACAAAAAATTTGTTAAGATTAAAAAAAGCAAAATAAATTTTTATTGACTTCATAAACGTATATGTTCAAATAATTCAAATAAAAATAAACACACTTAAAATGTAAAAACAGTTCATCTCCTTTTAAGAACGTATGTGAAAATAATAATGAAATTTGCACCAAAAAATAACAAATAAAAAATAAAAATGAAATCCCCTGCTCAACCAAAAAAGAAATCAAAACCACCGGTTGAAGCTCTCATCTTCTTCTCAGTAATGGTAACCTAGATCATCAACCCATTAGCATATTTCATACCTAAACTCACACCGAATCCAATTAAAACAAATCCCAACCCTAAACACTTTATCTTCCTCACCACACCAATCACCATTGAAATCCTTAACCCAATCATAGAACCCATAAGCACAACTCAATATCTCACCTAGAAGGAATAGCGCTTTGATCATGGCATCAATCTCTCATCGTTGTCCTTTGCGCATGCGAGCTAACATCTCTAATTTTGAAGCACGCTACATATCTGGACATTTGGGACTATATTGTTCACTTTTCTTTTAATTTCAGCGAATTATCGGCATGATTTTTGTATGGTTGGTGTTTGGTTGGTAGTTTGATCTTGTGATGAGTTTGAACAATTGAAGGATCTGGGAGAAGATGAGATTAAGAATTGGATTTGATGTTTCATCTATTTGGGTTTTTTTAAGTTTAGGATAATCTTTTTTCTTTTTTGTTGTTAATCAGGTTCATGTTCTTCAAAAATTGTTTGTCTATTTAATTTATATTCTAATATTTTTATTTTATTTTCTACTCTTTTTAATTTATTTTAATGTCATACACTTATTTCTTTTGTATAAAAATTTCCACGTCAAGTGTCATGTCAACATTATGTTAAAAATCTAACACCCAAGACAGAATTTGAAATTTATGTAAGTAAACTAAAGTTCAGTTGTCTATAAGAAATAAAAGTATAGTTAGTCGTTTGTAAGTTGACCTAAAGTACAGTGGTAAAGCATTTAACCTGTGGTCCGCTTCAATCTCTGTCTCTTCCTCTATTTTTTGACCGAGTTGTGAGATGAGAATCGATTGGTGGTACTCTCAGGTTCAAAGTGTGCTAGTGTACCAGCGGATCAGTAAAAGTAGGAGAATAAATTGTAGGTGCTTTTAACTATCTAATGTTCTCTTTTCGCACTTCTCTCACTAGACTGCAAATTTATAGGTTGAGATGGAGTGAGGAGGAGGGTTGAATTGGGTTATGTTGAAGGATTCTTTGTGAGAGTGACCTATTGCAAGGAGCTGACCCAAATAGTTGCCATCGTTGACTTTGGAACCCTGAACGGACTGCCAGTGGTAAGTCAGAGGAAGGTGAGGATGACGTCAAGTCATCATGTCTTTTATGCTCTGGGCGACACGTGCTACAATGGCTGGGACAAAGGGCCGGGATCCCGCGAGGGTGAGCTAACTCCAAAACCCTGTCCTTAGTGTAGATTGCAGGTTGCAACTTGCTTGCATGAAGCCGGAATCGCTAGTAATCGCCGGTCAGCCATACGACGGTGAATTCGTTCTTGGGCCTTGTAAATACTGCCCGTCACTAATTCATTCATATTCATCTATTGAAAAAAGAAAAATCAAGAGCCAACCCTACAACTGAAATAGCGATGAAAAGAGTAAATATTCGCCTGTGAAACCTTTATTTTATTGGATTGCTAAATTTGGGTCAATCGAAGAAAATAAGACAACAAAATAAATATCCGTTATAACATTATAAAAAGTCCTACAATATTTAAATGGGCCTACTCTTTCTTCACTTGAATCAAAATTCCAATTCGAACTCAAACGCTAATTGATGTTTTGTTCGAAAAATACGAAAATCCAGATTTGATTGTGTCGTAAGAAAAAAAAAACAAAAAAAGGATAAATCCTTTTTTATCGAGTGTATTCATTCATTTTTACTACTTTAGTTTAGCATATTTTATCATATTAATTTTGACTCTACCCTCCTGGAGTTCATTCTCTGGGGAACCACTATATAGATCTACATGAATAATCTCAACATCTTTTTTTTTTTTTTTTATTTTATTTTTTTATTTTTTTTTATTTTTTTTTAGTATCTTTTCTCATTCTCCCACATGATTCACAACATGGTTATCAAGGCATCACCTAGGCGATGCCTAGTCGACGTCAAGTCGCTGGATAGACCGCAAGGCGAGGTCACGACTTAGTGAAAGTTACCTCAGCAAAGGTGAACTGTCGAAAGACATCTAACAGAGTCAAACAGTAACACGGACCCCATAAATGGATAGATCGATGAATTCCGAGTGCGGTGGTACAAGTCCGGTGATGATCGGAAAACTCGCGCCAGAGTGAGGAGGCGCGTGTCATCGTCGACGAACCTATTCATCTTAGCAGCTAGGTTTCAGTCGTGTGTGGCGTTTGTCAGTGTGTGGTAATTGATAAAGAGCTGAATCGATGAGTTCTTTTCCTTTAACTTAGAACATGGGTTTATCTGGAAAGTTGCAACTCATTTTGCAATTCACTAACACCACATTTAGGTGATGGAAGTTTGTGGATAGTGTTGCTTTGTTTATTAATTGTGCTGTGTCACTTTAGCAAATAACTCCAAATGGAGAACAGCTGGCAACAACTTGTGTCTATTTGACCAAAATTTACGTATTACTATTAATCTAAAAAAGTTTATCTTGGGATCTGTTTGGCAATAGCGTTTAATAATATCAGTTAATAAAATAATATCTTTATTTACTGATATCTTTGTTTCTAATAAAATAATTAAAAACTATTAATTTCATGTCCTATTAAGGTATACACATACTTTTCTTTAATAATGAAAGTTTATTGTGTGTTTGAAATGGTATGTAATAGTCTTTATTAGGAAATGGCAACATATTTGTGAGTAACTTTCGTATGTTTTATATATTTTTGGAGCAAAATATGTGTATATATATAATTATAAATGCATAAATTAATATTAGGGTTAAATGCATTTTAACTCACTGTACTTTAAGTCAACTTACAAACGCTTAACTATAATTTTTTTCTTACAGTCAACTAACTTAACTTTTATTTTCTTACAAAACGTTACAAAATCCGTTAAATCATGTTGACTTTAAACGGTTTGACACGTGTGATTCCACATAAGAGAGAGAAAGCTGACATGGTACTCTAATGTATGATGTAGCTACGCTTAAGTGGAAATGAAAAGATTTATGGAAAAAATGAAAGAATTTTTTTTAAAATAAAATATAAATTAGAAAAGTTAGCAAAAAATAAAAAAAATAATTATATTTAATAATTTTTGTAATTAATATCAAATGAGTTTTTATTTAATTATTAACAAATAGAATTAAGGAATTTAAATAACATAAAAATAAAAAATATGCTAAAATTAAAATTCTTTTCAAAATAAATTTTTAACCCCTTTATGTACATACTTAGAACTTCTTCTTGATTTTATAAGAAAATAGGTAATTTTATTCCAATTCCAACCCCCCCCGGTTCCTCATCTGCGTATTAATCCAATCCGTCCAATAATAATTCAATAAACCTGCAGAAACAAATGGATGCCTCTCAATTGGCAATAAGGTCCACTATATATGCCTCTCTTTTTTAACCAAACAATCTTTCAAGAAACTTTTGCCAATCTTGGACGTCTCACCTGGAATCTTCCTCCGCCATAGGAGGTTTCTTCTTCGCCCGCTGTCGCCATGGAAGTCAAATGGGAGAGAATTAGGGAGAGAAAGTGAAAGGTATAAAGAGGCAAGTCGCACTAGATTTTTAAAATTCAGATCTAGAATAAGATTTTGCTAGGATTTGAAGAGAAAAAAAACAAAGAAGAAAAAGGAAAAAGAAGTTTCAATTGATTTAGATGTTAAGCTTTATAGATGCTTTTTTTGAAATACAAGAACTCTTATTATAACCTATCATCTTCACCATCTTCTTTTTTCTTGGCAATTGAAGACATAGATGAAGAAAATTAGAGGAAGAAGATGAAGAAAAAACATTCAAAAATATACCCCTTTTTGATTTTAAATCTATTATTTACTATGATGGTAGTAGTCGGGTCGGGTCGGATATTCATGGATTTGGGTGGGTAAGTTTGTTTTCGTGGGTGGGCTATAGATGACGTGTAAAAAACTATTTAAAAAACATTCCAGCTAAGATTTTGTGCATACACTGCCACGTCAAACTTCCGTTAAAAAATTTAACGACTAAGACGGAAATTCAAATTTTTGTTAGAAAATAAAAGTTGAGTTAGTTAACCGTAAGAAAAAAAAGTATAGTTAGGCATTTATAAGTTGACCTAAAGTATAGTGAGGTAAAAAGCATTTAACCCATTAATATTATAAACAACTTATCGCCATTGGACGCCTAGGCAGGCGTCTTATTGCCTAGGCATCTAGGCGCTTGGCCACCGACTCGCCTCGCCTTTACGCCTTGATAACTATGATTCACAGCACACCAAATAAGGATAGAGGGAGAGAAGAAATGGGTTTTAGGGGCTTGATTCCTTTTGTGTAGTTTAAGTGTTGTTCAATCAAGAGAGCAAAACCCCAAAAAAATGAAGCTTGAAATATAGACAATGACAAAAAGAGATCTGCAAAACAAGAAAATTAGGAGAATGGCTGAGAAACTTAAAGGAAGAAAACGATAAAATTAAATACTAAATTTCTGAAAATGGCCTCACTTTGAATTTGTGTTGTAGTTTTTTTTTCTTTCAAGATCATGACTGTTGATTAGTTGGTTTGGATAGATTTTATATTTAATTGTTTGATGGCGTGCCCTGTGATGAGTCTGCCTCTTTTTCTTCACCTGATAGCAGATTTCACTGTGTTTTTTGTTGCTTTTGCGGTGGTATTTTTGGTGCTTTTGCGACTTAGTGAATAGAACTGCATAAGAGATAGGGTGACAAAGATTCTGAGTGGTGTGACAATGCTGGCGGTGGTGGTGTGACAATGCCGGCGGTGGTGGTGCCACGATGTAGGAGGTGGTGGAAGATTTTAATTTTTTTGTGAAAATGTTTGAACTCAATTTTCTTTGGATGTAGGAGGTGGTGGAAGATTTTAATTTTTCTGTGAAAATGTTTGAACTCAATTTTCTTTGGAAACCTTTATCATGGATCTCACAAATGCATTTAAATGTGATGAATTCTTGTTTTAACCCAATTTTAACATATTTTTTTTTATATCCAACTCCACTTTCTCTTATAGCCGCATCACAAAATAGTCCAAGTCATATTTCCATGTCATCTATTTCCGAAAGTCAACTTATTTTACTGGTTTGTAAAAGAAAAGTACTATAATGAGTTGAATAATTCTTTTTTTGTTCAATGATGCAAACGTAAAGTGGACCTTAGTCTAATGATGAAAGAAGAATTTAACTCATTTCACATTCGGAGCAACTATATAGTGGGGGAATGGAATGCCAATCATGAAACAATTTCTATTGTGGAAAATGGTGCTTTGGAAGTTTAGGGGAAGAAAATAGATTTATCTGGGATAACTAATGGCAATGAAGTGGATATTTATACTGAGGTGCAAATTCAAACCTTACTGCTTTGGGATTTACAGTTGAGCAAAAGGGTTAGATAACTTCCATTGATGATTATAATGTTTTGAAATCTTCTTTTGCGGAGGTTTAACCACTATGCTCCTTCATATTTACTTGTTTAGTGTAGGCTAGAAAATTGTACTTTGCTCGAATTAGGGTTTGAGATGGGCTAAGGAGGAGAGAAATTACCAAAGTGTATGAGATCTTGGTTGAGGATTGACGAGGGGTGAAAAACAAGCAAGTAATCACTAAGACAATCTTATGAAGGAACTCCAGAGAGATCCTTTAGACAGTGTGGAGAGCGGAAAGATTCCAAAATTCCTTCTCATAAAATGAGAGGGCTATTTATAGCACATGTTTGCCTCTTAGTTCGATCAATTTGTTCCCGTCTCTGTTTCGAGACCCTTTGGTTCGATCTCTGTTTCATCATTCCCGCCTTGATTTTTTTCATTTCTCAATTCTTTGTCCATCAATTTTGAGACTTTGTGATGTTTGGGCAGTTCTTCCTTAAAGAGTGACGGAATTCTAGAATGTCATTTGAATCGTCTGATAGTTCCTTGGTTTCTTGATTGGAAGGAGTTGTGTTCATGATCGGGGGGGGGGGGGGTGTACCCTAGGTGGCCAATTTTCATGCTTAGCCAATTTCTCTTTGTTGGTTTTGTTTGCTTGTCGGAGGTTCAAAATGAGCCAAGAGGGCATCATCATTCATATTTCTGTAGAGCTGAACCCTAGGGTGGCTGAATCCTACAGTAGTAGGGTGGCATTTTCCAACACAGCCAAATTATGGTCTTTTCGTTCTGGCTCGATTTGTTGAGTCGCTTGCACTTCAAACAGGTCATCTGATTCGTACACGCCCCCAATTTATACTCGGACCTACATGAGGAAAGTGTGGAAGCCAGCTGCTTTCAATCCAAAACCTGGTGAAACCTTGACTGGGCTAGCATCGATGGCTCTATTGGATCCAGAAGTTGAGGTGTAAGTGCGTTAGGAAGGGATATTGTAAATCATGTTTTTTCGTGAGTGGTTAGTTTTAGAGGGAAGAATTTTATTGAAGAGATCAAAGAGAAATTAGGGGAGACTTTGAGGAGCAACTGCTTTATTACTTAGGGGGTGAATAGTCTTTTATTCTTTTACTTATTAGATTAAATCATGTGGTTGAGATTAGATTATTTGAATTGCTAATATTTGATGATGTTATGGTTTTATAGCTCTCTCTCTCTCTAATAAGTTGTTATGACAGCTAATGTTATGGTTTTATAGCTCTCTCTCTCTGTCTCTCTTAAATAAGTTGTTATGACAGCTATGTAAATGGCTTCTGATGATTCATAAGATTATTGCCTCTTGGCTTTATTGAGTTCTTCTTTGAACTTATAGGGGTTTTCTCTTGAGCATCCTTTCAAGGTTTTCTCTTTGTTTTCCATACGAAACTTAGGTTTCGTTTATGAAGCAACATAACAATAGCAACTTAACTATAACTCAATGAAACAATTTTTTAATGAAATAAGAATTTGAAAAACCATCTCTCTTACCAACCCAAATTTGATGTTGTTTCAAGTTTTGGTTAACCTTGATAACTTATATAAAAGATGCTATCTATAGGTACTACCGTACTAGTACTCACACCTCTGGTATTTATAATTGTTGGGGAGTTGGGGAGCCCCAACAAAGGTCTTTGTAACGGAGGTCTGAGGCCGATAGGTTGAAGTTTGTAGCCCACTACTAATCCTATATAGGGGTGTGGGCGCTAAGCCCGCAACTTGCGGTATGGACCTGTTGTGTTATTCGGGCCAGTTATGTTTTAGCCCGGATATATATATGTCGTTATAGCTAGGATTACGGTATTATTTTCTTTCTCAGTTTTAGCTGTTTTCAGAGAGAGATTCACAACTTGTGTTTTTCATACTTTGATATAGTATTATTTTCTGACTCTTGTCCATTTTTTTTCCAATTTGAGTTTTCCACGTAAATCTTGTGGTCTTGTCTATAATTTCCATCGTTGATTTCTGTGTGTCATGGTTTGTTCTAACACTAATTAACGTGGGACTAGTACATATAATGATAGCATTCCTATTCAAATGAGCACTCCATTCTTGAATTGGTTTCAAGAGTATCCCAACAGTTCTTAATTTTGTGTTTAGTTTCACTTGGTTTGATAAGGAATGTCTGAACTATTTTTGACATAATTCAGTTCTATCTTTCTCTAAACATGTACAATCAGTCTTGGTTCAAAACATTTTCCTCTGGAGGATTTGAATATGCCCCCCTTTTTCCTTGTAGACTTGTAGTTTATTTAGTTTATAGTTGTATCACAAAAAAATTTTAGTTGGTTTAACTGTTGGTACTTAGGAATTGCTTTATGCTAAATTAAAACTCATGATCTCTAATCCATGTGCTATTTCTGTAGGTCTCATTGGCAGTGGAATCTATAAACTCATATATTGCTTGGGATTTTTCCATATTGCAAGGAAAAATGAACATGGTATGCTTCTCATACTCTTCTTGAAAACAGAGATTTTATTTTTTTAAATTTTTTTTTGCTCCTTTTATCAGGAGTTTAGCCATTAAATCTTGTGCTTTTAGAAAAATGTTCTATATACTGTTTGATTTACTTGTATGCTAATCAAATTGAATGATAGGTTGACACTGTTGTAGTCAATTTATTTGAACATAGTTGTGCAACTTATGAAGGATTTCATGGAATTGAAGCAAATATGTATCATGATTCTCTTATAAGGATGGTTTGTAGAAACACTAGCATTTAGAATGCTTTACTTTGAGCTCGGAGGAGTATATTTTGATGATACATGAATTGACGAGGTTGGCGGGTAATCTAAATGACTTTGTATTTCGCATGTCATTTACTTAGTCTTACACTTGCGGAGGAATCCTAGTGTTGCTATGGTATACACCATAACCAAAAGTATGGTAAAATATGCAATCACCACCCTTATCTGCTTTAGCTTGAGGGAAACTCCCACTAAAGGGGCTACCTTGCGGTGCCTAGAAAGCATCTCTCTCCTACTGGCTGCATCAGAGGCATGGAGAAAGTGGGACATATTCCTTATGCTTTATTTATGGATAGTTTGGTGCGAAAGAAGAGATACTACTTTGAGAATATTGAAAAGTCAGCACTCCATATCAGGTCCTTGACTCCTTGTTTTTGAGATTATTATTTTTCCGTCATAATGAGGTCTATCCCACTTTCATTATGTCCTTTATTGACTTTTTGGAAGAGTTTAATTTGGCCTAATGATTTCTCGTGAGCGGGGCTGTCCTTTTGGAAGAGTTTAAGATGTTTTTTTTTGGTTCTGCTTGCATGAGGATGGTGCCCCTTTTGGCGTCGTTGTAAACAAAACTTTACATATTAAACAAAAAAGAAAGATTTTTGGGAGGTTGCTATGACCTGATTGAAGAGGGAAAGGATCAATTGGTTGATTGGTATTTGGTGTGCCATCTTAGGGTGGACGGGGCATATATGCATAGGAGACCTTGTTTCTAAGAACTTGTCTATGGTTGGTAAACAAAAATCATGTTTTCCTTCTAAACTTGAATCTATTTGACGCCTGGTGATCAGAAGCAGCTTTTGGCTCCAAGGGAATAGGTAGGAAGAAATTTAATGTTCTTCTGTATCTCATTCTACCTCTTGAAATTTGTTTCCTAGTGGTATACCACTTTTCTGTCTGTTATTCATTAACGAGCTGGTGATGGTTCTCAGTTTTGTTTTTGGAGGAAATTTTAGTGGCGCAGCTTCTCTTGCGAAGCCTTTCCTTTACTCTCTTACCTCTCTTCAGAGCATAATTTTCCTATTTATAAATTCTACACATTTTGGGAGTCACTTTTACCTCTCCTTAATTCTGCCTTGGAATTTACACCGGGAGGGCCATGACCGGCCTCTCCATCTCCTTAAATCTGTCTCTCTCTAATTCCTTGGAACAAAGGACATGGTCTCCTGATCATTCATGCTTCACTTGTCAGTCATCCACTTCTCCAATTTCTATTTCATTCTTTATTTGGAAGAAAAGGTTCTTTCTTGAATCAAGACTTTTATGTGGTCTTTGGTCCTTGATCAGCTTCATGCTAATGATATGCTTCGGAGACGATGATTCTACAAATCCTTATCTCCAGGTATGTTGTGTGTATGTTAGGAGGCACTCTTTTTGTTCATTGTTTGGAGGTGTGGAGGTTTTTGTGCCCTTTATTTGGAGTTTTTGGTATGTCCTTTCTAATGTGAACATGCTTCTTCTAAGAAGTTTTTGGGGGGTTTGGTAGTAGCAAGGATAGGAGTATCGTTTTGAGTTGTGCTTGTTTTGCCATTATATGGGGGGTTGTGGACAGGGAGGAAGATTCTGTGGGTCGGAAATGAGTTTCAATTTACTTTTGGTTAGTCTTATCTTATGCATCTCTTTAAACCCTCCTTGATGGAAGCTTTTCATGGAGTTTCATTGTCATACTTACATAGGGATTGGAGGAACTTGCTTCACTAAGGCTGTTGGCTAGTTGAGTTTCCTTTTCATTGTATCACTCGGTGCTATTCCATATTTCTATGACTTGAGTTCAAAATGACATAGTTCTAATTTAGCTGTTGGCTAGTTGAGTTGGATGCATACTATTGCCTGTACTTCCGATTTTTTATTGACATTGTAGTCTCACATTAGTCTGAACAATGTTTTTGAGCTTTAAATTGTTATGGTCCAGGATATTGGATTCAGCGTGGAATACACAAATTCTTTGGGGGACAAAACAGTAAGTCTAGTTATGAGAGTGCATATACTGTTTTGACTTGTTCAGTTACATATATGCTTAGATCATGAATTTCTTATTACGCAGCTTATGTTGCCGTACCGACGTTATGAATGTGACCAAGTGAGTTAATGCTTTGTCACTTGCTGGTAAATTCATGTATGGCACTGTAACTATCTTATATGCTTACCATATTCTTGGCTTTTCTGTAGGGCAATTTCTGCACATGCTTGGTTGGAAACTACAAACTTGTCTGGGACAATTCGTATTCAACATTCTTTAAAAAGGTAGGCAAACAATTTTAATGCGTCCTTTGATGCTTCCATTATCATGTTGTTGATGATTGTGAATGCTAGAAGACAATATTATTCCATATCATAATGTGTACAGTAGAGAGCCTTTATATAGGCTAAATGTCAAAGCTAAATATGGAAAGTAATCATAGTGATCAATGATTACCACTAATCATGCTTCTAGAATAATTCTACCACTAATCATTCCTAATCGAATCAATCATAGAATCCTAGAATCCTCTAGATTAATCTAACACTACCCCTCAAGCTAGAGCATGTATATCAATCATGTCCAACTTGTTACAAATATAACGGATTCTAGTAGCCCCTAAAGCTTTAGTAAACACATCCGCAAGTTGATCACCAGTCTTCACATGACTTGTAGAAATAATCGCTTGTATTTTCTCTCGAAAAAATGGCAGTCAACCTCGATGTGCTTAGTTGTCTTGTGGAACACCAGATTATAAGCAATGTAGAGAGCAGCTGCATTATCACATCAAAGTTGCATAGGAACTATCTTGTTGAAACCCAACTCAGTTAACAAATGCTTCAACCATATTAGTTCACAAGAGACATGAGTCATTGCTCGATATTCTGATTCTGCACTAGACCGAGACACAACATTCTGCTTCTTACTTTTCCACGATACAAGATTACCTCCAACAAATACACTATCCTGTAGTAGATCTCTCAGTCAGCATCACAAAATCCTTCTACTCGTGATTATGATCTCTAAATACTAATCTGCGGCTTGGAGCACTTTTAAGGTACTTTAGTATCCTCACAACTGCATCTCAATGTGAGGACCTAGGGGAAGATAAGAACTGGCTGACCACACTAACAGGGAAATCAATGTCTAGCCGAGTAACCATAAGATAATTGAGTTTGCCTACAAGTCGTCGGTACCTTTCTGGAAAGATCTCCCCCTTTTGTTAGTGGCTTGTGTCCATGGGTGTGTCAACTGGCTTTGATCCAAACAAACTTGTTTCTTCCAGCAAGTCTAGAACATATTTATGTTGTGAAAGGAAAATACCTTTACTAGATTGCGCCACCTCAATCCCCAAAAAGTATTTCAATTTTCCCAAATCTTTAGTCTCGAATTTCTGCATCAAAAAAGATTTCAGTTCACCAATTCCCTGTCTATCATCTCCTGTAATAACAATATCATCCACATACAATCAACAATATTCCGCCGGTACTACTCTCACGATGAAACAAAGAATGATCACTACTACATCTCAACATTCCAAATTGGAGAATTGCCTCTGTAAATTTACTAAACCATGCTCGTGGTGATTGTTTCAGTCCATATAATGATTTCCTCAGTTTACAAACTAGACCCGACTCCCCTTGTGCAATAAAACTAGGTGGTTGCTTCATATACACAATTCTTTGAAATCACTATGAAGGAAAGCATTCTTGACATCAAGTTGATGTAATGGCCAGTGCTGAGAGGCTGCCAAGGAAATTAACAGTCTAACAGAAGACATTTTAGCAACAGGAGAAAAAGTCTCAGAATAATCAACACCATGAACTTGTGCATATCCTTTTGCAACTAATCGAGATTTAAGTTTAGCTAGAGATCCATCGAGATTTACCTTTACTTTGTACACCCATTTACAACTAACAATTGATGCAATCGAAGGAGGTATCTCCAACTCCGAAGTAGTATTTTTTTCCAAAGCAATCATTTCCTCTTCCATTGCTATCCTCCAGCCAGGATGCGATAGTGCTTCCTTAACAGTTTTTGGGACAGGATGAACAGAGATAGTAGAGAGACATTTATGATGAGTAGAAGAGATACTAGAATAAGAAAGAGAAGCGGAAATAAGATGTTGATGAGGTGGGAGCCGAGTCATCACTAGGTGTTATATTTGTTTTTGGACGATGACTGTACACATCAGATCTCTGGCACTGGTTTATTATGTGGCATAGAAGGAACAGTCGACTTGATGATATAAGTGGGCAACTCATCCAAATCAGACACGGAATGAGGTTGTGAAGAAAATGATGTCTCAAAAAAAGTTACATCAGAGCTAACCAAGTAACGTTTGAGTTCAGGAGAGTAACAACGATAACCTTTTTGGGTACGAGAATAACCAACAGACAGACATTTAAGAGCCTTAGGATTTAATTTTGACACACCAGGACGGTGATCTCAAACAAAACAGATGCACCCAAAAATACGTGGGGACAAAGAAAACAAAGCCTGAGAAGGAAACAAGACAGAGTAAGGAATTTCTCCGCCTAAAACAGAAGAAGGCATGCGATTAATAAAGTAACATGTGGTTAAAACATCTGCCCAAAATGGTCTTGGTACTTTCATATCAAAAAGTAATGCACGAGTAACTTCCATAAGATGTCGAATTTTCCTCTCTGCAACACCATTTTATTGTGGTGTATCAGTACATGAGGATTGATGAATGATGCCATGAATGTAGAAAATGGAGATGAAAAATATTCAAGAGCATTATCATTGCGTAATACACAGATTGTGAGACCAAATTGAGTCTGAATTTCATTCACAAAATTAGAGAAAATGGAGAACAATTCAAAACGATTTTTCATTAAGTAAAGCCAAGTTATTTGTGAATAGTCATCAACAAATGTAACAAAATATTGAAATTCCAGTTGTGACACTATAGGACAAGGTCTCCAAACATCAGAATATACTAACTCAAATGGGTTCGCAAAGACCTAGGGGGATATGACATGATCGTGTTTCCCAAACTGACAAGACTCACATTCTAAACTAGATAAAGAACTAAAACAAGGCATCAATCTTTTCAAGTTGGACAGAGACGAGTGTTCCAATCGACAATGGACTTGAAGAGGTGAGATGACACTGGAACAAGCAATGGCCCGAGGAACAGAAACTAACTCATCAAATAGATATAAACGTCACGGTCACTGTAAAGGGTACTGGTATTGCTAATCTTAGCCCCCCTCTCTCATTACCATCTATATTATATTTACCCAAATTTTCATATAACTTTCTTTTTGTAAGTAAATTGACAAAAGCTTATAATTGTTCCGTGACGTTTTATCCCGATTCTTGTATTTTTCAGGATCTTATGACGAAGAAGATAATTGGTAGAGGTCGTTCCTACGCTGACGAATGCCTCTTTTCTCCTCTCAAGTCTACAACAAACAAGTGGGAGAGGCAGGATTCAAACCTACGTAGAAAAACTAAAACAGATTTACAGTCCGTCGCTTGCTAAGGTCACACTAGGTATAGAGGAAGTAGGACAAAAAAGAGAAAGATTACTAGATATACCTGTCATATGATCAGATGCCCAAGAATCAATTACCCAAGGATGGGATGTGGTGAAGCAAGCACTAACATTACCTGTTTGAACCAGAGTAGCTGAAGTAGATGATTGTTGTTGAGAAACTTGATATTGAGTGAAGGCAACATACTCTTCTGGAGTCATAGTAATTGTCTTCTTCTCAAAGATGCGGGTATAGAGGATGATACTTCCGTATCCGAACTAACTAGCAACTGCATTTGCAAATCGTGGCTGCCCTTGATTACGAAGATGACGACAAAATCATTGAATGTGTCCAGACTCCACAATGATAACAAATTCTACTAGGATCGGTATCATCAAAAATTTGACCTCAACCACTAATATGGCTACTCCCCCTACCTCCAAAATTACCTCCGCGACCTCGGCCACCTCCACGAGCTCCAAAACGACTGCAACACACTCTCATAACTACTACGGGCAACACCTTGCCCATGCAAAACCACAAGTGCAGATTTGTCAGATGAATTAACTGTATGAGGAGTTTCACGGGAGACACGTAAAACACGAGCAAAAGTATCAGTAAGAGATGGCACTGTCGAGTTACTAAGAACTTGTAAGCGGACACTCAAATTCCAAACCAAGAGCACCAAGAAACCCCATCACAGCTAATTGCTCTCTTTGTTTTTGCATTTTTTTGATATCGGCAGTAATAGGGAGCAATGAATTCAACTCATCTTTTTATAGTCTGCAAAAAATTGAGTGGACGCCCATCACGATTAATCCTGTAAAAATCCTGAGAAACCTCAAACATACGAGCAAAATTATTTTGGCCCGAGTACAAAAACTCTAAGTATTCCCACAATTCTTTTACTGTATCAAGATGAGTGACTAAATCAACAATCTTACTATCCATTGAATTAAGCATCTGATATAAAATCCTGGCATCAACTAGCTTCCAAGCCTCATCGGAAGTATCTGCTTTCGTTAAATGATCGCCCTGCTCTCTACTAAATAGGGCCAAATGCACAATCTTTCGTCATTGCTAATAGTTATGGACTCCCTCCAATTTTTTATCAGTAAGACGATTCAAGGAAGACAACACCACTGTAACACTCATGGATTGCCTAGAATCGGACGCATTTGATGTTTGGCTTGTAATAGTATCGGATACGGTATACATCTTGCTCATATTAAATCTGTCTAAACCTTTTCACACAATAAAAATACAATAACGGATGAAAAGAACGACGAAACGATGGTAACAACCACATGCAAAACGCCTCACATACCCAACAAATCCAAACCCAAACCCAAAGTGAGCAACGAACTAATCATTTTCTGTCTCCTCAAAAATAAAGAAACAACTCGAACATATATTTCGGAAGAGCACAAGAAATTAGAACTTGCACTTGCATTGATGAACAGGAAATGAGATGAATAGTGTCGGACACTGTTCACAATAAACAGTACTGGTACTGTTCATGATGAATAGTGTTTTTTTTGGAACGGAGAAAAAGAAGAGGAAAAAAAGGAGAGGAAAGAAAAATTTAAGAAGCCATGACTCTTGATACCATGTGAATGTTAGAAGACAATATTATTTCATATCATAATGTGTACAATAGAGAGCCTTTATCTAGGCCAAGTGTCAAAGCTAAATATGGAAAGTAAATCATAGTTATCAGTGATTACCACTAATCATGCTTCTAGAATAATCCTACCACTAATCACAAGTGCTAATCAAATCAATCATAGAATCCTAGAATCCTCTAGATTAATCTAACAATGATGATTGTGTTGTGGAAACCAATTTTTGAGTGGTTGATGCTGGAGTGCTTTTATGCTGCCATCCAGAATCCTTTGATTCAATTAAAGTTGCTTCAAGGTAAAATTATAGGATGGTATGGTCCTTGTGGTGAAGGGTTAGGTGATGATACCACTCATGGAAAAGACTCAATATAACATTTAATTAAATTATCAAAAATTGAAATGCATCAATTTTGGTATGGTAATTATTATGGATAACTTTATAAAAGTTGTGTTAATTCGATGTTTTTGGACCTTTTGCATCCCATGTCCTAAAAGTCAAAAGCGTAACTGAAGTCGTGAGACTTTGGACATCGAGTCAAAACCTTTCAAAAGTTTTATGCTTAATGTGTTAAAAAATTTTTTGCTAAATAACCATAGGATGTTTTGAGGTCAATTTATGAGATTGCGTGCGTCTGCAGACAGAGAGATGACACTACTCACCTAAATTTCAATAATCAGTAGTTTGTCTTTCTCCTTTGTGGGATCAGCTTAACCTGGTTTGATTGCATAAATGTCATGTCAGTGGGAGGAGTTTATAGGATATTTAATACTGGCTATTGGCATATGAATAGATGGTTATGCTTATTCATCAAGGAGTTGGAGAAGTTGGTGCGCAAGGGAAAATCTTTCATTGTTCATGAGAGGAGGGTCTTCCAAGGTGAAGTTGAGCTTCCTAAGATGTCAAGCTATGATGAAATCAAGCTAAACAAGTACTTGAGCTTATGTTTTGTCCTTTGGAGATATGGATACTTGAATAGTTTCCAGGAAGAAAAGGTCCACCAGTTCAGCAATCCATAAGGGCGGGAATCTTCCCAGGGAAAGGCAATGTAAGGCCAAGGGTCTAATGGAAAATCTAATAATTCGTAGGACTTTCATGTCATTTTGTCAAATCACAAGCTTTTAGAATTAATAGGCACTTTATAGTTAGTTAGCTGGGTGCAAGTTAGCCTAGTGTAGGATAGTGGTAGTGAGCATGTAATGTGTAACCTAATCAGATTTTTATGAAAGTAGAAATGGTTGAGACCATCTTTCTCTCTCTCTCTCTATATATATATATATCTATATATATATCTTATTCTTAGTTCTTACTCTTTTCTACATTTTCCTTCCTAAATCTCCTTTAATTCTTCAGTACTTGATACTCTTTCTTCACTGGTTCATCCACTATCTTCATTAGTTAGTGAGACTTGTTTTGCTGCGGAAATTGTCAAGGAACTAGGGTTTTTTTTTTATTGAAACTGCGACTTAGACTTTCATATCAAGGGGCAAAGGCATGCACGTCTGCTACAGGTTTCTTGGGAAACTAAATTTTGTAGAAGACATGAAAAGTGGAACAAAATTCTGTACTGTGTGAAGCGGATATGATATTAGCCAGAGATCTGGTCGAGGATCAATGATCAGACAAATCTAAAGATGATGGAAATATTTTGAGTGAGGAACTGTCTAAGCAAGTGGTATTGAAAGCTAAATTTGTTACTGATGGTTGCTCAAGAATTAGCTGAAGCCCAACATTTGTGGTTCAAGGAAACTGCAACGGACAATCACTTTTGCAGGACAATAAATGTTCACAAGCAAGGAATTCAGTCAAAACTCAAAAGATTATTAAAGATTAGGATTGTGTTGGGTGAATGTTGAATTACGGATTCAAGGTTTTGACAGTTGACACTTTTTGAAGAGCTTTCTCTCTCTCTCTCTCTCTCAAAACCTTTATTAATAATATCTTGGATGTGGATGCATGAAGGAAAATAATATCATTAGATCAATCAACTCAAAAAATCTCTCGTCCCTAATTTGATTAGTTTTTGCTTCTGCAGTTTCATATTTATCTCCATCTTAATGTTAGCTATACAAAAGGAAAACATTTGTAGCTTCTCGGGCAATCTTGTCAATATTGGTCAAGTAACTAGATGTCTTGTTTGTTACTATTTTGATTATGTCAAGTCCTGGTTCTTTTTTCAGTCACTTGCTGTCTGGCTTTTTCTTGCTATTACTAGATTATTCATCAGTCTTTAGTTAACCCAATTATGGCTTTGCATTGTCACCTACACCTTTATTTCAGTTTACACTTTATTAATTATTATATCACGGGGGTTAGGTCCTGCAGGTCATGGTGGGTCACCTATATATATATTGATCAGTTGGTGGTTATTATTATGTCATTCTAATTTTTTAGGTAGTCTATTATTTGTTGTATAAAAGTTGCACTAAAAGTATAGAGATGACTGATTTCAAGCCACCTACAACTTAAACGTTATTCAAAATTTGTATTTATTATGTTACCTGGAGTAGGTCCTGCGGTACAAGGTGGACTGCATACCACCGGTTGTGGAGCCAGTGACCTCACAAACTGAAGTAGAACAATGCGATGAGCTCTAGCCAGACAATGTGCCTTGTAACAACATATCATGTTTCCTATCAGTTAGTCTCGCATTTACTTGAATTATCATTTGCTTATTATTTTCTTGATCTCATCCCTCTAATTTGGGTCGCTCCACCACTGTTAAATGGATTTTAATCTGATGAAAAATGTGTATCCAGACTTGATGATTGTATATTTTCTGCTGTCCGATACTGTTACATTTTTTCCCCTCAACAGACGCTAGTATATTCTTAAAAAAAAATTTATATATTCACAATTCATGTTTTTATTAATTTAAATACAGCATTAAATGATACACGTGCTGAAAACTTCAATTTATGTTGAAAAATTGAAGATCGTGTATTGATGTACTAATTAGCATCAATGAATGCAAATAAGGAAGAGCCAAAACTAAATACTTAACTACTCTTAGATAATTAATAAAAAAATTAGAGAAAGATTTAATGATATTTAACTTTAGCCCTAAAAATTGGAAAAAAAAAATCAAATAGACACATGAAACAAAAATTGATATTTGAATTTGAAAGAGGATATTAGAAATATCTATTTGACACATGAAATAAAAATTGATATTTGAATTTGAAAGAGGATATTAGAAATATTTAATTATTGTTAAGTGATCTAATATTTTTTTTTCTTTTTTTAAATGAGAACCATTTTACCATATTAACCATATGCTTATAAAAACTTTCAAAAAAACAAGGGTGGGGTGGGTCCTTCCCCCGCCCAGCCCCGCCCCTAGACTGTTCTTTTAATATTTGGGCTTTTGAAAAATATCCGCAAGTATTTTTGTTCAACTCCTTTGTCAGAAATTTATTCATCATTGTATTGTCTATATTAATATAAAAAGTGGCAAAATGAGGGTAATTGTTGATTTGATAATCTTTTTAAAGCTGTAATAAATTTTCTTTAGCCGCATTAAATTTTATCGAATAAAAATTATTACATAGAATATTGTCAATTACGATTAATATATATTATGAATATTAAATATACACACATGATAAAAATAAAAATTAATATATTTATTTATCATACTTAAATAATAGGTGATTACATATATAATGTGTCAAAAATTATTATATAAAGTAATATCGGTTACGATTAGTATATATTATGAATGTTAAATATGCGCACATTAATATACTTATTTATTATATTCAAATAATAGATGGTTACGTGTTGAATTTGACATACAATTTACTTGTCTTAATTTTTTTTTTGATTTGTCTAATTCTATTTATTCTCTTTCTATTAAAAAATTTCACTAAAAACAACATGATATATACATTAGAAAAAATAACACTACTAACTTTGACATTGGAAGCACAATCACACTCCCGTCCCTCCTCTTTCCTCTCTTCCCTTTATTTTATTATTATATGAAAGAGAGAGAAAGAGTTAATATTTAGAGATAAATTCTTCTTAATAGGTGTATATTTTTAAATTAAAACAAGTAAAATTGAATGGAGGGAGTATCTTCTTACCCCGGGTCACCTTTTATTTCCATGTAGTAATTGATTTAAGTAGGGTCAAATTGCAAAAGTATTCCTAAAAGTTTTACCTTTTCCAAATTTTGGCCTTAATACATTTCAAAATTGATTATTGAGTAACTACTAATTATGGAGACAACAGTTGGACCATCTTTAGCCTTAAATTCTGATAGAAGAGCCTTGTTGCCAGTCATGTGCTTAGAGCACCCACTATCGAGATACCACATTGATTCGGATCTCCATGGTACCTGCAAAAGCGATTATTGTTCATTTTGGTACCCATACTCGTTTGGGTCCTATAATGTTAGTTCCCTTCGGGACCCAAATCTGCCTGACTTTGAGTCCTCGAAATGCAGTATGCTCATAGTAATAACAATTCTAGGAAAACCAGAGGCTACTGGGAGCTGTCGTTTTACACTCTAAAATTAATACCTTACCAACACTCTACTAGTACAAAACTTAGTATAATGACAAGCAAGAATCGATCCCACAGAGAAGTGAATTAATCTTTTATCTACTCTAATATTTTTATTGATGAGGGGGTTTTGAGTTTGATTAACTAATCTAATAAAAGTAATTAAGAGTAATCAATGAATAGAAAGCTTCAGTTCTTCAGTTCAGTATCTCTCTATCACAATTATGGAAAAGTCAAGTTTAACAATATTTATTCTTCAATGAGATTAATAACCCTAGATAACCATAATCGCTAATTATCCAAAATTCTCCTTATGTGTAAATCCAATGTGACAATCAGCTCAAGAGATTCTAACTATCATATAACCTAGAACTATCAGTCTAGATTTAATATAACAGCAGTATGAAGAATTAGAGAATTAGGTTATCCCAAGTAACAATTACACAATCAGGAATTATTTAACTTGCCTTCTAATAATCTTAATAATACTCAAAAGCTTGTCTACAATCAAGTACTATTAATTGCTACCCATGATCAGATATAAATATCGTTTGCTTAATACTATATCTTAATCCAGCAGATGATATTAATCAAATTAATTCAATTGGCCAAATCAAATCAAAAGATTAAATAACTTGTAATCGATTAAAACAGATTATCAGAATAAATCTCATGCAAGAAGAAATAAATAAATAAAACCTGATTAAACCATTAATTATGAAAAATGTTCAACATCCCTTAGAACTGAAAGTAAGAATTTAGCCTGACATGCCTTTAATCTTCTCCAATTAGGATTACAATTGTAGTTGTCAAGATACCCTCAATATTTGACTAATAATATCTATTTATAGTCCTAAGGTATTATCCTAAGTCTCCTAAAAATAAAAATCCAATATGGAGTAGAAATCCTCAAAATTCCGGAAAGTCAACGCCAAGTCAACGTGGGTCAACTTTGGTCAAAGCCGACCAACCTCGCTGGGGCGAGGAATTATGCCTAGCTTTTCTCGTCGGGGCGCGGATTTTGTACTAGGTTTCTTGCCGGGGCGAGAAACTCCAGAGAGGTCTGGGCTGGGGCGACGCGCTGGGACGAACACAGGTAGAAGCTTCCTCGTCGGGACGAGAATCATCAAGCCAAAAAGCTCGCCGAGGCGAGAAACTCCAATTTTTAAATTTTTCGTCTTTTTCTGTTTTAGCTCTGATTTTCCATCTTTCTCCACTTTTGACTGTGAATCCTCTTGAAATCAATAAACAATCTAATAAGTGCATATACACAATGAAACATACAATAAACTAAATATATAGGAATGAAAATAAATGAATATTATGCACTTATCAGCTACGGTTTATTAAGCAATGAAGCTGTCTCATTTAACAAGGTAGCCTATGTTGATGGATTAAAGCACACAAGGCCGGTTCTAAGAATTTGGAGGCCCTGTGCGAGAAAAAAATAGGGGCCCTTTTGCATATAAAAATATTAATTTTTTTTATTAGCACCAATATATAAAGCACAATTTATATCAAAATTCATCATTAATTAAAATAATAAATATCAACGTCGAGTAACAAAATTATCAATTAGAAAGAAAATATAGTTAAAACTTCAATAAATTATCAATTAAAAAGAAAAGGTAGCTAAAACTTAAATGGACAATAAACTTCACACGATCGCTAGCATCATTCACAAAAGCTCCATATCCGTGAACGGTCTCATACTTCACTATCACTTAAAATTGGTTCTTCTTGCATTTTTTGCTGCAAAATCATCAATCAAACTTCCATAATCAATTTTCTCTAGTAGTTCATGTTCAATTGAAATCAAAGCTAATTCATTTAATCTTTCTTGCGACATGGTTGATCGCAAGTAAGATTTCAACAACTTCAATTTCGAGAAGCTTTTTTCTGCAGATGCAACTGTAACAGGTATAGTCAACAAAATTCTGTATGCAATGCTTGCATTCGGAAAACAAGTAAAACTTCTCAAGAAATTAATATATCCCCAGCTGACTTGGTCCTTCATTAATGACATTAGTAATATCATCTTCACTTTCATGATGTTCAATATCATCAACATTTGCATCACTGTCATCACTTTCATCACACCAACCCCAGGATTAGTCACATGTTCCTTTACATTATTTTCATTATTGTTTAGTTCCTCAACGTCATTTTGTTGATCATCCAATAAACCTTCAGTTGAAGATTATAGTTGTAGTTCTTTAACAATAAACCTATCAAGAGCTCTTCTTTGAGATTGACTCAATTGTTCATCTGTTCTCTTTTTTGCTCGTTTTTCATGTCCAAATAGGTATTTTCTTTTTCCAACCATTTTCACAGCACACAAAAATAATAATCACAGAGCAGCAGAACCTGGAAGCGAAGATGCGGTGTTTCTTTTCCTTAATGCTAAGTGCTAACTAGTCCTCTGTTGTAGCAAACTTTGTGAATCTTTCTTGCTCGGCTTAGCTTGACCAATATCGATTTAAATGGCCTGTGGTAAAATAAAAAAATAATACTAATAAGGATTAAAATGCCACAAGATTACAAGAAACCGATCATCAATTGATTCAATTCATCACCAAAGGTCCAAAAATATTAATAAAATCTCAAAACTAATTTTTGGGTAAAATAAATCAAACATGACAGATACTGAATCATTGATACACATACCTCAAAATTAATCTGCGTTTAAATCGCTGATAATTATTTGAAATGCTTCAATTGAATTAGGATTTAGGGATTTCGCTTTTTGGTTGTGTTGTGGTAAGGCAGAGATTGAAGAAAAAGAGAGATGATGGTTCAAACTTTAAAGATAGAACAAGAGATTCCATATATATATATATACATATATATATATATGAACTATTAAAGTTGAGTCTTGAGATTGAAGAGGAGTAGAGACCAAGGAGGAAGAGGAGCGGTCTATTGAAGCGTGCGATTAAAGAAGAGTAGAGACCAAGGAGGAAAAGGAGGGATCGATCGTGTTTCCTTCCAGTTTCTTACTCTTTTCTGATTATGACTTAACCAAAAAAGGGCTCTCCCTTCCTGTTTCAAAAAGAAATAAGCGCAAAAAATTAGCAAACATTGGGAGTCGGGAGTCGAACTCGTTACGAGTAGTTTGGACTTAAAAAGTCTTACTGTCTTAGCCAGCGCCTCCAAGGTAAGATTTGTGTATAATAGCCACGTTTTTAATATTTATTTAAATTATATTTGACCTATAGGCTATATACATACACACATAAAAAATTTCGGGGGTCCTGTGCAGCCGCTCCTTCTGCACCTTTTCAAGGCTGGCCCTGAAAGCACAATCTCTTAAGCATAAGTCAGCTATGTGATAAAGGTCATCAAGTAATCTTCCTCAACAACCAGTGTCAAGTTCGAGACTTGGAAACCAACTCACTAAAGTTAACTGGATCTAGAGAAGGAAATGTATATGTAGTCAATCTCTCTGAATTAAATTCTTCAGCATTAGCTTGATTCTTCGCCAAAGCCTCAGAAGATGTAAGTTGGTTATGGCATAGGAGATTGTCTCACTTGAACTTCAAAAGCATGTCAAAGGATCTAGTCAGAGGTCTACCAAAGCTGAGTTTCGTTAAAGAAAGACCATACAAAGCTTGTTAGCTTAGAAAGCAGACAAAAACTCATTCAAAAGCAAAGCAATGAACTCAAATGAAAGGCTTTTGCAACATTTCTTCATATGGATCTTTTTGGGCCTGTTCTAACTGCTAGTCTTTGAGGTAAAAGATACTCACTAGTCATAGTAGATGATTACTCCAGGTTCACATGGGTATTCTTCATAAGCTTTAAAGACGAAACCAACACTCAATTAATCAAATTCTTCAAGCTAGTGATGAATGAGAAGGGCGAAAAGATAATAGCAATAAGGAGTGATCATGGTAGAGAATTTGACTATTCTGAAGTAAATCAGTTCTATGAAGAGAATGACATTCAACATAACTTCTTAGCTCCAAGAACTCTACAGCAAAATGGAGTAGCTGAGAGGAAAAACAGGACGCTGATTGAAGCAGGAAGAACACTTCTAGTACCAACTTATCTTCCTGAATATTTCTGGACAAAAGCTGTCAACACTACGTGTTATACTCAGAATAGGTCCTTGATTCACTCTACACTCAAGAAAATGCCCTATGAGTTGTGGAAAGGAAGAAAACCAAATATAAGCTACTTTCGCTCTTTTAGCTGTGCGTGCTACATCCTCAACAATGGTAAAAGGTACCTGACAAAATTTCAGCTAAAGTCAGATGAAGGAATCTTTCTTGGATACTCTATAAGCAGTAAAACTTATAGAGTGTTCAACAAGAATTCCTTGACAGTAAAAGTCTCCATTCATATCACATTTGACGAGACTGATCAAGGCGAACCAAGTAAAATCGCTCAACATGACGGAGTCGTAGAGCTGGACCCTCATATCACAGAGCAGGAGAACCTTACGATCGCAGAAGCTGAAGCCGTAGAGCCAAACCCGACGATCGTAGTGCCAGATTAGGAGATCGTAGAGTCTCTAATTCCAAACATGGGAACTCTACGAATCAATAAAGATGCAGACCAAGAACTAAATCTTAAAGGTCTTAGACAACAAGACACAAGAACAGATGTTTCATCAGGAAGCAGATGGATAAGAGATCATACTCATAATCTAATTATTGGAGATCTGAATGTAAGGGTCAAAACAAGGTCAACCACACAAAATGAATGCTTCTACCTCAACTTTCTCTCTCAGACAGACCCAATGAAGATTGAAGAAGCATCGAAAGACTCAAACTGGATTGGAACTATGCAAGAAAAGCTAAATCAGTTTGAGAGAAGCAAAGGTTGAAGGCTGGTTCCTAAACCAAAAAATTATACAGTAGTTAACACCAAATGGGTCTTCAGAAACAAAATAGACAAGGCTAGTGTGATCACAAGGAATAAGGCAAGACTGGTTGCTAAAGGCTACTCACAAGAAGAAGGGATAGATTATGACGAAACCTTCACACCTATTGCAAGACTGGAAGCTATAAGAATGTTTCTATCATATGCAGCCCGCATGAAGTTCAAAGTTTTCTAAATGGATGTTAATAGTGCCTTTTTGAATGGTGAACTTTAAAAAGAAGTTTATGTAGAACAACCCCCGGGTTTTATCATTCCAACTCATTCTAGTTATGTTTATAAGTTAGATAAAGCACTTTAAGGTCTAAAGCAAACACTTAGAGCATGGTATGAAACACTCACCAATTAGCTTATTGAAAATGGATTCACTAAAGGTAGAGTAGACACAACCTTATTTCTTAAAAAACACAAGGACAAAATTTTGTTAGTATAAATCTATGAAGATGATATTATTTTTGGATTTACTGACGAAAAATTATATAAGAGATTTGCCAAGTTAATGCAGAACAAGTTTGAAACGAGCATGATGGGTGAGCTGAACTACTTCTTTGGACTCCAAGTAAAGTAGACTGATGAAGGGATCTTCATCAACTAAGCTAAGTACATCAAGGATCTACTTAAGAAGTATAGCATGGAATCAGCTACTCCCACGAAAACCCAAATGGATTCTGCAACTAAACTTGACAAAGATGAGAATGGTAAAAGTATTGAGATTACTCAATACAGAGGTACGACTGGATCTTTCTTATATTTGACTGCTAGTGGGCCAGATATTATGTTATCTACTTGCATTTGTGCTAGATTTCAAGCTAATCCTAAGGAATCTCACCTTATAGTTGTTAAAAAGATTTTTAGATATCTCAAGGGTACTCCATATTTAGGACTATGGTATCCCAAGGAGTCTCCCTTTGATTTAATGGGATATTCAGATGCAAATTTTGCACAATGCAAAATTGACCGGAAAAGCATTAGTGGAACTTGCATGTTAATTCTTAAGCAACATGCTTGTTTCATAGTTCAGCAAGAAGCAGAACTCAGTTTCAACTTCTACTACATAAGCTGAATATATTGCTACTGGTAGCTGCTGTGCTCAAATCTTATGGATGAAGAACTAGCTAGCTGACTATGGGTTTGAATTTAAGTCTATTCCCATTTTTTATGATAATATTAGTGCTATCTCAATTACTCATAATCATGTCATGCATTTTAGGACTAAACATATAGACATTAGATATCACTTTATTAGAGATCATGTACAAAATAAGAATATATCTTTGCATTTCATTCTAACTGAAAATTAGCTAGCAGATGTGTTTACTAAACCATTAGATGAATCTAGGTTTAACAAGTTGATAAGTGAGTTAGGAATGCTTAATTTGCATCCTTTGTTCCATGTTTCTGAATGATAATAACAAGTGCAGGCAGGAAATGAACAATTGTTCAAAAATCATACACAACCGTAGAGCTGTTTAAACGATCGTAGAATGAAAAGGAGTTCGTAAAGCTGAAAGGAAGTTCGCAGAATGCTAGCTGTTCAGCAGGACATGATTGTAAAGTTAATAACTGTTCAAAAGTTACAGTTAATTTTAAGGCGAGTATCACTCACAATTAAGTAAAGCAAGTGAAACAAGAAAGTTACTGTTGTGCAGCTGTAAAAACACAGAACAGAAGCGACGTGCAACCAATCAGATTATGCCACGTTTCTCACTCAGCAAAATTAGAGGGAAGTAATATAAAATCTTTTCAAATTTTCCCTCTGACCTTTATGCTTACTTCTTCTGTCTGAGTTCAAAGTTATCAAACTTTTAAAACTTTCCGAGCCCTAACTTCTCAAATTACCAAAAAACTTAAACACTTTTGTGATCTTTCAGTCTCAAATTCAACCAAATGGCAGACTATCAAGTTATCACTGGCATCCAACTTTGCTTCGACAGATTCGGTGAGGTAGAGCAGAAGTTCATAAGGATTCTCAAACTAGTTCAAGACGCTGGCTTCTTTGAGTGTCTGGGATCCAACACCAAAATTTTCACCGAGATGGTAAAGGAGTTCTATCTAAATGCCACATATAATGATGGAACCCTAGTTACCAGAATAAAAGGCACAACTCTTCAGATGGGAGCTTTTGAAATCAATCAGTGCTTAGGCTTTCTCAGTTAAGGACTCACCTCTCTTGATGAAGTTGATATGAAAGAAGGATTGAAGATAATGGGTCATAAGAAGAACCCTCAACTCAAAGGACTCAAGAAGAAGGAGTTCCCTTAAGAATATGAATTCCTTGATGAGATTATAGGTAAGTGTATCATCTGCAAAGATACTGCTCATGATTCGATAAGTGAACTACAGTTGAAGTTCATGACAGCCATCATTCAGAAGAAGAAGATAAATTTTGGCACCATTTTCATAAATTGGCTGGTCAAGTGGATCAAAAATTACAACAAGAAGACAACTCTGGGTAAGTCTGCCCCTAAAATGTTTTATGGGAGGCTTATTAGTATTATCTTAAGAAAAATATTGAAGGACAGAATCGCTGATGGTGAAGGGGAAGATTTGAATGCTAAAAAGAAGATTACCCCTAAACTGTTCGATAACTGGAAAAGGAACCCAATGGAGAATTTAAGATCCAAACAATTGGAAGGAGGAAGTGAGCGGACGATAAGTGAAGTACAAAAGCTAACAAAAGGGAAGGGAAAAAGAAAAGTTGAAATTACCGAAGAAGAAGTATCTCAAGGGTTGACCGCTCCTGAAGTTCGTAGAGTTCCAGACTCTACGACTTACCAACCAGTTTAGAAGAAGAAGAAAACTGAAAAGGAAGCAATGGTGATTTCTAAGGACTCTCAAAAGAATCCCACAAATTCTGAGAAGAAGGTAAATGAAAAAGACGATGCTAACACACTTTTGTCAAAAATGGTTCCAAAGAAGAAGATAATCCCTTGACGGAGGAAGGCCTCTGTTCACCTTGAAGAACAAGCAGGAGAATCTATGTCTACTCCGATCGTAGAACATGAAGAAGAAGAAGAAGAAGAGGAAGAAATTGAAGAAGTACCTGAACTTATGAGGAAGAATCAAGGCAAAAGCAGGTCTTCCTCTGAAACAAATCAAGATAAAGAACCGACTGTGAAGGTATCTGTACCTAAACCACATGATGATGATCAAGTGATGGAAGAGATGGCCTCAGTGCCTGAGCGAAGGTATGCTGATGAGTTGGCTATGAAAGATGTCACTCCTGAGCCAAATAAAGAAGTTGATATGGCTGTAAAGGTTTCTATACCTGAGCCTCAAGGTAATAAAGAATTGGCT
Source organism: Aralia elata (assembly GCA_034770075.1). Classification (NCBI taxonomy): domain Eukaryota; kingdom Viridiplantae; phylum Streptophyta; class Magnoliopsida; order Apiales; family Araliaceae; genus Aralia; species Aralia elata. The sequence goes on along the minus strand of CM068379.1, from coordinate 80,444 downwards.
GTGATGGCTGATCAGCTAGAGTCTGAAGAAGGAAATGAAGAATTGGCCTGACAAATGATAAGCCAGAGGCTCATAATGATATCGAAGAATTGGCTGTAAAGGAATCTAGTCCTGAGCCTCAAGCAAAAAGGAAGAAAAAGTAGCCGAAATTAAACAAAATGGTTGAAAAATAAAGAGTAGATTAGAGGAAGAAAAGCAGAAGAAAAAAGAAGCAAAAAGAAAGAGAAAATAGATGAGAACTAAGTACAGGGAAGATTCTGCTTAACGATCGCTGCATTCATCAGACACCTCTCTACAAGTGACTCATGCCATTAAGACAGTCGTAGATGAGATCAACAAGGGTTATGACCCAACAATCGTAAAGCCAGAGGATCTCACATCTGAGGGGGAGCAACCTATTGGATATCCAGTCCCTCCTCCCTCCATTCCCTCTACATCTCAAGGGATTCAGAGACGAATTGTGCTTGAAGGCTATGAAGATCCGAATGTCAGTCTACCGGATAAATGGTTAAGATCAGGGGAAAGAAGGATGCGACTAGTCTCCATGAGCCAAGATGAGCTTATCCGCAATTTCTTTGACCTAGAGATGGATTGCAGTACCACTATCTACGATCTTGATCCTGACAGTGATCGAATGTTGTAATTTCTATCAATTCTGCCACTACTGAAGGCTATAATTTTGGGAGACCAGAGTTTTATCAGATGGAGTTACTCCAGATATCCTAATCTAAAGTTGGTGTCTCAAAATTTCCCAAGAGTTCTCAAGTATGCCAACAAGTTGATATGCTCTAAGCCTTACGAATCTTCACCTCTGTATCAAAAGGTAACTACCGTATTCGCTTTATTTTTACGTCGTACTCTTCCCTCATATGAATGGGACAAAGGCATTGAAGAGTCTATCTCTCAAGTCACTGAGCATGCTTCTACTATACCTCATCCTGATGAATCTTTAAATAATCCTTCGTCTGTAGAGTCCCAACACTCTACGGACACTGTAGATAATACCATTCCTCCAATCGTAGAGTCCCAAAACCCTACGATTGATGTCAATAATACTAGTATTTCGGTCATCGAGTCTCAACCTTCCACTGCCCTTGAAAATAAGTCTAACTCTCCAGTCGTAGAGCTTCCACACTCTACGACTGATGAACAACCACCCTCTCCGATCGTAGAGTCCCAAAAACCCTACGATCGATGTATATATTTCTAACTCTCCTGAACATCAAGCTATACCCACTCATACAAATTCTCCCTCTCCCATTTAAATATCTTCCATGCTAGTTACACCTAAACAATCACTAGTCCACTCATACTCCTCCTCTCCATTCTCCTCTCCGGATGTAAGATCTCAAAATCCTACATTCGATAAATCTAAAGCATTTTATTCTTGTTCCTTCCAAAACATCACCTGTCAGTTCTCCCATTCTACCACCAAAGCAAGAATCTACTCCATCTAATCCCTCAGATATTCCCTCATCCTCAAAGAAAGAATTTTTCGATCTACCTCTTGCACTCTTAAATTTATCTCAAGGAAATAAAGAAAGCTCTGAGCCCCTTCTCAATCAAATTTTGGAACGTTTGGCAATCATCCCAACAACTCAACAGTAGACTAACTTGACCACTCATATGTCTCGTGACATTGAGGATAAACTTGAGCAAAACTCGATAGAGCTTCGCCACAAAATGGACAACATCACTACAGCAACAGGTCACCTTCCTGGCGATTTGGGTAGAGAACTGCAAAAGCAGCTGAGATCTATGTTTAAAGATCTGTCTGGTCATCTTCACGACCGAGATGAAATCTTTCTCAAAGTCTTTTATGATCAAAAGAAGGTTGTGCTCACACTTCAACAGCAGAATGAGCAGTCCATCAACTCTCTGACCAATAAGGTCTTTGAGCTCAGTACTAGACTATCTGCCTTTAAAAATGAGATGGAACTGTATGCTAACAGCACTACAGCCTTAGTTACTCAACAAAATGAACATGCTGCTGCTCGTTAATGTGAAATTCGAGTTGATATTGCCATGAACTCCTCTTAGATCCAAGAATTGGTATATTCAGTCCAACATCTCTCTACAGTGCATAATGGCAAAAGGGGGAAATTTCTAGACAGGGGGAGAAACGCAAACAGAAGCAGGTGGAGAAATCACAATCTTCGGGAGAGAAAAGAAAAAGAAATCAAACGCAAGCATCCATAAACCCTCCGACCTTTAAATCTCCTCCCCCTCATCTATCAGTTATCCCCTTTGTAACATGGCCACTCCTCCTCACGATAAGAATCGTCGAGTAGAGTTTGCTCTATTGGCATTTGAGTTCTCTCAGGTGATCTTGCATATCTTCGAAGAAATCTTCAAGGAATTCATATTGTCGGAGAAGAGAGAATAAACATGCCAAATCTTGGCCCAAGAGACTCTGCTGAAGAAATTAGACGAAAAGAGCTTGAGGACAAAGCTAGATGCGATCGCAGAGTTGAGTCTGAAAAAGAATTGGCTATCAATAGAGAAGAGGAGTAAAAGGTAGAAAAGTTTGTAAAATTTTAATACGATGAACAGACTATTATTCATAAATAAATTCATTCTTTTGCTATAAAAAAATACAATGGCTTACTGTATCTTAAGTCATGTTTATATTCCAAGCAAATGCATTATAAAATTGACGTATGCTATAAAATTGTTGGTTTTGCCATCATCAAATAGGGGGAGATTGTTAGAGTCTGCATGATTATTATGATTTAATTTTTATGATGAAAGCTATTGATGAATATTTCTACCAGTATGTTTTGTAAAGTCCTTAATAATGATTTGTTGACCTAATGTATAAGGACTTAGAATAGAAAGATCAAACTTGTTATGTTAATCTCATTAAATTGATCTGATATATAGTTAATAGGCTTAAGTTGAGTTTAAAGTTACTCTGCTAGTTCATAATGTCAAGAGGGATTGCAGAGTCAACTTATGATAGTAATGCATCAGTTAGTTGATCGTAAAGCTTCAGACAGATTGCAGAGCCTTTGCATCTATCGTAAAGTTCACCTCAATTTGCAAAGACAAATTCGTAAAGTGATCTGGATCGTAAAGTCAAGCAAAGCTCACTACGCAAAGACTGAACGTAGAGTGCTTCAGAGAATCACAAAGTAAAAGTTAAATCATAAAGCAACTCGAAGATCGTTCAACAGAAAAAAGAATCGTAGAGTCAGCTCTAGAATAGTAAAGTAGATCTTCGCAGAGCTGAGAGTAGAGTTCATTCGTAGAGTTCAAGCCTTATCGCAAAGCTATCTTCAGAACATAGAACAAATATTACGAAGTTCCATAATCGTAGAGCTGAATTAAGTTTGACAAGAAGACTGACATGGGAGCGTTACTGGTTGAAGGTCTCGATGCACTAACCAAACATCCTCAGCTGAAATCGAAGATCAGAAGATGTGTCCACCAGCTAGTTTGCTAATAATGATAGCTCAGTGGTGTTAGGTGAAAAAGCAGAATGATGTGACAAGCAAGTAAAAAGGAAGCTGACACATGGATATAAAAGTCAACATCAAAATCTCAAGATATCTGAAGCATTAAATGCTCCAATGGGAACCTAGCAACGGGGAGAAAGTCAGGCAAACTATAAAAGACAACAGAGATTCAAATCGCATCTAACAAATAACGATTAGAAAGCCAAAACTCTGCTAAAGCAAAAGGAACATACTCTGCAATTTGAACATCTAGTTCAAGCTACTAAGTACTTGAGAAGAGAAGCATAACGTCAATTTAACAACACCTTTCAACAACATTCATATAATTGTTCATTCTGGTCTTAGTGACCACACAGATTCCAAGTCTACTGGGCTTGAAGAGTATTTAGTGTATTGAGTTTTTCCAAGTCTGCTGGGCTTGAAGAGGGCAAGAGTGTCCTTGTCTTAGTGACTAAATTTTTAAGTCTGTTGGGCTTGAAGAGGGCAAAGTGTCCTTGTCTTAGTGACTAAATTCTTAGTGGATTTCTTACTTGTTGAAGTAGAAGAGTAGAGTATGAGTTGTTCAGTCTTCGAACCACTTAAAAATCTCTCTCTGTCATTTACTTTCCTGTTTTACATTCCTGCATATTATCTATTTTGCTTGTGTGGCTTAAAACCAAATCAAAATTCAGAACTGAGATTTTACTATAATCTACAAGGGGATTTTCCAAAAACATATTCCGCTATGCTTAATCGAAATCTGATTAACAAAAAATTGGTAATTTAGTTAACCAGTTAATTTTAAATAAAAGGATCTATTCAACCCCCTTTCTAGATCTCTAAGTGGCTCTGGGAAACAACATTATATTCTTCCCCTCTTAAAGAAATTTCATCCTCGAAATTCGAACCATTAAACTGTTCTAAGAAGACACACATACAACTTCTCGGTTCCCAAATAGCTAAAAATGTGATTATTCCTCCAATGTCTTTTATCAATGATATGATTTTTTTAAAATTAAATTATCTAATCATAACCTACAGTCAGTCCCAAAATCATTTCTCAGAGAATGTGTGAGCTTCCTAACTCAACATATTGCGAGGGGTCACTGCTCTGATACTATCCCTGTAACACCTCGAACCTGCTATAGGCCCGAAGTGCTACGTGTCACAAGCCCAAAGGCCCTTAAGGCGAGTAAAATTTAATTGTGCATCTCAAAATAATTAAAAAACTAAATAAATAATGAAATTATTAAAAAACCTCAATAAAAATTTTATCAAATGAGCAAAATATTGAGTAAAACAATACCAAAAGAGATGCAACTCCTCTAAATCAAAGTCCAACAAAAATCAGACCACAATACTAAACCGAAACTTAAATTAATCATCTCATGTTTATCATTGACTTGACACATAGTGTCCCAACTCTCGAAACAAGGTAACCTGTAATATTGTAAGGGCTGAGCGATGAAGCCCAGTAACTAGCAATCTTTCCTATATAACTGGATCAAGTATAATTTGCAAAAATAGTTTTCAATTAGAAGGAATATTTGTTTCAAAAAATATCAATAGTAAATATGCTTTCAAAACTAAAATAAATAATAACAAAACAATTCACATTCAAAAACGATTTAAGTGTATACAATATATTTTTTTAATCCACGATCTTATCTACTAATGTTACAATCGCCCTGTAACACAACTCAAAAGTTTGATAATGGCAATGATACACTTGTTTCATTATTCCAAAATATATAATCTTAGACTAAAGTATACTTTGCACCCCAAACTTTACACCATTGTTGAGGTTTATACCCCAAACTCGAAAAGGTGCTTAAGTACACCCCAAACTTCATTTCATCTAAACAAAACGCATACTTTTTGGGCTTAACCGGTCAAAAGTGATCGGGGCTCACACACGTGTGGATTTGATAGGGTATGTTTGTCTTTTCTATCTCATCTTCTCCTTCCCGCATTTGGAACAAATTATTAAAGCCCTATTTTAATCAATAGAATCGATGTAACTCGATTGGGATCTAAATCCACCAAATTCGCTCAAGAAAATTAGGAAAAATTAGGGCTCATGGATCGAAATTGCTTATGTATAAAGAATTCAGTGATGAAGACGGCTTGGAGAAGCTTAAACAATGCCGGAAGAAGATTTCTTAGTTGTCCAGATTAGTGTGAAGATGGGCACGGTGGTTGTAATTTCTTCGCTTGGGTTGATCCTCCAATCTGTGAGCGTTCAAGGGTAGTAATACCTGGATTAATTAGAAGATTAAAGAATGTGGATGCTGAAATCAAAGGTCTGAAAAATAAATTGAAGGAGTCCAAAACTAGGGTAAGGTGTGCATGTGGTCTCTTGATTGTCACTTGGATTTTTATTTTTAATTACATGTTCATCTCAACAAAAGATGAAATTCCTTAATTGTAATTTCTGGGCAATTTTTATGAATGAAGATGATGTAAATTCGTTCAGTAAAGGCTGAAGTCATTCTACTATCGTAGAGTAAAGAAGTAAAGTACTTAAAGATAACTCTAAGATCGTTAAGTGAAATATCAGTTCGTAGAGTTAAGGCTGAAGTCACTCTACTATGTAGGGTAAAGAAGTAAAGTCACTCTACTATCGTAAAGTAAAGTAGTAAAGTACTTAAAGATAACTTTAAGATCGTTGAGTGGAATATCAGTTTATAGAGTTAAGGCTGAAGTCACTCTACTATCGTAGGATAAATAAGTAAAGTCACTCTATTATCGTAGAGTAAAGAAGTAAAGTACTTAAAGATAACTCTAAGATCGTTGAATGGAATACCAGTTCGTAGAGTTAAGAAGTAAAGTCACTCTACAATCGTAGAGTAAAGAAGTAAAGTACTTAAAGATAACTCTAAAATCGTTGAGTGGAATATCAGTTCGTAGAGTTAAGACTGAAGTCACTCTACTATCGTAGGGCAAAGAAGTAAAGTCATTCTACTATCGTAGAGTAAAGAAGTAAGGTCACTCTACTATCGTAGAGTTACTGCGAAACATAAAGTCTAGTACCGTAAAGTTAAGTCAGTCTACGATCTAAGGATTCACTCTATGTTTCTACATTGAAATTCAGTTCTTTTTGGACAAATTAAAGAATTTGAGTCAAAGGAATAACGGTTTCCATTCAATAAAAGTAATGTAATTAATTAACAGTACAAAAGATCAATCCCAATGGTAATTCAAAACACAAGCATTATCATACCTATTATCAAACATTATCAATCCCAACCAATTTATAGTACTAAGCAATAAACACATTGCCATAACTAGACCTATTTACCTGCAATTTTTTACCCAAAAAAGGTCCCTAAACTAAGTTCCTAACATTATTTATCTGCAGTAGGCCCTCCACTTGTTGGTTTCCTAAACTGGAGCTTCTTTCTTTTGGATCTTGCTGCAGCTTATAGTGATATTAGTGTTGTACATTGTTTTCCTTTCCACGTGTAGTCTTTGACTTGTAATATATCAGTCGAGTCATTTCCTTAACTATTCTCATAATGGATACCACCTTGCCACTTTGTAGAACCTCCTTCTTGCCTTTCATCAACATTCATGTCATAATTACCATCAGAACTATCCACATAAGTGTCATCACTTGACTCTATTTCATAGTCCCCAATGTCTAAATCTATGCATTCATTTCTACAGTCATTATTATTCTCAACTTCAACTTCAAAGTCATCTTCAAATCACACATGTTTAATCACTTCTAAATATATTTCAATTAGCCTACTATGAGGGATAAGGATACACATTATCAAAACATTATCATCATTTTCTAACTCCCATAATCCCCTCTCCATATTTGTTTCAGGTAACTTATAATGCAACTTAATGTGTCCAACTTTATACCCTAACTCCTTGCCTATTTTAACTATATAAAGTTGAGAGATGTAGTCAAGATGACACAAATCAAAAAAGTTAAAGGTACTCCCCACATATTGTTTATGTGGGGAAGCTTTAAAGTGTCTACCATGAAAAATTTTTATTGTAAAATATTCTTTATTGTCTGTAAAGCACCAAACACAAAGTAAACACCAACAATTATATGTGTGGACCACATCATATTTAATTTCATAAAATCCATAAAAACAATAAAAAGTAAAAAATACAGAAAATGTTGTTTATCAATATCAAAAGGGTCCACTACCCAGCTTTATAAAAATACTATTCAATGATGTCCACCATTCTACTTTACAACAAAAACAACACATTAAACCACAAAATGACCCATTATTCAAGAAATTTAAAAGCTAGAATACAACCAAAAGGTATCTTAGAAGTACTTACGAAATTCTGGAATACAATTCACTCCATAAACATCATTGTCAGCCGAATCCCTCAAGAATATATTTTTCTCACTCATTTTTGCACCAATTTTGTGTGTCAAATCGCGAGCCCTAGGTCAAATGATTTAGAAATTTTGATAAGGCTAGTTCTATGCTTCAAATCGCGAGCTCTATGTCAACTAATTTGGGGATTTTGTCTGATAAGGCCACACGAGTGAAGGTGGGTTGAATAACTCCTTCAACTTCAACTTCAAAGTCATCTACCCAAATTACCCATCTATAATAAGCGTTACAGGCTTAGCCGGTCACTTTTGACCAGTTAAATCCAAAAAGTGTACGTTTTGTTTAGATGAAATAAAATTTGAGGTGTACTTAGACATCTTTTCGAGTTTGGGGTACAAACCTCAACAATGGTATAAAGTTTGGGGCGCAAAGTGTACTTTAGCTATAATCTTATTTCATAATCAAAATTCTATCTCAATAATAAATATTTGATCCGAATTTTAAAATAAAAACATAACATTTTAATCGAAACAAAAGCGTTAACGAAAGATAATAATTTTGAAACATAACTCATAATATTTCATTTTTGTGTAAAACATATTTAATAAAAGATAATTTTAAAATCTAAATAGTTCGAAAAATCACTTAAAACAAACAATTTCAAAATACCAAATAGTTCAGAGAGCCACTTACAATACAAGTATTCAAAAGATCAATCTCGTTATACAAAACGTCGTCTCAACTAGAGTATCAATTACCACTTTTACATCGTAACACTCCTCTGCATAATTATAATTTTAATAATTAATCATAAATCATAAACATCCAATCCCCAAATCTGTCCAAATGTCATCAAGACCTCAGGCCACTGTTTCTAACAAACCTCCCTCATTTTGAACTTATTTTCTAAATCTAAAATCATAAACAAAAACTAGACTTCAAGGGCTCCACTTTAGCCTTAAGAATCACCCAAATCGGATATAAAACCATCAAATTATCAATGTTTGAATATGAGTATAAATTGCAAAAAATCTAGTGCGGAAAATCCAGACCAGTAATCTCTTAAATTTCATAAATAATAAAATATTTAATCTCAATGGCTCAAAATTGGTGGACATGTTCCCAAATTTTAGAACTATAACATATCCAAAATTGAGAACGATTCAAAGGTTGGATTAAGCGCTATTGACCTCCCAACGGACTGCCAAAATAATAGAGAAAACAAATTTTCAGATTTTACTTTCTTACCTTCAATGGAGTTCTTTTCCTTTGCATAAATTCCATTGATTTTATCTTCCAAATCTCCTAAGAAAAATCACCCACATATTCATAATATCAAGTTAATATTTATCAACTAAAATCAAAATTAAAGAAAAAGATGAAGAGATCTTACCAAATATTAAGTTTTCATCTTCAAATTATTCTCTAAACGTAGTTAGTCTAGAGTATTTTTCTTTTTCTGTGCTTTAATTGTGTTGTCATGTTTATTGTAACAATAACTCTTTTATTTTTACAAGATAATTAGTTTTTAGGATAGGAATTCCTTTTGAAATTTAAAAAGATACTTATCATATTAATTACTTATCTTAGGTTATAATTATCCATATACTTATTTTCTTTTAAAAACCTAAAAATTATAGTATTGAAAATCCGTAATATTACCGAGACGAAGTGGGTTAAGGTTCCTTAGTATGCCTCACTGGTGATTTACCCAATTCAAGTTCATATGTACGCAAATGATTCAACCTTGTGGATTGGGTTGAATCTTCTCCTTTTTCTTGGCTTCAATCTGATAATTGTGTTCCTGAGTTTATGATATACTAAATGCAAAGAGGGTATCAACAAATTAAAGGTAAAAATCTAATTACATTCTAAAATCTATTACCCACATATGTGTTAATCCTTTTTACTTGATTATATATTTTTTGTTCCTTTATATTTATATTTATATTTTTACAATTTTTGTTTTTTTTGTTTTTTTATTCTTCCTATTATACCCGTCCTCTATTACTCTCGTCACTTTTCCTAAAATAGAACAGTCAATAAGGCCTCTTTTTTTTAATACTAATGTAGGTTTGAGGTTGAGTTGTGCTAAATAAAAGTTGAAGGAAGGAGTTTATAAAAAACATACAAATTGGAAGGTCAATTTTGTATTTTAGTCTTATTTATTTAATATTCTTATTAATTTTTTAAAGGTCAATTAAATTTTTGAAAATTAAGACATCAGAGTCGTGAATTTTTTCAATTGAGTTCAACTTTAAGGTTTGAGTTAAGGTTTATTCATATTTGTTTTGTATCATATAATATGGATAAATATTCGTATATTCATATCTGTATTCGCATTAATTCAAAATAAAATTTTTAAAAATTTAAAAAAAAATTTCATTCTCGCAAAATGTTGAATAAATAACCAATGTTTACTTATTAAATAAAAATTAGAAATGATGTACAATCAACCAACAAAAATAATAAAATAAGATGTAATATTCACATGTGATTTATTTGTTTTATAAATTTTGTATATTATAAACAAACAAAGGATATATAATCAGTTGATGTTAATACTTTGTTATATTGTATACCAATATTAACTAATATATATATATATATATATATATATATATATATATATATATATATATTATATTAATTTATCCACAGATATTAACGAATTTGAATATCAAAGATCGGTGTGGGGCAAGTGGGGTATACAAGGGTGGGTGGATCTTCTAATTAATCAGTGTGAGCATAGTGTGGTGGTGCTGCTGTTGATGGTGGTGTTCCTGTGGGTTGGCATTAGGTGCAGTTAACGGCCTCGTTATTTTGGCTGGGTAGCATTTGTTTTTAGTGGAAATGGTGGAAGTTTTGTACACTTGCATTTGGACGCTTAAGACTGAGGCTCGTCTGTGCGTGTTTGACTTGTTTGCGGAAGGAGGATTTTCCAACAATCAACTGACCATGAATCCCCGAAGACCTACCTGCCTGCTATTATCGAGCTCGCCAATCTCGATCGGTTCCCATGACACTCTTTTCCCGTTTTTATTTACTCTATTAAACTAATAACTTTTTATTTTTAAAGATAAATACAGAACGAAAATACATCTTTAATATTCACAAAAATAAAAATCTTTTTATAAAATGGAACAACTTTTTCTTTTCTTTTTCTATTTAATAAAAAGAGTTTTTAATGTTAGTATATAATAGTACAATATGCTCAAGTTTATAATCATAATTCTATTGTCGTCATCTTTACTATGTCAAATTCTTAAAAGAATAAAGACGCGCAAATATATCCTTAAAACTTATAAATTCTATAAATTAATTCACTCTTCGTTTGGTAGAGAGATTATATTTTAAATTTTGAAACTATGTCTTAGGGTTCTTATTGCACTTTTACTTTCGAATCAAATACTAATATCAGTTATAATCTTTTAAGTGTAATTACGTACATACCAGTAGTACACTACAAAAAAGAAAAAGAGACTGCTTGAAATTGTTAAATAACAGTGGTACATAGCAAATGAACCGTGATTATAACTATTTGTAATAGTTTATGTCACGGTTATCCATCGAGACAATTTGCAGCTGTCGCAAACGGTAGTGAAGGTTGGGTAAACCGCAACAAATATTTTTTGATTCAATTTGAGTGACAATTTTATACTGTCAGAAATAAAAAGTCTCAATTATATAAATAAATGGATTGTGGATATGTACACTTGCGACCCGTGGAACGTGACAAAAGACCTATAGTCACGATTTTGCAAGTCATATAAATGTGATAATCAATCATTTATATGGACAATTGACCTCAACGCAAAAATGACTTTTAGTCACAGCTTGAAAACTGACGCAATTGTGTTGGACATCATTTAATTATCTTTCATTATTAGTCACACTTTGAACCATCTCAAATAATATTACTAATTTTAAATATTTTGTGTGTGCATGTATACAACCTAACAGATTATAAGATTTTGAAACTACCAAATTTTCATTAATTAATAATGATTAACAACGATTAAATAATTAATAAATATATATAAAAAAATGTATTGAAATAAACCCATAAGCTTTTCAAAACAAAATGTTTTCATTAATCAAAATCTTCAATTTATTATTATAAATAGGTGATTGGGTCATAAGCCCGTCTTGAATAAGAGAATGAACACTTCTCTAACAATATTTAGATATTTAAGGTTACAAAGGTAATCTTCATCTTATTAAATTATAAAGATTATACTAATTTTATTAAAAAAAATTCTAAGTATAAATATGTGTGTTATGTTTAAAATATGCATATTTCTTATTCTAAAATTTTTTAGGAATACATATGATTATAATCTTATAATAACATTTAAATTTATAGAAATATTTTTGAATTTCTTAAAATTACTTTAGAAATTCAAAATTCTATATATATATATATATATATATATATAGGAAAAATCTCTAAAACGAACTGGAAAAAACGAACTAAAAGCGAATCGGCTATAGCGACGGTTTTGTCCGCCGCTATAGCCAGTGACGACGATTTTTTTACCTATTGCAATGGACCGAACCGTCGCAATATGTGGTGCATCGGCTATCTGACCTATAGCGACGGACTGAACCGTCGCCAGTCCATCGCTAAAATCGGTTCGCGAACGAACCGGTTCACTCGAGAGACGGACTATATATATATATATATATATATATATATATATATATATATATATAGGGAGCATTTCAACAGCAGAACTCTTAAAAAGCATAATTAGCAGAACACCCTTTAGCGACGGACCGGCCGACGGTTTGGTCCGTCGTCATAGGTCTGGTCCGTCGCTACAGCCTTTAGCGACGAGTCCGTCGCTATATATTGTCCGTCACTAAAGGCAGTAGCAACGGACTGTAACCGCACGATCAATATTTCTGAAACTCTTAGATCATCTCCAAAATCATCGTAGCCGTTCAAAGTTGGTAGTTTTTCATCCATCGTTAGATCAAGAAACCGGTAAGACTAATCTCAACCGTCTATTAATAATTCATTTTTTTTGAACCGTCAGATCTATCTCGCCTATACTTAACACTTGCAATATTTGTTAAAAACTGATTGTCGACTCTTCTTCTTCCCATTTCATTCTATCACTTCAAACCCTATATCGATACACTTGAACTGAACTCATGCGATTTCTATGAAATTCGATCGATTTTTTTTTCAAATTAAATAAAATTTTCACCGATTATACTCTTTAAAAGTGTTTTCTACCGATTTAAAATCATTAATTTTTATTACACTTTTATGTCTATACCTCTACTATTTGATGACATAAATTTTGCAGTTTGGGAAAATAGATTTTGAATCTATGCAAAATTTCAAGGAATCAAAGTCTGATAGGTTATTGAACGAGGAATCAAAATTCCTACAAAAGTGGTCGGAGAAAAGATCATTGAAAAAGATATTGATGAGTTCACCATTGAAGAAGAAGAACTCATGAATCTAGCTTCAAGAGCTGAAATGGTAATTACACGTATAGTAATTGAAAAAATACAAAAGAGTCAGCAATTGCAAGATTGTTAAAGAAATCTGAGAAGAAACAAATCACACCAAGGAAACCAGAAAAGATGCTCTAATTCAAGAGTATGCAAATTTCAGACTTGAAGATGGAGAAAAGATTATTGATATGAAAACATGTTTTTCACGAATATATAGTTGACGAGCTTGAACAACTCAAAAAAATCTATACAACTAACGAGAAAAATAGAAGGATACTAAAATCTCTTCTTTCAAATTAGAAGATTAAAGTAACAACCTTCAAAGAAATGCATGACTTAAGAATGTATCATGTTGATAGCCTTATGAGTAACTTACGAGCTCAAGAAGGAGATATGATAGGTGAAAGAATGGGATCTGACATAGATCTTAAAAAGAAACGAATTGTACTTAAAATAGTACTAGTTCATCGAAACAGTGATGACGAGTATCTAAATGAATTGTTATTCCCAAAGGCACTGAGAGATCAAGAAGGGGGTTGAATAGATCCTTTAAAATTTTTTACTTTTAAAGAGTTATTACTAACTTATAATTAAACAAGTTAATTAGATGATTATGCACAGTGGAATGATAATTTAGAAAAACCCCTTCAAAGATTATAGAGAAATCACAGCTCTAAATTTAGAGATTAAATGTGAAACTAAGTCACAGATTAAATCGTAGAGTATTTTAAATAATGCAACAAGAAAGTAAATATTGAAAGTAAATGAAACGAGGGATTTTAAGTGGTTCCGAGTATAAAGATCTTCTAGTCCGCTTTTCTACTCCTTGAGTTGGTATAATCCACTAAGGATGGGTAATCACTAAGATCTGTTCACAAAGAACAGTTACAATAATCGAATCATTCAGATTCTTTGAAGTTCCTAAGACTTGATTACAAAGGTCACTAAGACCGAATAATCACAGAAAGAATAATGTGTTTGAGGTGCCACTAAGTTGCTTTAAGTTCAACACAGAATGACTTAACAGTAGAACAAGATGTTCAAAATCGTAGAGTATGAGTCTTTTTAAAATGGCAGCAGTTTAACTTTTAGATCGTTCGTCTTTACTGTTTGTTTGAATTTGTTTGCCTTTTATAGACCTTCCTCAAAATCTTCCCATTTGAAAGTTACCGTTGATCCTTTAATACTTAGACACTTGTAGATCTCTGATTGTTGACCAAAGAAAAGGTGTGTTAGCTTTCGGCTATGACATATCACTTTCATAGTATTGACTGCTACAGAAACAAGCACGCGGGTACTGTCTTTTCACCAATATAGCTGTTAGACACATTTCCAAATGTCATTCTCCTTAACCTCAAAGGTTTTAACAAAGTACCTTGGCATCTTTACTCTACGAAAATCGGCATTGTCAATCTATGTTAGAGCTAATGCACTTTACGATTTTTTTCCTAATCGTAGAGTTGAGTGTCTAGTCGTAAAGTATCTGGCTAGGCAGACTCTACGTTTTACACTTAACTTTAGTGCACTCAATGATGTTTCTATTTAATCTTGAAAGACTAAGTCTTCGTCTCTTATTAGCTTGATGATCTCCAGCTTTGTTCTAATTCTTCGATTATTGCTTGTATTCTACAAACTCTGAGGTTTGACTTGACAATTTTACAAACTTAGAGTACTGGCAGTTGTAGCTCTACGATCTTCAAAACTATGATCAGTGGGCTTTACGATCTTTAGAACTATGATCAGTAGGCTCTACGATCTTCAACTGCTTACTTTAAGATTGGCTTCAAACTTAAGATATATACACGTCAGCTTCACTCTACGAAATTGATCAACCTAACATTGATCTCTAAACTAAGTCCTTTTACATCAATTTTATTTTAAGGACTGTACAAAAGTTACTGGTTATCAATATACATTAATTTCATATATCATCATCAAATCTAAAGACATATATTGTGTTAACAATCTCCCCCTATTTGATGATAACAAAAATAGTAGTTTCAAACAATCATCAATTCTTAATGCAAATAATTCAGTAATTTAAACATGACTTATATACAATTAGCAACTATATTTCTAGAGAAAAAGAATGAATTTATTGATAAAATAATTGTTACAAATTGTGAGAAAAAAATTACAAGGAAAAAATAATTTCTTTACCTCCTACCTTTTTTAGTTCTTGGATGATCCCTTCTTTCAATTTCTCTTCTCCTTAGATAGTTTTCTCTCCATTCATCTGTTCTTTTTTGAATCTCTTCTATGGAATCTCTGGGTCCAAGGTCTGACATGTTGAATCTTTTTTCTCCTTTTATGTGAATCCCTTGAAGATTTCTAGTTATAAAGGTTGGATCACTGGTTGGGAGTCGTGAGCCAGTAGGTGTTACTGCACTCGACAATCCTGGCCTAAAAGAAGATGATGGAGATTGGCCTTGACCCAAAGGAATGACACGAGACGCAAAGATTCGAGGAGGAGGAGGAAATGATGATTGTTGAGGTAGTCTCCTCTCTCATTTTTTGTCAGCATCTTGATCATGTTGTAGAGTATTAACTTCTTCTGAGAGCTGCTTGACTGTGGACACAAGTCCCTACATTTGGCTCCTTAAAAGTGTGATGTCGTTTTTGGATTCTTGATGTCTGGCTTCAACACGTTCTTTTTGATGACGAACAAGCGCCATGGCATTATCAGTACAGTCAATTGACTAGACAACCATATTCTTGAATTCGATCAAAGAGGAGCTCATCGAGAAAAGTTTGTCGGAGAGAAACTTGATAGATTCTGCATTTATGTTCTGAATAAAGATCAATGTCGCTTTATGCTCAGCAATTTATTGGAAGTAGAGGTCATCGTGCTTCTTGAGGTTATCAAGTATAGTCTTAATAAGCTTATTTATTTTAACGCCAAACTCTTTTGACATCTCCCCTTATACTTTGGCAGTAGTCTGGGCAATATGGAGGAGACTTCGTTGAATTCTTGTAGCCGTGTCCTTGATACCAGCATTGCATTCTTTAGATATCGCATCCAACATTCACTCAAGTTGGATCTTGGACGATACTACTGAAACTCTTTCAAGAATCTGCTTCATGATAGCTTCGACGTTTTCTTTATTTTCTCGGTTGATGTCTCCAAGAAAAGAATGAGGAAGAATTAAACCTAAATTTGTACTATGAGATAAAGATGGTATATCTGTATTTGGATGAAAGGTTGAGGGATCATCTCTATAGTTAGGAGTATGTGTATTGACATGTATAGATTGGGGTTATTCTATAATAAATGGGTTAGGTGACTCTACAATTAAAGAGGTAGGAGACTCTATGACTGAAGAGTTTTGAGGAGATGGGGATCTAGAATATTTATGTTTAGGTGTTGTTTCGGGTGAGGATTGAATGTTATATATATGATGGGTTAGGTTATTTTGGTTAACGTTTTGAGACTCTAAGATCGTGGGTTGAGAACTTTAAACTGAAGTACGCTCTATATCCATGGTGTTGAGTTATACGAAAGCTTCATAGCATGAGGGTGATTCAGTTTTATTGAATAGAGAAGAGGGGATGACGATGACTTTATTAAAGATACCTAAGTGAAAAGAAAGACTTCCATCTAAGATGGTTCTTCTGGCAAACTTTACGATTGTTGGGAAGTTCTGAGGAAACACTTTTACACTTGGAAATAACTTAAAGGTCTAAGTGATGTAGCTCAGATCTTCCATTAGAAGAGCCTTCAACCATGACATGACGGGTAGGAAATAGAACAGTAAGTTACTATTATTATCAAAGATAATAGTGGTTATCTCTGGTTCTTCACCTTGGCTAAAAACCCTTTCGCCCAAGAATTCTAGATTGCCAGACCTTGCTCCTGCCTCTTCTGGGATTGGAGTTTCTTCAAATACAGATTCCGCTTCCTCCCCTTGAGATTGAGCATCTACTTGTGCAGAAGCAGGTTTGTTGGGTTCATTCCTGATGTCCTCTACTGCAGAGTGAATGATCCTGGTAAGATCCAAGGAATCATCAAAAGAGCTTGCAGCTTTTTGCTCTCCCTCAAATGTAGCCTTCACTTGCTTTGCAGGCCCAAATGCCTATTTAGTCATTACCTTCCTTGAAAGTGTCTCTATCTGTGCTGACAATTCATTGAGTTCATAAATCCCTGCCGCTCTTGGCTGATTCATTCTCGTATAAGGCCACTGATAGTCATAGTTGGCCATGGTGTATCTGTGAAAGAAAAAAAAATTAAACAGAAAAATTAAAATAGAAAAATACACGTTTAAATTAAGATCAATTTGATTGAAATTAATATTGACAAAAATTATTAAATTAATCCCCCGACTACGGCGCCAAAAACTTGTTTGCCTAAATTTATACTAGCAAAATACCCAAGTATACGCAGTCCACAAGTAATATAATGATAAGAGAGTATCGAACCCACAGAGAATTATTTAATAATAATTACCAAGTACTAACTCATAATCAAATTAATTTTTATTTAAACAATTCAATAAAAGTTGCTGAATTTTGAAAATAAAGTACTAAACTAACTAATCACTAACTACCAAGAATTGAATTCAGATTAAAAGGCTTAAGATTATAATTTTTCTTAATATTTCACTTGAATTAATACACTTCCTGTTAAGTTATGCTAACTATTTCAGATTGTTAATCAAGAACTCATCAATATTTATAACCATCTCTCGATGTATCATAAACAAATTAACTTAAATCCACAGAAGATAGAATTAAGATGAACACCCTAGTTAACTAATTCATTACATCTCTATATGAATTACAATTAAAAAGGATTTAAAGCACATGCTCTCTTTCAGATTATATGCGGCATATAGGTATATCTCTATTCTAGACACAAATCATGAATTCTATTAACATGCAGAAAATACAATCACATGTTATTATAATCAGGTCTAAACCTATAATCCATCTCTCGAGTTCATATAGATTACCACGGTAATTGTTGATCAGACAATTAAGTAATTAAGCACAAACCATAATAGACAATCCGATAATACTCAATAATAATTAATAAGGCAGCATATCAATAAAAGCTACGCAATAAGTTCCATTATAATCTTAAAAAGAAATTAATTCATGATTGAATTAAAATCCATAATCCACAAGTAAACCATCACCCAAGAATTACAAAATAAAAAAATAAAAGGAAAAAGGAAAAACTCTTTTGAAGCAATTCTTGATATCCTCCTTAGCCTCTTATCTTGATCTTCCTTCATGATAATCTCTTACTTCAAGCCTCCAAACCTTCTTCAATTCTAGGGTTGGCAAAAAATAGCAAGATCTCCCTTATTCTATGTTTCACATCATGTATTTATAGGTTCTAGTTAAAGTCTTTTTAGCATTCCGTCCTAGTGCTGCCACGCCCAACTTTGGCCTAGAAAGTGGCGCTGTCGCGCTCAAATGGCAGAAACTATGTTTTTCCTTCTGCACACCAGTGCAGCCGCACCCAAAATATACTAGAAACTGGCACGGTCGCGCCCGTTAAAATTTTGCTGCAACGTCTGTTGGTAAAATGGTTATAACTTTTGATTCGGGAGGAGTTATGGGGCCTGCCACCTATCAAATCGAAGGTCTCGACGAGATCTACAACTTCAAACTTTGATCTCTATTGATATCAAGGCCATAACTTTCGCACCCGAACTCTGATTGGGACGATTCAAGATGTCCCGGAAAGCTAAAAAGTAGATCTACAATAAAATTCAAGTTCCAAACCAAGAACATGCATCTAACTTGGTGTTAAAAGCCCTGCAATCTTCCCTTTTTGCATTTGCTTGTATATTTTACTCCAATAGATGTCCGGATTGCGTTTCCATGTTTCTTTCTACAAAATAACATAAAATGTATGAATTGCACACAAAACAACAGAGATTAACAATAATTCAAATCTAATGAGATCTGATTCGTAGGTATAAAACTCACTCATCAATTAGATTGGTAGCTAAGGACAGGACGATTTGGGCATTACTCGAGTAACTAAGGATATTTCTAAAAAAATTTCTGAGGTTACATGTCAGGCACACGACCCAGACATGTGCTAGACATGTGATCACTTTCCAGGAAACTCTATAAATACTCCCTCCATTCTAATAGAAGGGACCTTTTGACTCTCTCTGGACTAAAGACACTCAAGAAGGCTCTCTGGATCCTTGATACTCAAGAAGGCTCTCAGATCCTAAGAGTTCTATCACCTGTTACTAGAGTAATTGCTCACATGTTCTTCTCCCCTCTTCAATTCATCAATTAATTTCGTATTCTTCATGGATTTCTCTCCTCCTCAGCCAACATGAAAGCTTAACTTTAGTAAAATACGATTTCCATGCCCACATATACTAAATATGTTTTTTTAGGTATATAAATTATTACTCCCTCTGTTACAGAAAAAGACTTATTCACCAATTTTTAGTATTTTTAGACAAAAATAGTACTCTGTTTAATTATAGTAGTATAAAAAAATGAAATAATATTCTCAAATATTCTAATAGAAAATGATATACATGTCGACAAATATTTGACAAAATTGAATTGCGATAAAAAGTGTATACGACAAGATAGAATAAATTAAAGTGAGACTCTTCTTAATTCTTACTGTCATGTATACACATACATCGCAATCATAATTCGACTGAAAACTTTCGCAATGTATAGCAGGACTCTATTCTAATTTCATTATTACCTTATGGGTGGAATTGCCACAACATGGGCGTTCTTCTTAGTAAGAATTATTGCAGTCTATGTCACTACGTTAAATTAACAACTTAATATTTTTAGGGGTAAATATGAAGAAAAAAAAATTACATTCTTAATTTTTATTTTTATTTGGAAACATATATAATATTAATTATTAGATGGATATTATAATTATTCATTACAATTTTGGCCCTTCCCGACATGAAATTCTGGTTCTGCCCTCTATATATATACATATTGTTAACGCCAAAATTTGACTGCTCGCTAAATCACCAAATAACGAGCTAAGAAGACGTTTACAATGGAGGATATGCAATTATTTTAGTGTGTATGTGGAATAAAATAATGACATATATAAATAAAATAACAACACAAAAATTATACGTGAAAACTCAATTGGGAAAAAATCACGGAGAGAGATAAAAATCCACTATAAAAATAATATGGAGAGTACAAATTGTTTATTCCTCACTCTCCGTTCTTTCCTCACTTTTCTTTGTTGTATATTATTGTATTATCCTCTTTTTCCCTTGCTTGTTGCTATATTTATAGATGTCATGTCCACCCGAATCTAATTAAGAGTTGGAGTCCTTTTTAGAATCACCTTATAACTACAATTAATGACTGATAGATTTCTTCCCAAATTAGACCTCCATATCTCTCCCAAATAAGGAAACGCAATCTTACTTTAATAAGAACTCTCCCACTATTTGAGCAAGCTGTCAAAATAAATGTATATGGGCCAACACCAGATCCGAACCGTTAAATAAATTGGGTTACACCTTGGCTAGACCCAAATAATTACATCCTAACATTGTCCCCCTCCCTCCACTCTCCTGTTATAAAGGATTTATAATAAGAGAGTAATCAAAAAGTCCACCATACCCTCTTAGTGTCGTGTCGGTAAAACTGTTGAACCCACTATATATCTACTATCAAATCTATCAGATCGAACACAATATCATAATAGATAACCAACCTTATCATAACCGAAGATATAGATAACCAACCTTATCACAACCGAACTAACCTTATCATAATCGAAGATATAGATAACTAACCTTATCACAACCGAAGATATAGATAACCAACCTTATCACAACCGAACCAACCTTATCACAATCGAAGATATAGATAACCAACCTTATCACAACCGAACCAACCTTATCACAACCGAAGATATAGATAACAAATTTTATCACAATCGATCCAATCTTATCACAACCGAAGATATACATAACCAACCTTATCACAACCGAATATAGATAACCAACCTTATCACATCGAAAAAATGCTCCCGAACAATAGTGAGGCTTTGATCCGACCTTATATCATCATAATAGCCTTCTCGACCCCTGTGGGAAACCTTGATCGTTTCGAGAGGTAATCCTTCCTGAAGGACGTTGTTGGTCCTTTCGGGAGGTAATCCTTCCCGAAGAACATTGTTGATCCTTTCGGGAGGTAATCTTTCCCGAAGGACGTTTGTCCTTTTGGGAGGTAATCCTTCCCGAAGGATGTTATTTGTCCTTTCGGGAGGTAATCCTTCCCGAAAGACGTTGTTGGTCATTTCGGGAGGTAATCCTTCCCGGAGGACGTTTGTCCTTTCGGGAGGTAATTCTTCCCGGAGGACGTTTGTCTTTTCGGGAGGTAATCCTTCCCGGAGGATGTTGTTTATCTTTTTAGGAGGTAATCCTTCCCGAAGGACGTTGTTGGTCCTTTCGGGAGGTAATCCTTCCCGAACGACGTTTATCCTTTCGGGAGGAACTTAGTCGTCCCGAAAAACGTTTATGCGGCGCTAGGGGGCGCGCCCCTCGGGGAGCGAAGCGACGCGCGGGGGCGCGGTGCGCTGATGGTAATTCAGTGATTTTAATTAATACTAAAATAAGGCCCTCCTTCTTGCGCCAATGTTAACGCCAAAATATGACCGCTCGCCAAATCACCAAATAACGAGCTAAGAAGACGCTTACAATGGAGTATATGCAATTTTTTTAGTGTGTATGTGGAATAAAATAATGACACGTGTAAATAAAATAACAACACAAGAATTTTACGTGAAAACTCAAATGGAAAAAAATCACGGAGAAAGATAAGAAATCCACTATAAAAATAATATGGAGAGTACAAATTGTTTATTCCTCACACTCCATACTTCCTCACTTTTCTTTGTTGTATATTATTGTATTATCCTCTTTTTCCCTTGCTTGTTGCTGTATTTATAGATGTCATGTCCACGCGAATCCAATTAGGAGTTGGAGTCCTTTTTAGAATCACCTTATAACTACAATTAATGACTGTTAGATTTCTTCCCAAATTAGACCTCCATATCTCCCCCAAATAAGGAAACACAATCTTACTTTAATAAGGACTCTCACACTATTTGAGCAAGTTATCAAAAATAAATGTATATGGGTCAACACCATATCCGAACCGTTAAATAAATTGAGTTACATCTTAATTAGAGCCAAATAATTACATCTCAACACATATGTATATGTATAAATATATTTATACATATATGTATCTATATATATATATATTATGACTTTGCATTGAATGTATTTTAGTTTTTAAACGCTACCAACAACCATTTCTATATTGTTTCTTTAGTTATTCTTAGTTTCTTGAAGAAAACAACGCGCAACTCAAGGGCTTTTTTACATGTACGGAGGCACATTTGACTCTCACCTTGCACTTTTGATCTCACTTTCCACATTGGCAGTCGCTTGTCTATTTATTTATTATTCTTTTAGATAAAAAGTTTAATAATTTTGTACTTAGAAATATTTTTTAAACTATTATATGATTATATTTTTATTTTTAAAATAATATATTTGTGTTCAATGATCATATTTTTAAAAATAATTTAGAATATTAATCAAAATTCATTTAATTCACATCATTTTAAATTATAGAATTTTAGAAATAAATTTAAAAAATTAAATATTTATTGGTGAAAGGGAGGGAGGAGGAGTAGTAGTGCATGACATATGAAAAATGATTATAGGTCGATTAGTTCATGATAAATTCATTCCTTTCATGCATTTGAATTCATATCAAGTCATTATTTATATATGGACATAAATTTATTTATATATATCAACCTTCATTTTATGTAATGTTAAACACATTTTTCTTGCGATCATGTTTCGTTAATAGCAACGAACCAACTAGTACTATATTTCAATACTCTTATAACCTTGTTGACACCCCAACCAATGCAACCACGAACCCCTTTTTCATCGAAAACAACCTTATGGACCAGCATTGCTTATCACAATCTGCCCTCTTCCTCCTAGGCTATAATTTGTGAACCAGTTTTCAATGTGCTTCGGAGTTATTTACGTATCTAATTCCTCGTGTTTAAAACATATATTAGTTTAAAAATCATCAAAGTATTGTCCTTTATAATTGTCAATTTATTTTATTTTTATTCCAGATCACTTTTAGCTTCCAGATAACAATAAACAGTAAAAATTAAATTTTAAAACAAGCAAACCCTATGTCACCATCACTCTACCTATTACCTTTTCAAAATGATTTTTTTTATATAAAAAAAATCATTTTTACTTTTAGAACGAAAAAAATATATTTATCTTTAGTTTTGGGACAATAAAGTATTAGTAATTATTTTAAATTAGCTTGGATCATGATAGATCATGAAAATTTGTGTACATAATGAAGGAAACTAATTTATCATATATATATATATAGATGGATAGATATAAAGGCACCAGGGGAATGTGACAACTAGGCGTGCCGATGGGGTGAGTTAAAGCGAGAGATTGCACCGCTGCGCTCCGTTACGTTAGACGGATATGATCATAAGAAGCTTAAAAACGGGATATATGGTAAATATGAGATAAATTTCAAAACTCGCATTAGATTAGAGATAAAGGTCCTCTTAAAATAATTTGTCTTGTATATATAACATATTATATGCACCCTTACAAACATTAATATTTATATATTATGCGTTTTGATATTTTTAATTGTAAGAGTACTTTATATTAATAACTTAAGACTTTCTAATTTATTGTTATAAACATTTTTGTTAGATTATTTAGGATATTTTATTTAATTTTTTATATGATTGTGAGGCGGACACCAGGGACACCAGGGTACGGGGTATAATATTTGGAGGAGGGACAAATATAAGTGAATTTAGACAACAAATTTAGAGTGCACGGTCTATTTAGAGAGTGGATCTCTGGTACCATATTCGCCTCTTTGACATCTATAGTGATATCAGTGTCAAAATTGTGCCACAAAATTTTGTGTTTTTTTAATTATATTACTTATTCGGATTCAAATTATAAAATTAATATTGATTTTTTAAAAGTTAATTTGAGATATTTTTAAATTTAAAATTGACATGATTAATTTAAGTTTTGAAAACAATAAATTTTATAACTAGTAATATTTTTTAGATAGTTTATGATATGCATAATTATATTAATATAAACTAATTGATTCATATCAGTTTTAAGTTTGAAAATTTTTTAAATTGACTTTTAAAAAATTAATAATAGTCTTATAATTTGAACGGAAGGAGTATTATTTATTCTTTCTATTTAATTTTATTTCAAATTTAATGATTTCTGTTATGTACTCGTGGTGATTGCAATTATCTAGTACTTCCAAGAAGAAATTATTATTTGGATAATGGTCAAATGAATGTGCTGCCTTTTTTATACTAGTCTCTCGTGGGCACACACTTATGTGTGTTAATTATTTTTAGTTGTTAATAATTAAAAATAATAAGATAACAAAGTAAGTAGTGAAATAAACTTGGGAAAATGAAGAGAGAAAGATAAAAAAATAAAAAAAAATTGATAAATGGACAAATGAGAGTATAAAGTATAAATAGTTGAGAGAAAAATAAGGAATTAAATAAATAATGAGATGTTTATTTTGAAAGTTGTAAATTAGTTTTATCCAAAAGATTAAATTAACAATTACATAAGAAAGTCTTAAATTACTTAATAATCATGAAATTATAATTTTTTTAATTAAAAAAATAATATAATTAAGATTATTAAGTGAGGACACAAAGACTTTACTCTCCCTTTATAATATAGTTCTCACCTCATGCATGTTTTATAATTTAAAAGATTCTACAACTCAAAAAGAAAAAAGAAGTTTAAAGATTCTAATATTATTGTTCAACTTTTAAGGCCTCTTATTTTTCTTACTGTATTTCTTTTATCCTCTAATATAGGCCGCTTCTAGAAGTGAACAAAAATAGTATATGGAAAAAGATGATTAGATGTGATGGTGAGGACTTTTCCTTATCTTTTTTTGTTTTTCCTTTTTTTTTTTTTTAAATGGGATTCCTTTTTCTTTTCTTTTTTCCACTTGTCATGTGAGACTATAAACCAAGAGAAGAGATGCGATGTGTAAGCTCCTAATTTCTTTTTATTTTACCGCATCTAGCAGTATTAGTATAAGTATGATAGATTATATATTTTAAAAATCTCTTAATAATAATAATAATGTTAAATAAATCTCTTACTTTGAGAATATAATACTATTTTGTAAAAAAAAAATGGATCGAACATATTTTGTAAGCTACTAATCAAACATTATTTTTCTTTATTTGCATGTGTAAAATGATTCTCGAATTCGACATAGAGTCCACTGGTTATAGTGCATGAGTAGTACTGTATTACTGTATTAGTATAAAAATATAGTAATTTCAAATTTTCTCTTTTTTAAAAACAAAATAATAAAAACTTCACAAAATAAAAATAGAGAGAGGAAGTGTCAGGGAAGAGGAGCAGGGCAGGTAAGGATCGAGGACATGACAAACAGGAAGGGAGGGGAGGGGAGGAGAGGCTTTTAATTTTGCAGTACTAGTGTGGTTGTCGAGGTCGAGGAGGAGCTGTCAATCCCTCCAGTTCCCGAAAATGCAACGTAGTGTTTGACATTTTGCTTTCAAAGGCATCATCATGCATCTCTCCCCACCTTTTTTCTACTTCCCAATCTACTTACTCATTTGTTTTCTTCTCTAGTGTATTTTTTTTCTTTCTTCTGTTCCCCTTTTGACTCTATTTCTTGGTCTTTAGGTTGGAACCATATATATAAATACAGGTAGCATTTATAGGAAAGTGAGAGAGAGAGAGAGAGGAGAGATGCATGGGGGACCGAGTTTTGGCAGCCAATACGCTTGCTAAAAAAATAGTGCGTAAATTTCATTTAATCACATAACATTTACATGTTTTTACATATCACAGCCTGAATTTCGATAATTGACATATGAACACTAATACAAGTACTAGGCTATGTGAAACTATTATATTTTTCATCTAGTTTAATTGTACGTACTTGTGTGCCACACACCTAAAAGTACATGAAGCTTTCATAAATCGGCCTTCATCACTTAGAATTTTTTTTAACTAGAATGTCCTTAGTTTTATGCCCAAAATAACCTTTTATTATATTTTATATTTTTTTATATCTTTTTACTCAAACAACGACAATCTCTACATAATATATTTTTTCATTGTGTTTCAACAATCGACTTGTTGCAACAAACAAGTAGTTTTTGGTCCAAACTAAAAGAAAGATTCAAAAAGAAAAAATGTGATGACATATCATTACAAGCTAAAATGAAAATGTGAAATCTTGATAAAACTAATTATGCATAGAACTACAGTGATCTTACTTACGATTAAAATGAAGGTTATGTAAATTGTCATTACTAGCATATGGTTGGGAATCTAATTATCATTTTCTTCATCGTTTCACCAATTATCACTATACCCTACCGAGGCAACACCACCAACCACCAACATGCACTACATCTCTACCACATATTTGTTCATCACCTGCGAAGTTAACTCATTGAGTGCAATTCATTATTCTTCATCGATCAAACCCTAATTACAAAATAACTTAAAATCTCTCTAAAGGTTTTTTGGGTTTCATTTTTGAATAGTATATAGTTAGTCATTAACAACCTCAATTCACCTTTAAATTAATCCAAACTAAAAATCAATGATAAAACCCCAGAGGCACAAAAGCTTGAAAAGAATCCCAAAACTCCATCTTTTAACACTATCAAATCATCACACTTTTGGGATTTGTTCCTTACTCAAATTCAAGAATCATCAATGGAATAATAGTTCCAAAAAATTATTAAATCAGTTCGTAATCCAAAAAATTAATTAAGTTCATAATAAGAAAAGAAATCTATATAAAAAAAATGAGCAAAACACTACCTAATTCATCACTTAGCACTTGCAAACCTCTGAGCACTACGGATTGACGAATTTCGAGCCTAACCAAATTAATTATAGCCCAATTTAAGCCTTGAATCTGGTCGAAAAGTTAGATCTAGGTGGCAGCCGATAAATGAATATTTACCAAGAAAAAAGAGGAAAGAAGAAGAGAAAAATTATCCTTACTCAATTTTAGGGATAATAATGGTGCGGTGCGGTTTCGATTTTTTAGTGATTTGGAACCACACATGTCTTAAAAAATCTTGAACTGGAACCACACTGCACCGGTAACGGTAACAGTTTAAGATTTTTTATACCAAAACTGCACCAGTCGGTTTATATTTTGAACCTCACCGCATTGTCTTGCATTGGTCAAGATTTTTTTTAAAAAATAGCTTAGTTTTTATTAAATTAGTTTAATGTTTTTATAACAAAAATTACAATAACATTCATTAAAATAGCACTAGAAAATATTAACAAGTAATATAAGAATATATGTTCAATTAAAATTAAGATAATATTGTTATAATTTTAACATTATTATTTAATATATATCAACTATATATAAAAAAATATTCATAAATTAATTTTTGACATGCAAAAGTAAAAAGTTATAAAACTATACGTTTTGAGTAACTTTATGATTATATATAATATTATGTAAGAATAATAATACTATGAAATATAAATATATAATTAAAATAAATAAGTATATATAGAGCAGTTTAAGGATTGGTGTACCGTCGGTTCAAGAAGAAATACGATGTACTGGTAGTTCAGAGACTAATACCAAAATCGCACCACACCGATCCCTGTTTAAATTTTTTTGCACCAAAAGCGCATCGACGAAGTCTACGGTTCGAATAAAAACCGACCAGTTCGATGCGGTTTGATCGATTTTGGTTTAAATTATCATCTCTACTCAATTTGGTTAAGAACGTTAAAATGGAAAGCTATTATTTATTTATTTTTATTTAGTCTCAAAATAATAGGTGCTCATGTATTATTTTTTAAAACTTATGTAGCCATGTGCAAAAAAGGTGTAAATAATAGGTACAATTGATATTTACCCAACAATTAAAATAAGATGCACTTTGTTTTAGAGCGAAAACAAATGCATCAACAGTCTCAGACTTTTTAGCGCAGGTTGGCGTGTAAAAGTTGAACGTCTTTTACACCTTCCTTCTGTCAGCTTTCATCCTCTCAGTCCTCCCGGGTCCGCAGCAGCTAAAACACGTACCAAGGGTCGAAGTGAAGTCCTTGCATCATCAATAGTCATTTAATATATATTCTACAATTAATAGTATATACATACGCGAAACGGAACGGAAGGATCCAGGACAGACGGGGAAGATGGTGAGGAAGAGGGCGGCTTCTGAGATGGAACTCCAAACTGGTGATGGCGTCGAGTATCACAACAGATTTCTCCGCCGAACAACTTCAAATCCCCTCTTAGACATAGACATGGGCATGGGGCTTTTATCTACTAATACGATTATTACTAGTTCTGATTTAGGAGGTGGTAGCGGAAGAGATATCACCAACTCTCCTAATCCACCACCACACTCAATCCACGTTCCTAACTACTCCACTACTACGCTATTATCTTCCACCACCACAAACACAACTGTGACGTCAAACGCGTCTGCAACTAATAATATTATGGACGGATCCCTGCTCTCGCCTCAACATCATCATCATCTTCCACAACAACAACAAGGCCCTCATACCGAAACCACCCGGGTCCCTTCCGTTTGTGTTTTCTCTGGTCTGCCCTTGTTTCCTCCTACTATTCAAAGAAATCTAGGTTATTCAGCTGCTGCTGGCTGCCCCGGTGGGCAGCCGGTACTACCCAGTAGCACTGCCACATCTGATGCTGCTGCTCTACCGCCACTCCCATTCACAACTACTACTACTACTACGTCAGCAGGAATAGCAATGGAAGACAGTAGTAGCGCTGCCATGGCATGGATCGATGGCATCATAAAAGATCTAATTCACAGTTCCTCCCATGTCTCAATAAACCAGCTCATCCACAATGTAAGGGAGATCATCCACCCTTGCAATCCTAGTCTTGCCGCGGTCCTCGAGTGCAGGCTCCGCTCTTTGACAGATCCAAATTATCCGAACACAACCACCACCAGCACTGAGAGAAGGGGATCATCATCAATTATTAGGAATTCTTCTTCGGAATTAGTGCAAAGACATCTTCACCACTATCAAACCATCCAGCAGAAAGGAGGGCTAGTGCAGTTTCAGGGGCAGGGCTCATCGTCGTCATCAGCATCTGCAGCTGATCTCAAACTTTATCGGGATTTCTCTGATCTTGATAATACATTGCCATCCTCTGCTGCTGCTTCTCATCCTATCAACCATTACTTAAATTGGGGACTTGCACAACCCACCACCAAAAATATGGTCACTCCTACCGATCTTACTCCGTCAAATCAAAATCAAATGCATGAGCAGTCATCTCAGCAGCTGCATCCGCAGGAGCAACAGCAGGACTCTTCGCCAGTAGGAGCTGGAGCAGCAGCAGAGGCATTAATCGTGCCACCCACTGTCGACGTGATCGTAACAAGAGAGAAGAGAAAAGAAGAAATACGGCAGCAGAAGAGAGACGAAGAAGGCCTACACCTCCTGACCTTACTCCTGCAGTGCGCGGAGGCCGTGTCCGCAGATAACTTTGAGGAGGCAAACAGGATGCTGTTGGAGATCTCAGAACTGTCCACCCCTTTCGGAACGTCTGCGCAGAGGGTAGGCGCCTACTTCTCGGAGGCCATGTCGGCGAGGTTAGTTAACTCGTGCCTGGGGATTTACGCTGCCCTTCCCCCAACTGTGGTGCCTCCTCACGGCCAAAAGATGGCCTCGGCCTTCCAGGTTTTCAATGGGATCAGTCCCTTCGTCAAGTTCTCACATTTCACTGCAAATCAGGCCATACAAGAAGCCTTCGAAAGAGAGGACAGGGTGCACATCATAGACCTTGATATAATGCAAGGCTTGCAGTGGCCGGGACTCTTTCATATCTTGGCTTCACGGCCAGGGGGACCTCCCTCTGTTCGACTCACAGGATTTGGCACCTCGATGGACGCCCTAGAGGCCACGGGCAAGCGATTGTCTGACTTTGCCGATAAATTGGGCCTACCATTTGAGTTCTCCCCAGTCGCTGATAAAGTTGGGAATCTGGATCCTGAAAGATTTAGTGTGAGCAAGAGGGAGGCAGTCGCCGTCCACTGGTTGCAACATTCACTCTACGATGTCACAGGCTCTGATGCCAATACCCTTTGGCTCTTGCAGAGGTAAATTATATAATTCCTCAATTTCAAAATAAGAAATATATTTTTGTAAGACGATGGTTATGGAATTTTTTTATTTTTTTTTTCGAATTTATTTCCAACATTAGTTAGGAATATAATAGTTGCAGCTAATAATATTCAATTAACTAAAGATAAAAGTAGTGACGTATAGAAACTTAATATAATTTTATAGTCTGAAAATAAAAGTGTTTATTTCATTTAGGAACAAATTATACAAAAAAATATATATCTAATTTTTGAACAAAAGAAGCTAGCTAGAAGTTAGTATATTATATAACTAAATTATAGTTTATTTGCACGAGAGAATACATTGGGTCTTTTCTAATACCGGCACTAAATATTTTGTAGTTGCACCATGCGTTTTCTAGTTACCTTCTATGGGAAATTGATTCTTTGAACTTCAAAAATTAACATGATGTTTATACTACTAGCATGTATAGTTAATTTTATATAAAGTGCATGTGGGACAAGTAAATTAATACTAGCTGGTTTCAATGGAATAATTGAAATCATCATTTGCCACATAAGTACTAAGCAGTAGGATTAATCTATGTTTTGATCTGCGTGGGTGCAGATTGGCTCCAAAAGTTGTAACTGTGGTAGAGCAGGACCTGAGTCACTCGGCGGATTCATTCTTGGGTAGGTTCGTGGAGGCCATACATTACTTCTCAGCATTGTTCGACTCTCTCGGTGCAAGTTATGGGGAGGAAAGTGAGGAGAGGCATGTGGTGGAGCAGCAACTGCTGTCGAGGGAGATACGGAATGTGCTGGCTGTAGGGGGTCCATCAAGGTGCGGTGGTGAGATGAGGTTCAACAACTGGAGGGAGAAGCTCCAACAGTCTGGCTTTAAGGGGATCTCTCTGGCTGGAAACGCTGCAGCACAGGCCACCCTCTTGCTTGGGATGTTCCCTTCTGATGGTTACACCTTGGTAGAGGACAACGGCACTCTTAAGCTTGGTTGGAAAGATCTTTGCTTGCTTACTGCCTCTGCCTGGAAGCCTATAACTAAATAGCTCTCATCATCATCGATCATTTCCCAGCAGAGTCGGCATAGTTTATATGTTGACAACAGCAACGTTCACACTTATGTGTATTAAGCTTTGTTTCAATTTACACTTGGCTATGAAATAATTTGGTTCCATGCTATAAAAGCTTGTATACCTATTATGAAATAGTTATGTTCGAATCCCGGAGGTGTCGTTGCAATTCTACTACACATTCCTTTCCTTTATCGTAACTAGTTCATGACTTAGTATATGATTTGGAAACAACTATGTTATTCTATAGTCTATATTTGGAAATTTAATAACGTTGACAGCTTGTATAGTACTTAACTGCGTTCTAAAATTAGAGATATATTTTGAATTTTTAAAGTTAATTTGTGAAAATTTTAATTTTGTTCAAGTTTTGAAAATAACAAAGATGATCATTAGTAGTATTTTATAATTAGTTTATAATTTTGAGTTTTAGAATTTCACGAATTGACTTTAAAAAGTCAAAATGTATCAATAATTTTGAAACGAAGGGAGTAATTAATAGTTTGTATGATTAATTGATTAGCCCTTTCACTTTTCTCTTCAGGTCTTCAGTAGTCTGCTACATTTAGAGAATATTATTCACCAAATAGTTACAGGAGTATTATTTATATTTAGAGAATATTATATCATCTGTTGGTCATCAAAACGACGTAGTATCAGGGAGGACACAACTGTTCGCATGCAAAACGACGTAGTATCAGTGGCAGTTATGATAATAAATTAAATAAAATTTTTTAAATAAATTTTGTTCAAAAAATTATATACAATGCCCATGACCCATGACCCCGAGCCCGACTGGTCGGTCGGCGGCGCGCGGGTTCGAACCAAGCCTTGGCTAGGTCCTCTCCCTTCCACAAAAGTGGGGTGCCCCTCCTTCTTATTTATAGGATAATTTCGTGACTGTTCAGATGGGACGCATCTGTTGGTCATCAAAACGATGTAGTATCAAGGAGGACACAACTGTTCGCATGCAAAACGACGTAGTATCAATGGCAGTTATGATAATAAATTAAACAAAATTTTTTAAATAAATTTTGTCCAAAAAATTATATACAATGCCCATGACCTATGACCCCAAACCCGATTGGTCGGTCAGCGGTGCACAGGTTCAAATCAAACCTTGGCTAGGTCCTCTCCCTTCCACAAAAGTGGGGTGACCCTTGGGGCCCTTCCCATTGAGTAAACATCCCATATATAAAGACTTCATTTTTCCCTCTAATGCCCTATGTGGGACTTTTACAATTTTCAACATTTCAAGTAGGTGGCTTTGGAGTCAATTTTCTCATTCAATTTTTAATGAATTTGAACACATAAATATACCATGTTATACTCTTTGCACAGAAGAACGCATTGGTGCATAGACCCGACATTTTTGGAGTGTAGGTCCCATATTAAATTGAGCTTCAAAATGCTCTAATATTTAAGTTTCAAACCCATTTCCAACATCTGAATCCTATGATGCTAGCAAAATTTGATCCCGCACAAATTGCGAATCTTGAAAACTAGAGTGATTAGGTAAAACCTATACAAAACGAAGGAGCTCAACCTGTGAAGTAAAAATTGGTTTAATCAAAAAAATAATGTTAAGAATCTCAAGTTTTTGGACTCAAATGAATTTTAAATTACCGACAAGTATAAGTCAAATTTACATAAATTGTGTAAAGTTGTGCAGAACACAATTTATGTTCTAACTAATTTGCAGCTTCTCTTACTAATTTACCAACGCAAGGAGGGCCTCATTGTTGCAATCATCATTCTCTGGATTATTTGTCATTTGAGCTACTTTCCTGCATTGACCCAATTCGAACATATGAGAATTTAACAATTTTCAGGAAAGTCAGACAGGACAAAGCTGATGCAATAGCAACCACAATTAAAGATCTAAACGGATATAATTTTTTTAATATGTGAGCAGACTTAGGTTATGTTTGTTTATAAAAATAATACATAGAATAATACTATTTACACTAATATAATATTTGTAAGAACTATTTTATCTCATAATTATTATTTTATTTAATTTATTGAATATGTTTTTATTTTTTTAAGACATGTACTATAATCTCAAATGAAAAAATGGTATTCATAGACATGGGCATGGGGCTTTTATCTAGTAATACGATTATTACTAGTTTTGTCCATGCATTCACAAAGGGCTGCAATCAATCTCCAAAACGCCTTGCCATTGAAAGTTGAAACCAAACTGGGAATTGAAGGGAAAGTCTAGTCAGACATTTATGCTACGTTTGGATTTAAAAAAAATTGTGTTGTCGACCTATTCTCCTTTTGATAATCCTTCTTTCTAACACAACAACTGGTTCCATAGCTAATTCCCTTCATCTGAAGTTGTAATTAAGGTGGTTTAGGGCACCTTCTTCTTCCCCAGCTTTTTCTTTAGCTGTGAAACATGAAAGACATTATGAATTTTTGATGTGTTGGGTAATCTAAGCTTATATGCCACCTTCCCAATTCTCTGTACTATTTCATAGGGTCCATAGAATTTAGCCAATAATTTTTAAGTTCCTTCTGACCCCATTGAGGCTTTCCTATAGGGCTGTAATTTGGTAGATTAATGTAAAAGCAGAAAATGTAGAAAAATGATTGTAGTATGTCAATGCTAGTACTTGGTACTATATCCTTAAGACAATTACGCCCTCCTTTGGTGCTTACAGTTATTAGTGTTTGTCTCCTAGAATACAATGACAACGTGTACTATAGCAGTACTACAAATAGCACATACAGTGAACCAGGCAATGCTTTGAACTCTCAAACGGACTCTAAATATGACTGAAAAGTTGATGCAAAAATTAATGATCGAATGACTGAATTCGTAGGATATTTATAGATGATTAATGACCCTTCATGATTGGACATGACCCTTGGATCCGACTGAACACATATGTTCAATTTAAATGAAAAGGCATGGCTGTTCAATTTGAACGAATAGTAGTGTGCGCATGGGCGAAGCAAGAGCAACGTGCAGAAGTAGTCAACGTTACGACTCTAGATACTAGCGCCGCAGTGCTTTGTCTAGGCGTTGTGGCGCTACGTCTGTTCTCAAAACGAAAACGATACAGTTTCATCCAATGGTAATAATTATCGGAATTAAGCAAAACAAAAATTATAGAAATTTTTGCCCAAAAATATATATACAATAGCTCAGGCCCTGTGCCCGTCCCGACCCGCCCAGTCGGTTCGCGTCCCGACCCGCCCAGTCGGTTCGGGAGGGCGGTGGTGGCGCGCACGTGGTGAACCCAAATCAAATCTTGGTTAGGTCCTCTCCCTTTCATAAAAGTGGGGTACCCTTTAGGGCCCAAACCCAAGTCCAAACTAATTGTATATATACTCATTTGATGTTTAATTCTCAATCGATGTGGGACTTTTACTTCCTAAAAGCATTTATTATCATATTCAAGGGTGATCTTTAGGAGTAAATTTCGTATTCATTATCTCATTGATTTGAGCTTCTTAATACTTGATTTTAATCTACTCATGGAGTAGAACATATTTATATGTGGATTCTTCTCCAATGATTAATGGAACCCACTTAAATTCTAACTTAAAAACCCATGTTTAAAAACCTTATTTAAGCTCAAATTCTAATAATCTCCCACATGAATGAAATTGACTGCTAGTCTATACAAATGTTACGCAGACTCTGAGAGAGACATAATTAAAAATCATCTTTATCCAATTGTTGATTGACTATCACAATGGATACAAATAGCAGGCACATGTTTAAGCCACATAGGAATATCTTCTAAAAAATGATGAAGTCATTCAGCTTCTTCTCCAGCCTTATCCAATGCAATAAACTCATATTCCATTATTGATCGAGCAATACATGTTTATTTAGAAGATTTTCATGATACTACTCCTTCACCTAGTGTAAACACAAAACCACTTGTAGATTTAGAGTCTTTTGTATTTGATATCCAGTTCGCATCACAGTATCCTTCAAGTATTGTTGGATATCTTGAGTAGTGCAATCCAAAGTTTTGAATGTATTTTAAATACCTTAAAACTCTTATAATCGTTTTTCAGTAATCTTGTCTTGGATTGCTTGTAAATCTACTCAATTTATTAACAACATATGTTATGTTAAGACGTGTACAATTTATTACATACATAATGCTCCTAATTATTTGTGCATACTCAAGTTGTGATATGCTCTCTCCATTATTTTTAAACAAATGTAGATTTACATCTACCGGTGTTCCCACAGGATTGCAATCATATTACTTGAATTTCATGAGTATTTTCTCAATATAGTATGATTGTGATAACACTAACCCTGCTACATGTGCCTGATATTCGGAAAAATTTAGTGTCTGGATCTCTTCTTAGTAAAAAGAGATTTTAATTGGTATTTGTATCAGACAAATTTGTTCTAACCAAAAATGGGATGTATGTGGAGAAGGGATATATGAGCGATGAGCTATTTAAAATGAATTTATTAACTATTGTACCTTCCAAAATTAATGAAAATATATCTTCTGCTTATATGATTGAGTCATCTGAATTATAGCATGGTAGATTATGACATGTTAATTATGATACTATACGCAGATTAATTAATATGGAATGTCTACCAAAATGTGAGATTAACTTCCATCATAAATGTAAAGTTTGCATTGAAGCAAAGCTTCAAATATCTTCTTATAAATCAATTGAAAGAAGTACGAAATCTCTTGAATTAGTACATACAGATATTTGTAATTTAAAATATATACAAACAAGAGGGGGTAAGAAATATTTTTTTTTACTTTTATAGATGATGGTACAAGATACTGTTATGTTTACTTATTGAGAAGTAAAGATGAGGCCGTGAAAATGTTTATACATTACAAGAATGAGGTTGAGAATCAACTTGATAAAAAGATCAAGATAATTAGAAGTGATAGAGGTGGGGAATATGAATCATTTTTTGGTAAAATTTGTTCACAACATGGTATAATACACCAAACAACTGTACCTTATTCACCACAACAAAATGGTGTTGCTGAAAGAAAGAATGGAATTTTGAAAGAAATGATGAATGCATTGTTATTAAGTTCTGGGCTACCTCATAATTTGTGGAGAGAAGCAATTCTTTCAGCAAATTATATTCTCAACCGAATACTTCAAAAGAAGTTTAATGCATCACCTTATGAATTATAAAAATGAGGGAAACTGTCTTATAAACACTTAAAAGTGTGGGGGTGCTTAGCAAAAGTTATGATTCCTACACCCAAAAAGGTAAAAATAAGACCAAAATAGTTTGTATATTCATTAGCTATGCTCATAATAGTAATACAAATAGATTTTTGGTTAATAAATCAAAAATTCTAGACTGTGTGTTCCTAACGACCCTGATTTGAAATTTAAAATCATGATGGAGGCACATAATACACCGTTTGCAATCCACCCTGGAAGTACCAAAATGTATCGTGATCTTCGACATACATTTTAGTGGAGCAATATGAAGAGAGAGATCGTAGAGTTTATCTCAAGGTGTTTAACTTATCAACGTGTCAAGGCGAAGCATCAAGTACCAAGGGGTCCATTGCAACCACTTGAGATTCTAGAATGGAAGTGGGAACACATCAACATGAATTTTGTGATGGGTCTTCCCAAGGTTTCTCAAGGCATAGACGTAATTTGGGTCATTGTAGATAGATTGACTAAGTATGCTCATTTCTTGTCCATACGAGAAAACTATTCACTTGAACGTCTTGTTAGTATGTACATAAGCGAGATTGTAAGATTGCATGGTATGCTAGTATCCATAGTTTCTGATCGAGACCCTAGATTCACTTCACGATTTTGGGCCAGCTTGTAGAAAGCTGTGGGCATTGAATTACGATTCAGTTCTGCATACCATCCCTAAATGGATGGGAAATCAGAAAGGACAATTCAAACTCTCGAAGATCTATTGAGACTCTGCGTACTAGACTTTAAAGGAAGTTAGGACAAATACTTACCATTGGTGGAATTCTCCTATAACAACAGTTATCAAGCAAGTGTAGACATGGCTCCATTCGAGGCGTTATATGGATGAAAGTGTTGTTCTCCGATATACTGGGATGAAGTAGGCGAGGCAAAATTATTGGGACCAGAGTTGGTACGTATGACTGCAGAAAAGATTCAAATGATCCGACAATGTATACAAGCAGCACAAGATCGACAAAAGAGTTATGCTGATCATCATCTAAGGGACAAGGAATTCAATGTCGAAGACCATGTATTTTTACGTGTTGCTCTATGGAAAGGAGTTACGAGATTCGTAAAAAGAGAAAAGGCTCAACCCTCGATTTATTGGCCCATTTGAAATCCTCGACCGAGTAGGAATTGTGGCCTACAGACTCGCCTTATCGCCAAACATGTCTCGTGTTCATAACGTCTTTCATATATCAATGCTACGAAAATATATGAAAGACCCGAACCACATTATTGAATTAGAACCAGACGAGATAACAGAGGATTTAACATATGAAGAGGTACCTGTCAAGATCTTGGATAAGAAGGAACATATTATACGTTTAAAGATTATATCTCAA
This sequence comes from Aralia elata, assembly GCA_034770075.1. Classification (NCBI taxonomy): domain Eukaryota; kingdom Viridiplantae; phylum Streptophyta; class Magnoliopsida; order Apiales; family Araliaceae; genus Aralia; species Aralia elata. Next base: position 42,404 of record CM068379.1, on the reverse strand, counting down.
GTTAAAATTTTATGGAAAAACTATGATACAGAGGAAATGACCTGCGAGTTAGAATCAGAAATGAGAGCTAGGTATCCTCACCTCTTCGATTTGCCAAGACCCCAACTTTTTATGAATAAGATTTAAATTTTTAATATTATTCTAAATAGTAAAGTGTTGATTTAATAAATGTTATAGTTAAGAGTGATACATGCTAATTATAAGAAATAAATAGTATGTCGGGGAATATTCTTTTTATCAAGGAATATTCTTTCTGTCAGGGAATATTATATTTGGTAAAGTACGAAGGCGTCGAAATAACCAATCATTGGTGGGCCCCACAACGAATAATTGTCGGATACTGAAAATAACAGAAATAACTTTTTATGATAGAATTGTCAACGGTACTATCCCCCGCAACTGTTGAAATACCCAGTAATAAAAGATTAGTAGCATGTGGTATTCCACAGTAGCACGCGGTATTCCAACAGTAGCACACAATATTGTATAGTATTTTCAATTATTGATTCAATAATTACTACAGTGACAATTGCATTATATTTTATATTATTGACTCAATAATTGTCACAGTAACAACTGCATAATATTTCACATTGTAATTAGATCAATAATTGTCACGACACAGTAATTTATGTTATTTGAAATAGATTAATTAACATTATTGGCAATGTCTAGAAGTTCTGTAAAAGAAATGAGTTATTTAATTGTGTGTCGTTTATACGGAAGGCCCCCTCTTTCTTAGAAATGATCTGATTTTTAAAATTGTGAATCTATATCACTAATTGTGAATAATTGTTAAAAGATTTAAAAGGTATGAATAATTGAAGAATAAAAGGTGTTGATTAAGGATAATTATAATAAGTAATGTGTGGTAGATATTTGTCCAATTTGTGTTATAAATAGAAGGGTTTAGCATGAAGCATTTGTTGTAAGTTTGACTTATTATTCCATAGACCCACCACTTGCCAATTTGTTAAAATTGTCGACAAAATTTTCTTCCAGTGGGATCCTCCTTATTTGTTTTATTATTATAAAAAATAATAATAAAACAGAAAACTTTTTGTATAAAACAGAAAACTTTTTAAATATATATAAAGTTATTTGTTTTATTAGAATATAATTAGAATATATTATATTATATATAAAGTTATTTGTTTGATTAGAATATTTTATTAAAAAATAAAAATCAGACGAACGTTTTTGTCATTGGTGTGCTAAGTCTACGCGTTTGTCAAACTTGGTGTGCTACGCATTTTTCTATAAATAGGTTGTTTAGTTGAACAATGAAGAACACACCAAAAACACAAAATTCCTCTTCTATAATATTGGAAGTATTTCTTTTGAGTATAAGGATACTTTGAGTGTAGCTAATAGTGCTAGATTTTCTCAAGATAATCTCCTTTATAAGTCAGATCTAGTCTCCTACTAAGATAAGAGATATCATTTTCTTTCATACTCTTAAATCTAAACTTACTATGGTAAGTATTGCTTCTATAATTCCTGAAATGATTAGAAATTCCTTTGAGGTTTGTGTTTTATCTAATATTATTTCATTTAAACTTTTTATTTACCCGAACCTTCTTATTAAATTTTAATCGTTATCCTTGAAATATGAATCTTGAATGTCATTCTTGAATTTGACCCCACATTTTGATCATTATGTTGACAATTTAGAAATGATTGAACTCTTAACAAATTAAATGTCCAACTCGAATGTTTATTCTTTTATCTTATTATTCTTACAACTTCCGTTCATTCTTTATATTATTGTTACTTATACTAATCATCACAGAATTAAGTTATGGTGAAGGTTTTTGGCCTGGGTACAAAGACGATATAATTGCTTGGTGTCTTTGGTCGGTATGGCAAGGATACGTGATGAAAGTTCTCTTTGGCCCGTAGTGCAAAGATGGACTGTTGATTGGCATGATCATGACAATTGGTGCTACAATTGAATATCTTTGGCTCGTAGTATAAAGATAAACTGTTGATTTGCATGATTATGAACAAGAACTGTGTATTGGTAAATCATGATTTTTTTTTGTTGCTAAATTGGTTTGTTATCATGATCTTTGGTGTTCCAAGCAAAGGCAGGTGATGAAAGTTTTCTTTGGCCTGAGTGCAAAGAGGAACTGTTGATTGATTTTACAAAGATAAAATATTGATGGTGAAATTTTCAAATAGGAGAAGATAGTAGACATTATGTTCTACTTAACTCTTCTAATGGATTGTTTGTTCCGCTATAGTTTTTGTTAAAAATTTATTATCTTTAACTCTCTAATTTATTATTGTTGAAGACTAAAGATATTTATTCTTTGTTATCTTAGTCATGATATTCTTTACTGGCTATTTGAGCTCATCCTTTTCCTTTTTGTTCTATTGTTCTTCTCAAGAAATAAGAGTGTAGCTGGGACTAGCCGGGCAATGGAGTAATGATCCGAGACTGTAGAAATATCTCAATACATTATAAAATAGTGTGACAATAATTGTATTGAGAACTTAAGTTGGGTATGAATATTGTCGTACTAGATACGATATAATATTTATATTAAAACTCACAATATGTGTGTTGTCGGATTTTGCACGACAGTTTAATAGTTGTAAATAGAAAATTTTGTATTTGAATTTTGTAGTATGTATTTTGGTGATTCAAAATGGATTGTGTGAACTTATTTTGGGGGAGAGAATATCGAGCGGTAAAAGGCAAGAGTTGTGAGACTATTAGAGGGTAAAAACCAATTGAGCAATACATGAGTGAATCATCATTGTTTGAGCGAAACACGTAAGGGGGTGTGTAAGAAAAAATTTTATCTACTAACTTTTGTTTTGCAGTAAACATGTTTGGCTATGAAAAGTCATTAAAAAGGAACCCAAGAGTTCGTATGGATTATTTCGTGGATGAACGGAAGAGAACGCGGGAGGAAGATTATGAGAAGCATCATAATTATCATGGGCTTAGGGATCAGCCTCAAAAACCTATGGAGCGTAGGAGGGAGTCGCTATTGTCAAGGGAGGCCAAAGAGGACCTCATGGAGACGGTTCAAAAGGGATTGGAAGCATATTATATTGATGAGTGGGTTTTATACCTACGAATTAGGTGTTTTCTAGGCTCAATTCTCGGCTATCTTTAAGCATTTATAGCACCATTTCACTAGTTATTTCATTATTGTACAGGAAGCGACACTAAGTAGAAAATTGTGGAATTGTGGAACTTTTGGAGAAAAATATCAAGTACCAGCTGTAAGCTCCATCGCCGGGGCGATAATCCCAGGCTTACTTTCAGCGCCGGGGCGACGCCATCGCCGGGGCGACGTTACTAAGCCAATTCCATCGCCGGGGCGACGTTGTCGCTGGGGCGGCATCTCGCAGCATATTTTTGTCGCCGGGGCGACAGGTCGGGACAAGAGATATGGCTGGCGTTTGTCACATCTGCTGGTAGTGGAGTTTCAGTGGAGCAAATTCGGGAGCACAATGGAAAGGGAAGGAGAGAGAGTAATCAGATTAGTAGCCATCCAGGGAGTGGAGATTGAATTATTGAAGCTTTGCTACACAATTTGGAGGCTAGGGTTTGAGAGAAAAAGAAGAAGAACAAAGGAACAAAGGTAGTAATCATCTGAATTTCATCAACTCAAGGAGGCTAGGAGCACGAAATAGGAAGCAAGAGCAACTCAAGAAGATCTACACCACACCAATTCGGGAATCTCATCAAAAAAGGGGTGTTTCTTCATATGTTGTAGTTCTTATTTCTTATTTTGTTATTCCAAACCATGTACTATAATCAGATTATGATGTTGTTGAAATTGAATATGAGCTAAACTCTTCATTCTAAGATTGCAATGGAACCCAACTTGTAGTTTAAATTGAATGCTCTATCTTTGATTGGTAGTTAGTCATTACATGAATTGGAATTCATAACCTTTGCTTAAGGATTAATTGCTTGGCCCGTAATTACCTTGGTAACTTATATGGAATTGAGAGAGGAAGTGTAAGTTAATACCTAATTATGAATTCATGTGAAAGTTAGATATTCTTTATGGATAATGTATGAGATTATGTGACGTGAGTCTTATGTATTACTATTGATGATTGATAATTTGATTGTATTTAGGATAGACATATACCTAAATACCACATGTATCCATTTTAGAATCATGCTTAATGATTTCTATTGTGAAAGTTGGTAATTGATAGAATAGTTGATAGGATTTTACGTGACATGTGTCTTATCGATTGTTCTTGATATGAGGTTCTTGCTAGTGTGTAGAATAGAAATATTTCTATACACAACAATAGGAAATACGTATTCGACCATCGAGAGAGGCTTATATATACTTGTGATTTCTCGGATAGCAATTCTTATGTTCTAATTTACCAAACAAGAGAGAGTATGAAGTTTAAATGAAGAGTTGGGAGATATTGTAATCTTAGACCTTTTTATCTTGAACTTTATCCGTGTTAGTAAAACTTTGCTTTCTAAATTGTCTTTATTTTAGTTATAATCAACAACAAACACAAACCATATTGTCATTGTTTAAATTAGATTGATTTTACATGCGATTGATATTTGGTAATTACTTAACATAATTCCTCGTGGGTTCGACACTTTACTTATCTTATATTACTTGTGGACCGCGTATACTTGCGCGTGTTTTATTGATTGCGAAATCGAGCAACAAGTTTTTGGCGCCGTTGCCGGGGAATTATTTTACAATAATTTTACCAATATTGATTATAGTTGAATTGATCTTAATTTAGACTTGTTCTTAATTTGTATTCACTTGATTGTGTAGGTACCCTTGAATTGTATGCGCCGATCACAAAGTCTTGAGTTATTTCCTTACGATCCCGAGATCGAGAGAAATACCCGAAGAATAAGAAGAGAAAGAATCAGGGATTCTAACAATCAAGAAACTATGGCGGCAGAGGAACAAAAAGCATTGAAGGACTATGTAACGCCGCAGATAAGTGATTTACAGTCTAGTATCACAAGACCGGCAATAACTGCAAATGCCTTTGAAATTAAACCGGGAATAATACAAATGGTGCAAAATTCGTTACAGTTTGGGGGTTTGGCTAATGACAACCCTAATGAGCATTTGCTGAGCTTTATTGAGATATGTGATACTTTCAAATTTGTTGGAGTGACGGATGATGCTTTGAGACTTAGACTTTTTCCGTTCACTTTGAGAGACAAAGCTAAGAGTTGGCTTCACTCATTGCCACCGAGATCCATCACTACATGGTCAGACTTAGCACAGAAATTTTTGGCAAAGTTCTTTCCTCCTGCAAAGTCTGCTAGATTGAGAAATGAAATTGCTACCTTTGAACAACACCATGGAGAATCATTGTATGAAGCTTGGGAAAGATTTAAAGATTTGCTTCGGAGATGCCCACATCATGGATTCCTTCCATGGATGCAATTGAATACCTTATACAATGGATTAGGATCTCACAATCGGTCTAGTTTAGATGCAGCTGCAGGAGGATCTTTTATGGCTAAAAATTATGGGGAAGCGCTTGATTTATTGGAGGTTATGGCTGCAAATAACTACCAATGGCCTACTGCTAGGATGAGTCAACCAAAGGTAGCCGGAGTATTAGAGGTAGATGCCATCACAGCCTTAGCAGCTCAGATGGCAGCAATGTCAAAGAAACTTGATTCTTTAACTGATTCAAAAGTGCAACAGGTGACTGTTGTTTGTGAAGTATGTGCAGGGACACATGCCAACGACCAATGCCCATTTGACCACGAGGCAGTTTAGTTTGTAAGTAGCTACCAGAGACCGCCAAATCAGTACCAAAACACTTACAATGCTGGGAATAGGAACCATCCTAACTTTTCATGGAGCAACAATCAAAATTTTTAGCAAACTCCTAAGCCACACCATCCACCAGGGTTCCAAAATCAGCCACAACATCATACAGCTCAAACCTCACAATCACAACCAGAGAGAAAATCGGATTTTGAGGAGTTGATATTGAAACACATGGCTAACCAAGATATCTTGATTAAAAACCAAGCAGCAACACTTAAAGCTTTGGAAAATCAAATTGGGTAGATGGCTAGTTCCATGTCAAATAGACCTCAAGGATCTCTTCCTAGTAACACAGAGACTAATCCAAGAAGAGACGGGAAAGAGGAATGTCAGGCAGTAACTCTCAGAAGTGGTAAACAAACCTTACAGGAGCCCGGATTGCAAAAGGGGGCAGCCCACTCAAGCTCTCCTCCGGACTTGAACAATGCTGATTTTTCTAAGGAAATGGACAGCAGTGTACCACCTGAGTCAGAGCAGAAAGATACCACAGATAAACCTAGTGTTGAGCCTACTCAAAAGGTGTATCCACCAGTACCTTTCCCTCAGAGGTTGCAGAAGCAAAAGTTAGATAAACAGTTTGCCAAATTCCTGAAGGTCTTCAAGAAGCTACAAATTAACATTCCTTTTGCAGAAGCCTTAGAACAGATGCCTAGCTATGCCAAATTTATGAAGGGAATTCTATCTAGGAAGAAAAGGCTAAATGACTTTGAGACAGTAGCTTTGACGGAGGAATGTAGTGCCGTATTGCAAAGAAAGCTACCCCCCAAGTTGAAAGATCCAGGAAGCTTCATTATACCATGTACTATTGGTAGCCTTTCTTTCAACAAATGTTTGTGTGACTTGGGTGCTAGTATTAATCTCATGTCATTATCCGTGTATACTCAGTTGGGGCTTCCTGCACCAAAGCCTACAAACATTTCTCTTCAGCTTGCCGATAGGTCGGTTACATACCCAAGGGGAATTGTTGAAGACATTCTTGTTAAGGTGGATAAATTCATCTTCCCGGCTGATTTTATCATCTTAGATTTTGAGGAAGATAAAAACATTCCTATTATTCTGGGGAGACCATTTTTAGCCACTGGAAGAACTTTAATCGATGTGCAAAAGGGAGAGCTCACTATGAGGGTTCAGGATCAAGAAGTGACCTTCAATGTATTTAAGGCCATGAAATTCCCTTCGGATGAGGAAGAATGTTTTCAAGTGGATGTTATCGAGCAAGCTGTGAATGACGAGTTTCTGAATGTGTTAAGCACTTTGCTGCCCTCTTGGGAAAATATGGGGTCACTCATAGAATTGCTACTGCATATCACCCCCAGACCAATGAACAAGCGGAGGTTTCCAACAGAGAAGTGAAGAAAATTCTGGAAAAGATCGTCAATCCCACAAGAAAAGATTGGTCAACAAAGCTGGATGATGCACTGTGGGCGTACAGAACGGCTTTTAAAACATCCATTGGTATGTCACCATACCAGCTTGTTTATGGCAAGGCATGCCATCTCCCGGTTGAACTTGAACATAAGGCGTTCTGGGCCATTAGAAAGTTGAATTTTGATCTTACAGCTGCAGGCGAGAAAAGGCTTCTTCAACTCAATGAACTTGATGAGTTCCGACTTCAAGCTTATGAAAATTCAAAATTGTACAAGGAGAAGGTAAAAAGGTGGCATGATAAGAAGATTGTTGACAGAAAATTCGAGCCTGGCCAAGCGGTTTTGCTATACAACTCTAGATTGAGGCTTTTTCCCGGAAAACTCAAATCACGTTGGTCGGGTCCTTTCATTGTCAAACATGCATTTCCGCACGGAGCTGTTGAAGTCTATGGTGATAATCCGGAAGAAACATTCAAAGTTAACGGGCAGCGTCTTAAGCACTATTGGGGTGGCGGCTTCGCTCGCCAGAAGACCTCGATCAGTTTAGCCGATTAGCCTTGAATGGATGTGAAGTCGGGCCTAGGACTTTAAACCACGCGCTGGATGGGAGGCAACCCATTATCCTTACCCGTATCCTTTACATTTTGTTGTTACATTTCAGTTTGATAAGTGTGTATTCTTATGTTTCTTAATTTTCCATTTTTGCATTTTGGTTAAAAAAGCTATGCCCTCATTGTGCTTTAAATGTTGAATTTTTGGACAGGCTATTCAGAATATATGTGCATTGTTGCTTAAAACAGGTTGGAAGAGTTAAGTTTGGAATTGGATCAGATTTACAAGAGTGCAAGTTTGTGGGTGCAGTAGGGTCTGTTGCCCCGACGACATTTCACAAGCCAATTGGATCGTCCCAGCGACACAGTCGCCCCAACGACGTTCGTGACTCATTTTTTCTCGCCCCGGCGACGCAATCGCCCCGACGGTTAAAGTAAGGTGTATTCTATCGCCCCGGCGACAGACACGGAATCCATTTTTTTAAAACCCCCATCTCTGCTGATCGCTGTTTCTATTTCATTCCCAATTCCTTTAGTCCCAAACTCGAAATCCCTCCTCAATCCATTCGACACATATCTAGCACTTGCCCGCATCCAAAATCAACCTCCATTCGGGTTCATCGCCATCCCACACGCGTTCATGCTTTCTAGGGTTTGTCAAATTGGGGAAAACTGAAACCTAAACCCATATGCGTGCATCATAACCTTTGGAGTCCGCCTTTGACGATTTAGCGAGGTTCAGGACTGTAGCACGACTCCAACTTTGGAAAAATTCAGATTTGGGTTCATCTTTCTCGCATTCTTCAACTGGATTGTATAAGGTATGCACTGAATGTACTGGCCATTATTCGCTGCTGTGTATTGGTTTGCTTTGGGTTTCCTTACTGGTTGAACTGATTAATCACTAGCTAGCGATAGTGGATTTAAGAAATATTGGATATCAGTTTGGGATTTGCTCTGTATTGGTTTACTGTGCACTGATATATCTTGATAAAATTATTGGGTATTGTCGTTAGAGCGATTTGTGTCTGCATTGGGAATTTTTTTTTATTATCTGCTATGAACTAAGGTTGTGGGATTGCATTGGATTTTTCACTTGTTGGGCGATTGTGCTTGTGTTGGAAATCGGGTGTCGGTTTATATATATTATTGGTTTGGTCTGTGGCAGTGTAATTGACTGTTAGTTGGAATTAAGTTTTGGGACAGATTTTTGTGGTTCTTTGTGCCAATTGCTGATTAATCATGCCGCCAAAAAGGTTCAGGGGTGAGGGTTCTTCAGCACCACAGGCACGGGCTTATGATCACAGTAAGTTTGTCAGTGCTGAGGCCGCTGAGCGATTCGACACTTTCATAGTGGGTAAGGCTCTGACGCTCGAGCGTGGCCTGCGACCTAGTTGGAGGGTGGATGGAGAGATGGGCGATCAGATTACTGAGAGAGAATGGGACACTTTTATTGAGCAGCCCGAGGCAGCGGTGGTAGCCATTGTCAAGGAGTTTTATGCTAATGCAAAGGACACGCCACCATATACTGTGACTGTACGGGGCAGGACCGTACCATTCAGCGCCCAGGCTATTAACGACTACTATGCATTGGACGCTCCTACAGTGTGCCAGTATACTGAGTTCCTGCGATCCTCACCCGACTACGACAGAATTCTAGCCGACTTGTGCAGACCGGGCACCACGTGGGTTGCTAAGGGCAACAGAGGGGGTACATTTTTTCATAGCAAGGAGTTAAGCCTGTATGGTAAGATTTGGTATGCTTTTCTCTACGCTAAGCTGATGCCCACAGTTCATGTTAGCAATGTTACAAAGGACAGGGCTGCCCTATTGTATTCTATAGTCATGGACTACGCGATCGACGTGGGTCGCATCATTGAGGGTAACATCCGCAGGATCCTGAGGAGTAATGTGCATGGCGGGTTACCACACCCATCTCTTATCTACGGATTGTGCCGGGCTGCAGGCGTTCAGTGGACCGAGGATGTGATTGTTCAGCAGCCACTGCTGGTCTTGGACCATCGACTGATCTCCAGATACTCAGTTTGGGACCAGGTAGAGTCGCACCCGAGGGGTCGAGGATTTATTATTCAGCCCCAGGCAGACCCAGTGGATGCCCCTGCTTCACCTACAGATTCCAGCTCTCAGCCGAGATCTCATGTCAGCAGTCAACTCAGAGATATGCAAATGCTGCTGGTACGACAGAACTAACGACTTGCAGAGAGGCAGGAGCACATATTCAACTACACCACGAGCTTCAATGCAGTTCTGGCTAAATAGTTCGCGAGGCTGAATCCTGAAGGACCACCTATCCCATTCCCCGTACCCCAGCCACTTCCCCCTATCCACCATCTGATGCTGAGGTTGAGGATATCAACCAACCATGATCAGGGGAGTCCTCAGTTTTACATTTTGCACTCTTTAGACAATGAGGACATTATCCATTTTAAGTTTGGGGGAGGTTTTGCTATTGGTTTTGCTTTTTGCTATTTAGTAGTCGTTCCTTGTATTTCAGTTGGTTTAATGCTTTAGCATGGTAGTTATAGTTAGTATGCAGGTTTTCAAGTTTAAAGACAGTTTTTGAAGGATGGTTTTTATTGAAAATAATCATGTGAAATATCATCAAAATGACTTTTCTTGCTATGAATGCTTATTTCTATTAATGTCATTGGTTGATGATCATTGAACATATTCATAATCTATTTTTCCTTTTGATTTTTGGTTTCTCAGCATTATGTAGATATGCATTTAGAAACCTATGAGTAGTGTATTTAAGGAAAGCCGATGATGACTTGGTAATCACTGTTTTAATGTCTTATGCACCTTGGATCTGAATTGCTATATTAGAAATGCTAACTCGTGCCTATTTCTCTTGAATTTTTAACCCTTGGAGTTCCTAATGCACATGGTATTGTTGTGGTTACGTGAGATTTTATATTCAACTCGTTGAAGCTGTTGCTCATTAAAAGATAGGATAGTTTCTAAAAAAAATAAAAAAAATAAAAAAATTATTATTTATGCTTATTTACTGCTTCGATGTCTGTCTTGATTGCTGGTTATAATTGAAAATGAAATATAGACAGATATGAGCAAATCTTGACTAGTTTGTCTTTGTGGCCTTTGTCATTCGAACAAGTAAGCCCGTTGGAGCGTTTCTATGCTTGATGCCCTAAAACCATCTGGTTTGGGAGTCGTCGGTAGAAAGTTTGCTACATGGGTGACATTGAAAAGCCTAATGAAGATAGACATTGCACAGGTCTAGATGTTAATAAAATATCATCGAGATGGAGCGTAAAACGCACTCGGTGATAGTTATAGAATCTAGCTAAATGGAATGTGAAAATAGAGGCTAGTGAGCATGAGAGCTGCTAGCAGCTTGGCTATTAACTGTTTTATCTTCTTTTGAGCAATGTAGTTCTAGGATTGAATTGTAATCAGTGCGTGCTCTAACAGTCCTACCACACACACACACTTAAGGGTTAAACATTTGGCGAAATTGTTGTGAGTTTCATTTCTGATAATCATTTGGTTGTGAGGTTGTTGTGTACTTGTTTTTAAATGTTGAGGCTGAATGTCCTTATCCTGACTGCTCTAGCGTAGAACTCTTGCATTTGCATTCAAATACTTGTGGCATTGTTTATTTTTCAATTCCTTTGTTTTGCTTGAGGACAAGCAAAGTCTTAAGTTTGGGGGTATTTGATGAGTGGGTTTTATACCTACGAATTAGGTGTTTTCTAGGCTCAATTCTCGGCTATCTTTAAGCATTTATACCACCATTTCACTAGTTATTTCATTATTGTACAGGAAGCGACACTAAGTAGAAAATTGTGGAATTGTGGAACTTTTGGAGAAAAATGTCAAGTACCAGCAGTAAGCTCCATCGCCGGGGCGACAATCCCAGGCTTACTTTCAGCGCCGGGGCGACGCCATCGCCGGGGCGACGTTACTAAACCAATTCCATCGTCTGGGCGACGTTGTCGCCGGGGCGGCATCTCGCAGCATATTTTTGTCGCCGGGGCGACAGGTCGGGACAAGAGATATGGCTGGCGTTTGTCACATCTGCTGGTAGTGGAGTTTCAGTGGAGCAAATTCGGGAGCACAATGGAAAGGGAAGGAGAGAGAGTAATCAGATTAGTAGCCATCCAGGGAGTGGAGATTGAATTATTGAAGCTTTGCTACACAATTTGGAGGCTAGGGTTTGAGAGAAAAAGAAGAAGAACAAAGGAACAAAGGTAGTAATCATCTGAATTTCATCAACTCAAGGAGGCTAGGAGCACGAAATAGGAAGCAAGAGTAACTCAAGAAGATCTACACCACACCAATTCGGGAATCTCATCAAAAAAGGGGTGTTTCTTCATATGTTGTAGTTCTTATTTCTTATTTTGTTATTCCAAACCATGTACTATAATCAGATTATGATGTTGTTGAAATTGAATATGAGCTAAACTCTTCATTCTAAGATTGCAATGGAACCCAACTTGTAGTTTAAATTGAATGCTCTCTCTTTGATTGGTAGTTAGTCATTACATGAATTGGAATTCATAACCTTTGCTTAAAGATTAATTGCTTGGCCCGTAATTACCTTGGTAACTTATATGGAATTGAGAGAGGAAGTGTAAGTTAAGACCTAGTTATGAATTCATGTGAAAGTTAGATATTCTTTATGGATAATGTATGAGATTATGTGACGTGAGTCTTATGTATTACTCTTGAGGATTGATAATTTGATTGTATTTAGGATAGACATATACCTAAATACCACATGTATCCATTTGAGAATCATGCTTAATGATTTCTATTGTGAAAGTTGGTAATTGATAGAATAGTTGATAGGATTTTACGTGACATGTGTCTTATCGATTGTTCTTGATATGAGGTTCTTGCTAGTGTGTAGAATAGAAATATTTCTATACACCACAATAGGAAATACGTATTCGACCATCGAGAGAGGCTTATATATACTTGTGATTTCTCGGATAGCAATTCTTATGTTCTAATTTACCAAACAAGAGAGAGTATGATGTTTAAATGAAGAGTTGGGGGATATTGTAATCTTAGACCTTTTTATCTTGAACTTTATCCGTGTTAGTAAAACCTTGCTTTCTAAATTGTTTTTATTTTAGTTATAATCAACAACAAACACAAACCATATTGTCATTGTTTAAATTAGATTGATTTTACATGCGATTGATATTTGGTAATTACTTAACATAATTCCTCGTGGGTTCGACACTTTACTTATCTTATATTACTTGTGGACCGCGTATACTTGCGCGTGTTTTATTGATTGCGAAATCGAGCAACATGTATGCAGCCACAAAACACTCCTAAGACGTATAGAGATCGAGTACAGCCGAGGGAGGTAGAAGTTAAAGAAGATCATACAATCCACAAAGTGTCGTTGGTGACAAGAAGGGATACAAATGTGCAAGCCAATGAGGAAGATCCAATGTAACAAAAGAATATCTTTTATACTAGGTTTCTAGTACAAGAAAGGTATGCATTGTGAAAATTGATTATGATATTGGTACTAACATTGCTAGCACTACGATGGTGGAGAAGCTAGGTTTGTCAATAGTTGCACATCCCCAACCTTACATGTTGCAAGGAGTTAATGATATTGGAGAGGTGGGGGTGACTAAACATGTGCTAGTTTCATTTAAAATTGGAAGATATGAAGATGAGATGCTATGCGATGTAGTTCCGACGAACACTTGTCATTTGTTACTTGGAAGACCATGGCGACACCGCAGACGTGTGAAGCATAACATTTGTACTAATGAGTATTCATTGGTACACAATCAAAGAAGAGTTACACTTTGTTCTATGACACCCAAACAAGTCCATGAAGATTTAGAGCACTTAGGGAAAAGCAGTGTTCAAAAACAAGAATGTGTTCGAGATGATGAGAGTGAAAAAGAAAAAGCAGAAAAAAGTGGGAATGAAAATACAGAGAGATTGAAAAGAATGAGAGTGAAAACAAACGAGAGATTGAGGAAAGCGAGATTGAAAATAAACGAGAGAATGAGGAAAGCGAGATTGAAAATAAACGAGAGAATGAAATAGTTGAGAGAGAGATTGAGGTAAAAGAAAAGAGAAAAATATGTGACTATGAAAAAGAGACTGAGTTGGATGAAGAATTGTATTTTGAACAACTAATGATTATACATTCGTACAAAACAACACTTTTGAATACTAAGTAAATTAACTCTGTTTTGTCTAATTTTGTTTTGTCTTTTATACAGGTGAGTGATTACATACTTAGTGTTATCATTCCATACCCGTCTACTTATGGTGTTCTTAAGGAGACGAAGGAGTCATCGATGCAGGTTGGAGAGTTGATGGAGCCTTTCTTTATCAAAGCGGGTATCGTGAGAGAAAGCATGAGTGTGTGTATTGTTCATGAGATCATAATACCTAAGGAGGATAGGACATCAAGCTTGTGCGTTGATTTTTGATTGGTAAACAAGTATCGTTATTTTCTTTGCTTAGATAATATGCTTAATAAATTACATAGTTCATGTGCTTTATCTAAACTTGATGGTGACCATGTTATCTTGAGAGATTGTGATGGATAGAAAGTTGTGTTAACATGTGACTTGTATAGGTGGATAGTTATTTCGGTTCGATTTACTAATGCATCTAGTATTTTTATGAGTTTATTAAAACATGTTTTGCATGCTTCCATTAGTAAGTTTGTTTTTAGCTATTTTGATGGTAGAATCTTCTTTATCATAAACTATGGAGGATATTTAATTTTTGTTGAGTTAGTTTATGATCATGATATTTATTCTCGTTTTCAATGTTCTTATCTTCATAGAATTCATTCTAGTGTTTCCTGTCCGTATTCTTGTTTTCATATTGATCAATCTTTACATGAAGTGTTGTTAGTTGACGGTGGTAGTGAACATGTCTTTCCGGTTGAGCAATCTTCATTGCATGACTTGCTATCATTTGGTTTTAATTTGAAAAGTGTTTATCATCAGATTGGAGTGCAATATGGTTTACATGCGTGTTTAGTTAGATCATTTGAATTAGCTAATGCATTGCATACTTTCATGAGATTATTGAGTCATATTTTGCATTCAGTCATGGAAAAATTAGTTATTATCTGTTTTGATGATATTCCAGATTTTATCGACACTTGGGAAAATTGTTTAGCATGTGTTGAGTTTGATTGTGATCATCGTAAATATGTTATTGAGTTTTCATCTTGTGAAGTTGGATGTGACCTTTCAATTCCATTAATGCAATTATTTGATCTTGAATATGTTAATGTAAATAGAAAGGGAAAGGTTGATTGTGTTGTGCAGATTCGGGATGAGATCATATTTATCGAGGGGAAAAGCATGGATCGTTGGATAAATCCATTCGAATAATGCATGGGAAGTCTAAAGGGAAGTGATTTGATTTTTGTTCTTGTGGACTTTACATGTGATTTTGAGTTTCGTGAGTTCTTAATGATTAGACAAAAGATATACGTTGATTAGTTTTGTTTTGTGTCTAATCCAAGAATTCAAGAGAGTTTGCGTATGCGACTGGTCAAATATCAAACCCCAGGATCATTGAAGTGGATTTATTTGCGAATAAACGAGATCATTAATTTGATTTTTGATCTAGGAATTCGTGAATGGATGTATATACAATATGAAGAGTTCTACATATTGAATTTTGATCCAGGAGGAGATGGAACTTTTCATAGTTTTACTTGCGTTTATTTTATTGCATACACGTTTATTTTGTTTGGTAGTAATTTTGATTACATTTTTGCTTTAGTTGCTAATTTAGTTTGTTTTGATTTAGTTAATATTTTGAAAGTATTTGGTCAACGCGTGAAAAATCATCGTGATAGTGTGGACGGATTCTTGTTTAAAAGATATCGAAAGTTTAAGTTTCTAGGTTGTGGTTCGACAAGTTTGCAGTGTGTTATGCCGCTTCGAGCATCGCTTAGAGTGAAACATTTACGAGCTGTTTATGTCGTTACGAGAAAAATGCCAGTTGTTACTATGTTCTTTACAGGAGTTAAAAATTTTGATGATTTTTTTCATATTCTTACTTGCGTTGTTGATATTGCTTATATAATTCATTTACATAGTGAGAATTGTGATTATGTTTTGTTTGATGCTACTAACTTAGTTTGTTTTTATGTAGGATCATGTTTGTGGATAAATCTTTTTCAAGAGGAGAGGATGTCAGATTTGAGGACAAATCCTTTTAAAGAAGAGGGGAATGATACAATCCTGGTCAGGCTCGCATCGAACGACAATTACTCAACTCAAGTTCAAAATGTTCGGCAAATGTTCTTAAGTAATTGGGCTAGAATCTATTCGAGAATGTTCAAATTGGAGTTCTTTTCAAGCGGACCACGAGTAGAGGATCAATTGTATGATTTGGGATTTCTAAGGACAACATATTTGTTAAGAAAAAATCATGCGATCACGCGACATTGTGGATGTTCAACCATGACAAAGAGTTTACGGATTATCACGGGAAAACGCAAGGTTGGAATGCATAGAACAAAGGAAGATGATTCGAGCTACTTGATGAGGCGTTCGAGGCGTTCGTTGTGGGAGATGTTCCTAAGTTCATTAATTGGTGCCATACAAAGGTTCAAATTTGTTGGAGGAAATAAAGGATGGACTACGAATCAATTTCAGGACTTAAAAGGACAAAAGAGTCAAGGAAGGACTTTAGCGTCGCGCTGGAATTGCTCTTCAACTCAGTGTCGGGGCGCTAGAATCAGTTCAATTTGCAGCGCCAGGGCGCTGGGATGCAGACACAATTTTTAAAGTACACGCTTTTGACATGCTTTTAACCATACTTTTAGGAATTTTTAATATCTTTTCCAATTCTATTGTAACTAGGATGTTTGTTAGTTAGATTTGACTTCCTAATTGGTTGTTAACTAGTATTTTAATTCCTTTAATAATTAGGGTTTTTATTCTATTAATATAAATATAATATATGAATAATGTAATTGGATGATCAACATTATTATTTGAGTTTTATCAATATACTTGAGAGATTTTTCTCATCTTTTGGTTCTTTAAGAATTTCTAAGCTAATTTCTTAGTTTTTCTTTGAGATTCATTATTGACTTATCATACAACATCACATAGTTGTGTGTGGCATCTTCTACCATACATCAATCGTCGATTGTACCGAGGTTTCTGCTTCATATAAGTACGGGGTTTAGGTGTCGTTGGTATTCCATTCAACACAGATTCATTTCTTAATCGATTGTACCAAGGTTCTCGTCTTTTTATAGGTGTTGGGTTGAGGTGTCGAAAGAGTTCCACCCTTATAAATTGCTAGAAACGATCCGAACGACGACCACCTCACGCAAGCGTGCTGTGGAGTCTATCAGCTTGGTATTAAACTTAAGTGCATATTGTAGGTGACAGAACCTCTAGCCCGAGCTGGGCTGAAATCTTCTAATCTTATTGTGCACTAAGAGCAACGAATGGACAGGTGCACGATCTTGCTACCGTAAGAACCTGCATCACCTTGGAGATTCCTTAAATTCGTATGAACAACTGATATCAATCATCAGAAGGACACTTTCAGTTTTCCTGATATAGTATGTTTGTTTCAGTTCTTTCCCTTTTTCTTTGCTCCATCACTTTTCTTGAGTTCCAAACATTTTACTCCTTCCAAGTTCCCTTTATCTTACCTGGTGCAAGTGACGGTGTCTCCTTGCAATTAAAGATAGAAAGTGGTCTTAAATGATACAAAAGTGAGTTGATAGCTAAAAGTTCAGATATGGTGTTTTGAATCAGATAATAAATGTTTTGAATTCATCTGTTTTATTTAATGAAAAGTGAATTCAAATGACAACATCTAACTTTTAGTAAGCCTGTTCATAATTAGGTATCAAGGTATTTATCTGGAAATGCTTCTTAAGCTGGTTAAGGTATTTAGTTCAGTGAACTATTCTTCTGTATCTGCATCATCTTCTGGTGGTGTGGATATCGAGGCAAAATAAAGGCTGGAGCGCTGCAAGCTCTATTTTGTTGAGCTTGAAAAACTCAAGGCTGCCTTCTTGTCCTTACCAGGTACGTGCATTCTATCATTAGCAGCATGTTTGCAGTTTATTCAACTAAACATAGCTGAAATTTATTTTCTTTAGAAGGGGAGGATTCATTGCTAAGTCTGCACAAGAACCAAGTCTTGCACTTCAAGAAGTTTCATGAATAGTTACTGATCAATACATAGACTACATGAGTGGTAGCTGTGCTTGATTTTGGAACTAACTTTTAGGATGCTTCTCTGAAGATTTTACCTCACTGTCCATTTGTTTGATGCTTCTGTCTTTCTCCGAGTTCGCACTATTCGTGGGTCCTTTTTGTACATTCAATCTAAGCAGAATCATTAACTACTAATTCTTCTACTTAACTGGAACTCAAAGGCTAAAGGATGACCCTGAATAGACCTGCACGAAAATAGAATCAATCAACTCTAATTTTTCCGATTTCATCAAATTCATGCCCAGTTTTAAAATGTATGTAAAGAAATTATAGTTTTCTTCATGCATTGTTATGGTGTTAGTTTATAATTGAGATTCTCTCTATGTTGGGTATGATATCTTATTGAGTTTTCTTTATATTCTAATTCATATTTGGAGAAACTCACTCTAATTTTGATTCATCATCAACCTCAAATAACTCCTAGTTTTATATTTAATTTCATTCTAGGGTTTAGGGCTTAGGGCTTGAGTGGTTTAGTTTTTGGGGTTTTAGGGTTTGGGTTTGGGTTTGGGATTTAGGGTTTTAAGGACTAAGGGTTTAGGGTTTAGTTTTAAAACTAGAGGAGCTTAAATGATGATCAGAAGCCTAGAAGTGATAGCTTTCAGTTTCTAATTGAGGCCATGCAATATACTTCGTTAGTTGGTATCTGTGGTTGAGCTATTATTTCTAGTCTAATAACTTGATAGCAACACAAACAACATTTCTAGAACAGAGAGGCACTTAGAAAGTATCATTGACTCACTAAACCCCTTTGGATCAAAAATAGATAGGTAGTCTTAGGAAGTACAAAAGCCTCTAAGAATGTCTTTATTGGCCTCTAAGAAAGTTAACAAGGCTATGGTTTTATGTTAGTAGCTACAACTATTGTAGGTATCTAATTTAGTATTGGTGTTGGGTTTTAATTAAAATTTCTATGTTCATCTACTCTTGCATTATAATGCATATGGTGAACATTTTTTCCCTGAACTTCTATAGCCTTCCTAGGTTAATTTGTACAATAGTTTTTAAGTGTTTTTATGTGGTTGTTACTTGAATTTTGATAGAATAACTTGACTTGAAAGTAAAAATAGTTCTCTGATGCTATGTAGTTCTTACTTAATTTAGAGTCCAATTATTGTCAATGTAGATGCATTTAGTACCTGCTATAATATGGGAATGAGATGCATCAGTTTTATGTTAGTAGCTACAACTGTTGTAGGTATCTAATCTAGTGTTGGGTTTTGATTAAAATGTCTATATTCATCTATTCTTACATTATATAATGTATATGGTGACCATTTTTTCCTTGTACTTCTATGACCTTCCTAGGTTAATTTGTGTAATAATTTTGTAAGTATTTTTATGTAGTTGTTACTTGAATTAGGGGTGTAAACAGATATATACAAATCCAGATACAGCTGTATCTGTATCCAAAAAATTAATTCTCTATCTGTATCCAAAAAATAAAGTCGATTTTGCCTTTTCGTACTTTCTATTAGGATTTACGTCCCCAAACTTAGTCGATTACACGATTTCTTTCTAGTTAGGTTTTTCTAACTTGTTCCTTAGCCAAAACTGCGAATTTTTTTCATTCGTTGATTTTATTAGAGATTACTTCTCCCTTTCCCAAATAAACGCTATGACGTAATTCGTAAAGTCGAAAAACGAAAAAGACGCTTTTAGCGTGAATAGTATTTTAACGTCTTTTTCCCGAAAAAACTTTTATTAGAGATTTCATCTCTCTTTCCCGAATAAACGCTATAACGTAATTTGAAATTTCGAAAAAAAAACACTTATTAGCGTTTTCTGCGTTTTATGAATAGTGTTTTAGTATTTTTCTCGGAAAATTTTTATTTCATCTACGAAACAACAACACGTATACATAATTACATAACACACATACTAGGTCATGATTCGACCTTTAATCACATAAAATCACATTTACACATAATAATATCCATAAAATTTTATTTTATTAGATATTTACATCGAAAACCTAATTATAAGGCTATTTGATTTCTCGGGTTGTCACAATAACTATGTCGTAAACGTATATGTCTAGACTTCCCGTTATAAATCTTATTGTAAGACCGTGATAATGCTGCCTCATTATCACAATATATTGAGATAGTTGTCATTGGCTTAGGCCAAAGTGGTATCTCAAATAATAAATTCTTAAGCCATTTGGCTTCTTTTACAACAGCTGATAACGCAACAAACTCAAATTCCATAGTTGAATGTGTTATCAAGGTTTGTTTCTTAAAACCCCAAGAAATTACCCCTCCTCCTAAAGTGAATATCCATCCATTTGTAGACTTTATTTCATCCGAATTCGTTATCCAGTTTGCATCTATGACCCTTCTACCATAGCTGGGTATTCTGTATAGCATAATGCATAGTTCATTGTGCATTTAAGATATTTAAGTATCCTTGATATTGCATTCCAATGAACTTGAGCTGGGCTATGAGTAAACCTACTCAATACTCCAACTGCAAATGTTATATCAAGTATAGTACACTGCATTGCATACATCAGACTACCGATTATACTTGCATACTATAACTGAGATATGTTATTCCCTTTATTTGAAAATAACTTAATAGAATGATCATATGAGGTAGAGGTTATCTTGCAATTCTCGTGATATAATGAGACCGCACAATTTCTCAATATAATGAGACTGAGTTAAAGAAATGGTATCCTGAGACCGCATAATTTTAATACCTAAAATTACATTAACCTCCCCTATATCTTTCATATCAAAGGTAGCAGACAAAAATGCTTTAGTTTCTAATACTACTTTTTCACTAGTACCAAAAATAAACATATTATCAACATATAAACAAATTATAACACCAAAACCTTTACTAAACATAGAATAAACACATTTATCCAATTCATTTATTTTAAATCCATTGGAAACAATCATTTGGTCAAAATTTTCATGCCACTCCTTAGGTGCTTGTTTTAGGCCATATAAAGATTTAACAAGTTTACAAACTTTTCTTTCTTTGCTTTTCAAAACAAACTCTTCTGGTTATTCCATATAAACTTCATCTTCTAAATCACAATTTAGAAAAATAGTTTTAACATCCATTTAGTGTATAACAAGTTTATGAATTAATGCTAATGCAATTAATAACCTAATGGTACTAATTCTTGCTATTGGAGCATAAGTATCAAAGTAATCGATTCTTTCCTTTTGCTTAAAACATTTGGCTATCAGACTAGTTTTATACTTATCTATGGATCCATCTAATTTTTTTTCCTTTTAAAGATCCATTTACAACCAAGAGGTAAATCCACAAAAACTCAAGTCTTGTTACCCATGATAGAATCCATTTCATCTTTAATGGCTTCTTGCCAAATACCTGAATCTTGAGAGGACATAGTTTCTGATGGACTCCACGGCACGCTTGCGTGAGGTGGTCGTCGCCCGGATCGTTCCCAACAAGTTGATAGGATGGATAGCTTGCAACACCTTAACCCCTCGCCTATATGTACACGGTAATCTTGGTACAATTGTTTGCTTAGGAAATCTGCGTAAGGTGAACACCAACAACACCTCGACCCCTCGCTTATATTAAAGCGGTAACCTCAGTACAATCGACGATTGATGCGATAGAAGACGCCACACACAACTATGAATGGTTGTATGATAAGTCAATTATGAATCTCAAAGAAGAACTAAGGAATACCTAGGAATTTTTTAAAGAACCGCAAGTAGAGAAACAAACTCAGAAGAGTATTGATAATCTGAAAATTGATATATGATAGATGATTTAACCATTACAACAAGCACCTATTTATACTAAGCTTGGAAATAATCTAGAAGCATCTAGAAGCACACAATTGTTGAAATACAAGCACACATTTGTTGAAAAACAACATTACAGAAATCATGTAATTGAATCTAAATGTTAATTCCCTGTTTTGGATGAAAGAAACTCGAAATCCAAGAAAAAGTCAAGATCTGACAAATGGATCCAGGGGGTTCCCGCCGGGGCGGCAGAAATGAAGCTACAATTAATATCTAAGGGCACACTATAATAAGTAATACTCCATATTCGTTCCTTTTTATTTGTTTTTTAGAGTATAATTTGTTGTTTGTAGATTTCATGAAAATATTAATAACTTAATTTCTTATTTTGTCCTTATATTAAATACTAATTTATTTCTCTTTCATCTTTTTAATAAAATTTAGAAAATATTAAAATTATATATCTAATTTAATCAATCAGACAAATCATTAATTACTCCTGATCATGTGAAGGAATGAATTTCTTCACAAAATTTCCTTCACTACATCCCTAATTTCTTGTAATGTATCTTAATTGAGATAACTGTTGGACCAATTAAGTTTTTGAATAATTATATTAAAGTTTTTTCTTTCAAGTAAAACTTTATCTCCTAATATTTACCCAAAAGTAATAAATATAATATATAAATACTAAAATAATATGTATTAATAAGAGAAATTTAATTTATATTCTCTCAATCCTCAAATGTACAAGCTAAATATATTTTGTACATAAAATAGGTAACACTTTTTCTCTAGTTGTATCCATAAAAAGTGTTATATTAAAAAATATACAAAATTTAAACATATATATTTTTAACTCCTACTTTGTTGATTTTTAGTTTAACAAAGGAAATGATGCAATTTTATACTACCAAAAATAAATAAATTTAGAATAAAATAAAACTACGTGTTGTTTAATGTAATGTGAAATGGACATATTTTTAAAATAAAATAAAACTACACGTTCTTCCAAAACATGCAACATTTATTTACTCGCATGTTCAGCCCAGTTAAAGTTCAGGATCCCACCCTAATTTGGATAGGCTTATGATCAAATCAACCATTCTAGTCAAAATGAGATGTATAATCGTACTTGAACTCACAAAGAGATTAAAAAGTTTGTCTCGTGATAAACTCTACGAATTCTGATCAAATAAGGGAAATCAATTCTAAACAAACTTACTTGAGGTAAACCTAATATGTATCCCCCAACAGCTAGGGAATTATATTTCAATTCAATACATTGCTTATAAACTCTCAGTCCACATAAATATAAAATATGGCCTAGGGCGTCAGCAGTCCTTGTAAACTCTTACCAACATGTCCTGATAGGATATGTAAAATGTAACAACTGCTGAAATACTAGTAGAAATATCTATTTGGCGAATGATGATATTTCTCTTGGAAATCTGATTCGGGGACAAACTGGTGCGATAACAAAGAACTATGCAGACGCAATCCTTCAGGCTCCTTTAGGTACCGTTTTGAGTCTATGTAAATCCTGGATACTCATGACCACCTTGGTCAGCCTTGGATCTTCCTGTTAATCTTATAAGACTGTCTTTATGGAAACTTATAATGCCAAATGCAAGAGCGACAAACCTGAACCAGAGCACCATAGGTCCATATAGTTTCATACATGACATCACCCGTGCTACATAAGTATCCGTATTTATAATCTTTAAATTAATATATGTTTAAATAATTAAATATTAACAAATAATTACATATTAATTTATATTTAAAAATAATAAAATATATATATATATATATATCAATTAATAATTACATATTAATATATAATTAAATAATTGAATATATAATCTTCTATATATATATATATTAATACATATTTATAAATAATTAACTATATAATATCTTAAAAAATATATATATTAATTATATGTTTAAATAATTGAATATATATAATATGTTAATATATATATACACACACACACACACACACATATTATCATTAAATATATAATATAAGATCTATATTTTATATATTAATAAATAAATATGTATATATATTTGCACAAATATATAATATAATTGAATATATCTATATAATATGTTAATATTTGAATTGGAGAAAATTTTTGTTTCTTCAAAACCCCAGGGGGAGGGAGAAATGGTAGCCCCGAAGAATAAACTCAAAATTCTCAAAAGTCACTGGTCAACATCTGAGTCATATTTTCTTGGCCTCCCCCTTTTCTTTTTCAACATTAAATCACTACTTCCTCCACTAACTACCCCTCCTCCTCCTGCATTATTGACCGCGATATTCATCACCTGTAGCTGCAGCTGTGGCGGCGGCAGCGGTCACTAACACTTTCTTTTTTCGTTGGTAATGGTTTCAGGTTCTGAATGGATGTCCCAATTGGGTGAATTCTTAAACCGGGATGGTGATGATGGTGGTGGGCTGTGACCCCACCACCACTGACCGGTGGCTACTGGGTCTCCAAGTTAATTCCCAATGACCCAGATTTTGCACTATCCTTCTCCATTTCCAAAGGTTTTCTCAAATAAAATTAAAGGGTTTTTGTAGGTGATTAAATATATTTATATAAAGAAAGAGGAGTATTTGAAAAATAGTGTCGGTCTGCAAATGGCGCGCAGAAGGGGTTTTTACTTTTTCTTTCAAACTCATTAATGGAGGGAATTCCACTTTACAA
Source organism: Aralia elata (assembly GCA_034770075.1). NCBI lineage: Eukaryota > Viridiplantae > Streptophyta > Magnoliopsida > Apiales > Araliaceae > Aralia > Aralia elata. The sequence goes on along the minus strand of CM068379.1, from coordinate 17,963 downwards.
ACTCTTAACAAAAAGTAAAAACCCTTCTACTTCTGATGCCATTTGTGGAGTTCCCTACATTAATGAGAGTCCACTCAACCGCTGATGTGCTGTAAAGTAGTAATGAACCCGTCCTAGAATATTGAACTATATTAATAATTTCTACTCAGAAATTATTCGAATCCCTAGCTTATGTAGTACTCCCTCGGTTCCTAAATAACTGACGTTATACGTTAATGCACACTAATTAAGAAACTTAATTACTCCAATTCATTTGTTTATTCATCCAATAGGAAGGGGAGAGAGGATTGCATGGATATACATAAAAAGATAAAATAGTCCAATAGAAAGAAGAGAGAAAATTCTAAAGTCTTTAATTTTTTATAGGAGAATTTTCAAGTTTTTAATTTTCTTTAAGACTCCAATAGGAAGAAGAGAGAGGATTATATGGATATATGTAAATTCTCCTAGAAATCCTATAACGTCAAATATTTGGAAACAAAAAAATTGACCTATAATGTCAGTTATTTAGGAACCGAGGGAGTACCATTTTTCTGAGCTTATATCTGAATTCGAGTTTAAAGGGTAAATTGATTATAAGTTGCCCACGTGGCAATTTTTTAAAACATTTTCGAAAAAAAGATTTAAATAAGTAAAAAAATAAATTTAATGGAATATATTTTAATTTAACACAACAAATAAATACTGCAACCTTCGTTTTTAAAAAGATAATTAAAAGTATAATTTTTTTGTTTTAAAAGCAATGAGTTAAGATAAAATAAAAGATAAATATGTCATTTAATAAGATTTGTTAATATAAAAAGAAAAAAAATACTTATTAATTTATGTAATATTATGAGACAATTAAGAATAAATTTAAAATTTTTATTTAATTTTTTCTCGTCTTTTACCTTTTTCTTAATATGTATGAAAAATATATTTTAAGGACCGCGGAAGATAGAAAAGAAATGAATTGAAAACTTGCAAGTCTTTTTCTCCTTTATACTGTTATTGAGTTTTAAATGAAAAGTAAGAAAAAATTAAATTTTATATTTAGATAATTATGTTATCCTTATACTGAATTTTTGTTAGAAATGATCCAACCATGTTAGTGTATATTTCATGATATTGAGCTCAATTCTATTTTAAAAAACTAAAATCATGGAATATATTTTTACCATTAAATGTTTATCTAAGTAAATCTGTACATCTATTTTCTTCTATTCAGATCGACGTGATTTCAAGACAATCAAAATAAATAAATTTGGACAAGTATTAGTGTTGAGTATTAGTTTATCTAACTTTTCTGTTTATTTGAATGCTTTCTATCGAACTTCTTCTTGACTTGCTTCATCTACTTTTCTTTTTAGGTCATTGTAACATTTCTTTTGTCTTCCGAGCCCCGTTACTTTGATCATATCTCGGTTGGGTTCCCATGGATAATAAAGGAAGATATAATATTTATTGTGACAAAGAAGCATTCGTTACGAAAAGTTGATTTGTGGAGCATCAGAATTTCAAAGGTATACAAAACAATCTCCCCTAGGTGGTCGAACCCTATAGGTTGCCGACCCCTAGGGCCCAAGTTTTTTTTTTCAGGTACCCCTCATTTTCCTTTTGTCTTCTGAGCCCCGTTACCTGGATCATATCTCGGTAGGGTTCCCTCAGATAATGAAAAAAAATTGGCGTTTTTCGACAAAATCGTGAAGTAAACACACAAATAATGCTCTTCGGCGAGACCTCCTTGCATGGCCGAGCCCTATAGGTGGCCGAACCCTAGGGCCCAAGTCTTTTTTTTCCAAGTACCCCTAAAATTCCTTTTGTCTTCCGAGCCCCGTTACCTGGATCATATCTCGGTAGGGTTCCCTCGGATAATGAAGAAAAATTGGCGTTCTTTGGCATTTTTTTAAGGTTTTTTAGGGTTCACGGTTTTTTTAGGGTTTAGGGTTTTTTAGGGCTTAGGATTTAGCTAGATTATATATTTAATTATTTATTGGAATAATATATATAATTGAGTAATTATTATTATCATTGTATAAATATAATATATTTAATTATTCATGCATAGTTATATTTAATTATTTATATAAATAATTATTTATTTATATATTTAATTATTTAAATATATATTAGTATGATATATATTTAATTATTTTATAAATATATATTAATATGTATTTATTTGAAATATAAATATTATATAACTATTTAGGGTTTATGGTTCTAGGGTTCAAGGGTTTTTAGGGGTTTTAGGGTTTAGCTAGATTATATATTTAATTATTTATTGGTATAATATATATATATATATATATATATATATATATATATATTTAAAATGTATATAATTGAGTAATTTTTTATTATTATTGTATAAATATAATATATTTAATTATTCATACATAGTTATATTTAATTATTTATTTATGTATATATTCAATTATTTTAATATATATTAATATGTATTTATTTGAAATATTAATATTATATAATTGTTTAGGATTTATGGTTCTAGGGTTTAGGGTTTTTTAGGTTTATGGTTTTTTAGGGTTTACGGTTTAGCTAGATTATATATTTAATTATTTATTGGTATAATATATATATATACACACACACACACACACATATATATATATATATATATATATTTAAAATATATATAATTGAGTAATTTTTATTATTATTGTATAAATATAATATATTTAATTATTCATATATAATTATATTTAATTATTTATATAATTATTTATTTATTTATATTTTCTATTATTTAAATATATATTAATATGATAGATATTTAATTATTTTATAAATATATATTAATACGTATTTATTTGAAATATTAAAATTATATAATTGTTTAGGGTTTATGGTTCTAGGGTTTTGGGTTTTTTAGGGTTCAGGGTTTAATACGAATTTATTTGAAATATAAATATTATATAATTGTTTAGGGTTTATGGTTCTAGGTTTCAGGGTTTTAGGGTTTTTAGGGTTTAAGGTTTTTAGGGTTTAGCTAGATTATATATTTAATTATTTATATATAGTTATATTTTATTTTTTATTTATGCATATATTCAATTATTTTAATATATATTAATATGTATTTATTTGAAATATTAATATTATATAATTGTTTAGGATTTATGGTTCTAGGGTTCAGGGTTTTTTAGGGTTTAGGGTTTTTTAGGGTTTACGGTTTAGCTAGATTATATATTTAATTATTTATTGGTATAATATATATATAAATTTAAAATATATATAATTGAGTAATTTTTATTATTATTGTATAAATATAATATATTTAATTATTCATATATAATTATATTTAATTATTTATATAATTATTTATTTATTTATATTTTCAATTATTTAAATATATATTAATATGATATATATTTAATTATTTTATAAATATATATTAATACATATTTATTTGAATTATTAATATTATATAATTGTTTAGGGTTTATATAATTGTTTTACGGTTTTTAGTGTTTTTTAGGGTTTAGGGTTTTTTAGGGTTTAGTTAGATTATATATTTAATAATTTATTGGTATAATATATATATATATATATATTTAGAATATATATAATTGAGTAATTTTTAATATTATTGTATAAATATAATATATTTAATTATTCATATATAGTTATATTTTATTATTTATTTATGTATATATTCAATTATTTTAATATATATTAATATGTATTTATTTAAAATATTAATATTATATAATTGTTTAAGGTTTATGGTTCTAGGTTTTAGGGTTTTTCAGGGTTTAAAATTTTTTAAGGTTTAAGAGTTAGCTAGATTATACATTTAATTATTTATTGGTATAATATATATATATATATATATATATATATGTAAAAAATATATAATTGAGTAATTTTTACTATTATTGTATAAAATATAATATATTTAATTATTCATATATAGTTATATTTAATTATTTATATAATTATTTAATTATTTATTTATTCAAATATTTAAATATATATTAATATGATATATATTTAATTATTTTATAAATATATATTCATATGTATTTATTTGAAATATTAATATTATATAATTATTTAGGGTTTATGGTTTTAGGGTTTCAGGATTTTTTAGGGTTTAGCTAGATTATATATTTAATAATTTATTGGCAAAATATATATATTTAAAATATATATAATTGAGTAATTTTAATTATTATTATATAAATATAATATATTTAATTCTTCATATATAATTATATTTAATTATTTATATAATTATTTATTTAGTTATATTTTCTATTATTTAAATATATATTAATATGATAGATATTTAATTATTTTATAAATATATATTAATATGTATTTATTTGAAATATTAATATTATATATAATTGTTTAGGGTTTATGGTTCTAGGGTTTAGGGTTTTTTAGGATTCAGGATTTTTTAGGGTTTAGGGTTTTTAGGGTTTAGCTAGATTATATATTTAATTATTTATTGGTATAATATATATATATATATATATATATATATATATATTTACAATGTATATAATTAAGTAATTTTTATTATTATTGTATAAATATAATATATTTAATTATTCATATATAGTTATATTTAATTATTTATTTATGTATATATTTGAAATATTAATATTATATAATTGTTTAGGATTTATGGTTTCTAAGGTTTTAGGGTTTTTTAGGTTTATGGTTTTTTTAGGGTTTATGGTTTAGGTAGATTATATATTTAATTATTTATTTTTATTATATATATATATATATATATAAATTTAAAATATATATAATTGAGTAATTATTATTATTATTGTATAAATATAATATATTTAATTATTCATATATAATAATATTTAATTATTTATATAATGATTTATTTATTTATATTTTCTCATATTTAAACATATATTAATATGATATATATTTAATTATTTTATAAATATATATTAATACGTATTTATTTAAAATATTACTATTATATAATTATTTAGGGTTTATGGTTCTAGGGTTCAGGGTTTTTTAGGGTTTTTTAGGGTTTAGTGTTTTTTAGGATTTAGCTAGATTATATATTTAATTATTAATTGGTATATATTTAAAATATATATAATTGAGTAATTTTTAATATTATTGTATAAATATAATATATTTAATTATTCATATATAGTTATATTTAATTATTTATATAATTACTTTTTTATTTATATATTCAATTATTTAAATATATATTAATATGATATATATTTAATTATTTTATAAATATATATTCATATATATTTATTTGAAATATTAATATTATATAATTATTTAGGGTTTATGGTTCTGGGGTTCAAGGTTTTTTAGGGTTTAGGGTTTAGCTAAATTATATATTTAATTATTTATTGGTATAATATATATATTTAAAATATATATAATTGAGTAATTTTTATTATTATTGTATAAATATAATATATTTAATTATTCATATATAGTTATATTCAATTATTTATTTATGTATATATTCAATTGTTTAAATATATATTAATATGATATATATTTAATTATTTGATAAATATATATTAATATTGTATTTATTTGAAATATTAATATTATATAATTGTTAAGGGTTTATGGTTCTAGGGTTCACGGTTTTTTTAGGGTGTAAGGTTTTTTAGAGTTTAGCTAGATTATATATTTAATTATTTATTGGTATAATATATATAGATTTCAAATATATATATTTGAGTAATTTTTATTATTATTGTATAAATATAATATATTTAATTATTCATATATAGTTATATTTAATTATTTATATTATTATTTATTTATTTATATACTCAATTATTTAAATATATATTAATATGATATATAATTAATTATTATATAAATATATATTAATATGTATTTATTTGAAATATTAGTATTATATAATTGTTTAGGGATTATGGTTCTAAGGTTCAAGGTTTTTAAAGGTTTTTTAGGGTTTACGGTTATTTAGGGTTTAGGGTTTTTAGGGTTTAGGATTTAGCTAGATTATATATTTAATTATTTATTGGTATAATATATATAATTGAGTAATTATTATTATTATTGTATAAATATAATATATTTAATTATTCATGCATAGTTATATATAATTATTTATATAATTAATTATTTATTTATATTTTCTATTATTTAAATATATATTAGTATGATATATATTTAATTATTTTATAAATATATATTATTATGTATTTATTTGAAATACAAATATTATATAATTGTTTAGGGTTTATGGTTATAGGGTTCAGGGGTTTTTAGGGTTTTTTAAGGTTCACGATTTTTTTAGGGTTTAAGGTTTTTTAGGGTTTAGCTAGATTATATATTTAATTATTTATTGGTATAATATATATATATATATATATATATATATATATATATATTTACAATGTATATAATTGAGTAATTTTTATTATTATTGTATAAATATAATATATTTAATTATTCATATATAGTTATATTTAATTATTTATTTATGTATATATTCAATTATTTTAATATATATTAATATGTATTTATTTGAAATATTAATATTGTATAATTGTTTAGGATTTATGGTTCTATGGTTTAGGGTTTTTTTAGGTTTATGGTTTTTTAGGGTTTACGGTTTAGCTATATTATATATTTAATTATTTATTGGTATAACATATATATATATATATATAAATTATTTTATAAATATATATTAATCTATATTTATTTGAAATATTAATATTATATAATTGTTTATGGTTTATGGTTCTAGGGTTCAGGGTTTTTTAGGGTTTAGGGTTTAATACGAATTTATTTGAAATATTTATATTATATAATTGTTTAGGTTTTATGGTTCAAGGGTTTAGGGTTTTTTAGGATTTAGCTAGATTATATATTTAATTATTTATTGGTATAATATGTATATATATATATATTTATTTAGAATATAAATAATTGAGTAATTTTTAATATTATTGTATAAATATAATATATTTAATTATTCATAAATGGTTATATTTTATTATTTATTTATGTATATATTCAATTATTTTAATATATATTAACATGTATTTATTTCAAATATTAATATTATATAATTGTTTAGGATTAATGGTTCTATGGTTTAGGGTTTTTTTTAGGTTTATGGTTTTTTAGGGTTTACGGTTTAGCTAGATTATATATTTAATTATTTATTGGTATAATATATATATATATATATATAAATAAATTTAAAATATATATAATTGAGTAATTTTTATTATTATTGTATAAATATAATATAATTAATTATTCATATATAATTATATTTAATTATTTATATAATTATTTATTTATTTATATTTTTTATTATTTAAATATATATTAATATGATATATACTTAATTATTTTATAAATATATATTAATACGTATTTATTTGAAATATTAATATTATATAATTGTTTATGGTTTATGGTTCTAGGGTTCAGGGTTTTTTAGGGTTTAGGGTTTAATACGAATTTATTTGAAATATTTATATTATATAATTGTTTACGTTTTATGGTTCAAGGTTTTAGGGTTTAGGGTTTTTTAGGATTTAGCTAGATTATATATTTAATTATTTATTGGTATAATATACATATATATATATATATTTAGAATATATATAATTGAGTAATTTTTAATATTATTGTATAAATATAATATATTTAATTATTCATAAATAGTTATATTTTATTATTTATTTATGTATATATTCAATTATTTTAATATATATTAATATGTATTTATTTCAAATATTAATATTATATAATTGTTTAGGATTTATGGTTCTAGGGTTCATGGTTTTTTAGGGTTTAGGGTTTTTTAGGGTTTACGGTTTATATATTTAATTATTTATTAGTATAATATATATATATATATATATATATATATATTTATAATATGTATAATTGAGTAATTTTTTTTATTATTGTATAAATATAATATATTTAATTATTCATATTTAATTATTCA